>CM055117.1:163611701-164811701 GCA_029206835.1 Rana muscosa | reverse complement strand
TCCTATAGCGCTCCTGCCCATTGAAATCAATGGGGTAGCGCCTCGAAAAGGCCGGCAAAACGCTGCAAAGAGGCGTTATTGCGGGCGTTTTTAACCCTTTTTCGGCCGCTGCCAGGGGTTAAAATCCCCCCGCTAGCGCCCGCAAATTGCGGCTAATAATACAGTATAGCGCGCTAAAAATAGCGCCGCTATACCGCCAGCGCATCCAGCGCTTCAGTGTTAAGTAGCCTATGTCTCAGCATCAGCAGGCAGCCACCGCTCCGATCGCACATAGTGTCAGGGGCGCAGCAGCGGCGGAGGACTGTGTGTGTGTCCTAACTCCCGAATGAATGGAAACAAGCAAACATGCATTTGATGGGCGCCGGTGTGGCTGCATTTGATGGGCGCCGGTGTGGCTGCATTTGATGGGCGCCGGTGTGGCTGCATTTGATGGGCGCTGGTGTGGCTGCATTGATGGGCACTTCAAGGTTTGATATACATGGTCAGGGCAAAGGAGATGGAGTCAGGTGTGGAGCCGGGGGGGGGGGGGGGAAATTAGGTTTTGCCTAGGGCGTCAAAAATCCTTGCACCAGCCCTGTAAACACATATAAAAATTTAAAATAACATAAGTAAAAAAAGAAGAAAAACCCAGGCCACAAAATTTCCACTAAATTATATAAGGGGAGGGAATGCAGTGCAAGGAGCTTATACAAATTGGGGTGGTTAGGTTATAATGTAGATTTTTTTTTTGCAGCTCCACGCGGCAGCTAATGCGCATTGCCATCTGGAGCTGCACTGTCCAGCCACTGTACAATATTTGTGGGTATTGTCTCTCAAAACTACCTAAAAAGCCTTTTAGCAAGTAGAAAAGAATCAGAATGGCGTGCTGCTGCTGCTGTATTTAAGCCAAGTCAAATATTTAAAAATGAATAACATGTCCACAATAAAGGTGTCGCTGGTACTATCCTTGAAAATTATACTGTAACACTGCATTACATTTTAAAGTTATTGTCCAAGCATGTAATTAAAAAGATTGATGTCTTTCTTCATTTCCTAGATCCCTACTATGTATATAGCTGACCTGCGATTTTTTTTTATTTTTTAACAAAACAGTTTTAATTTAGCTCAGAGAATTTCATTGCAAAGTAATCTTCTGAGCCCTAAACTGCAGCTCTGGTATATGTAACAAATGTCATCTTGCTTTAATTGTTTTGTTTCTGCACAGCAAGCAAGTGTATTTTTTGTCCTGTTTTTTCACTGGTCCTGTGCCCAAAATTCTGGTTGTTTGTTATTCTGTTACTGTTTCAAAGTTTAGGGGAATATTGGAGTTTATTAAACGGGGATGTTTGCCAGACCCTAAGCAGCAACCTTAGCAAGCAGTTTGAAACTCAACCTAAATTAAATCTACTTGATCCTTGAATCCTGGCAGCTGCTGAGAACACACACAGAGAAATATTCCGTGCACAGTTTACCCAGAGCAGGCTCAGTTCTGTTAGGGAGAAAACTTATTAACAAAGCAATAAATATTTACCAGACACAACTATTGAACATGCTGATCTGACTGCTAACTAAATCTAATATCTTAAAGGGTAACTCCAATTTCATGGAAAAAATATAGTAAAAAAACAAACAAAAAACAAAAACATACAATTACTTCCCAAGTCAAGTTGTAATTGAATGTTATAAAAAATCTGCAGCTACCATCATTTTCTGTAAAATTCAATGCAATATAGCAACCTGAAGGTGTTCTGTATAGAAATGTAATTTCCTGTATGAATGATTAGCTCACTGATTTTCTCTGAAATCTACACGAAGGCCCCTTTCACACGGAGGGTCCGTTCAGATCCGCCTGTCAGTTTTTTAGGCGGACCTGCACGGACGCTCCATGTAGCCCTATGGAGGCACGGATGTCAGCGGAGACATGTCCGCTGACATCCGCTCCGCCAAAGTGTGACGGAGGAAAACCCTATTTTTCCTTCCGTCGGCGGAGCGGATCGGATGACAACGGACTCTACGGTCCGTCATCATCCCATCCCCCATAGGGGAGAGCGGCGCTCTGACAGGGCGGTCCCTGCACAGTGTGCGGGGACCGCCCAGTCATCCGCCGGCTCAGCGTGGATCAACGGAGCGATCCCCGCTGAGCAAGCAGAGCTTCACGGGACAGATCATGACTGATCCGCCCCGTGTGAAAGAGCCCTAAGATAAGTCAAATTTTATGTACCCCCTGCAATAGGACTTTCAGTTTGAGTGAGATATTCCTCAAGGATTAAATACTTCTAAAGGGATGCAGACACTGCAGATTTTCTCATCAGCACACTGAGAGTGCACCATGTGAATATAATGAACCAGTCCCATTCAGAAGCAGTCTTCAAAAGACATGGTAAAGCACAGAGCTTTTTCTCCACAGGAGCAAACGGTAGGAATCTGCTACAAAGTTCACTGAGCCCTGGTTCACATTGATGCTACTTTGAAATCGCGCTACTTCACTTGAAGTAGCGTGATTTCAAAGTAGCACGCTCAGCGCGATTTCAGCTGCTACTTGATAGACATCTGTGTGGCTTCATGCACAGATGTCTATTGAAGTCGCACCTGAAATCGGCAAAAGTAGTGCAGGAACTACTTTTGCAAATCGGTGAGGCACCGCAAAATCGGTGTCGCACCGATTGCAACAGTGCCATTGCCTCCAATAGGCTGCGACTTGTCATGGGATTTGATCTCTCAAATCGCATGACAAATCGCTCCAATGTGAACCTAGGCTAAATGCTTGTAATGTACATTGATCACCCAGAGGGATTGTTTTTTTCTCAACAAAAGTTGAGTTACACTATACAGAAAAAACTGTATACTATGAAAACAGTAAAAACAGTTCTTATGACCATGAATGACTCACAAATCTACTACATATTCTTTGGAATTCATAAAGATGAACACAGACAGATTTTGCGAAAGTGTCTCGCTAGCGTCCTAAAAGTGGCGCAGCAGCTTTATTGAATTCTCAAATTGTATTCTGTTTTCCCAGCAAAAGTTTTCAATATATATACTTGTCACAGATTCTATTTCTAACTTCAGTTTTATTAAAGACGTCTAACCCAGTTTCCTACCTAAAAGTAAACTCTGCCAACTCACTTTTCGCACTATGATGCAACATAAACTGTTCAAGGTAATGTTCACTGAGAGTGCTAGCAAAATCAAATAAACAGTTCAACAAGCAAATGTCATAGTGAACAGTTACTAAATTGTAGGTAAAACATTGCAAGCCAACAGACATTGCACACTTGCCCTTTCATATGTCATAGGCTCCATAAAAGACTTCCCAATCCTATATAATGTATACCACAGATTCTGCAAGAAGCCTATGTGATTTCAAAGCTAGTCATACAACAGCTCCTATATATTTAAAGACACGTAGGTTTTAGCCTCAGTATATCCTTGTTCTGGTTTCAAGCCTTCCATGTATTAATCCAGGTGTTTTTTTTTTTTGTATATATCCAAAAAGGGATCCACACCACCGTTGCTGCTCTTAAAATGTTTTTTTTTTTTTGTAGAAACCACAGTGTACAAGTCAGAGATACAGTGAGTTGATGCGTTTCAGCCTACACAACTTTTGTCATAGCTGAAACGCGTCAACATACTGTATCTCTGACTTGTACACTGTGGTTTCTACAATAAACAAGATTTTAAAGCGGTAGTAAACCGCATGTGGTTAAAAAAAAAAAAAAAATCCTGCAAGGCAATGTCATAATGTACTAGTATGCATCGTAGAACAAAGCCCTCCAGCACCGCGATGACAGTGCTGAGGGCTGACATCTTCCCCCGGTTTTCCTTCCAGGTTTGCAGGCTTCAGGTTTGTGGCACGGGCTCTGAAGGTCCGGCCCTGTAAGACCTTTAGAGCGCATGTGCAGGTGATGTTATCGCAAGTTTAAGAGATATTCACATTACCTACAGGTAAGACTTATAGGCTTACCTGTTGGTGCAAGTGGTGTAACAGAGTTTACTACCACTTTAAGAGCACTTTTATGGATATATTCTACAGCTGTGAGATTGCAAATCAGACCCTGTGAGCTGTACTGATGCTGGACTGATTGGGTAGCAGCATCAAAGATTTCTACTTAGTTTTTTTTTATACATTTGTACTTCAATGAGCCTGAGGTTATATGAATGCCCACTGAATTTATGGACCTACAGCAGGGGTCCCCAAACTTTTTAAACAGGGGGCCAGTTCATGGTCCCTCAGATTGTTGGGGGGCCGGACTATAGTTTAAAAAAATATGAACAAATTCCTATGCACACATCTTATTTGTAGTGCAAAAAAACAGGAAAAAACTATTTAACATTTAAAATAAAAAACGATTTTAATCAACATAAACGTATTAGTATTTCACAGACTCCCTCCATCACAGATCCCCCTCCCCCATCACAGAACCCCCTCCGCATCACAGATCCCCCATCACAGATTCCCCCCATCAAAAAGCCCCCATATAAGGTCATCCATCACAAAGCCCCCATAAAAGATGCCCCATCACAGACCCCCCATCACAAAGCCCCTCAACACAAACTCCTCTCCATCACAAAGCCCCCCGTAACAGACACCCCCATCACAGATCCCCCATAACAGACTCCCCCCTCACAGATCCCTCTATAAAATTCCCCCCATAACAGACTCCCCCATCACAGACTCCCCCCCCCCATCACAGTCTTTCCCCAACCACAATAGAAATATGTGTATTCCAGAAAGTTTAACAATCAGTAGATATAGATACTCCCAACATCTGGTGTTAGCGCTTCAATCGTCTCGGCACCATGGATGTTATGGTGTCAGGGTGATTGAAGCGCATTATTTCTATTATTACATTACAATCTAAAATTAAATAGTTCAACTCACCATAATGCAGAATCAGAATCAGTCGGAGCTCTGATGTCACTGTCCCCAGCCAGCGGAGTGCTTCCTTACATCTCAGGTGTCACTGTCCCCAGCCAGCGGAGTGCTTCCTTACATCTCAGGTGTCACTGTCCCCAGCCAGCGGAGTGCTTCCTTACATCTCAGGTGTCACTGTCCCCAGCCAGCGGAGTGCTTCCTTACATCTCAGGTGTCCCCAGCGGAGTGTTTCCTTACATCTCAGGTGTCCCCAGCGGAGTGTTTCCTTACATCTCAGGTGTCCCCAGCAGAGTGCTTCCTTACATCTCAGGTGTCACTGTCCCCAGCGGAGTGCTTCCTTACATCTCAGGTGTCACTGTCCCCAGCGGAGTGCTTCCTTACATCTCAGGTGTCCCCAGCGGAGTGTTTCCTTACATCTCAGGTGTCCCCAGCGGAGTGCCTCCTTACATCTCAGGTGTCACTGTCCCCAGCCAGCGGAGTGCTTCCTTACATCTCAGGTGTCACTGTCCCCAGCGGAGTGCTTCCTTACATCTCAGGTGTCCCCAGCGGAGTGTTTCCTTACATCTCAGGTGTCCCCAGCGGAGTGCCTCCTTACATCTCAGGTCTCACTGTCCCCAGCCAGCGGAGTGCTTCCTTACATCTCAGGTGTCCCCAGCGGAGTGTTTCCTTACATCTCAGGTGTCTCCAGCGGAGTGCTTCCTTACATCTCAGGTGTCACTGTCCCCAGCGGAGTGCTTCCTTACATCTCAGGTGTCACTGTCCCCAGCCAGGGGAGTGCTTCCTTACATCTCAGGTGTCCCCAGCGGAGTGTTTCCTTACATCTCAGGTGTCCCCAGCGGAGTGTTTCCTTACATCTCAGGTGTCCCCAGCGGAGTGCTTCCTTACATCTCAGGTGTCACTGTCCCCAGCGGAGTGCTTCCTTACATCTCATGTGTCACTGTCCCCAGCCAGCGGAGTGCTTCCTTACATCTCAGGGGTCCCCAGCGGAGTGTTTCCTTACATCTCATGTGTCCCCAGCGGAGTGTTTCCTTACATCTCAGGTGTCACTGTCCCCAGCGGAGTGCTTCCTTACATCTCAGGTGCCCCCCCCCCCATTGGAGCCCTTCTATAACCCAGCAGCGGTGTCTCCGCCGCCATTACTGAAGGCTAAAGGGGAACAAATTAGATGCGGCCATTTTCTAGAAGACCACAGATGAGTTATTAACAAGAAGGGAGCCTGCCGAGTGGCTACAATAAAAATGGAGCTGCAGCACCGCCTACCAGCCCCCCTTTTCCACAACAGGCCACAGATGACAGACAGGCTGGGGGCGGGGGTGGGCGGTGCTGCAGCTCCATTTTTATAGTAGCCACTTGGCAGGCTCCCTTCTTGTTTATAACTCATCTGTGGTCTTCTGGAAAATGGCCGCCGGCGGAGACATTACCTCCGCCGTCCGGACCTCTAGCAGCGGCGGGTGGCGACAGGCGGCGAAAAATAGTGAAAAAAAAAGGTCAGGGGAGGGGGATTGCTGCAATGTTAAAGGGGCAGTCCGCGGGCTGGGTAAATCACACTGGCGGGCCGGTTGCAGCCCGCGGGCCGTAGTTTGAGGACCCCTGACCTACAGCATGCATTCAACCAGACGTTATATTATCGGTTAGGGCACATTTGCAGTCTACATATTATTATTATTATTATATACGATTTTTATAGCGCCAACAGTTTATGCAGCACTTTAAAATGTATAGGGGGGCAACACAATTACAGTACAGTTCAATACAAAGGGTATAGGAGGGCCCTGCTCGTAGAGCTTACATTCTAAAGGGAGGGGTACAAAAGGTAATAGCTGCAGATAATTTGATAGGGGTGGCTCGGGGATAGTTGTTAGGTGGGTGTGGGATAGGCTTCCATGAATAAATGAGTTTTCAGGTATCTCCTAAAGGTGGACAGGGTAGGGGCTGATCGGACATACTGGGGCATGGAGTTCCAGAGGATGGGAGAGGCTCTGGAGAAGTCCTGAAGGCGAGCATAGGAGGAGGTAACAAGGGAGCTAGAGAGCAGGAGGTCCTGGGAGGAGCAGAGGGGACGATTTGGGTGATATCTGCAGATGAGGTTGGTGATGTAGATGGGGGCCTCTGAACAGCAATTCAATGTGGATTTCTTTTTCAGGAACTGTTTGACAAAATACTGTACAGCATCCCTACAGTTGCGGCACAGCCCCAGTCAAAAGGAAATTACTGTTTAATTTTAGCTGTGACTGCAAAGCAAGGCATTGTGGCTGTGGCATGTGTACAGCCCTGAGTGGCTGTATGCCCTTGTTTAGGAGGGTGGTAAAACTGTGGCTCACATCCCTGATTTTACCGACTCCTTGCTGCTGGAGTGAATGGGTGAAAAAAGAAGAAAAAATACAGTGCCTCTGTAATACAGCTTTTATTGAGACAATAGAGATAAACAGAGTATGCACTAACAAATTAGACCTGTGGAACCTATCACTAGTCTGGGTGGAAAGTTTTTTCTCTAGTGAAGCTCACCTACTCATGATCAGTGGCAGGGACTCCAGTATTATCTTTAGCACAGTCTACAGTTCTTATGCCGCGTACACACGATTGATTTTCTCGACGGTGAAAACGGCTTGGTTCCCTACACACGTCCGTTTTTCCCGCCATTTTTTTTTTGGACGAGAAAAACGACCGTGTGTGGGCTCCGTGGCAGTGTTTCCCTATGGGAAAACTGCCGCGGAAAAAAATGACGGGAATCACGACGAGAAAAATTAGAGTATGTTCTAATTTTTCTCGTCGTGATTAATGCCGTTTTTCCCGTCGGGAAAAATGACAAAAAGCCCACACATGGTCGTTTTTCTTGTTAAAAAAAAAAATGTAATTTTTCCAGACAGGAAAAATGATCGTGTGTACGCGGCATTACACTGTCTGGTAGACCAATGCCACAGATGGCCAGAGTCAAACCTAATTTTTCAGCCTCGTACACACGACCGAGTTTCTCGTCGTAAAAAACCCATCGATTTTCTCGACGAGATTCTTGTCAAGCTTGACGAGCTTCTTGTCAAGCTTTCCTTGCATACACACTGTCAATTCCAAATCTCGTCGTTGTTCTGCGTGGTCACGTACAGCACGTACGACGGCTGTATAAAGGGCAAGTTCGATTTTAATGGCGCCACCCCTTGGGCTGCTTTTGCTGATCTCGTGTTACCGCGTGTGAAGTAAAAGTTTGGGAAGAGACGATTCGAGCTTTTCAGTCTTCGTGCTTTCAGTTCGTTACAGCGTGACGAATGTGCTATCTCATTTACGAACGCTTGTTTTACTAGAAGAAGCGCTCCCGTCTCATACTTGATTCTGAGCATGCGCGATTTTTTAAGACTCGGAAAAGCATACACACAACCGGTTTTCTCACTGCAAACCAGGCCGACGAGAAACCCGATGAGAAAATCGAGAATCCTGACGAGAAAATAGAGAGCATGTTCTCTATTTTTCTCGTCGAGATTCCCGGCAGTTTTCTCGACGAGAAACCATACACACGAACGGTTTTCTCGGCAAGAAAGCTCTCTCGGCAGTTTTCTGCTCGGTCGTGTGTACGAGGCTTCACTCTTTGCAACATGTTTAGTGATCCTTCCTTCTTAGCAAAACACAGGCATATGCTGTTCTGGTTTGGATCCAATCAACTATCCAGCGGTTTAAGGCAAAAATGCTTAGCATTTAGCTAACTACTGAGGGTACCCATATGCTTGTGATGACTTGCTGCCTTATCTTACTGTTTTAAAATCAGGTGGCAATCCTATGCCTGTAGGTGGTCCTCAAGCCTGCTGCTGTTTGTGGGAAACAAGCTATTAGGAAGGTTAGAGGTAAACCAAGACAAGCTTTCTGCTCTCCTGCTTCAACCTTCACAATGCCTCAATGGTACTAATATGAGCTTGGTTAGAATTCACTTTCTTTGCCTTTCTATGGTTGAAAGAACATTCTTTATTCTTTCTGGAATAGGATTAGAGGTTCCTACCCCTTTTCTGGCCTGTTTATCATCGGTTTAGTTCTGTGAACTCTGAAGCCTCGTACACACCACCGAGTTTCTCGTCGTAAAAAACCTGTTGATTTTCTCAACGAGATTCTTGTCAAGCTTTCCTTGCATACACACTGTCAATTCCAAATCTCGCCGTTGTTCTGCGCGGTCACGTACAACACATACGACGGCAGTATAAAGGGGAAGTTCGATTCCAATGGCGCCACCCCTTGGGCTGCTTTTGCTGATCTTGTGTTATCGCGTGTTAGTAAAAAATTTGGTGAGAGACGATTTGCGCTTTTCAGCCTCGTGCTTTTCAGTTCAGCATGACGAATGTGCTATCTCCATTACGAACGCTAGTTTTACCAGAAGGAGCGCTCCCGTCTCATACTTGATTCTGACCATGCGCAATTTTTTAAGACTCGGAAAAGCATATACACGACCGGTTTTCTCGTCGCAAAGCAGGCAGAGCACGTTCTCTATTTTTCTCGTCGAGATTCCCGGCAGTTTTCTTGATGAGAAACCATACACACAAACGGTTTTCTCGGCAAGAAAGCTCTCTCTGCAGTTTTCTTGTCGTTTTTTGACGAGAAACTCGGTCGTGTGTACGAGGCTTTAGATGACATCAACTTCGCTATGTCTACCTATACACTCATGCTACCCCAATATTACAAACCCTAGTATGTCTGTTCTCCACAACCATCGCTATTTGCTCATCGATAGCACAGATGGGAACCAAGTTTAAGGTCTAGCCATTTTCAATCAGGGTGCCTTCTGGGTTCTTTAGGAATGCCTTAAAATTGCCCAAAAATTGTCAACAAGCTGGTGGGTGGATCAAGCCTGCCTGCACGGGATGTTAGAACGGATGGAGTAGTAAATTCAACAGCCATATTTTTGGGAGATTGCGAGTTGGATGATGTAAGCTCCTTTGTTGTGTTTCTGTTTGGGTGGGAGGAAGAGCACTACTTTCCGTTGGTGTCACCTTTTATCACTTTTGGATTTATTTATTTGCATCGGGCACCACATTTGGACTACCGATATTTATTATGGGTGTTAAAGTTTTGTTGCATGTTTGCCTATTTTTTTATTGTTTTTTAATTTGATGACACATTGTTTGATCATATGTATTTTATGTGAGTGGTTATATGTGCAAAATATTGCAAATATATTGGGGGCGCTAATAACCAATATTATCTACTGTGTTAATTATCGAAATATATAATTAATGTAAAATCATAAAAATCAAATATATAAACACCAGCCTGTCTGTGTGGCCTGCACTGGCTGATTGGGCTGACCAGCCACAAAAATCAACCTATATGCAGTGCACTACTGAATAATTGAAATGCCAACAACACACCATCAAATGTGCAAATTCAAGATAATATATTATAAACCAATAATCACTAGTTAATGAAAGCAAATGATCCAACATGCAGTGTCTATGATAGTAACTGAATGTCCCAATAATATATTTAGTGAGCCATAAATGCAATAGTCATGGGCGTCCGCTCCATAGGGCAAGGGGGGTCAATTGCCCCCCCCCCTGGAAGTCAGAGTGAAGACACACTTGCCCCCTGCTGTGTTGCAATTGCAATACATCTGTGTTGTGGCTGTTTTCATCAAGATCAAAATATGGCCACAACAGATGTATTGCAATACATTGCAATATAGAAAGATGTACATTCTCTAGGCTATATTTATATGGGCATGGAGTGAAGCTGAATTATCCTCAAGAGCTATTTCACACTGCCAGCTGGCCGCGTTATTGGTAAAGTGCCGCTAGTTTTAGCGGCGCTTTACCATCGTTTTAGTGGCGCTATTCGGCCGCTAAAGGGGGGGTTTAAACCCCAGCTAGCGGTCGAAGACAGGGGTAAATGCGACTGTGTATCGCTGCTACTGAAGCGCTTTGCAGGCGCTTCGGCAGCGGTGCCCATTTACTTAAATGGGCAGAGGTGTGGTGAAGGAGTGGTGTATACAGCGCTGCTCCACCGCCCCAAAGATGCTGCTTGCAGGATTTTTTCTAACGTCCTGCAAGCGCACCGAGCATGGATGACCTTAAAATGATGCCCCCCCCTGAAAAAAGTTCAGCGGACGCCCATGGCAATAGTCCATATATTGAAGGAAATGGAGAAAATCTTGAATATCAACGTGATCCAAAGAACAAATTGATTGAAGTGACAACCTTCACCAACTTATTAAAAAACAGTGCTCATAGTGAATGTAGCAGCTTACCAGAAATAATGGACTCTTTTAATTAAAAAGGAGTCGTATGCGCTTTTGCAAGTTCCACTTGCTCATATGGATAGAGATGTCACTGACCGGACCATAGAAATCCCTGCCTCCTGGAGGCTCAGATGGAGATATACGGAACACAAAAGGAGATAGAGCGGACAATAGTTTAATCCCATTTATTAAAAATATAGGTTTAAAACATGACAGCCAAATGCCCTCTTACTTGTGTAGTGCCTTGAACCCGGCACTGAGGCTGGAAAGCGTGGACTAGTAGGGCTAGTGAACCGAATGGAGACAAACCGGCGTGTGTTCCACCTGTTGCAGAAGGAGGGCCAGCGGGACCGGAAGTGTCGCCAGAGCGTAACCTCGCGTCGCTTCGACAGCTGTTTCGTATTGCACGTCATCAGGAAAAATCAGTGCTCCCCGGCCATAGGTCCCCCAGACAGAAAACTGGGGCTACATATGTGCCAGGTTTCGGGTCCAGGGGACCTACGGCCGGCCGGTACCAGGTCCCCAAAGTTAACGGAGAAATAAGCGCTTAACATGGGAGTCTATGGAAGGGGTGCCTGGCTTTGAAAAATCGGTGCTCCCTGACCGTAGGTCCCCCAGACAACAAACTTTGCACACTTGTAGAGGAAGAGTGGGGCTATATGTGTGCCAAGTTTGGCCAGTACTGGGTCCACAAAGTCCGGGAGTTTAGGCGCAAAAGGGTGTATAAGCCGGGGGGGGGGGGGGGGGGCATTTTCAGCACAAAAAAATGTTCTGAAAAATTTGGCTTATACTCGAGTATATATGGTATATGTAAAGCGCTGTGTAAATTGATGGCGCTATATAAGTACCGTAAATGGGTGAGGAAATACAGGAAAAAAGACTGCTATGTAATGCTCTGAAAAGAGCTTGCCCAATTGTGCCTAGACAATTCACAGTTTTCAAAAAAAATAAAAAATCATTGAGCAGCTTGACTACAAGGGATTTAGAAAGCATTTATGGGGTAGGCAAATGACAGTATTAACTGACAAAAAGTATTTTTCTTTGGTGGCAGGAATTCCTTTGCGACATGCCTCATCACACAGCAGAATTCAGAGCAGTCACATGATACAAAGGGAACCCTGCTGACCTCGCCTGTCCCTCTGTGCGCTTTATTTCATTATGAATAGTGCCCTGAACATTTCTATTCTGCACAGCTGCAGCTGTGTAATATTTATCAGTGTGCAGGGAAATGCCGCTAATTCCTAGGAGATTTCCGCAGCATGATCCCTGCAGTTAAAGAGTAACCTTTCATGAGTATAACATAATATCCGTTTTTCCCAGAAAACAAGGTTTTGAATATGTTAGGAACTACAGAACAAATGTAATGTCTAAGAGATTAAATTACTTCCATAGTGCAAAAATGATTTACATGACTTTAATATTAATGATGAGCTTGTAGTGAATGAAGCCACACAGATTCAATGCTATAGTATTAAAGTGACATCTAATGGCTAACAGTGGATATTGCATAATTAAACCTTTTATAGAAGGTGGAATTATTTGTCTTTATTATTTGTTAAATATATAGTGGTGGTAATTTTAAATCAAACATTACATTTTGTGAGAGTTTACATTTATATTGGATATGTTTACAAGTTTATCGACATGAGTGGCAATCCTTTGACATTGTAGTGTCTGCTTTTTAGCATTCTCTGCATGCAGATGTTGATTACAGAGGTAGTAAACCGCTGGCTTTTTTTCTTTTTAAACTGCAAGACGATATATTGTATACTAGCACAGTATGTGAAACTTACCATAGAGCAAAGCCCTCGAGCGGCGCGCTGTCACCGCTGAAGGAGCTTTCATCTTCACCCGGTCCTCCTTTCGGGTTCGTGGACTCCGACTGTGTGAGTGGCCAGAGGCGCGATGACTTCACTCCCACGCATGAGCACGGGAGGCGCCGTTTAGGGCACAGGACTCTGGAGGAATGGCACAGGTATGCCTTTTCTTCAGAGCGCTGGTGACGTCACTGCTCTGGGTCTTAGTTATTACTGTTCAACTGATTCACTTGACATATGTGCATTGTTACTGTTCGTTACTTTTCCACAGAAACCTCACAGTAAAGACAATTTCTGTGTTTTATCATAACGTGTGTGTTTCTCATTGGTCCTTGCATAAGGTGACCAGATTTTTTAAATGAAATCTGGGAACATATTTTTTTTTTACTAGTAATGGCGGCAATCAGCGACTCTCTTGCCCATCGCCGCCGCCGCCGCCCGCCTCACAGCCTGTCAAGTTTTACTGTCCGGGCCCCCGGCTACCACTGGGTGGGGAGCAGAGGAAGATCACTCCACCAGGGAAGGCAAAGAGATAAGCAGGCAGGCGGCTGGCTGGGACTTTAGCCAAGGCAGAAGAACATGCGAGCGGAGCTGAATGGGCACCCGAAACTGAAGAAATATTCACTCCCCTCTGACCAGCACATGATCATCAGAAAGGGGCACAGATAATGGAAAAAAATACACCCCCCTAAGCTAGTAGAAGCGGCGGGGGGTGTAATTGAGATTGTTTTTTTTTAATTCTGCACTGACTGTCTTTGAAATTGCCCCAGCCCCTGTTCAAATCCAATTCGGGGACAAAACCGGGGACAGACTTGGTCCGGGGACAGTGTCCTCAATCCGGGGACTGTCCCCTGAAACCGGGGATGTCTGGTCACCTTATCCTTGCACTTACACTATTGCCAGTTGTGCCAGAGGGGGCTGAGGCTGTTATTGGGGTTGAGTACGCAACCAAACATACTTAAAGCGATCCTTCAGTAATTTTTTCAACTTTTCATTCAAATTCAAATTTCCCTAAATTTGAAACTGATTACTGGGTTTTGCATATTGCATTTTCTGGGACCCTAGCACTGTACTTGCTCACCGCTTTCCAGTCCTATGGTTATGGTAAGTATCTTAGATTGGGAAACTATGTGGGCATAGGGGGAACTATTACTTTTATCCTGCCATTGTTTTTTCCTGAAAGAATTAACACACGGAGGAAATAAGTGCTGTGTCACTGATTGCAGTGTTGTATGCTCATTTCACATTATGTTTGTCACCTCTGGCCATATAACCTCTCCTGCTATCAGCAGCTGGTTTGTGAGTACCCAAGCTCTGCTTTGGTATGTTTATTTACATTGCCACAATTACTGTGCAGCATGTTGGATCCCAAACACAAAGCGAGCAGTCCTGGAGGCTTTTCAAATTCACAATCCTATAACAGCTCCAAGATGGCCTGCAGTGTCCCTTATCAAGGACCTGATGCCAATTTCTTGGATCATTGTCCCCTGCTTGAGCCCATATACTCCTCAGAGTTTCCCCTAGCCCCCTTGAGTGTGGCTCCCTCCCCTGCATTATCCAGGGAGAAATGTTCTACAGCCATGCTAGATTTTATGAACAAAATTAATGTAATACCAGCTGATTCAGAATGCAGGGGCCCTAAGCGTACCTCTACACATTCGCCTTCTGAGTCTGTATCAGATATTCCTGCAGTTGTAGCAGCCTCTGAGCACTTAGTTGATGCTTTTTTTGATTAGGAGTCTCATACATCCATTTTGGATAAATTTGTGCCTACGGAGCCTCAGTCTGCTGATAATGTTTCCAAGCCTAACCATATAGTTTCTTATTGACACAGTATGCACATGCTTAAAACTGGGGAAACCTGTGTCTGAAATTACTCCTGTTGCTAGTCTAGGGTCCCTTAAAAGTCCTAAGATTATAAAAACATTTCCAGTACACTACTTTAACCTATTCTGTACGGAGTCTGGAAAACTACTGACAATGTATTTTCTCCTCCTAAACATTTGCTGAGCAATATCCTTTAGTGGTTTAATTTTTTAAGAAATAGGCCATTTTGGACCTGGCTGTTAACATTTAGGATATCTCAGTGTTTAAAGATCAGGTGGACTTGAAGCCATTTCCAATTCCTTGTTCTCCCTGTCGGGCCATGCTACGCATCCTGCTATAGCTGCCATGTCGATTTGTCAGGCTTTAGGAGTATGGACTAAACATATGGCCGACAAACTTGAAACTATCCTTACTGAATAATTGTTATTGAATGTTTCCAGGTTATACCCATGACATTACATAATTGTGTTAACAGGTTGGTGGATATTGTTTCTCATATCCAGAAATAGGCTCATATCTGTCAATATGCAGAGAACTCTGTGGCTTAAATGTTGGTCTGCAAAACAACAATGCAAAAAATGCAGTGTATACCCTTTGACCTTTATGGTGCACTCCCTGCTGTCAGAACATCGACTGATTACTTGCCTTGACTTCCCTGGAGAATCTTATTTCAAATATTATTGGCAGGAAAAAGTACTCTTTTTGCCCAGCAAAAGAAACCTAGGCTTAAACTGGAAAAAATGTCTCCATCTCTCAAGCCAAGGAGAGTTCCTTTCTTTTATCTTGGGCCTCCAAGTCCAGACCTAGGTCTGGGATCCAGTTCAGTTGCAGGTCCTAAACAGTCAAAAATTCCAAGCCTGCAGATAGGTTTTATTCACACTGAAGAGACCCCCCCCCCCCAACCACCCACTTCACAAAACTGACATCTATTTTGCCTTTGCGGACACCTGAAAACATTTCAAATGCATGGGTAAAAGATATACAAGCTAGTTTCGGTCTCTATCTCCACACCACTTCATGTCTTCTAACATGCCTGTGTCTGCACACAGGCTAATAGACCTCCATGTTGCCCTGGCAGACCTCCCCAGTCAGGGAGTCATGGCCATACCAGAAGTTGAAGGTTTCTACTCAAACCTGTTTACTATTCCCAATGTCAAAGGAGGCATTTCCCATATCTTGGATCTGAAGGGTCCTGATGTCTTCATTCAAGTTACATAGGTACATAGTTTCATAGTATATAAGGTTGAAAAAAGGACACAGGTCCATTCCTATAACCGTGTAACTTCTGCTTCTTGAGTAAGATATCCAAAAGTTTTTTTTTAAGTTGTCGATACTCTCAGCGTGTACTATTTCCTGGGGGAGAGAGTTACACATTTTTTGTACTGCTCTAACAGAAACGAGCCCTTTTGACACCTCCTTTCTTCTAACCTCAAATTGTGGCAGCATGTCTTCTTCAGGAAACGTTAAGTAAACAGTTTATTACAGTTACCAAAGTCACCTTTACTATTGTAGCGGGTATTTAAATTGGGGGGGGGAGCATCTGGGTTATTTAACCCAGATGTACTAATTGTTAGGGAATCTGAGAATCCCTTTTTGTGGTTCTTGGAGGACTCTGGTGGTGCAGGGTTCCCTGTGGCCTGCTGGTGGCGCTGTCACCCTGGGCCGGAGTTGAACCTGCACCGCAAGACTGTGCCTTTTTGTCCTTTCCTGGCACCGGTGCAGCGGGGCGGGGAACCCGCTGTGATGCAAAGGGAGAGGAGATAAAAGGGGTGGACGCCCTGACCTTGGGGTTCAGAGTTGGAGGATGCGGCCGCACCCAGGCACCTTCAGCCTGGGTGCTGGCATTCCGGAGTTCCGGGCCCAGGTGCCCTTGACCTGGCTGGAGCGAGAGATGGAGTCCATCTCAGGCACCTTAAGCCTGGGGTGAGGTACTACTGCCGGAGCCTGGGGCCCAGTAACTTTGACTGGGTTCCGCGAGGGTGGAGGAGTCCGAGGGGCCCTAAGGTGTTGGGACCCGTATCTGAGGCGAGGAGGCCGGTACAGCATTAACCCGGTGACGGCGGGGCCTCTGGTAACTCCCTTGGAGGGATGTCTTCCCCCTGACAGGGGCTGCAACGTAGCGAAGGTAACTCCAGTTCCTGTTCACTAGAGTCGCTGGAAGAGACACCGAAGCCAAAAATTCCATTTAACAGCCACTGAGCTTAGCAACCGTTGGTGAAACCTCAACGATTTAGTTTTCTTTGAGGATTGTGCCTTGACCTACTCTCCACCAATACTGAACTGTTCTATGGGTCTCAAACTGTCTGCTCGCAAAGGACTATTTGTTTGCCGTTATGGAATAAATAAGTGTTGGACCTTTTCAGTGTGTGGTACTCCAATTACTGGGAGCAAAGGGGGGTTATCAGCAGAACAGACTTGGCTCTAAGCGTTACACAGGCCTGAATAGAACTAGATACTGGCCTTCACCTCTACATGCTGTAATGGAGAGTAGGCTTGTGCACAACGGAAAAATTTGGTTAGTTTCGGTTAGTTTCTTTTCGGTCCTGTTGATTCGTAATCATTCGTAATTTTGCTAGACGGGATTTTTCGTGTTCGGACTAATTCGTATTTTCGCAAGCGACATTTTTCGTTGAATTTTTAGTTGATTTATAATTCGTACTTTCGGTAGAGTACATTGTTTTTCGTTGATTCTGGACACAACTCCTACTTTCATAACTTTTTTTGGGTTCGTTGATTCGTAATTTTCTGTGTCTCTCTCACGACGACGCTGCCTATTATGCCTAATGTGCTTCGAATGGATTTGTACTTTTCTAAATACATAGCGGTTATTTGTAACGATTCGAAATCTCGTATTTTATTTTCGTTTTTTACATGCGGCTATAGCCTCCGCCCCTGTACACCATTTTGAGAGGGAGTTCAGCACGGTGAGGGAGAAGCAGAGAGCAGAGCAGAGTGTTATTGTGCTTCGAATGGATTCGTACATTCGTAACTTTTTTTGGTCGTTGATTCGAAAATTTACATGTCTGACAGTGGCGCTGCGTGCTTCGAATGGATTCGTACTTTTCTAATACATCGCAGTTATTCGTAACTATTCTAAATCTCGATTTTTTACTTTCGTTTTTGACATGTGCCTAATGCCTATAGTCTCCGCCCCTGTATGTCATTTTGAGAGGTTGTATAGTGGTGAAGTGAGGGAGGAGCAGAGAGCAGAGCAGAGAGCAGAGCAGAGAGTGTTATTGTGTTAGATGTGTGATTGTTTTTGTTTGTTTTGGTGAATTAGAATGTCTGGGAGTGAGAATGGACGTGTGAGTCTTGTGAGTGAGAATGTTGGTGTTGGTATGAGAGTTGTTGGTGAGAGTGGAGGGGAGCAGAGAAGTGGAGGGAAGCAGAGAAGTGGAGGGGAGCAGAGTAGTGGAGGGGAGCAGAGAAGTGGAGGAGGGGACTCAGGGGAGAGAAGGAGTGTAGTTGAGGAGAGGCATGGAGGGGAGAGGAGAAGTGTAGGGGAGGGGAGGTGTGGAGGGGACTCAGGGAAGAGGAGGAGTGTAGTGGAGGAGAGGCACGGAGGGGAGAGGAGTGTAGTGGAGGAGAGGCATGGAGGGGAGAGGAGGAGTGTAGGGGAGGAGGGGCGTGGAGGGAAGGGGAGGAGTGGAGGGGACTCAGGGAAGAGGAGGAGTGTAGTGGAGGAGAGGCATGGAGGGGAGAGGAGTGTAGTGGAGGAGAGGCATGGAGGGGAGAGGAGGAGTGTAGGGGAGGAGGGGCGTGGAGGGAAGGGGAGGAGTGGAGGGGACTCAGGGAAGAGGAGGAGTGTAGTGGAGGAGAGGCATGGAGGGGAGAGGAGTGTAGTGGAGGAGAGGCATGGAGGGGAGAGGAGGAGTGGAGGGGAGGAGGGGTGTGGAGGGGAGCGGAGGCGTGGAGGTGAGAGGAGGATCAGTGGGGGGTTGAGGAGAGAAGAGGAGGCATGGAGGGGAGAGGAGGGAAGAGGAGGTGTAGAGGGGAGAGTAGAGAAGAGTAAGCGTGGAGGGAAGAGGAGGCGTGGAGGAGAGGAGAGGCGTGAAGGGGAGAGGAAGAGTGGAGGTGAACGGAGGCGTGGAGTGGAGCCAAGGCATGGAAGAGAGCATGCCCATGGAGGTGGAGTGGAGCGGGAGCATGGCAAAAAAAAGAGGCAAGTGTCCACCCCTACATCAGAAGAGAATTCTGACACCGACCTGCAGCAGCACCAGCGAACCAAGAGACAGAAAACATCAAGGGGGCCCGTATTTACCCCAGAGGAGAATTCTGCATTGGTTGCTGCAGTGAACATAGAAAAAGTGAGACTCTTCAGCCTAAATGTCTCAACCTCTGCGAAGAGAGCAGCCTGGGAACGAGTCCGGGACTCAGTGAATGCAGTCTCCAAGGTTCGCAGGGCCACCGATGGTGTCAGGCACAGGTAAGTATTCAAATATTATATCACTCTTAGAACACACCACATATATGTGAAAAATACACAGTATAGTAGTTAGTCAATAGTCAATAAACTGATTTGAACGTAACACAAATATTTATTTGGCACAGAAAAGTAACATGTAAAATAAAAATAATATTGTTGTAACGTGTATCTGTAATCATTTGCAGGTTTTATGATTGCCGGGCGTCAGTTCATAAAAAGATAGAGAAGCATCTTCTGGCCCAGTCTACTGGAGGAAAGGCTGTGGTCTTCAGACAGTGGGAGGCAGAGCTGAGAGATGGCCTGCTTGCAGATGAGGAGGATGTCCCTGGAGTCAGCAGAAAGGGTCCAGCCGAGCATCAGAGAGCTGGTGAGTAAAATAAAATATATCATTATATATTGCAGTTATATGGTTGTTTCCAGCTCACTATTTTTTTTATGACTACGCATGTGAGACTTACGTTTTGCTTTACATTCATGTTTTCCAGATCGAGCAACGTCATCTGTGGAGGGAACAGCTCCAAGTTCGTGCCCTCAAGATTCTGGCAGTGGTGGTGGTGGTGAGTAGTACCTACCTAACATAAACACAAAGCAAACATAATAATAAACATAGTAACAAACATCTATTTAACATTTAAAGCAGACATCACTAAATGGCGGACTGTGGGCTAAATGCATACGAGACACTGTGCCATCCAGACCGCCACAGTCCAGCCATTTATGTGCCGTTCTGCACACAGAGCCGGAGACACATCAGATCTGAATATTGGGCAAGAACGGAGCTTCTGAAGATAACTTTCCAAGTTAACCAGCAGGTGATTGGTTGCTAGGCAGCCCTAGCAACCAATCACCTGCTGGTTAACTTCAGCACCTCCCGCTCCTGCCCACTATTCAGTGCTGCTGTGTCTCCCATTGTGTCTCCAGCTCTGTGAGCCCAAATAATGCAAGGGGCAGAGCTGTGGAGGCTGTATTCTGATGGGGGCAGAGCTGGGAGGTTAAGATGGGAAACTGGCAGAGATGCAGGGTGCTGTGTAATGTGAAGGGGCCCAGAGATGCAGGGTGCTGTGTAATGTGAAGGGGGCCAGAGATGCAGGGTGCTGTGTAATGTGAAGGGGGCCAGAGTTGCAGGGGGCTGTGATGTGAAGGTGGGCAGTGGACAAAGCTGTGGGGCGGTGCTGTGAAGGTGGCAGAGAAGATTAAGATACCATTGTGAACGGAGGTTCAGAACACTACTGTAAACTGTGATGTGAAGGGGGATTGTGATATGCCAGGGGACTGAGGAAACTGATGTAAGAATGGGATGGAGAAATAAGAGAGGAGGGGCTGTCAAAGCACAAACCATTTAGCAATGATTTGTCCTCTTACCTTGCTAGGATCCTTTTTTGTTATGAAGTCAGATTTACGACATCTGGCTTCTGCTGTGCTGCCGAAGCCGGGTGACAATCCTCTGCCATCCATTCTCTGGCTGAGAGATCAGCTGATTGTACTCGGCCAATAAATGGCACACTGTGCAAGGAAATAAAAAAAAATGAAAGCTCAAATAGGTCCTGTAGCATTCCACTTCCCGCAAAACAATGTATCTGTCCAGTTCTTTGAGGAAGTGGTTGTACCGGGGTGATAAGCAGCTGCAGCCGTCACCCCGGTACCGCTTTTTAGATCTGGTGGTCGGCTTTGTTATGATAACAACTGATGCGGCTCAGAAGCTGCTCAGCTGTCATCATAAGGAGTGGGAGAGGACACGACAAGCCCCCCGCCCGCCGCCTTACACCACTTTGCCCGAGTCTCCAGTCCGGAGCGACCAGAGTTGCAAACAAAGCCGGAATCGGCTTCAATCGAGTCTCCAATGTAGTAACTCAGAAGTTACGTACTCATTTACTTGGCTGCCAATGGCGCCGATATGAAAAAATCCACAGTATTCAAATATGCAGATTTTTGCTTTTTGAATACTTGTACATGCAAAGGAGGGATTTGGGGATTGGAATTTTTGTTAAGTAAAACTTGAAAAAATAAACAAAAAATAACAAAAAAAAATATTTGAAAAGTGCCCCGCATGCTCGCTTACCAAAGAAAACACATATGTGGCGCCCGCAAATGTAAATGGTGTTCAAATCACACGTGAGGTATCGCCGCAATCCTCACATCGAGAGAAATAATTATAGCAAAAGATCTCCTCTGTAACTCTAAACTTGTAATCGTAAAACAAAAATTACATGCTCATCTATAGTGATTTTTAAGTACCGTACTTTCTCGCCATTCCAACAGCGTTTGCAATTTTAAACCATAACATGTTCGATATCTATTTACTTGGAGTAACATCGTCTATCGCAATATCCCCAAAAATTGGGATAAATAAATTTAATGTAAATTTATTTTTTTCATTCAGTAAATTTTTCCCCAAAAATTGCTTTTGAAAGGCCGCTGTGCAAATACATATATTATATATATATATATATATATATATATATATATATATAATGTTTGTGGTTCTCAGTAATTTTCTAGCAAAAAATAATGATTTTAAATTGGCAAGAATAACTGTCAGAAATAGGCTTTGTCCAGAAGTGGTTACCTTAACTCTTTTATTCTATCTTTAACAGAAAGCCTGAGCCATATCCCGGACCCTCCAGCGTCAGCTTCTGTCAGGAAGCAGCGGCCCATTTCTCCTCAACGTAAGTAGAATACGCAAGCTGCCAATATAAAGAAACAGGACACAAGGCACCATCATCATCCACACTTTACAAACAGGCATTATAAAACACAAAAAAAGCTATTTAACAACCATCCATTTTTAAGTTCATACACACACACACACCTCAAACTAGGGGTCGACCAATTATTGGTGGCCACTTTTTTGTAATAATCGTTATCGTTGAAAAACTTACCAATTGAATATAGTGCTTCGAGGTGTTGTACTGGGGTGATGCTTGCAGCGGCAGACATCACCTGGTACCGTTTTTTAACAACCGATGTGGCGAAGCAGCCGCTTGTCTGTTATTACAAACAGCCGGAGGGGATGTCCTCCCCAGAAGTGCAGTCGCTGTAAATCTGAGGAGAAACTCTGAAATGAGGGTAAGCTCTGCTGATTTTATCATCCAGTCATGTACAAGCAAACATTCAGTTTTTTTATTTTCCTTGCATGTCCCCCTCAGATCTACAGTGACTGCACTTCCAAGTGCACTTGTAGTGGAAAGTGTATTTTCCTTTAGTAAATAGACCCCACTGTTTGTATTGTAACCTATGATTGTTTATTCTATTACATTCTTTTTTTCTATTACAAGGGATGTTTACATTCCTTGTAATAGGAATATATGTGACACAAAATGTATTTCTTTTTTAAAGGACAGTGTCCTATAAAAAATAAAAAGTTAAATAAATATTTTTATTCTAATCTCTAGAAATCTATTTCTTTGAATGCTATCATCAACATTGGCTATCTCGTCTATTTCAGATCAACAAGACCAGTCAGAGGGGAGAGCGCAGTGCAGCTCGCCTCGCTCACCTGTCCTTATTTGCGAGGGCATTGAGCTCCAGAATGAGCCAGAGCTGACCCCTGTGATTACCGATACTCCGGACTTCTCCCCATGGCCAGAGGAGGAGGTCACGGGCCATGTTTCCCGCATCCTGCCACCATCTGATGCTTCCCCTGGTGTGCCTCTACAGGAGCAGCCACAGCTGTTGCCCCCTCCTACCCAGATGGCACTGGCACCTACTGCTGTACCGCCTGGACCAGCAACTGTCCATGATGCAGAGCATCAGAGGGTCGTCACAGGACTTCAGAGGCAGGCAAGTGACAATAGAAGATTGTCATGGCGGGACATCAGGAGATTAACCCGGATCATTGAACTTGTAGCCAGGCAACAGACTGACAATATGGAGCGTATGTTGGCCCGGGTAAACCAACAGCATAACCAGGCAATGGAGCATTTAAGACTGTCTTTGATGGAAGCAATTTCCAGGCACAATGCTCCATTGCCTGGGAGCTCGTCTGGTAGTAGTACTCAGAGCAGCAGAGAACCCTCTCCTTAGGAAATCTGAGGGCTAGTTCTTCCTCTGCTTCAGGACCCAAGGCAGCTCAGCTCACCTTTTTGTTATTAATAGTTGTATATATGTATACGTGTTAATATACATGTTTTTTTTTTCTACGTTTGTTTGTGCAAATAAATAAATGCAAATAATTTTTGCCTAATAAAAGCATACTTTAGTGCTTATATATTGATGATTATTATGTGACATTGTACACTTTATTACATATCTGGTTGCTTAATATAAAAAATCACATGCTATCACACATGGTAATCAACTTAAACAGTTAAAAGAACATCCTTGCCAGTTGTCACCAACAACTTCATTTAGGTTTAGCTAGGTATTATACTGCCTCGCTGACCTTAGTATTCTCTTTCTTTTTTCGCATCATTATATGTTGTAGTTCAAAGTTGCAGTAACAGAAATGGAAATAGTATTAGTCGAGTCGTGATGATGATGGCTAATACTATTTCCAGTTCTGTTACTGCAACTTTGAACTACAACATATAATGATCTGGAAAAGTGTATAAGTGTTCTATACAGCTGTCCTGATTTTATGTTTGAAAGGAACATGCATCATTTGAGATTCCCTCTACGTATGGATACGTCTGATACCGGTATTGAATGGATACGAGTAATCTTTTATCTGTACTCGTCAATACCAAATACCATTACCTGCGTCCAGGTGCCGCGAGGGAGCTTGGCGCCAGCTTCCCTGCCAACCAAGAATCCGGGAGGCCTGGCTTCCTGATAAGCTGTGAAGCCGGCGTCACGCTCTCTAACAGCACCTGGATGCACCTGAAAGGTCTTTGGTATTGACGACAAGTACAGATAAAAAATTACTCGTATCCAATACTGCTATCGTGCATCCCTACATACAAGTTTGCCGTTATTCATACATCCTAAAAGATGTGTATGGTGAATACATACCTGTGAAATCTTCGACTTGTATGTGTCTGTCATGAAGAAGCCTCATCCACTCATTCCAGTGGTACTTTCACTAAATTGGCAAATAAAACAAGAGTTACATAAATGAATGGAAATAAATGATGGATATGGGAGTAAGTGGCCAGGAGAGCAGGTACTCACCTTCTGACTCACGGCAACGCAATTACAGTCTTTCCTTCCTTGTCGTGGGTGATGACTTTCCATAGTGCCAACTTACATGTGCCATGTTGCCAACACTGTGGCCTGGAGATTACATGAATATCTTGGTGGACTGGATATATTAGCATTAGCAGCAAAATCTCCTTGCCACGATGTAGGTGCCATCAGAGGGTGGAAAGAAAAAACATTTTGGTGGTGGGAGTATAGGAGAATCGTAGTACCATTGTAGGCCTTCATTTTCCTGTGTCTGTATGTATATTAGCAGCAGACTTAGTATCACCACTATTTCCACCACCAGTACTACAAGTATAAGCAAGCAAGCAGCCTGGTTGGCAAGCTGCATAACTAAAGGAAAACAACAACAGATTTAACTTATAAAATACAAATAATGGTTTAACTAAGTAACTACTAACTAGGAGAAAATCCAATGGTATTATATTATGTTTAAAGTGCACTGTTTAAATTGTGAAAATGACTGGAATAATTTTATAACATTAATTCTTATAAGTACATAAATACAGCGGCTTGAGACAGTTTTGACACCTGTCCAGGTAGTGAAACCCTGACAGGAGGCAATCCTCCAAGGTGCTGTTTGCACTCATGCGTGGTCTGTGCTTTCCTGATATATTGCATGACCATGTGCGCAGTCGCACTGACAAACGGTTTGCCTTTCACCTTCATGGCGCTGCTTGCTTATACCGAACTTAAAGGGACTGCGTTTGTATTCCAGTGTCCTAGGTATTCGAGATTTGAGAAGAAGGCAGGTGGAATGGAAATAGCAGAACTATTGCAGCAGGAACGTTTCACAAACTGAATGGTTTAAAGTTTTAATTGAAATGTACAAATGATACAGCTGTCTCGTTTATTTATTATGCTAGTACTAAATGACACAGTTGTCTCAAAAGGACAACAATATAAGTTATAATACCAGATCAGTAGCTAAAACCTTGGGCAGTAAAATAGCAGGGCAGGAGGTATGAGGTGGGACTTAGTAGAGGAACATTCCATGCCAAATCATCACAAACCAAATGGAACTTTGTTTTCAACCTGACCATCTCAGATGTTCATTAAATTTGATAGGATGGTATAGGGTCAGACATGGAGTAACTACCATATCTGACATTTAAGCCCTCACGGAAATGGTCAGGATGGGACATGTGATGATTTCTGGCATGGAATGAGGGCCTTAGGGGAGACGTGGAACTGGGTCAGGTGGAGATTTGGAGATTATGTTATCATCATGGATGAGTATTATTTTTTTATGCAGCATCAAAGTCAAGAGCAGGGTAACCAAGCTTTGGCATGTTGATTTTTAAAAAAGCCATTTGCTCTAAGAGCTGGGGGAGCAATTGTGAGCGCTGAGGGCATAATATATTTCCTGTTACAGAAAACACCCGCTCACTCTGGACCGTGGTTGAGGGACAGGAAAGAAGCTCCTGGGCTACCGAGGACAAAGCAGGCCACACATCCTTCTTCTCATCCCAAAAACTCAAGGGATCTGTACTGGGGGGCAAAGGAGGTTCTGCTAGGTAAGCCCTAACTATGTCACCAGCATTTTTTGCTTTTCTAGGGGGCTGTTCAGTGGGTCCCACCAAACTGTGAAGTGCCTCAGCCCAAAAAGCTGATGCTCTGGTGGAGTGAGCACCGGCAGCAGTGCTGCTAGTACCAGCTAACAGAGTATCATCACGCTCCTCTTCTTCTCCCTCCTCTAAATGTACTCCCATTTGCCTTTCCCTCTCACGTACCCACTCTATTAATCTATCCCTCCAGGTGGTGAGAGTATTTTTGCGGAGTGCTATCCTGCCTTTGAATCTGGGGTCACAAATTGTGGCTAACATGAACTCGGTGCGAGAGTCGATGAGCTCTTTTATGCGCGAACTGAGTTGCTCCTTCAGCCTCCTCAGAAGGGCATCAACTTCAGCAAGTATATTGCCACCAGGCAATCGTTCCCTATTGGAAAGGAACAAATCTATTTTATTTGTAAGGTGTGCAAAGAGGGGAACCACTTGTGCCAGGCTAGCACTCTCTTGGCTTAAATTGTCAGTGACATCCTCAAAAGGCCTAAGCACTGTGACAACTTGGTCAATCATGACCCAGTCCTCCCTGCCTAGTGGTCTGGCAATACCAATAAAATGTTTACATGCCATTGCGTGAATTGCCCTCTGTTGCTCAAGGATACGCTCTAGCATATGTAAAGTTGAGTTCCACCTTGTTCCCACATCCTGTTGAAGGCAGTGCTCCACGAGGCCTGCCTTTCTCTGTTCCTGCCTGAGAAGGTGGCTATCCTTCACACTACGGTGGAAGTGACCAGCAATTTTGCGGCACGACTCTAAAAGTGCTGCTAACCTTCCACTGTTAGTGTTATCATCGAGAGCAGACCTAACAACTAGATGAAGGATGTGTGCACAGCAGCGCACACCAACAAATCTTCCATCACGGATAGCCTTTGTCATGTTCGCTCCACCATCACTGACAACAAATCCCATTTTGACATTAGTGCCTGCCTGTTCCCCTAGCCACCTCCCTATCATTTTCTGAAGTGCATTTAAAATATTCTGTGATGTGTGCTGCTGATCCATCACCTCAGCATGGAGGAGGAAGGAGTGCAATCCTGTCTTGTGCACTGTGGCAGCGGCCACAGCACTTGGGGTTTTTCTTGACCGTGCAATTGTTTGTGGTGGTGGTTGCATATCTTGCGACTCATTGGGCTGCCACCAATGGGCAGTCAAGGACAGGAAGGCATGCTGGCCACTAGTAGCACTCCATAAATCAGTTGTAAAGTGAACTGATTGGCCAGCAGCCTTCCCCAGCAAATCCTTCAAAACCCCAACACATGACCGGTACAGCGAGGGCACTACAGTTCTACTGAATGTGGTGCGTGAAGGGACCTGGTATTGTGGTGCCACAGCCTGCATCAGCTGCTTGAAGGGCTCCCCTTCCACAAAACTGAAAGAAGCCCCCCCAACAGCTATAAGTTGTCCAATGAGGCGCGTAAGTTTGCGGGACTGCTGTTTTGACATACCCCGGTAATGTACCCCTCCAAAATGTTCAATAGTGGGCTGTATGGATTTATTTAGCATTTTACGACCTGCAGCTCCAGAAGTGGCTGTGACTTTGACACTGCTGCTGGTAATAGTGGTGGTAGATGGGGGAGCCACACCCATTTCTTCCCTCAGCACCACTGGCCTATGGTGGCTAAGCATGTGTTGCTTCATCCCAGCGTTCGTGAGATGACCCAACATTCTCCCACGGCTGACTTCTCTGCTGCATATTTTACATGTAGCTGTGCGGCCATCACCAACTGTCACGAAATGTTGCCAAATTTTAGAACGACGGGTGCTGCCACTGTGTGGTGAAGATTTTTTAGAGAGAGTTTCCTCTTCAGCCGCAGATGCTAGAGCAAGTTGCTTAATTTTGGTTGTAGCCTGGCCTATGCACTCTGCTATGCTGCAGTGTTTTTGTGATAAAATGGGAGGTGGCCTCATGTCAGGGATAGTGAAGGAGGTTACTTGATTAACAGTTGTGCTGGCGGCTCTAATGTTTATGGGAGACTCAACCGGAACAGGAGAGGCAGGTGCCACTGGTGCCGTTCTTTCAGGGGAATACAACAGTGGGGAATCAAATTTAATATTGGAAGGAGAATATTCTGTCTCATAAACATTTGGTTCCTGATCGAGATTAAAAGGTAAGGTATAATCTGAATCTTCCATGTTTGCGAAGGAGGATTTAGCACCATCAGATGTTGGGGGGTCCTGCTGAATTACCTTTTCTCTCGGATGGCTAAAGGGAAATGTGACTAAAAAATCTCCGTCATTACTTCTATGACCTGCAGATGTAATTTTTTCAGTGGTGATGGTGGTGCCAATGGGAGTAGCAATAGTGGTGGTGGTGGAACTATGAGCGCACAAAATGTCTTGCTCATATTCTAATATTTCACTTTTAGGCTGCTTAAATGGATGTGCAGAATCAAAAGCCTGTGTAGGTGGTAGTGTCAGGCCTTTCCTGTAAAAAATACTTGGTGTCACCACATTTCTCAAAGTGCCCATAGCAGAGGTGGTGGTGACACAACTGGCACTAGTAGTTATTGTGCAGGTTGTTCTTGGGGGAAGATCCTGAAAAAGGCGACGACATGCAATAGATGCCGACTGCTTCCTGGTCTCAGAGCAGGACCTCTCAGCCCTGCTAGTAGGGGATTTTGAACCAACAGTTTCCCTCTCTGACCTTTTCTGTTTGGAAGGTGGCCTTAGCATAGCACTACTACTGATAGTCAAAGTATCAGAGCTAGGCCTTTTGCAGCTAGATCTGCCTGAACGCTTTGGCTGAGGCACTGAAACAGGACAGGCAAGCTGCTTCTGCTGCTTCATTTGCCTCCCCTTTGAAAAGTCACTCCTTTTAGACTTAACACGACTACTGGAACGTGTAGTACTGGTGGTGGAAGTATGACTGTCTGGGCCTGGCAATACAGATGCTGACATACATGACACAGACAATGGTGGTACAAACTCACAGGTGCTGGTAGTGGTTGTTGTTGCTGTGTCACTGCTGCTGCTGGTACCAGGAGGAGGAACCTCATGTTGAGAGCTTGAATCCATCTTGACAAAAAAATTTACTAGGCTGGACTCTCTTCTGCTACTTCTCAAATATTGTCTCCCCTCCTCTGCTAAAACTCCCTTTCTCACTCAGTTACCACTGGTGGAATGCACAATGCAGTGACCTTTTGCCCTTAATCCAACCTCCAGCACAAAATAAATCAACTGATTGGCCTGTAAATTACTCCATGCCAGTAATCCAGCCCCCAAGGGATCAACTGATTGGCTAAAAAAAATGTAATTCTCTAATATCCGGAATAACGAATGCATTTGCATTGAAATTCGTCTGAATTTTGCAACTTTCCGACATTCGGATGCATTTGAATTTCGGTTCAAAGCAATTACGAATAACACAGAATCCGACAAAAAATATCTCAAATAACGAATGGCTTTGGTGTAATTTGTTGATGCTTTAACACGGCCTAATGCAACACCAATTCGACTCGTGGTTTTGCATGACGAATGATTTCATTTCACTATTCGTTAAATTTAGCGGACAATCATTCTGATGAATCAATTTCTTTCCAATTGTTAGTAGCTCACTAGGGAGTAAAACGAATCGATTTGAATATAATTAAATTATTTGTTATGCGATTACGATCACAAGTCGACTTGCATTAGGCCGCGTTAACGCATTAACGAATTATGCCGAAAGCATTCGCTATTTATGATAATTTTAGTTCGGATTCGGTTTTATTCGTAATTACTTTGTTCGGAAATTCGAATGCTTCCGAATGTCAGAAAGTTGCTAAATTCGGACGAATTTCGATTCGTTACGAAACGAATTGCACAAGCCTAATGGAGAGGACATGGGCCGTGGCGCACCTCACTCTCCCCTCCAAGGTACCCCTAGACCAGAGCCAGAGTAACCGATAAAGAAGGGGGTGAGGGTGAAGGCCGCTACACTATATTTGTAAATTGTAATCATATTCCGTCTTAAGCACCTCTTCTCTAGAGTGAATAACTGTAATCTTTGAAATCGATCCTCGTAGCAAAGGTCACCCATCAACCTTCTTTATTATGTTGCCCTTTGCCGAACTCCTTCAACAACGTCTTTCCTTAGAATTGGTGATCAAAACTGAACTTCATATTCAAGATGAGGTCAAACCTTTTCCATCATTGATTCTCCCAGAGGAGCCCCTCCTAATGTTTCATTTGCAAGTGTATTTTTGGCACTTACTACTTGCATAACTTTACATTTCTCATTATTGAACCTCATCTCCCAGCAGCTGCCCAACCCCCTATTTTGTCAAGGTCTTCCTGTAATGATGTTTTATCCTGTGCCTGTACCGTATTTGCCAGCGTATAAGGCGACTGGGCGTATAAGACGACCCCCTAATTTTCCAGATAAAATTTGGGTTTGGGATATACTCGCCGTATAAGACGACCCCCTTCCGACTAGCCATGCCTCACCATACCTCACCATACCTCACTGTGCCATGTGCCCCTGAATGCCTCACTGTTCCCCTGCATGCCTCACTGTTCCCCTGCATGCCTCACTGTTCCCCTGCATGCCTTACTGTTCCCCTGCATACCTCACTGTTCCCCTGCATACCTCACTGTTCCCCTCGACGATCACTTACCTTATCCCTGACATGTAGAATCTCAGTCAGACCGCGGCCGTCCATTTTTCAAAAGCCGCGCCTCCTCCTCGTGCTGTTCTGTGATAGGCGGAAACACTCAGCTTCCCAGCAGACACTGTGTTCAGTGTTCCGCCTATCACAGGTGCCCTCTCATCCGAGGCCGAGGACGAGAGGGCATCCGTGATAGACGGAACACTAAACAGAGGCTCTGCTGGGAAGCTGAGTGTTCCGCCTATCACGGAACAGCATGAGGCGGAGGCGCGGCTTTTGAAAAATGGACGGCCGCGGTCTGAGATTCTACAGTACAGGTCAGGTACCGGCGTATAAGACGACCCCCGACTTTTGAGAGGATTTTTAGGGGTTAAAAAGTAGTCTTATACGCCTGAAAATACGGTAGTTATTCCCTGGCATAATTTCGTATTATCAGCAAACACTGAAATTGTGCTTTTCATTTTAGCCTCTATATCATTAATAAGCCAATTGAACAGCATTGGTCCCAAGACGGAACCCTGGGGCACACCATAGGGATGAGCCGAACACCCCTCAGTTCGGTTTGCATCAGAACATGCGAACAGGTAATAAATTCGTTTGAACACCCGAACACCGTTAAAGTCAATAGGATACGAACATGAAAAATCTAAAGTGCTAATTTTAAAGGCTTATATGCAAGTTATTGTCTTAAAAAGTGTTTGGGGACCCGGGTCCTGCCCCAGGGGACATGTATCAATGCAAAAAAAAGTTTTAAAAACTGCCTTTTTTTCAGGAGCAGTGATTTTAATAATGCTTAAAGTGAAACAATAAAAGTGAAATATTCCTTTAAAATTTTGTACCTGGGGTGTGTGTATAGTATGCCTGTAAAGTAGCGCTTGTTTCCCGTGCTTAGAACTGTCCCTGCACAAAATGTCATTTCTGAAGGAAAAAAAGTCATTTAAAAGTACTCGCGGCTGTAATGAATTGTCGGCTCCCGGCAATACAGAGAACAGTCATTGATAAAAAAAAAAAAAATGCGTGGGGGTCCCCCCAAATTCAATTACCAGGCCCTTCAGGTCTGGTATGTATATTAAGGGGAACCCTGCACCAAATAAAAAAAAAGTGACATGGGGTTCCCCCCAAATATCCATACCAGACCCTTCAGGTCTGGTATGGATTTTAAGAGGAACTCCGCCCCAAATTTTAAAAAAAAATATGGCGTGGAGTTCCCCCCAAAAATCCATACCAGACCCTTATCCAAGCACGCAACCTGGCAGGCAGTAGGAAAAGAGGGAGAACGAGAGAGCGGCCCCCCTCCTGAACAGTACCGTCCCCCTCTGACGCAAGGGGAAACCCGGGCTTTCCCAGTGACGTGACGGGTGACCCCGCCCCCCTCTGATGTAGCGCTGGTTTCCCTTGCATCAGAGGGGGGCAGGGTCACGTGACGGGTGGCCCCATCCTCAGCTACATAAGACCTGTCAGGCTGCCACAACGTCATTCCCAGGGTGTCTCCGGTGGAGACAGGACCGTGTGCTGTTCCACGCTGGACATCATCGCTGGAGCCTGCAGATCATCCGCCGCTGGATACCGACATCACTGGAGTGGAGATCGAGAGTGGATTACCACCGCTGGAATTGGCACCACATTTGTTCTACACCAATTAGTTGGTACTATTCCAGTCAGTGAGATTTCTTTATAATTGAGCTAAGTTCCCTAAAGACTCGTGGGTGTAAGCCATCTGGACCTGGTGATTTGTTCACATTATGTTTCACTACTCTCGTTTGTACCTGGTTTTCTGTCAGCCACAGCAGTACTTTTGGTGAAACACCATTAATATTACTGTAAAGAAGATCAAACATATCTTTTTCATCCCTAAAAGCTGAAGAGAAAAAAATATTAAACACATATCTTCCTTTTCACTGTCATTTATGACCATTTTCCTATGTTCATTTGTTATGGGACCTATATGATCTTTCATAACCTTTTTACTATTTATGCACCGTATATACTTGAGTATAAGCCGACCCGAATACAAGCCGAGGCACCTAATTTTACCAAAAAAAACTGGGAAAACTTATTGACTTGAGTATAAGCCTAGGGTGTCCATCTGCATGCCTCACTGTGCCTCACTGTGCCTCACTTTGCCTCACTGTGTCCATGTCTCGCTGTGCCCATGCCTCGCTGTGCCCATGCCTAGACTGACGTTTAACATGGGAGTCTATGAAAGGGGTGCCCGGCTTAAAAAAAAAAAAAAAAACGGTGCTCCCCGGCCGTAGGTCCCCCAGACAACAAACTTTGCACACTTGTAGAGGAGAAATGGGGCTACATGTGTGCCAAGTTCTGGGTTCAGGGAACCTACGACCGGCTGGTACCAGGTCCCCAAAGTCACTGGAAAAATTACCGTTTAACATGAGAGTCTATGGAAGGGGTGCCCGGTTTGAAAAATCGGTGCTCCCCGGCCGTAGGTCCTCCAGACAACAAACTTTGCACACTTGTAGAGGAAGAGTGGAGCTACATGTGTACCAAGTTGGGGTCCAGGGGACCTACGACTGGCCGGTACCGGGTCCCCAAAGTCCGGGAGATCAAGCGCAAAAAGAGGACTCGAGTATAAGCCGAGGGGGGCATTTTCAGCACAAAACTCGGCTTATACTCGAGTATATATGGTATGTTAAATTCCTTGTAAATGTGGAATGCTGAAGGTGTTCCTTCTACGTTGCACTTCTAAAGGCCTGCTTTTTTTTATAATTTATTTGTTGTTTTTTTTTACACTAGAATGTAGCCACATAAATTCTGTTTAATTTTGTTCTTTTATGCTTGCTACCCAATGGAATACAATAACTAATTGTATTCCATTGGTAACAAGCATAAACACTCTCATATGCCGTGTGCTCTTTGTTGCAAAAAATTGGTCTCATTGAGTTTTGTACAGTTAAGCCTGTACACACTATAGGTTTTTTCTGTTCAACTGTCAGCTTGTAAGTAAGTACAGTGATCTCCCCCCGCTGAGGGGGGTGGCCTCCCGTCAAAACAGCGCTTTTCCCCATTGAATTTTCCACCATGCTCCTCCGACAGAAGCTAACCAAACGGCCAGCTTCTGTCAGATAGACCGACATACACACGGCTCGAATATCAGCCGTTTTTTTTGAACCGGCAAATGTCTCCCGACATTCGGCCCATGTGTAGACGGCTTAAGGATCACAGCCTATTAACATTTGAGTTCTTGTCCCACAAACATGCTTCTCTTTCAAGTAACTTATAACAAATATGTATACACAGAGATCACTAAAATCCATGCACATTTGTAATAAGCTGTTGTTTGAAATTAATAGGTCCAATAGAGCATTTTCTCCTTCGTTCATTAATGGACACAGCAGCTTTCTATTCTTGACCATAGGGTTATATCGCCAACTACAAGAGTAGGACACTAGGCAGAAAAAGGAAACTCAGCACCGCCTATGATCAGTCCTGGTTGATATAAACCCCCTCTCTGCATAGGCAATCCTGTTCTTTCTGCCTAGTGTCATTAGTAGTGACCTAGCTCCCTGCTGGGACCTGTGGTTCCATAGCATTTTTTTTTTCATTTTTCCTTTCCTACAGAGATCTTCAATCAGCACCTGGGCTGGGCGACAGGCTGGATAATATAGATCCAGTGGTCACCCCTAGCCTGGCCATCGAGCACGCGCAGACCCTAGCCAAGCGTTGAGTAGGCTGCGACGTGCGACGGGGGAGCATATAACTGGGCTCCGGACACCTGCATCACAGTGATTTCCTGACCTAAGGCCTGCACTTTGGTGGAGAGGTGGTTCTGTTTATAGAGCGTACCCACAGCTTCTCTGCATTGGTAAATAGACCTCCCCCTCCCTTCCGGACATGGTGCAGGGCGCTGGTTTGGTTATTGAAAGCCAGGTTCTAAGGGACAGGGGACTTTCGGAGCCTGTGATCCTTTCCATGCTGAAAGCACATAAGTCTACTTTCAGGAAGATATACCATCACACCTGGATGACTTATATTTTGTGGTGTTAAGCTGCGGGTGTTCATCTGCATACCTTCTTGGAGGTTAGGATATTGGTCTTTCTGCAATGGGACGTGGGGATTGCAGAACTTTGCCCTATGTGGCTCTCTGCAGCAGCTGAAAGCCAGTTTCTCGCCCTCCCGCAGGCTTTCATCTGCTGGAGGGAGAGACACAGATACAGGGCCTTGTTTTGTAATTTCCCCTCTGCCCTGCATCACTGATCCCCCTCCCTGTGCTGCCCACATCGGATTTTCCCTGTGTGCCCCCTGTGTACCCAGGCCCCCCCTCGTCCCTTCACAGCGCTGCTGGCTTCCCTCTCCCATCTGATGCTGCGATCACAGAAGGATGGAGAGTGATGAAAGGGGCCGGTAAATATGTAATTTATCGCCCCCTTCCTTTTATGAAATGGACACAGGGAGCAATTGGTAAAGATCACTCCGGTGTCCATTCATAACTGAAGCATAGTATACTGTTTACTGTGCTTCAGCTTATGAATGAACAGGAGCTTCTGCCCTCAATAACTGTTCCTCAATTTCTTTCTCTGTCTCAAAGGAGAGATGTCAGTGGTCTGTTTAGACCCCTAATATTTCAACCAAGCCCTCCCCTCTCAACAGTGTTGTAAAAAAAAAAAAATTCAAAAAATAAACTGTGAAAAAATTGTAAAAGATAATTAAAAAAATGAAGGGCTCATTCACATGGGTTCTCTATCCCATACAGTGTAAATAAGAAGTTTTTAAATGGGGCTGGAGCCATCTGTTACTCTATGAAGATACAGAGGCTGTATGAACACAGCTGCAGGTCCTAATTTGATAAGGATGTAGATGTGGGTGAGTGGCTCCGAATGCACACTGTCTGTATTTGGGGTCGTAACACCTGCACCCACACAGCTGTCAAATTAGGACCTGTGTCTGTATTCTTACAGCTACTGTGTCCCCATAATGTAACATAGGCTGCCTGCACACAGCAATAGCCACATTAAAAAAAACAAAAAACACTGATTCACACTGTACAGGCCACAGCACCTATGTGAATGAGCTCCAAGACCTCATTTACACACAGAACTTTATTAACTCAATACACTTTTATCTTTTCAATTTAGCAGGAATTTTGTAAGTTATGTTTGTGTCTGCTAATAATGATTTTTGAGTATTTTCTTGTTAAAAAATCATTTTGACATTTTTGTGGGGGAGGGTGATTTCTGAAAACAGCCCTGGCCAGGTTTCTGCTCTGGCAATTTTCTTTCAATGTCCCCTAGCCGTGCACTCTTTGATCTGTACTTTCATTCAAGGAGTCCGGCATGTGGCAACTTCTGTGCGCTCCGTGTTGCCGCCTTGTGATCTGTATCTGGTTCTCTCTGTTCTTCACTGACCTCTCTTTGAGAATATTAAGGCAAGATCGACATTTACAAAGGGAGAAAATGCCATTTAAATTGCTGCTAAATCACATTTCCCAGGCGCTTAATTATTTTTATGGCCATAGATTCCACTCAACATCTATGTCAGACTCCTATCTAAGATGAGGGACTGGTATGGATTCTAAGGGGGGACCCCACAAAAAATTGAATCTGGAATTACCCATTTAAAATAAGGTGGGGGCCCACGGATACAGAGCCCTCCATCTTCCTCCCATACCTCGTTCTCCACCTCTCTGCTATTCATCCCTCTCTAACTACAATGGCCAGAATCCCCTGAGCCTAAGTTGGGGGTGGGGGAGGCATTTCCAGGCACAACTCGCAACTCCAGAAATTCGGAGCTGTGAGCTATACACAGTAGTACAGGGCACCACCATGACAGCTGCTACAGATGAGGGCCAAAGAGCACACCACCTGTAGGTGAGGTTTCAACCCAAATTCTGGAATTTGGAACAGCCTAGATTTTACTAGTAGGGGGCGTTGTGTGTCAGAAACATGTAATGGGGATGCAAACTGAGGAGTAGTGTAGGCTTACAGAGTAGAGGGTTAATAGGGGATGCAGGGCTAGAGAATGTGCAGGAAAGGGATTGCAAAGGGTGTAGAATGAGGTATAATGGGGAATGCAGGGGTTGCAAAATGTGGAGTAGTGGGGTATTTAGGGGCTTCAGAATATGGGGCAGTAGGGGATTTAGGGGGTGCAGAATGAGGTGTAATAGGGGACACAGAAGAGAAGGTACAGATTGTGGTGTAGTGGGGGATGCAGAGTGAGTAATTATGGGGGTAACTGCAGCTACAACTATTTTGGTTTTGATTATGGGTAATGGGTAATGGGGGATTCAGAGTGCACAATAGTGGGGGTGTGTGGTGAGTATATGGGGAGACACTGGGGAGGTCTGTCAAACAATCTGTATGGGGCCCCATGATTTGTAATGGCAGCCCTACCCGGATGTCTGCCTCCCCCACATGAATAAGTAAGGGGTGCATTGCCTTGGTTACCCATTCTCAAAATGGACAAAGTGATTGATGATGGACTTACATTGCTGGACTTTTTTCCATTAAGGGACTTTGGCATGGCATTGTGTGTTTATTTACTTTGTATCTTTTGTTTTTTTAATGAGAAAACAGGGTACTATGTACTGTGTATGGGGTGGTTATCTGGATGACCCCTCTATTTTTTTCTTCCAGTTTCCAATTAGTCTCCCCCCGTACCCCTGCAGTGCCCTACATTCACAGGCAGGCCAGGGATGTGGAGAGGAGGCCCTCCTAAACGCTTAGCCCCTGTGCCTGAGATTCTGAAGATTTCTTGTGGGCAGAACACACAGGTGCAATAGCCCCACTGCCAGCAGCCTATACGTCTATGAAAAGCTGAAAATGTAGCTGCTAGACAGTGTAGCGAGTGACACTAATGTAGCGGGGTGTTAAATTTAGGGGAAGTGTCTGAGTGGTAATTAGGCTCAGACACACTGATTGTTAGGGTAATGGACCATTTCTGTTCATGGGAGATGGTGTTGGTGAACAGCTCCCTGTGGCCTACAGGTGGCGCTGTTGCCGTAGGCCAGGGTTGAACCACTCATACAAGGCTGTGCCTTTTTTGTCCCCTCTCGGCAGTAGTACGGCGGGGCGGGGAACCTGCTGTGCCTGTCGGGAGAGGGTATAAAAAGGGGTGGCCATCTTCCATTGGGGTCGTTCGTTCATCCACGCCCAGGCACCTTCAGCCTGGGTGTGTGTGGTTCGTCCGCGCCCAGGCGCCTTTGGCCTGGGCGTGAGGAGGGTCGTCTCTGGGTGCCCTAGGCCCGGAGGTGGAGTTCCTGTTCCATCCCAGACACCTTCAGTCTGGGGTGAGGTACTATTTTTGAAGGCTGGGGTCCGCTAGGGATCAAGAGCTCCCAGGGTGCCGCCTTGTGAGGGGACCCGTATCTGAGATGAGGAGGCCAGGGAGGTAACCCTTTCCGAAGACCCAGCGCAGAGTCGTGGTGACAGTGAGGGCCTCTGGTAACTCTCGGGAGGGATGGTTTTCTCCTTGACATGGGCCAAATGCTTTGAGAAGGTAGTTCTTCAGGTCAGTGGCAGTGACCCTACTCATTCAGGTTCGTTCGTCCACGCCCAGGCACCTTCAGCCTGGGTGTGTGTGGTTCGTCCGCGCCCAGGCGCCTTCGGCCTGGGCGTGAGGAGGGTCGTCTCCGGGTGCCCTAGGCCAGGAGGTGGAGTTCCTGTTCCATCCCAGACACCTTCAGTCTGGGGTGAGGTACTATTTTTGAAGGCCCGGGGCCCAGCAACCTTCGGCTGGGGTCCGCTAGGGATCCAGAGCCCCCAGGGTGCTGCCTTGCGAGGGGACCCGTATCTGAGATGAGGAGGCCAGGGAGGTAACCCTTTCCGAAGACCCAGCGCAGAGTCGTGGTGACGGTGAGGGCCTCTGGTAACTCTCCGGAGGGATGGTTTTCTCCTTGACATGGGCCAAATGCTTTGAGAAGGTAGTTCTTCAGGTCAGTGGCAGTGACTCTACTCATTCAGGTCAGTGGCAGTGACCCTACTCGCTTCAAATCAGTGGCAGTGACTTCATAGGGCAAGGCCCTATTCACCCAGGCAGCGGAAGTGACCGGTTCTCCAAGTCAGTGGCAGTGACTTTTATTCACCAGGTCTGTGGCAGAGACCAACCTCACGGTCTGTGGCAGAGATCGTGCGCCAAAACTGTTTGTGAAACCAGAACAGTCGGAAGAAATCATTTGAGTTTGTGCCTGGACCTCCTCCCACCTAAGCTGTCCTGTGTCTGGTTCCAACCTGTCTGCTGTTAAAGAGACTATTTATTATCCAGAGTGAAATAAATATAGAAGTTGGACTTTCAGTTGGTGTGGACAGTTACAATAGTGGGGAAAAATAAGGACTTGCATCTATTCAAGGTAGAGGTGAGAATCATCCTCGGGAGGATTCAACTCCAGCCGCAGGCAGACCCGAAAACTAACACCGCTCAACCTCCTCACACAGGAGAGCTTGTGGTGCGGTGTGCCTCTCTCTGCCTGCGAGGAGCCTAATTAAATGCAGGTAAAGACAGGGGTTTGTGCACTACACTAATGTTTAGGGTGCAGACTTCTTGCAAGGCTGGGCAGTGCACCTGTGCCTTCTGCTTGCACAAAAACGCCAGATGCTCAAGCACAGGAGCTAAACTTGCAGTGTCTATGAGGTCTTAGATGGTTTATAATTCACTAGAAGCAGGTAAAATCACTTAGTTCCTTGAATCAAGGCAGAAGCCTAGGATATTTTTGGATCGTGGAAGGAATTTTATGCAAACAGAAACTCTATGCAAAGAGTGCATCTAGTGGAAATTTTAACGAAAACGGCACTGCACTGCAAGAAATTATGGAAACCCTGGCTGGCTGTAGAGCTGCGCATCTTCACTGGTCTCACGATTAGATTTGATTATCTGGTCAACGATTCGATTCGATTCCGCAATGCATCACGATTACTGACGAGCTCCCACTTCCGCTTGGGCTGCCTAGGCGGCCCTTCCTTCCTGTAATCTTCTGGGACACATCACAGGTCCCAGAAGATTGCCCGGCTATGCAGGACAGTGAGACATGTGCACCTGGCTGTGAAGCTGCAAGCTGTCACAGCCGGATGCCCACAGTAGTATTGCCAGCGCCGTGGACAGGCTGGGGAGAGAATGGAGGGTTCGGGTGGCCACTTCACTGGATTGTGGGACAGGTGCGTGTCTTTTTGCGCACACTAAAAATCTCCATAGGTGACGCTTTAAAAAAATAATAACGGTTACCAGGTTAGAGTTACAAAGGAGGTCTAGTGCTAGACTTATTTCTCCCGTTCTGACGATCGCGGCGATACCCCACATGTGTGATTTAAACACCGTTTACATATGCGAGCGCGACTTGGGATGATGCCTGCAGCTGTGGGCATCATCCCAGTATAAACCCCTAAAGCTGAGGCTGCATACGCTCGACGCCAAGGGGTTAACAGCTATACGCTCGGAGTGCCCTCCCGGGAGGGGCGGGGCAAGTCGGGATGATGTCACCCGGAAATAGATTTTTCCAGTCGCATGCATCGATGCCGCATCGGGACACCCGAATCGCGATGCATCGATGCAGTGATTAATTTCAGCACCCCTACTGCACACTGCTTGAATGTTGGCCGATTCCTGCTTACTCAAGCAGCATATGGTTCTGCAGTCACCACTCTGATTGACAAAAGTCAATTGTTCAATCAACTCTTGTCGAAGAAACCTGTCGGAAAATTGGCGGCTAAAACAGTGACTGCTGCCAAACAGCTGCAGTTGTGTACAGGTATTCTGACAGCTGGCGGCTATCAGAATACAATAACCTGGCAGCGGGGTTCCTCTATCAATGCTGTTTAGTGTGGATGGAGAAATTGGTAAATTTCTTATGTTCAGCTGGCAGTTTAAAGCCGGCCATAGATGGTTCGAATCCAATGCTGAACCGTCCGAGATTCAAACTATGTATGGGCAGTGCAGGCTGATTGTACCCAATTTGTCCTTTTGATTAAATTGGGTACAATCAGCTTGTTAGATTTTCATACCTTCCAACATTTTGAGATGGGAATGAGGGACACCTACTAGCAAATGTATGTAGGCATATGACACGCCCCTTGTCACACCCCCTTAAAGGAGAATTAACAAAAAAAAAAAGGGTTATTAAATCCACAAGGGCTTTTTTTTTTACCACTACTATTACTTTATATTGGCTTTTAAAATTTACAAATGCAGCAATTTATAAATTGGATGAAAGGTTTAGCACTGGAAAACACTATCGGAAAGATAAAAAGTGCATTTTATATACAACTATATAGATCAGCCCAAAATGAGAGACAAATGAGGGGAAAGAGGGACAGAGGGACATTGCTCCAAATCAGGGACAGTCCCTCAAAATCAGGGACAGTTGGGAGGTATGAGATTTTACATGTGATTATTGCTAGCAGTCATCACCGTGCTCTCCCGGTGTGGGGTGGGGACACAAACACAAGGGCTCCTCCAGGGGAGGGATTCCCTCATCAACATTGACTGTGTTGATTAGTGATGAGCCGAACACCCCCGGGTTCGGTTCGCACCAGAACCCGCGAACGGACCGAAAGTTCGTACGAACATTAGAACCCTATTAAATACAATGGATGCGAACGTTTGAATTCTAAAGTGCTAATTATAACAACTATTATGCATGTTATTGTCCTAAAAAGGGTTTGGGAACCCGGGTTCTGCACCAGGGGACATGTATCAATGCAAAAAGAAGTTTTAAAAACGGTCGTTTTTCGGGAGCAGTCATTTTAATGATGCATAAAGTGAAAAAAAAAGTCAAATATTCCTTTAAATATCGTACCTGGGGGGTGTCTAAAGTATGCCTGTGAAGTGCCACGTGTTTCCCGTGTTTAGAACTGTCCCTGCACAAAATGACACTTCTAAAGGAAAAAAAAGCCATTTAAAACTTCTTGCGGCTTTAATGTAATGTCTGGTCCCGGTAATATGGATGAAAATCTTTAAGAAAAATGGCATAGCTACCCCATGACCCCCCCCCCTACCCCAGCCCATTACCAGCCCCTTTGGGTCTTGTATGGATATTAAGGGGAACCCCGCACATAAAATAAAAAAGGCCCTATATACTCTGAACAGCCGTATACAGGCGGTGCATACAAGACAGGGACTGTAGGTTTGTTCTTCTGTAGAATGTGTTTGTAATTTTGAACAGGTACATTGTTGAAGTGTAGCTCCAGCCCAAAAATCTATTTTTAAACTTTTTGGAAAACATAGGTAAGGGTTATCACCCCTGTAACATTTGTTTTGCTGTCTGTGCCCCTGTTCAGAACATTTCACCTCACTTTCCGTCCCAATGACAACTGTTTTTGAAATGTGGTGTTTTTCTTGAAACAAGGATTGCTGATAAAGCATCAGTACAGAGGAGACACCTTTCTCCCATATTTATTCTTACAGGAGAGAATTTTCCTTCCTAGGGGTAGATTTCCTCTCACTTCCTGTTGTCTTCTTTCGTTTGCAAGTAGGAGTCGTTTGTAAGTTGGATGTTTGAAAGTAGGGACCTGCCGTATATACTCTGCAGAAATAGGCCCCTTAGTTGTTGGTGTTGGCACAACACTGTAAGCACTCACAGTTACTCTTGGTTGGTGCTGGAACGCCCTGCTGTCAACTATTATATCAGGAATTTTAATTACATATAATTGTTGAACAGTGGTAGTAAAAATTGGGGCTTTGATGGTGGTGCTGGTGCCACAACACTGTAAGCCCTGACAGTTACTCTTGGTGGGTGCAGCAATGGGCCCTGCTGTGAATTATTAGATCAAGAATTGTAATTACATGCCCCTTTTGAACAGGGGCTGAAAAATTGGGCCTTTCGTGGTGGTGGTGGTGGTGGCGTTGCCACAACACTGTAAGCCCTCAGACTTACTCTTGGTGGGTGCAGGAATGGGCCCTGCTGTGAATTATTACATCAAGAATTGTAATTGCATGCCCCTGTTGAACAGGGGCTGAAAAATTGGGCCTTAGGCACTGGTGGCACAACACTACAACCCCTCACAGATACTGTACTTGGAGCACAGCAATGAGCCCTGTTGCAAAGTATTGCTTCAAAAATTGTAATGACACGCCCCTGTTAAACAGGGGCTGAAAAATTGGGCCTTAGGCACTGGTGGCACAACACTACAACCCCTCACAGATACTGTACTTGGAGCACAGCAATGAGCCCTGTTGCAAAGTATTGCTTCAAAAATTGTAATGACACGCCCCTGTTAAACAGGGGCTGAAAAATTGGGCCTTAGGCACTGGTGGCACAACACTACAACCCCTCACAGATACTGTACTTGGAGCACAGCAATGAGCCCTATGGCAAATTATTGCTAAAAAAATTGTAAGTACACGCCCCTGTAAAACAGGGGCTGAAAAATTGGGCCTTAGCCACTGGTGGCGGCACCCATAAACAAAAATGATCTTCCAAGCTATCATCATCAATCGTATCATTGAGGACTCGGAGGAGGAGGATAGCCAGTCAACATAACAGCACAGGCACTCAGCATCAGCATCAGTCTTGAAGGGACGTGACATGTTAAAATCAATTAGTCTGTTATATCAGCATCAGGTGTGTGGTAGCTGGTGGTGATCCAAGACTGGTTCATCTTGATGAAAGTCAGTCGATCAACCGAGTCGGTGGACAGGCGCACCCTGTGATCCGTGACAAATCCTCCAGCAGCACTGAATGTGCGTTCCGAAAGAACGCTGGATGCAGGACAGGCCAGTAGCTCAATTGCATACTGTGCAAGCTCTGGCCAGTGATCCATCCTCAAGACCCAGTAAGCCAGAGGATTTTCGGTGGGGAAGGTGTCCAAGTCTGACCTTGCCCCTAGATATTCCTGCAGCATGTTTATCAGACGCTGGCGATGGTTGCTGGAACCAATCATACTTTGGGGCTGCGGACTAAAGAATTGTCTGAACGCATCGGTCAGACGGCCACCTTCCCCACCGCTCCTTCTTTGACTGGCCGAAGCCTCAGCAACTCGTTGTCCTGGACCAGGAGTTTGTAACCTCCCAGTCTCTGGGAACGCGTTGCACAGACCTTTCTGCAAGGCCTCCCGGAGTTGTCTCATCCTCTGCTCCCTCTGCGACGCTAACATAAGGTCCGCAACCTTACCCTTGTACCGTGGATCAAGGAGAGTGGCCAGCCAGTAATGGTCCCTCTCCTTGATCCGAAGAATACGAGGATCCTTCCGCAGACTTTGCAGGATCAGGGAGGCCATGCAGCGTAGGTTTGCTGAGGCATTCGCTCCGGAGTCCTCTGGGTCACTAAGGACGACATGATCCGCAGTCACCTCCTCCCAGCCACGTACAAGTCCACTGGTTTCTTGGGACTGTAAATCATCCCTAAAAGACTGCTGCTGATGATGCTGAGTGCCAGCCTCCACCTCCATGCTGACACAATCCTCCCCCTCCTCCTCCTCCTCCTCCTCTTCCTCTTCCTGTGTGATGGGTGGGACAGAAGGAACACTGTCTGGGTAAAGGGGGCCTTGAGAGGCAAGGAAGTCCTCCTCTTCCTGCCTCTGTTCTGCCTCAAGTGCCCTGTCCATTATTCCACGCAGCGTGTGCTCCAACAGGTGGACAAGAGGTACAGTGTCACTGATGCATGCACTGTCACTGCTCACCATCCTCGTGGCCTCCTCAAATGGTGCCAGGACAGTGCATGCATCCCTGATCATGCCCCACTGGCGTGGAGAAAAAAAACCAAGCTCCCCTGACCCTGTCCTGGTGCCGTAGTCGCACAGGTACTCATTGATGGCCCTCTGCTGCGTGTGCAGCCGCTGCAGCATGGCCAACGTTGAGTTCCACCTGGTGGGCATGTCACATATAAGGCGGTTCTTGGGCAGGTTCAACTCCTTTTGCAGCTCAGCCAGGCGAGCACTGGCATTATAAGATCTGCGGAAATGCACACAGACTTTCCTGGCCTGCCTCAGGACATCCTGTAAGCCCGGGTACCTGCCCAAGAACCGCTGCACCACCAGGTTAAGGACGTGAGCCACACAGGGCACATGGGTCAGTTGTCCCTGTCGGAGGGCGGAGAGGAGGTTGGTGCCATTGTCGCAAACCACCATTCCTGGCTTAAGCTGGCGTGGCGTCAACCACCTCTCGGCCTGGCCCTGCAGAGCAGACAGGACCTCTGCCCCAGTGTGGCTTCTGTCCCCCAAACACACCAGCGCAAGCACGGCATGGCATCTTTTTGCCTGCGTACTTGCGTAGCCCCGTGAACGGCTACGGAGCACCGCTGGTTCATAGGACAAACCACAGGAAGAGGCCATGGAGGAAGAAGAAGAGGAGGGGGTGGAGGAGAGAGGTGTGTCACAACCAGTAGTAGCATTTTGGAGGCGTGGCGGTGGGACAACCTCCAACACTACTGCACCTTGTCCTGCATCCTTCCCAGCTGCCAAAAGAGTGACCCAATGGGCCGTGAAAGAAAGGTAACGTCCCTGTCCATGCCTGCTGGACCATGAGTCAGCGGTAATATGCACCTTACCGCTGACCGCCCTGTCCAGCGAGGCCAAGACATTGCCTTCCACATGCCGGTAGAGAGCCGGAATAGCCTTCCGTGAGAAAAAGTGGCGTTTGGGAACCTGCCACTGAGGAACCGCACATTGCACAAACTCACGGAAGGGGGCCGAGTCTCCCAACTGAAAAGGCAGCAGTTGAAGCGCTAGCAATTTAGCCAAGCTAGCATTCAACCGCTGGGCATGTGGATGGCTGGGAGTGAACTTCTTTTGACGGTCCAGCAGCTGGGGCAGGGAAATTTGCCTGCTAGAATCGGACGTCGGTGTACTGCTAGCAGAGTGGCCGCAAGTACTTGGCTGTGACACACCTAATTCTACACCTTCATTCCTCTCAGTGCATGTTTCAGAGAGGACTGAAGTTATAGTGGGGTTGGAGATCCCAGCTGATGCGGTGCAAGGAGAGGTCCGCTTTGTTCTTTGGTGTGGGTCTTTGAGGTAGGCTTGCCAACGAGCTGCATGGCAGGTCAACATATGTCTGGTCAGGCATGTGGTACCCAAGCGGCTGATGTTTTGGCCACGCGATATACGCTTGAGACATATGTTGCAAACAGCAGCTGTGCGATCTGATGCACTAGCCTCAAAAAAGGCCCACACCAAGGAACTTTTTGAATGACGGGCAGAGGCAGCGCCCTGCACAGGCGGAGCTCTGCGGTGTGATTCCGTCGGTGTACTGCCCTTACGCTGGCCACCAAAGGGCATCCTGTCTCGTTGGAGATGTGCCTCCTCCTCATCCTCCTCCTCCTCTCTCCTATTAGGCACCCACGTGGAGTCAGTGACCTCATCATCCCCTCCCTCCTCATCACTGGAGCCAATCTGGCAGTATGCTGCAGCTGCTGGAACATGACTGCCAGATTGGTGTCCTTCTTGAGCATCCCCTCTGTCTGCTCTCACCCTACTGCCTTCCTGTAGCTGGGTTTCATCATCAGACCCTTCGAAACGCTGGGCATCCTCCTGGAGCATGTACCCAACACTGTGCTCAAACAGTTCGGGGGACTCCTCAGGAGGAGGACATGGTGGGTCTAGGGAAGGAGTGACTGATGATGAGTCTGACATTGATACCAGGGAAGAGGACGCTTTGGCAGCTGCTTTGCCAGTACCCTGAGCCTGGGTGAGAGAGGATGAGGAGGAGGAGGAGGGCTTGGTCATCCACTCTACCAAGTCTTCGGCATGATGTGGCTCAACATGTCCAGCTGCCGAAAAGAAGGACAAGCGTGTCCCATGGCCATGTGCTGATGACAATGCACCGCGTCCACGACCAGCACTGTTGCCCCCAGACACAGAGCCTGCTTGCCCTCTTTTATTGCCTCCTGCCTGTCTGCCTCTCCTTGTTTGCCTTTCAGACATTCTAATAGACGCCTGCAGGGAGATGGTAAAAAAGCAATAAGGGCTACCTTCAGGTGTCCTTCTCTGTCCCTTGAAACAAGGACTTGCACAGTGAAAGAAACTGACACTCTCCCTACCTACAGTTTTCTGTCCCTAGAAAAAATGTTTTTTTTAAGCACACTATAGCACAAGGAGAATTCACTCACTGTCCTTCCCAGTCCCTGGAAACAAGGACTTGCACAGTGAAAGAAACTGACACTCTCCCTACCTACAGTTTTCTGTCACCAGAAAAAATGTATTTTTTAAGCACACTATAGCACAAGGAGAATTCACTCACTGTCCTTCCCAGTCCCTAGAAACAAGGACTTGCACAGTGAAAGAAACTGACACTCTCCCTACCTACAGTTTTCTGTCCCTAGAAAAAATGTTTTTTTTAAGCACACTATAGCACAAGGAGAATTCACTCAATGTCCTTCCAGGTCCCTGGAAACAAGGACTTGCACAGTGAAAGAAACTGACACTCTCCCTACCTACAGTTTTCTGTCCCTAGAAAAAATGTTTTTTTTAAGCACACTATAGCACAAGGAGAATTCACTCACTGTCCTTCCAGGTCCCTAGAAACAAGGACTTGCACAGTGAAAGAAACTGACACTCTCCCTACCTACAGTTTTCTGTCCCTAGAAAAAATGTTTTTTTTAAGCACACTATAGCACAAGGAGAATTCAATCACTGTCCTTCCAGGTCCCTGGAAACAAGGACTTGCACAGTGAAAGAAACTGACACTCTCCCTACCTACAGTTTTCTGTCACCAGTAAAAATGTATTTTTTAAGCACACTATAGCACAAGGAGAATTCACTCACTGTCCTTCCCAGTCCCTAGAAACAAGGACTTGCACAGTGAAAGAAACTGACACTCTCCCTACCTACAGTTTTCTGTCCCTAGAAAAAATGTTTTTTTTAAGCACACTATAGCACAAGGAGAATTCACTCAATGTCCTTCCAGGTCCCTGGAAACAAGGACTTGCACAGTGAAAGAAACTGACACTCTCCCTACCTAGAGTTTTCTGTCCCTAGAAAAAATGTTTTTTTTAAGCACACTATAGCACAAGGAGAATTCACTCACTGTCCTTCCAGGTCCCTGGAAACAAGGACTTGCACAGTGAAAGAAACTGACACTCTCCCTACCTACAGTTTTCTGTCCCTAGAAAAAATGTTTTTTTTAAGCACACTATAGCACAAGGAGAATTCACTCACTGTCCTTCCCAGTCCCTAGAAACAAGGACTTGCACAGTGAAAGAAACTGACACTCTCCCTACCTACAGTTTTCTGTCCCTAGAAAAAATGTTTTTTTTAAGCACACTATAGCACAAGGAGAATTCACTCAATGTCCTTCCAGGTCCCTGGAAACAAGGACTTGCACAGTGAAAGAAACTGACACTCTCCCTACCTACAGTTTTCTGTCCCTAGAAAAAATGTTTTTTTTAAGCACACTATAGCACAAGGAGAATTCACTCACTGTCCTTCCCAGTCCCTAGAAACAAGGACTTGCACAGTGAAAGAAACTGACACTCTCCCTACCTACAGTTTTCTGTCCCTAGAAAAAATGTTTTTTTTAAGCACACTATAGCACAAGGAGAATTCACTCACTGTCCTTCCAGGTCCCTGGAAACAAGGACTTGCACAGTGAAAGAAACTGACACTCTCCCTACCTACAGTTTTCTGTCACCAGAAAAAATGTATTTTTTAAGCACACTATAGCACAAGGAGAATTCATTTACTGTCCTTCCAGGTCCCTAGAAACAAGGACTTGCACAGTGAAAGAAACTGACACTCTCCCTACCTACAGTTTTCTGTCCCTAGAAAAAATGTTTTTTTTAAGCACACTATAGCACAAGGAGAATTCACTCAATGTCCTTCCAGGTCCCTGGAAACAAGGACTTGCACAGTGAAAGAAACTGACACTCTCCCTACCTACAGTTTTCTGTCCCTAGAAAAAATGTTTTTTTTAAGCACACTATAGCACAAGGAGAATTCACTCACTGTCCTTCCAGGTCCCTGGAAACAAGGACTTGCACAGTGAAAGAAACTGACACTCTCCCTACCTACAGTTTTCTGTCCCTAGAAAAAATGTTTTTTTTAAGCACACTATAGCACAAGGAGAATTCACTCACTGTCCTTCCCAGTCCCTAGAAACAAGGACTTGCACAGTGAAAGAAACTGACACTCTCCCTACCTACAGTTTTCTGTCCCTAGAAAAAATGTTTTTTTTAAGCACACTATAGCACAAGGAGAATTCACTCAATGTCCTTCCAGGTCCCTGGAAACAAGGACTTGCACAGTGAAAGAAACTGACACTCTCCCTACCTAGAGTTTTCTGTCCCTAGAAAAAATGTTTTTTTTAAGCACACTATAGCACAAGGAGAATTCACTCACTGTCCTTCCAGGTCCCTGGAAACAAGGACTTGCACAGTGAAAGAAACTGACACTCTCCCTACCTACAGTTTTCTGTCCCTAGAAAAAATGTTTTTTTTAAGCACACTATAGCACAAGGAGAATTCACTCACTGTCCTTCCCAGTCCCTAGAAACAAGGACTTGCACAGTGAAAGAAACTGACACTCTCCCTACCTACAGTTTTCTGTCCCTAGAAAAAATGTTTTTTTTAAGCACACTATAGCACAAGGAGAATTCACTCAATGTCCCTCCAGGTCCCTGGAAACAAGGACTTGCACAGTGAAAGAAACTGACACTCTCCCTACCTACAGTTTTCTGTCCCTAGAAAAAATGTTTTTTTTAAGCACACTATAGCACAAGGAGAATTCACTCACTGTCCTTCCCAGTCCCTAGAAACAAGGACTTGCACAGTGAAAGAAACTGACACTCTCCCTACCTAGAGTTTTCTGTCCCTAGAAAAAATGTTTTTTTTAAGCACACTATAGCACAAGGAGAATTCACTCACTGTCCTTCCAGGTCCCTGGAAACAAGGACTTGCACAGTGAAAGAAACTGACACTCTCCCTACCTACAGTTTTCTGTCACCAGAAAAAATGTATTTTTTAAGCACACTATAGCACAAGGAGAATTCACTCACTGTCCTTCCCAGTCCCTAGAAACAAGGACTTGCACAGTGAAAGAAACTGACACTCTCCCTACCTACAGTTTTCTGTCCCTAGAAAAAATGTTTTTTTTAAGCACACTATAGCACAAGGAGAATTCACTCAATGTCCTTCCAGGTCCCTGGAAACAAGGACTTGCACAGTGAAAGAAACTGACACTCTCCCTACCTAGAGTTTTCTGTCCCTAGAAAAATTTTTTTTTTAAGCACACTATAGCACAAGGAGAATTCACTCACTGTCCTTCCAGGTCCCTGGAAACAAGGACTTGCACAGTGAAAGAAACTGACACTCTCCCTACCTACAGTTTTCTGTCCCTAGAAAAAATGTTTTTTTTAAGCACACTATAGCACAAGGAGAATTCACTCACTGTCCTTCCCAGTCCCTAGAAACAAGGACTTGCACAGTGAAAGAAACTGACACTCTCCCTACCTACAGTTTTCTGTCCCTAGAAAAAATGTTTTTTTAAGCACACTATAGCACAAGGAGAATTCACTCAATGTCCTTCCAGGTCCCTGGAAACAAGGACTTGCACAGTGAAAGAAACTGACACTCTCCCTACCTACAGTTTTCTGTCCCTAGAAAAAATGTTTTTTTTAAGCACACTATAGCACAAGGAGAATTCACTCACTGTCCTTCCCAGTCCCTAGAAACAAGGACTTGCACAGTGAAAGAAACTGACACTCTCCCTACCTACAGTTTTCTGTCCCTAGAAAAAATGTTTTTTTTAAGCACACTATAGCACAAGGAGAATTCACTCAATGTCCTTCCAGGTCCCTGGAAACAAGGACTTGCACAGTGAAAGAAACTGACACTCTCCCTACCTAGAGTTTTCTGTCCCTAGAAAAATTTTTTTTTTAAGCACACTATAGCACAAGGAGAATTCACTCACTGTCCTTCCAGGTCCCTGGAAACAAGGACTTGCACAGTGAAAGAAACTGACACTCTCCCTACCTACAGTTTTCTGTCCCTAGAAAAAATGTTTTTTTTAAGCACACTATAGCACAAGGAGAATTCACTCACTGTCCTTCCCAGTCCCTAGAAACAAGGACTTGCACAGTGAAAGAAACTGACACTCTCCCTACCTACAGTTTTCTGTCCCTAGAAAAAATGTTTTTTTTAAGCACACTATAGCACAAGGAGAATTCACTCAATGTCCTTCCAGGTCCCTGGAAACAAGGACTTGCACAGTGAAAGAAACTGACACTCTCCCTACCTACAGTTTTCTGTCCCTAGAAAAAAAGTTTTTTTTAAGCACACTATAGCACAAGGAGAATTCACTCACCGTCCTTCCCAGTCCCTAGAAACAAGGACTTGCACAGTGAAAGAAACTGACACTCTCCCTACCTACAGTTTTCTGTCCCTAGAAAAAATGTTTTTTTTAAGCACACTATAGCACAAGGAGAATTCACTCACTGTCCTTCCAGGTCCCTGGAAACAAGGACTTGCACAGTGAAAGAAACTGACACTCTCCCTACCTACAGTTTTCTGTCCCTAGAAAAAATGTTTTTTTTAAGCACACTATAGCACAAGGAGAATTCACTCAATGTCCTTCCAGGTCCCTGGAAACAAGGACTTGCACAGTGAAAGAAACTGACACTCTCCCTACCTACAGTTTTCTGTCCCTAGAAAAAATGTTTTTTTTAAGCACACTATAGCACAAGGAGAATTCACTCACTGTCCTTCCCAGTCCCTAGAAACAAGGACTTGCACAGTGAAAGAAACTGACACTCTCCCTACCTACAGTTTTCTGTCCCTAGAAAAAATGTTTTTTTTAAGCACACTATAGCACAAGGAGAATTCACTCAATGTCCTTCCAGGTCCCTGGAAACAAGGACTTGCACAGTGAAAGAAACTGACACTCTCCCTACCTAGAGTTTTCTGTCCCTAGAAAAAATGTTTTTTTTAAGCACACTATAGCACAAGGAGAATTCACTCACTGTCCTTCCAGGTCCCTGGAAACAAGGACTTGCACAGTGAAAGAAACTGACACTCTCCCTACCTACAGTTTTCTGTCCCTAGAAAAAATGTTTTTTTTAAGCACACTATAGCACAAGGAGAATTCACTCACTGTCCTTCCCAGTCCCTAGAAACAAGGACTTGCACAGTGAAAGAAACTGACACTCTCCCTACCTACAGTTTTCTGTCCCTAGAAAAAATGTTTTTTTTAAGCACACTATAGCACAAGGAGAATTCACTCAATGTCCTTCCAGGTCCCTGGAAACAAGGACTTGCACAGTGAAAGAAACTGACACTCTCCCTACCTACAGTTTTCTGTCCCTAGAAAAAATGTTTTTTTTAAGCACACTATAGCACAAGGAGAATTCACTCACTGTCCTTCCCAGTCCCTGGAAACAAGGACTTGCACAGTGAAAGAAACTGACACTCTCCCTACCTACAGTTTTCTGTCCCTAGAAAAAATGTTTTTTTTAAGCACACTATAGCACAAGGAGAATTCACTCACTGTCCTTCCCAGTCCCTAGAAACAAGGACTTGCACAGTGAAAGAAACTGACACTCTCCCTACCTACAGTTTTCTGTCCCTAGAAAAAATGTTTTTTTTAAGCACACTATAGCACAAGGAGAATTCACTCAATGTCCTTCCAGGTCCCTGGAAACAAGGACTTGCACAGTGAAAGAAACTGACACTCTCCCTACCTAGAGTTTTCTGTCCCTAGAAAAAATGTTTTTTTTAAGCACACTATAGCACAAGGAGAATTCACTCACTGTCCTTCCAGGTCCCTGGAAACAAGGACTTGCACAGTGAAAGAAACTGACACTCTCCCTACCTAGAGTTTTCTGTCCCTAGAAAAAATGTTTTTTTTAAGCACACTATAGCACAAGGAGAATTCACTCACTGTCCTTCCCAGTCCCTAGAAACAAGGACTTGCACAGTGAAAGAAACTGACACTCTCCCTACCTACAGTTTTCTGTCCCTAGAAAAAATGTTTTTTTTAAGCACACTATAGCACAAGGAGAATTCACTCAATGTCCTTCCAGGTCCCTGGAAACAAGGACTTGCACAGTGAAAGAAACTGACACTCTCCCTACCTACAGTTTTCTGTCCCTAGAAAAAATGTTTTTTTTAAGCACACTATAGCACAAGGAGAATTCACTCACTGTCCTTCCCAGTCCCTAGAAACAAGGACTTGCACAGTGAAAGAAACTGACACTCTCCCTACCTACAGTTTTCTGTCCCTAGAAAAAATGATTTTTTTAAGCACACTATAGCACAAGGAGAATTCACTCACTGTCCTTCCCAGTCCCTGGAAACAAGGACTTGCACAGTGAAAGAAACTGACACTCTCCCTACCTACAGTTTTCTGTCACCAGAAAAAATGTATTTTTTAAGCACACTATAGCACAAGGAGAATTCACTCACTGTCCTTCCCAGTCCCTAGAAACAAGGACTTGCACAGTGAAAGAAACTGACACTCTCCCTACCTACAGTTTTCTGTCCCTAGAAAAAATGTTTTTTTTAAGCACACTATAGCACAAGGAGAATTCACTCAATGTCCTTCCAGGTCCCTGGAAACAAGGACTTGCACAGTGAAAGAAACTGACACTCTCCCTACCTACAGTTTTCTGTCCCTAGAAAAAATGTTTTTTTTAAGCACACTATAGCACAAGGAGAATTCACTCACTGTCCTTCCCAGTCCCTAGAAACAAGGACTTGCACAGTGAAAGAAACTGACACTCTCCCTACCTACAGTTTTCTGTCCCTAGAAAAAATGTTTTTTTTAAGCACACTATAGCACAAGGAGAATTCACTCAATGTCCTTCCAGGTCCCTGGAAACAAGGACTTGCACAGTGAAAGAAACTGACACTCTCCCTACCTACAGTTTTCTGTCCCTAGAAAAAATGTTTTTTTTAAGCACACTATAGCACAAGGAGAATTCACTCACTGTCCTTCCCAGTCCCTAGAAACAAGGACTTGCACAGTGAAAGAAACTGACACTCTCCCTACCTATAGTTTTCTGTCCCTAGAAAAAATGTTTTTTTTAAGCACACTATAGCACAAGCACAAAACACACTGACACTCTCCCTACCTATCCTTCTCTTTCCCTAAACTAAAGGAATCCAGGTTAAGCAAGAAAGAAATAAAAGTCACTGTCCCTGCCTATGCTGCTCTATCCCTGCTCCGGAACACACTACACTAGGCCGCCGTGCTGGCGGCCTTTTATAGTGTGGGGCGTGTACTAAACACCCTCAGCAATAATTGGCCACAGGCATCCTGCCTGTGGCCAATCATTGCTCTCCTCGCTGCCGGCGCTGTGATTGGCCAAGCATGCGGGGTCACAGTGCATGCTTGGCCAATCACAGCGCCTGGATGACACTGCGATGGCGTAGTGCATTGTGGGCCGTTCGCGTCACTCGAATTTGGCGCGAACGGCCCAAATCGTTCGATCTTCGTCGAACGATCGAACAGCCGATGTTCGAGTCGAACGTATGTTCGACTCGAACACGAAGCTCATCCCTAGTGTTGATGGAGGAATCAAGCACTTTTCTTTCCTTCAACCTGTCTATGGCCGGTTTCAATGAAAGAAATCTATTAATATACTGAATAGCCAGCTAAAGTTGCAACTAGCCGAAGGCCTTGTGTTGGCCAGTGAATTTGGCTGATGCACTAGCTCCAGTTTATATCACAACCACACGAACAGTACCACCATCACATATCTCATCTACATCTTTTGCTGCCACTAGTCCAATCCCTGAGCACCAGAGAGAGATGGAAACGTTAGAATTTATAACAAAATCACAATGACAATTGGTAATCAACAAAAATAATTTATTCAATGGCAAACCATCACAAAATCCATTTATACAGCAGGGTTTGTCATGTTTCTGTTTAATGTCTTATGCTTATGCTTTAAGGAAACATGAATTCTCCTATTGAATGTGCTTCAGTCAGTGTATAATTGTATACTAGAAGCCGTCTTATGGTTACATATACCGGTAACTATACTTATGTTTTTTGGTTGTTTCAGTATTTTTATAATCAGTTCAGTTCCAACTTTTTGTTAAATTCAATATTGTAAGACAGGGCAAGGAAAAGTATGTTTTTTTGTGTAATGTTTTTTCATTCCTATTTTCCTTCCTTGTATGTATTCACATTTATTTTGTTCACATAGACTTGACATTTCACATTGCTTTACATTTTAACTGTGTGTTCAGACTCTGGAATGATTTTTGTTTTACTTACACGTATTTCCAGTTCTGAGTTTGTGTCTCGCTCGCCCATTATTGCATATGAGGCATTACCTTGCAGTGCCAGCTTACCAGCAGTCTGCAGAGATGAAGAGAAATTCAGGCAAAATTTTCCAGCTCACCCACACTTTAGCTGTCAACTTCCACTGTAAGACCTTGTTAACATTGGCTTCAGCTTGTATAACATCAGCGTGTATGGCAAATTTTTCCAAAGCGTTTAGTAAGCTTCAAGCCACTTTGTCTAAGCCCTAACAGCAGCACTTTACAGGGTCCTCTTGTGTATGCACAGCACACTTGGCCATCATGGCACACTCACCTTCTTGTGTGCCCTTCTCCAGCGATGTGATGTCCATGCTCCCCTCATTGCTCCATTCACAACCACGGACATATTCTGCTGATACTTTTCCTGATCCGACATCTTCCAGGTGTGCAATTGGGCAGCCACAAATAATATAGATCCTGCGCATCCCAGCACCTAGGTCCATTTCCAGCATTTTACAGATGCCATAAATGAGCGGGCATAGACTGCAGGCAGGCACTTTTTGGATTTTGGCAGAAGAGACTTTTCATGTCGAATCTGCCAAAAACGTTTAACTCCAGCAATTGTTTTTAAATAAAAAAACACTTTAAAGCATAGTTTATCTCCAGTATAGGAATGTTAAGCACACATTTTAAAGAAGACCAGAACTGTAGAAGCTGTGCCTCAAAAAGACTAGCAGAGAACAAAAAACTAGTCATTGTTATTTCTTGTAGTCTCCCTGCAGCTGATCTTTTCCCCAGTACTGAGTTACCATGCTTTGTTCTACACAAAGTCTTTGTGTGGTGGAGGAGCAGGGCTTTGCTTACCTATGTCAAAGCTGCCCCCCTGATGACTGGTAATTTGATAACTAATAAAGGAATATTTAAGAAGCAGCAGGAAAGTTTCAGGAAACCCAGATTCATAGAATTAGGCTTACCTGTAGCTGCACTGGATATCTCCTAAACCTGCACGGTTTAGGATATATCCCTGTATTTGCATGTGCCGACGTCATGCGGCACATGCACACTTAAGTCAACTGAAGCAATGGCACGTACGTGCCGTTGCTTCAGTTGTACTGCGCCGTTCCCCGCGGCTCCAGTGCGCATGCGCGGGAGTGACGTCATCGCGGCTCCGGTCAATCACAGCGCCAGAGCCGCGATACCCGAAAATAACCTCTGGGACAGCTATCGCCGGCTGGAGGGGGAGAAGAGGACGGCTGCAGGGGCTTCGTTCTCGGGTAAGCATACTAGATCATTATGCCTTTATCTTGCAGGGTGTTTTTTTTTTTTTTCAGGAGGGTTTACAAGCACTTTAAAGTTTTGTTTTTCTGCAGATTCAGCTGGTCCGGAGATTACTTTCCAAGTTCAGGGTGGCTAGTTTACCTTGCAGACTACTATGGAGCCACCCTTGCATACGCGCTCCTGACTGGGACTGGAGCCGAATGTCACTATGCTGTGTGTATGAGTACTAACAGGCCTCATATACACAATGAGAAAATCAGATGAATGGTAATCCGTTTTTTTTTGCATGCTAGTCTGCATCCCGAAAACCAATAGGTCACTAAAGTTATGAAAATTCTCATACGACAAAATACAGCTTTGGAAGTGATGTAATGTGTTGTATTGTATTGTAATGTATTCTTTAATTTCCGAGCATGCGTGGTCTTGGTCTTCGGATTTTTTTTGGGACAAATACTGTACTGATTAAACGGAAATTGTTTGTTCTGATATTGTACGAGAACATTTTTCATGTTTGTCCCTTCGGATACTTTTGCATGAACTGTCGTGATGGGCTCTCGAAAACTGTATACTAATGATCTTTTGAAAGCGGTATTTTTCGTCCGATTTTCTCATTGTGTGTACTGGGTATAAAGCTTGTTATAAGACTGCTAGCAGCTTGTATAAAGTGATATTCTGCACTCTGATTAAGATCTGTGTTTAACATGCTGGAATTGAAGTGGTCTTTGAAGGCTTTATCAAAGCTACTCAAAACTTGCTATAAGCGTTACAAAGGCTTTTTGAACGCTTGTTGTACACACTGCTCTTATACAAGCAAAGCTTATGTGAAAAAAAGTCTTATTGTGCCCCATATATGGTGAAACTGAGGCACAATTCATTTGTATGACTACCATAATACAAGGAAAACAAGACAAATTCCTGGTATAATATTTTTGGATTGTGGAAGGAAACCAGTACCAACACTATTTAATAGTGCTACTGGTGGGAATACTACCCAGCACTGCAAGGCAACAGCAGCATCCCTTACACCACAATATTAATCAGGATCTTGAAATAGCTTATTTTCTTCCTTTTACATTGTTGTCAATGGGTAATGCAAGACAAGAAATCGGACACACTGCTCTTTATCTAAAAGAAACATACATACAACTCACGGGCCCTGTCTAAGATGCATAGAGGTTTATTGATTTAGTTATGTTCTTTCGTCAGATTTCAAAATGGCTGTAACAGTACACAGGGCACACTTACTACAAGGATAAACCAGCCCATAAATATGGCAGGACAAACACTTCTGGGGTAAATGTATCCACACTTCTAATATAACCAAAAAACCTGAAAACATGTAGATTATATACATGAGATTTATACATGTAGTAAGATTGTCTTCATATCACATTTTCTGGCCCCAAATTCACTGCTGGACTTAAAGTTACCACAGCTTTTATTATGTAGAGGGAAAACATGAAATCTAAAATGAAAACATTTGATAAGAGTTCTTAGTGCTAAAAGTGCTAATGAATAGTTCAATGGTTCTTGGATGGAAAGTCGAGGTTTGTTCTGCTGATGTCATTCAGTATATTGGGTGAACTGAGGAATATGGTCACTAAGCCTAAACACAAGGTAAGACTGCCGAAAATGACATTAAAGGGAAAGTATAGTCATCAATTTTTTAGATAAACGTTTGAAAATGACTTGCAAAGCTATTGCTAGTCTTGCCAGGCTTCACAAGTTTTTTGCACAATTGTTGCAAGTCCGCATTGCATGACTCCAGATCAACTTTCTTTGCAAAACATTCTGCAAGGCTGCTGCAAGTTCTGGTTCAGTTATGTTGTGCAATAGTCATCCCACCACAGGGGTAACTGTGGCTGAATTTTCATGCTGTAGACTTGCAGAGTTCTTGCTGTAAACTCACCACTGCAGCTTTGCTCTTGCTAGAGACTTGCCACGCACATTTGCTACAAATTGGAAAAGTGTCAACTGGAACTTTTGCTTTGAATGCTCTGCAAGTGTACACCTTGCTAATGAAAATGTGCAGCAAGTTACCAGACTTACAAATCAACACTGCCACAAATTTGTGGAAAGTTATCCTTGCTATCTGGGAAATTTTAGCTTGATGTTTAAAACCTTGTTTCTAGGCATAATGAGGGGAGCTGTATTACATATGCAGGCTTTGCTTCCTGCTTTGTAGTGATGCACAGTTGTAGTGCTGCTCCTTCTCACAGTGCAGAGCTATGTTTTTTCATTGAAATCAATGCACGCCATGTGTAGCTGATATTTTTTTTCTCAACAGCTGTTATCTAAACCCTTAATAGTTGCTAAACTAGTGTCATACATTTCATGGCTCAGTGCTACTAACCTCCTCTATCATCTTTCAGCCACTTCATATCTATACCTGTATGCACTTACTCTATTATCGGCTGCACATCATTGACAAACAGTGACAACTGTACATCATGCCTGTACAGTGTGTGGCAGGATGTCCATTTGTAGAGCAAGGGAGACAATGCAAAAGTTTTAGGGAGTAAATACAATTAGGAAACAAGGGAAGGGAAAATGGGACTTTAGATGAGGCTTGTCATTAAAATTAGGAAACAGTTGTTGCTCCATAACAGAAAGTGCCTTAAAGCGGAGTTCCACCCAAAAATGGAACTTCCGCTTTTCGGAACCCTCCCCCCCTCCTGTGTCACATTTGGCCCTTTTCAGGGGGGAGGGGGGAGCAGTTACCTGTGTAATACAGGTATTTTCTTCCACTTCCGGGCATAGATACCTGCGGGTGGCTTGGGTATCTACGCCACTTCCTTCGTCCCCCCGCTGTCTTCTGGGAGACACACAGGTCCGAGAAGACAACAGTCTGATGATAGAGGAGATGAAGATGATAGAGGAGATTAGTAGCACTGAGCCATGAAATGTATGACACTAGTTTAGCAACTATTAAGGGTTTAGATAACAGCTGTTGAGAAAAAAAATATCAGCTACACATGGCGTGCATTAATTTCAATGAAAAAACATAGCTCTGCACTGTGAGAAGGAGTAGGGAACCAGGAAGTGAGGTTTCGCTTCCTGACTCCCTTACCGAAGATGGGGGCGGCAGCACACGAGAGCCGTGGCGATAGATCGGCTTCGGGTGCCGACATCGCGGGCCCTTAACAGGTAAGTGTCCATATTTTATAAGTCAGCAGCTGCAGTGTTTGTAGCTGCTGACTTAAAAAAAAAAAAAAAAGATTTGGCGGACCTCCGCTTTAACAAGGACCTTCAAGGTAGGATAACTAAATATTCTTATACAAAAATCTGCAGATTTAAAGGGATTAAAAACAACTTTTGAAATTACATTAACATACTAAAGATTCTGTGAAATTGGTGACTTGGTTTTGATCTACTTAAGCAGGAAAGGGTAAATCATTACATCAACTAATCTAATCTAGTGGCTAATGTCTACATTTAATAGCATAGCAAAAACAAGTAAGCATGTAAAAATCTAAAAGGTAACATAAAAACTACTGTAAGGTATGCAATGCAATAATAACACAAAATATGTTCTCACTAAAATATACCATACTTTCCCTTTAAAATGACAATGAGTTATAAGAATATAATCCGAGATACAAAATTATTATTAGGACAATATTTCACTGCACAAAATGAACTATCCATTAGTCCCAATAGAGGACATGTCTGTGGTCAAGCTTACTGCAAGCCGAGACAGAAATTGCTGCTAATGTAAGACAACAGATTGCACACAGCTACACAACTGTTAAAGGAGCTTTAAATATCTCACTATCTATCTATATTTTACTTTAGTGTACCTTTATTATTGGCTTTTTATGTACATTAACATGTGCTTTAGGTACACTGACACTTCAAGTTATTGACCATTATGTCCTTGGGCTCATGACTGTAGCTAAACCTTCTAAGCCTAAGTTTAAATACAGAGATGTGGACAGTAATAATATACACAAACTAGCTGGATATAGTATAAAGCACAGTAGGCCCATGCCAATTTATGCATGAGGTTAGAATGCTTTCCTTTGAGCTTTAACCAACATGCTGTTTTTTGGACTCTGTAGCTTAAGCTGGCCATACACTGATCGAAATTTGTCATGTTCAGTAGGGACCAGTCGAAACTCGATAATTATGTGGCCATCCCAGCTCAATAGAAGTCGATCCTTTGATTGACTTCTGTTGAAGGAACATGTTGGAAAACTTTTCTCGATCAGCGGGTGCAGTTGTCAGAATACAGTGTCCGGCAGGTTGGATTGCTCCATTTACCTCATTTGTGTGGATGGAAGAATCAGTTTTTTTTTTGGGGGCTGAATGGGCGTCTGTAAATCCAGCTCTGCACATATATATATATACCGGTATATACCGTATTTTGTATACCAACATCACAGTATTATTTTTCACTCAGGGTGCAATACTGGGAATCGTATTAGCTTTTTTTGTAGGGTACCATTGATCTGCCAATAGGTAAATTTATTGCATGTATGTAACTAAGCAAGGCTGCAATCGTTAGATTTTTAAATGCCTTGCTCATATCACTGCAATATAACCTGCCTAATGTACATTAGGAAATTGATATTTAAGATTTCCAGGTTTTAGAGTTTTGGGAGACTTCCATGTATTTTACCTACACTTGCCTTCATCAGGTACCTCTATAGATTGCTTTGGTGATTTTTTCATATGTACCATTTTTGGTTCTGCCTAGCTAAAATGGTACATCGCCAACTACTGTATGATCCTCCTGCAAAATGTACAATGAGGTTTAGATAGCTGTTACTTTAAACAAGGAATGCTTACGTTTTTAAAAAGTTATATTTCTTCAGGAAAAGTGCAAACTAACCACTTACAGTATATGGAAGGAAATAGTCTTCTATAGGTTAATTCCACCAAAAATGGTTTTGATTTCGGAAGGTTAAATCACATTGTGGCATCTTATATTTCTCAGGAACTTCAGTTGTGAGGCATGTTCACTTTAATATTCAGTTGTGTCCAACTAGCATTGATTTAAACAAAGCTAGATAACGGTGTCACACTCTCCTGAAAGAATATCTTTAATGTGGAATGAGCAAACTGGAGATACCAGCATCCAGAGTGACACCTTCATTACAGACTTGTGGAAGACAGCAAAGAAACATACTACAGGAAAAGCTCACCACTGGTGTCTCAGAGATATAGGATGATGATGGCTGATTAACCCACTGGTGCAAACGCAAAACTGCTATTTTAGTTTTCAATGGCCCTTGCCTATTTGAATGGCAGTGCACTGATTCAATATGTTATCACTTAACATATTTTGAATATGAAAAGTCTACCCACAGAAAGCCTGTTTTTTTAAATTATTTATTTCAAATACCCCAGTAAAGAATTATATTTGTGTAGTCAGAGTGAGAAATATATGTAACATAAGGGTTGCAAGGGTTACTCTTCTTTACCTAATGCCACGTACACACGGTCGGAATTTCCGACAGAAAAAGTCAGATGGGAGTTTTTTGTTGGATTTTCTGACCGTGTATATGCCCCATCTGACTTTTTCTGTCAGAATTTCCGACGGACTTAGATAGAGAGCAGGTTCTCTATTTTTCCGTCAGAAATTCCGACTGAGTTTTTCCGGTTGGAAAGTCCGGCCGTGTGTTTTACAGTTAAATGAAAATCAATTCACATACTGACTGTTTTGTAGTAATCTGGTATTTAAACTGAGCACAGAAACCCATTCATTAAGCAACACAGGGAGGTTCAGATTCTGGAATGTTTCCAAATATGATATGAACATTCTGAATATGAATGCATATTAAATTATCTGTGATAGCGCATAAGAGGTGGGAAAATCCCGCTACTTTGGTAAATTATATAATTACAATGGCATTAGAGTCATGGCCCTTTTCTTAGCTACTATAAAAAAAGCCACCACTGCTACACTACTAGTTAGCCTTGATGATGGATCCATGAAAGGTGCCATCTGACCTCAAATTCAGGGGTGAGCATTGTATGCAGTGCCTGCGAATATGGGGCTCCCAACTAATTGAACTGCTATTTCTGTAACAGATACCATTAGTTTTGTTGGAAAGACTACCAAAGGATAAGTAAACCTCATTTTATCACTTAAGTGTGTGATATCATTAGCAATATGCCAATAAGGCCTAAACTAAACCTGCACCATTCATATAACAGTGGTTTTGTTGAGGTATACTTTTTAACTCACTTTTTACACAATACAAATGTCATTTCTGTAAAATCTGGGAATGAACAGATGTAACCTATTTGCAAATTGTAACTTTTCTTTAGTAATCAGCTTAGAGATATCAATGTTTCATTGAGGCCTTGTGAGTAGCAGATATCAATATAGGTAACAAAAAATCCTATCTGACCTTAGATATGTCTAGTGCATAAGGTAAATGGGCAACATGAGCTTCAGCAAACAAACAGCAGATAACCCATCCGCCCTGGTGACCACACAGTCTGTGCAATTCAATGGAAGATTTAATGAGGTCACTCAGACATTGTGAAAACGAACTGTCCCTATGAAAGTCCCCACTGAGCCTCATATAAACAAATATATAAATTCATATATACATATGTAACTAAACACACAAGCTAAGGGATGTCACACATAAAAGTGTACAAGTGTCATGGTGGCCACTGAAGTAGCCCAGTCATACTCAGTTCTGTACAGACACCAGCACACTTCAATGTACAAGTCCCTCAGAACCTGTCACACCTGCCCTCTATTATCTGTTCTTTATGTATCTCTATGTTTGTTTCTATGGTTTTACCTGTATTAATTTTTTTCTGTTGTGTGTCTATGAGTATTTTTCATGCAGTTTTTTGTTCTAACTCCTCTTCTTCTCCTAAACCCCTGACATCTAATTTGTTATTAGGCAATAGCTTTTAACTTTCAAGATGCAGCTAAAAGTTGGGTTAGAATACATAGGTATCCATTCAAATTTCTTCTTCGAGGACAAAGGAAGGACCTAGATCTGAAGCTGAGAGAAGAACCAATGGCGAAGAGCAATAAGAACAGTGGTAGGAACCGGACAGGAGGATAGAAGAGCTGGAAATGTCAAGTTTGTTGAGAGTTGCAATACAGGCCAATGCTGCGCCATTTCTCAAAAAAATGTCTGTGCCCACAATGGGGTCAGTTACTCAGTTCCGCCACTATAGAAGTGACAAGTCAAGAATCTTCTTATAAGTGACAATAACAATACTGTATGGTGTGTCCTTCCAGATCTTTTCCACTGATACAGAAGATGCTACTCCATCTATATGGACACTTCGTATTCTCTTGTGTCCTGCAACATGAATATATACAAAATGACAAAGTGAAAATAAAATATATTGATACATAATAATCATCATCATGATACTCTGTAGTGCTTTACAATTTGCTATACAGCACATATACATCAGTAAAGTAAACCTTATCTTTTCCCAAGCAAGGTACCTTTATAAGCTACTCTGTCAGCTCTTTTAAAGCAGCATCACCAGAAGTTTAAAAGTCTTGTTGAATGCCTATGGAGACTCTTTACACTTGGTTACATTTAAACCTGTGAAGTGGCTTAGAAATAAAACTATTTGTATTACTGTTAGTGCTGACTGTAACTCCACCCCAGGCAGAAGTAAAAAATATGGGCATTTCTATGAGGGAGGTACAGCAAGCTCTAAAGAAACCTTCCCTATTCGTTCTGCAGCTCTATTGTAAAATTCTGTGCCTCCACTGCTGCCTTTATTATACAAAACATAAAAAGCTAATGATTTCGTACCCAAGCTTGTTTCAGGTCACTATCCGTAGCAGAGGTGCTCGAAGACCTGGCATTCCTGCCAGTACTTTGCATGGCCTCAGATTGCGCATTGGCGCACAACGGGTGCACGAGGATGCACATGGGCGCACAGCTATGCACGTTCCCAGCCCAGTTTGGTGCCAAACGACCTTTATAAGAAGGCCAGTCACATCCTACAATTGCTGGTTGATCTTCGGCTCTCCAGTGCGTTTGTTCCTGTGTACCCCTTGCATCTGTGAATACCTGTTACTGACTCAGCTTGCTGACCTGTCTTCTGCCTGCTTCCTGAGCTGACCCTGGATTGTTTAACGAATCATCCCTCTCTGCTCTCCTGTGTATGACCCTGGCTATCCTACTGACTACACTTGCTCTGGTCTACCTGCAAAAAACATACAGGAGGATGCAACCACCTTTTGCATTACCATAGATGATTTTTATTTAGTCCACATAGACAAATGGATACTCACATGCAAGTAAAAAACATCAAGCAACACAGATCTTCTCCAGCTGAAACGCAATGCAGTTCGTCCTGGGAACAAATGATTAGACAGCTGACGTGTTTCCAGGGTCATGTCCCCTTCCTCAGATCTCTGAGGAACACATCAGCTGTCCAATCATTTGTTCCCAGGACGAACCGCATTGCTTTCAGCTGGAGCAGATCTGTGTTGCTTGATGTTTTTACTTGCATGTAAGTATCCATTTGTCTATGTGGATTTAATAAAAATTATCTATGGTAATGTACGAGTTGGTTGCGTCCTCCTGTGCATTTTTGCAGTTGGTTCTAAGGATTTCCTGGTCGGGGGAGGGCATTTTCTGTCAAGAAGTGCGATGGAAGAATATTCTTGGGTTTAGAGCTAAAGTGTTTTTGGACGCTTGTCGTTTATTGTTCTGATCTACACCTGGTACCTGATCATGTCTTTGAACTGACTTCTCCCCTGTTCTCTATTCTACTTAAGACCTGCTGCTTCTCACTGGCGCCACCTTCATTGCACTCTACAGTTATTGCTTATGTCTGTCTGATACTTGCAAAGAGAACTGTCTCATAGACAACAGTGTGTTTATAATTTGATGCACTCTTCCATGTTCAAAAACATAAGTGAAAATCATAGAGAAAGCCTCCACCTGCAGATGAGCTTCCAAAACAAGAAATATACCTTATCAAAAAAATCCACCGGTACCTTTTCATATTTCAGGATCCATGCACACTTATGTTTTTTTAAGTTCCTAGAAGCTGTTATTAGCATATTTTATTCTGCTCCTAGAAGCTAAATAGTGTTATCCTATGTGTCCATGTACATTATAATTTTTATGAGATTTAGCTTCTAGGAGCAGAAAAAAATAGTTTTTGTAGAGTGTTTTTGGAGTGTTTTTCCAGCAGAAAAAAATCAAAACGCTAAGCGGTCCTTAACGCTACTACTTTTTCTTTTGTCTTCATGTACTGTAGAAACGCTAATAAAATGACAATGCTCCTAAACACTCCTAGAAGCTACTAAAAGCCAGCACAAAAACTATTTTATTAGCATGTTTTATCCAACATTTTCATCCTAGCATTTTTTGAGCTTATTAAAAACGCTAGTGTGCATGGAGCATTAAAATAGCTGACCTTCAAGGAGTTTAGGCTAGATGAAGCAAAACCAAGATTAGCATTTCACAGAGAATGTTTTGCACTTTTGTTCTCCCTAACAATACAAAACCCTTTAACCACTTCAGCCCGGACCATTTGGGTGGTCAAAGACCAGGCCACTTTTTGCGATTCGGCACTGTGTTGCTTTAACTGACAATTGCGCGGTCGTGCGACGTGGCTGCCATCAAAATTGACGAGCTTTTTTGCCCACAAATAGAGCGTTCTTTTGGTGGTATTTGATCACCTCTGCGGTTTTTATTTTTTGCGCTATAAACAAAAATGGAGTGACAATTTTGAAAAAAATGCAATATTTTTTTACTTTTTGCTATAATAAATATCCCCAAAAAATATATCACATTTTTCTTTTTCTTCAGTTTAGGTCGATACGTATTCTTCTACATATTTTTGGTTAAAAAATCGCAATAAGCGTTTATTGATTGGTTTTCGCAAAAGTTATAGCGTTTACAAAATAGGGGATAGTTTTATGGCATTTTTATAAAAAAATTTTTTTTTTACTAGTAATGGCGGCGATCAGTGATTTTTTTCGTGACTTCGACATTAGGGCGGACACATCGGACACTTTTGACACATTTTTGGGACCATTGTCATTTTCACAGCGATCAGTGCTATAAAAATGCACTGGTTACTGTGAAAATTACACTGGCAGTAAAGGGGTTAACCACTAGGGGCGCTGAAGGGGTTAAGTGTTCCCTGCATAATGTTTCTTACTGTAGGGGGGATGGGCTCTGTGTCACATGACACTGATCTTCGCTCCGAGTACACGGAGCCGAGATCAGTGTCATTGTCACTAGTCAGAGCAGGGAGATGCTTGTTTACACAAGCATCTCCCCGCTCTATACCTCTGTGAGACGATCACGGGGATCCCCACGGCGTTCGAGTCCTCGGGACCCGTGGTCCGACTCACTGGGAAGGCGGCAGGGTTGCGAGCGCGCCGCCGCACCTTGCGACCCCACGGCAGGCATTTAAAGGGCCACGTACAGGTACGTGATAATGCCTGTCCGTGCCATTCTGCCGACGTATATATACAGTGGGCGGTCCACAAGTGGTTAAGAGATCTGATTAAAAATATTGCTTGTGCTGTACAATTTTTTAAGTCATGTGATGACACAGCTTCTGATCAAAAATACACTATAGAAATTTAATTTTTTTAAATGTTTGGCTGGCCATAGATGTGGTGGAAGGAAAGAAAATTGCTCAATTCCCCCATCAACACAGTCAGTGCTGTTTGTGTAATTGCTTGAACTTTTGTATTATGCCAGCAGGGGGCGCAGGGAGCATTCCTGGTCGTCAGAATACAATGGTTACTGCTAGAAGCTATAGCCGCTGGCAGTAACTGTATGTAGAAAAGTCTGACATGCTGGTTGTACCCAAGTCGATCGATGGATCGACTTGGATACATAAGCCTGCCCATACATGGTTCTAAATTCGGCTGAATTTCGATTCATGTATGGCCAGCTTAAGTAGTAATGATATTATATTTCAGTTAATTATAATTTTATAGTTTTTGTGACAGCAGGCAGGTAAAATCACCAGGTTGCATCCAGGATGGGAGATATATATGTCCTAGATTCAGGCTTTATGACAATTTATACCACTAGGGGGAGTGCTGGGAGTCTTGCAGGGGAAGAGTTAATGAGCCCAGCTGAAGCAAGTGGGCTCATTGGGGCCTCTACAAGAACTCCCAGCATGCTAAGGGAGATGCTCCATCCTGGAACCAGTTCTGTGTTGTGTAGACTGGGGAGTGTGCTTTTTGTCCTGTGCGGTGAGACAGCCTGTGTGGCTAAAACTTCTAAAACAGGAAGATAGGGGCTGGGACAGCACAAGGCTGCACCTAGTTGTTAGTTAGGGAAACTACGTGTGCAGTAAGCGGTCAAGCTGACCAGGATTTATTTTCATGTTTCTTTTTGTTTTGCTGTTATATTTTACACTGTATATAGTTTAAATAAACCGCACCTTTTGTTTTTCACCTACAACTCCGTCTGCTGTGCCTGTTTTTGTGTGGTGAACCCATCCAGGGGGTCACACACACCCGCTGCTGAGCTAACCCTCTCACATTTTTCAAAACATTTTTGCTATAAGGCACAAACATGACATTGTCTGTGAATTGAAATGAGTTGAACAGGACTCTCAATTAATATGAACACTTCATGCAAATCCCACTGTGTATGGCTCACTGGGGGTAAATGATTATTGCATGAAATTAGCTACTTACTCCTGTTTCAAATGCTGGATTGTCAAATGCAGATTCCACCGTGACTTGATCGTACGCCGGAGAGGAAGAAAGTGGCAGGCGAAGCAGAGCTTTTCCTTGTAGCCTGTATACAAAGAAGGGGAAAATAAGCTCTTTACACGGAAGGCGCTCACAGTATCTGACTAATTGTGGGTGACCACACTCTGGGGTTGGTTTACTAAAGGCAAATAGACTGTGCACTTTGCATGTGCGGTGGCACTCTGCAGAAGCATGTCCCCAAGAGCTTAGTAAATGAGGCGAAATTTCACTTTGCAAAGAATGCCCAATCACGTGCAAGGAAAAAAATAATAATAATTCTGCTTGCACGTGATTGGATGATGGCAGTCAGCAGATCTTCCCCTCATTTACTAAGCTCTGGAGCAAATCCCCCCTGCAGAGTTCAACTGCAAAGTGTACGGTCTATTTTCCTTTAGTAAATCAACCCCTCTATGTCTGTGTTTACTTACTTTGAGAAATATAGGTAGATGGCTGCGATGACCAGAGCCACCATGATAACAGGAACAAAGACCGCCAGCAGTATGTGTGTGCCTTCTACCGGGATGCCGGAAGCTGCTGCTTTCTCCACAGCTGGATGGAAAGAGCACAGCAAGAGTCAATCAGCTCAGGCAGACAGAATATCTTCCATACACAGTCAAGCACACTCCAAACTGACATTTATTTAAAACAGGTGGCAATATATTCTGATTAAAATCACCGGAATTCCAGAATATGGAAACTGATGACCTATTTTTGGCTGTCTAAATCCAGCCGCAGAAATTAGTAAATTAAAGTGTTTGTAAACCTACTCTCATCCTTTCTAAACTACTGCCATAGTGCTGATCTATAAGGATATAGATGCCTCCTGCATGTATCCTTATCTGTCTAATGTCTCCCCTCTGTCTGTTATGAGAACTGAAAAACTGAAGATTCTGTGGGTGGATCTGTTGTCTGGAGCTCGGTGGGTGGAGTCGTGATGTCAGTAGACTCCCCGCCCACCTCTACACTCCCCCTGTCAACATGCATTTTCTCCTGTGTATTCCTTCTGCTATGATCACTAACATCCAGTCAAAATCCAGAAAAGTAACCACATGACTTCAGAAAAGGAGTGGGGGTGGGAATTAAAAAATAATGCCTGTCTAAAGCTAGTGCACGAGATATGTAAATAACCTGCAAAGCAAGGGGGCGGAACGGACAAAGGTTTTTCTCTGTTTGTCCGTTTTATCTCACTGAACAATAAAAGAGGATTGGTCAGAGCTGGATTAACTCTTTGTGGCAAGACCTGGCACAAATTATAGGAAATCTTATACACTACATTGTGACAGCAAAAGATAAAAAATTAAAAATGTTGGGTTTACATCCACTTTAAGGTACCACTTTAGTCAATCATATTGTATGTATTGTATTAAATGGACCCTAACAGGGTTTGGGACAAACTATACAACACTGCTGGGGAAGAAGCTTACAAAGGTCACCTTTTATTCATTCACATGACCTTTTCTTTTCCAAAAATAAAAAAAACAAACCTGATGCTGTAACTTGCTTAAAAAGTGAAGTTAGGATTTAAGTTGATTTTTCATTTACTTAATGTCCAATCAGAACTGCATCTAAGGCCTGATTCACACCTATGCATTTTTGGTGTTTTTTGCAGACTTGCACTACAGTCCATTTAACATGGTTTCCTATGGAACACGTTCTGTAGTGCAAATCTGCAAGATGCAAAAAGCACTAAAAATGCATAGGTGTAAAAGTAAGACCATACTGCCCACTGGGTGACAATGCTGCAGTGATTTGATTGTAGAACAAACAGCATTGTCACCCTGGTAAAGTAAGGGGGGAACATAATGGATCTCCTGGCAGGATCAACAAGTAATAAACTAAAGTATGTTCTATGGGGAGTAAAAAAAAAAAAAAAAAAAAAGAATGATCAAATGTGATGTATGAGCTGAACACTTGGGAGATTTACTGGAACTCTTCTGTAAAGAAGTGTGATGTTTACCCACTTCAGCCCCAGAAGGTTTTACCCCCTTCCTGACCAGAGCAATTTTTACAATTTGGCACTGCGTCACTTTAACTGGTAATTCCTCGGAAGGAGTTAAATTATATATATAAATGGAAAACGAGAAATACGAAGGGGAAAGGTAAAGGAAGCGGAAAATGGTAGAGAAGTAAAGGGGAGACGGGGGGGGGGGGGGTATATATAAATTCTTGTGAATGAATGTTAGGATGAATGGATATGGAATGAATGTTAGGAGGAATGGATATGAAAGATAAAAGGAATAATGTAGATGAATGATGAAGGGTATATAGTTTTAATGATAATTATCCTATACATATCAAGATTTGGTATATTGAATAGTTAATGAGAACAATGTATATGTAAGTGAATCTTGTATAAATGTAAAAGCTTTTTGTATTTGAGAAAAAAAAAGTTTAATAAAAAGAAATTGAAAACACTTTAACTGGTAATTGCGCGGTCATGCAAGGCTGTACCCAAACAAAATTTGCGTCCTTTTTTTTAAACTAGTAATGGTGGTAATCTGCGATTTTTAGTGGTATTGCGGTGGACAGATCGGACACTTTTGACACATTTTTGGGACCATTGACATTTAAACAGCGATCAGTGCACTGATTACTGTGTAAATGACACTGGTAGGGAAGGAGTTAACACTAGGGGGCGATCTAACTGTATGGGGATAGGACTGAGTAGGAGAGGAGACAATTCGCTGTTCCTACTTACTAGGAACCAACGACATGTCTCCTCTCCTCTGACAGGGCAGGGATTTGTGTGTTTACACACACAAATCCCCGTGCTGGCGCTCGTGCACGCGATCACGCGTGACCACTAGTGATCGTGACCGCCAGCTACACGCATCGTATCCCCCGCAGTGCAGCAGGCGCGCGCGTCCCTCCGGCAGCACGCGCACACTCTGGCAGCTGTTAAAGGAACCCCGTACCTTTACGGGGTTTCGCGCAGGGGAGCCATTCTGCCCCCGTAAATGTACGCAAGGTGGCCGGGAATCGGTTAATAAATTTCCCAATATATGTGCAATGAACAAATCGGTTTTAAAGTGTAATGCAACTCTATCCACTCCAGCACGTCGCACAAGCCTCCCCAGATGTTAATCTCTTCTACTACTCCTTTACTCATGTTGTACTCACTAATGGATCATCCACTGACTCAGATGCAGACATGGATGATTACATTACTTGGCCACACCCTAATCACCAAGTGCGATACCGATTCCCCCTGGTTCCTGGCGCCCCCTGTCTCCCCCCTGCAGTGCTGCCAGCTTCCCTCCTCTCCCTTCGGCTGCTGCCGGGGTAGTTTCAAGATTGAGTGCGGGCAAAGGGGCTGGTACATATTTAATTTACCGACCCCTTCCTTTTCTGAATGAACACAGTGAGTGATCTGTACCGATCACTCCTGTGTTCATTCTTAGTAAACTATGCTGCTCAGCAAAGAGCACTTCCCATTTCTTCACTGTCCAGTGCAGCTGAGGCTGCAGAGAAAGGGACTGGGGAATCTCTGTCCTCAGTCCCTTTCTCTGTCTCAAAAGTGAGAAATCAGGGGTTTGTTTAGACCTTTCATATTTCACCAAAGCCCCCAATGGGACTAAAAAATTGTAAACAAATAATAAAATAAAAATTGTAAAAAGTAATAAAAAAAAAAAATATTGACACCATCCACTGCCCTACTGACACCAATCTCTGCTCTACTGACACCTTCCACTGCTCTGCTGATATACACGTGTAGCGGGTATGTACTTTCCCGGGTGTAATTCAAACCTGGCAGAGACATCAGTGATGTGTAGTTCCCTGCGGCCCAGCGGGTGGCGCTGTCACCCTGGGCTGGGGTTGAACCATTGCTGTGTGCCGTGCCTCCTTTATGTCCTCCTTCGGCAGCGGTATGGTGGGGCGGGGAACCCGCCGTGCTTGCTGGGAGAGGGTATAAAGGGGCCGGCCATCTTTGTCACGGGGTCGAGTCCCAGGCACCTTCAGCCTGAGGGCGGTGGTTCGTGTCGGTCCTCTAGGCGGCCTAGGCCTAGAGGGCGTCCGGAGGTCGTGTTCCATCCCAGGCACCTTTAGCCTGGGATGAGGTACTCAAATGGAGGTCTGGAGCTCAGTGCCCAACACTGAGTTCCGAGAGGGACGGAGGTCCTAGGGAACCCAGGGATTGGGTACCCGAATCCGGAAGGCGTAATGGCCCAGGGGGAGCCACTCACTTGAAGACCGGGTGCAGCAGATTGCCAGTGACAGGTGAGCCTCCCATTGGAGACCGCCTGGAAGGAAACCCCCCCCCCCCGCTCGGAGACCTCAGCCTACTTTCATGGAGGAAAGTGGAGAGTTCATTGTGTCTGGGCCTACTCGCATCCACACCTCCTTGTTTGTTCTGTTCTTTGAGGGAGTCTAACTGATTGTGCTGTTCACTCGAGAAGAATAAAGGAGTGTTGGACTTTAATGGTGTGAGGCTCTTTTCTGGTGGACATTGTTCAAGGTAGCTCCAGGTGCACAACACTGACCCGAAGGTAGAGAAAGAACTTTGCTTACACCGCACGGACACATGTGGTGAAGGCTTGGCGTGGTGACCCCGCTCTCTCCCCTCTAAGGTACCCCTAGACAAGAGAAAGACGAGCTGATGCAAAGAGGGGAGTGAGGAGGCCGCTACACACGCTTGTGTGTTTGTGCTCTGGGGTGCACACCCTAATGCAATAGGCTGCACACACCAATGCTTGGGTGATTGTGAGAAACATATACCTACTATTACATGCCTTCGACTTTTAATCAAACAAGTGATAGAGTCTTACAGAGAGAAGATTACCACTAATAATACTATCTCAGAGACACACACATTAAGGGGTTTGGACCCATCTACCCCTGAATCTCATCATTTTGTCTCTCAAACATGCCATCACCCATGGATAATCACAGAACAGATGGCCATATGTGGCCTTTATTCTTGTTACTGGAATAGGGACCATTGTCTGAAATACTTAACTTTCTGAACTAACTTTGACTAATGGGAATCACAAAAATTATTCTTGGTGTTTCGGACATTTGCCACTTGGGCCAGGAAGTCCTTCGCCCCCCTTCTTATAATAAGGACCTTGTTGTCCTAGATAAAGCAAGTCTTGGTTTTACAAAAGCTTTTCCCATTTTCCAATACAAGCTGTTTGCCTACATTAAGCCTACCTATATCAAGATACTTTTACAGGTTAATTTAGGGCAGGTTGGGAGGGAACATTCCCAGACTCTCTATGGCTCCCTTGTGGGTTACTTTATCACCCACCTTTTATCTGGAACCCAGACCCTAATGCCTCATTCACAGGATTGCGATTTCCGACAAGAAAACCACATTTTTTTTCAGCAGGAAAACGTCTGAAATTTGTCTTGCATACACACGGTCACACAAATCTTGGACGAAATTCCGAACGTCAAGAACGTGGTGACGTACAACACGTACGACGAGCCGAGAAAAATTAAGTTCAATCGGCAGTTCGGCTCTTCTGCTTGATTCTGAGAATGCATGTTTTTTTTCGCGTCGTAATTGCATACAGACGATCGCGATTCCCGATAGGAATTTTTCCTGTCACGAAAATTGAGATCCTGCTCTGAATCTTTTCTTGGCCCGAATTCTCACAGAAAAAGTGCGATGGAACATACACATGGTCAGAATTTGCGACAAAAAGCTCACATCGCACTTTTCTCTTCGGGAATCGCGATCGTGTGTACGAGGCATAAGGTCCTTGAGACCCCACTTGCGATGTGCATGCCCACTTAGAAATATTTTGTCTATACTGAAAATGCTCATTGTTTTTACTACATGTGTTTTACTAGTTTTTCTTCTTTCCTCCAGTGTACCTATGTTCCATCCACCTCTCTGAGGCATTTGTCGCATGCATCTGGTTCATCAGACTTCTTCTGTGTGCTGACTGGTTCGTATATGTTTGTCTACCTCTATCAGCTGCTGGCAAAGGTACGAGGCACTCATGCCACTCTGTGTCCTTGCACCACCTGTTTGCTTTACAGGGTTTCTGAGCTGGAGATTTATGAGAAGCTATCCTCATTGCTCCTCCCCCAGGTGACACGACAAAGGTAGGACAGTGTAAAACATATGAATCAAACTATTTAACTACTAAATGCAAAGCACCAGAAAGCACCAAAACACAGAATACTATCCACAGGGGCCTTGAGGGTCACTCTGACTCAATAATAGCCAAAGGGCCACAAGTTGGGCACCAGAGGTTCTACCTACTGCAAAGAATTCTAAATTAAGAGGTACATTTAATCCAGGTAAGTTTTATACAAGGATTTAGCGATCTTTTTAAAGATTTTGACACTTCTGTCTTTGAGGTTTTTTTTTTTGCCTTGTCACGGTCTTTCTCCAACTGATTTCTGAATGGGAGGATCTGCCTTCATTATAATCACTTGAGCAATCTCAATGTTGTGATGAAAAAAAAGCTGCAGCATCTTAAAGAGCATCTCACCTAAAATTGCAGAGTTTTCCTGAACTTTTTCTGTTATCTCATTGTAGACTTATGGGAAAAGCAGTTAGCCAATTTCACAAGTAGGAAGTGATATATACATATATATATATATATATATATATATATATATACATACGGTACATTTTTTTGCAAAAGCGGAATTTTTCTTTCAAGAGCAACTACAATGCTTTTGGGTAACTATTTTATATATAATCTTTGTTTTATGAAATAAACAATTAATACTCAACAAAAGGGTTTTTAAAGCACTAAGACCCCTTTCACACTGGAGCGTTTTTCAGGCGCTTTTGGGCTAAAAATAGAGCCTGAAATATGGCTCCCCTGCAGAGGGCTTTCACACTGAGGCGATGCGCTGGCAGGACATTAAAAAAAAACTCCTGCAAGCAGCATCTTTGGAGCGGTGTATACATCACTGCTTCACCGCTCCTGCCCATTGAAATTAATGGGCAGCGCGGCCGAACCGACAGCAAAGCGCCACTGAAGCGGCGCATTGCAGGTGGTTACAACCCTTTTTCAGCCGCTAGCGGGGATTAAAAGCAGCCCATTAGCGGCTGAATACCTCCGCAAAAATGATGTCGCCGACACCTTGGTGTGAAAGCACCCTATGAATTATCGCCTATGCTGTCAATTAGTCATTTTCCTGGTTATAGGCCCCCCACTCCGACCTAGTAAGTCAACCCAGTAGGTACTAAGATACAAGAACCCTGAACTACAGAGACTGCACTTCCAAGTGCACTTACAGTGCACCTGTAGTGCACAGTTTATTTGCCTTTAGTAATCAACCCCCAATGCCTACATTCTTTTATCTGCAATATTGTTTGCTGCTTCACTCTGATACACCAATCATTAGAACTGAAAGCATAGTTCTGAGCATGACAATTTTTGAAATGCCATGTTAGCAGTGGAACACAGTGGGGGAGATTTACTAAAACTGGACCACTCAGAATCTGGTGCAGCTGTGCATGGTAGCCAGCTTCTATTTTCAGTTTGTTCAGTTACCCTACATTGACACATATGCATTTTTTGGTGCATTTTGCAGAAACGCTCTACAGTCCATTTTACATTGTTCCCTTTGGATATAGTTCACATCTGTGCGTTTTGCGGTGCTGCGTTTTTTTTGGAAAGGGTGAAGGACTTTTTTTCCTGCAGAAGATTGCATTTTGCGTGTAATAGACTTCAATGGAGCCGCACCAAAAACGTACGTTTTTTATGTGTTTTTTTTTCTCTTTAACACAGAGTGTATAGCTGGTTGCTAAGGAGCAAACCGGGAAGCTGGCCCCCATGTCCTTAACAACCGATGAGTCATCAGCTGTCAGCAGGTTACCCCGCTGACAGCTGAATGTAGATTGGTTTTGGTCTGATAAATGCACGCATCCCTGTGAGTCAGCGCTCGTCGGCATGTATTAGTTAAGGAACCATTACTGATTTAATGAGCCATTTGCAGTTTCACTGTACTGGCCATGTGTACTTACACGTGCATGGCTTAACCTCCCTGGCGGTATGATTCTGTCAGATTTTAGGTGCTGAAAGTGGTACAGTTATTTTGCATGGAGATTTGGCGTTTTATATTGTAGGCCTGTAATTCTTAGGAATAACTCACTTAAATCTGTCCAAACCAGAGTCTAGTAGACATCCCGGGTATGATAAAGTTTGAATAATAAAATCATAAATTATAATATAATAAATAACTATAAATAATTATAACAAATAATAATATAATAATAAAAAAAATTATTCAATAATATAATCGAATAAAAAACACTGAAATTTGCTCAGTTGCAGAATTGTCGCTGTCATTACTTTCAGTGTTGGATGACGAATTTCCCCACAAATTCGTTCAATTCTGCAAGTGATTCTAATTTATTATCGCTGTTTTCTAGCTGGTCTAAAACCACTTTTGACATAAAGGGACACTTTTTGGTTGCTATGGACAATCTCCAGTTTCCAGGCAGAAAGAACAGTATTTATCATATAAAACTGTATGCAGGGCACTGGACAGTCCACTAGGGACAAAGGGGATGTGATTATTTGATACAGTACTGTAATCTGTAAGATTACAGTATACTGTATCTATACTGTGTTTTTCACTTTTTGAATTTGGCACCCAACTTCGTCCCCGTGCGTCGCAACGTCGCAGGAAACAGAGCTCGGCACTCGGCAGTGTGAATCGAGCGAGACACGGCTCGCACACACAGTGGGGAGACATCGCAGGATCCAGGGAACAAGGTAAGTAACTCTCCCTGGATACTGCAATGCAGCCTGAGTCTGGCTCAGGGTTACCGCTTTTGGTAGTAAAAACTCACCCCGAGCCAGACTCGGGATTACCGCCATGGAGGTTAAGAGCACACTTACCAGAACCATTGGCTCCAGAAGCTAATACTTCTCCATTGCGGTATCAGACCACAAAAACTGATAATTGCAGGTAACCTCCAATCTGACCATAGTTCAGGAGTCGCCGTTCGGCAATGCTCGGAAAGACACAGAAATACTAAGTTCCAGTGCCTTTCCGATGTTTGCCGAGGTCAGCCGAAGTGTCCTCGGGCCTTTTCGGCCGTTTTCGAGGCTCTCCGGCGCCCCCCACCTCTGGCCGCATTCGGTATTGCATCCCATTGAAGTCAATGCGGTACAAATTATTTTTGTTTCCATTGACTTTAATGGGAAAACTCGCTTTGATATGCGAGAACTTTGGATTACGAGCATACTCCTGGAACGGATTATGCTCATAATCCGAGGGTTCAACTGTATTATGTAATATTTTGCACAACCATAGAAACACCTGTTGCTTTTTCACCTCCTCTTTGTGTACACACTTGTTTAGATATAACAATGAGGACATAATAAACACACATTGCCTAAAACACAAAACTTCATTTGTAAAATATTACTTACCTTCTATACCCTGATTGCTGTAAAATTCTTTGTACGAAGCTAGAGGGAAGAAAGAAAAATATTCATCCTGTTACTTAGAAAATGTTATCTGTGCTGGTTAATATTACTCACACACGCAAGCTTATTCTACTGTATAAAGAGCAGTGATGATGTCCTTAGAGAGGTAACCTAAACTAACCAGATTTCACTTTTCTGTAGCCAGATATAATTTGCCTGTCTGGTATACCTGCTTAATTGGAAGAAAACTGAATTAAGTGTTTAGTTTAGGGTAAATCTAAGAGATTGCATAGAAATGATACAATCGGACTGAAATGTGCATGGATTGCTTTATCCAAATTACATATGTTAATTTGTACTCTTTTAATTATGGTGTGAGATGCACAGTAGCCAACCATATATGAATGCAAAATCAGCATTAGACATAGAGCAATAGAAGCAGAAGTTTTCAAAATGGCACCGGAAGCAGTGAGTGGCATGTGAACATTGTCAAACCAACACTTCGAAATGTTTATTCCACTTCTTCTTTGGACACTTCCTGATGTAGATTGTTACACAGTCAAAGGAAATAATGATGCCCACTTGTGAAACCAAAAAGGAAGTGTCTGGAAGTTTATCAGTTAGCCAACATTATGGCATACCCAAGCCATAAATAAAGTAGTATGGAAAAATATTGGAGGTAGCGTTGCTTTTCATTTTGTGCAATTATACCAAAGAGGCCCAAACTGGGGTCTAAGAATAATATTATAGTTACAACTGTGCTTTAAAAATTCATTCTATTGATGACCAAATCCATATTTACAGCAAAAAGAGTGATGTCATACATGTGCATTTTCCAATCTTATTAGATTATACCTGATATATTATATAATAAAAATAAACAAGCAAATCAACCCTGATTAAACCGGAGGTCCGGCGGTAAAAACAAAACTAAAAGTCAGCAGCTACAAACACTGTAGCTGCTGACTTTTAATAAGCACACTTACCTATCCAGGTTGCCCACGATGTCGGCCGCCCGAGGCCGATCCGTCCCTTGGACCGGCTCTCGGCGCCGCCATCCTCACTAAGGGAAACAGGCAGTGAAGCCTTGCGGTTTCACTTCCCGTTTCCTACTGCGCATGCGGGAGTCGCGCGTCTCTTTGTGAATGGGTACACCATCCTGTGTGTCCCAGAAGGCAGCGCTCCTTCATTTCCCAGGAGGCAACGCGAGGAGGAGAACACAGAACCTCACCGCGGACGAGGAAGAGGCAGATTAGGACGATCTGCCTAGTAACAGCCATTTCTGGTAAGTTTAAAAACATATTTTTTTATTTTCTTGAGCCCTTTTGGCTAATTTTTTTTTAGGGTGGACCTCCGCTTTAAAAAGCTGTTGTTTTTTGTCTGGCTTATTCGCTTGTTAAGTTTGTTTGTTTGTTTTTTGATGTGTTTCTTGTTTTCAGGCCCTTTTTAATCCTCTGTTTTTAATTAAATTTTTTAAGTTATCTTCTCAAACATGGCTTTATTCATTATGTGACCCACCAGTGAGTCCTGATTCTACTATTTTATATTACTGTTTTATCATTTAATATTAAAGGGCATATGATCCATGCAAGGCTGTGTCAGTGTATTTGTACAGGATATTGGCGTGGCAGAAGGAGTTAATTGTAAATGCTAGTCAGAAAGGCCCCTTTCACACTGGGGTGGGAGGTGCGGTGGCGGTAAAGCGCCGCTATTTTTAGCGGTACTTTACTGTTGGAATTGCGGCGCTATTCCGCCACTAGCGGTGCGGTTTTAACCCCCGCTAGCGGCTGAAAAAGAGTTAATACCGCCGGCAATGCGCCTCTACAGAGGCGCATTGCCGGCGGTATAGCCGCGGTTTCCCATTGCTTTCAATGGGAAGGAGCGGTGGAGGAGAGGTAAACACACCGCTCCTCTCACCGCTCCAAAGATGCGGCTAGCAGGACTTTTGGAGCTGTTCTGCTAGCGCACCGCTCCAGTGTGAAAGCCGCTACCGCAGCCCCTGTTTAGGGTCGGTTTGCAGGCGCTATTTTTAGCGCAATAGCGCCTGCAAACCGCTCCAGTGTGAAAGTGGTCTTATAGTGGTGTGTTGTTCCATCTGCACTGCCCATTTAAGCCCGCCCCCCCTTTTCATGTTGTTTGCATTTGCATGTGTATATATAGCCTTGCGCTCCCCTTGGCTTGACAGAGAAACAAAGGTCTTGAAACATTTCAGCTTGTGTCATCCAGAAGAATCCCCATAGTGTTCTGGATCCAGTGGTGAAACATAATTTATGCAATTTGCCCATTGCCCAGTTCTTTGCCTACCTGGTGGCCACAGGTGGTACTAATGGGACCTCTTTTGACACGCTTTGGAGTTTGGAGTGGGATGGCTTTTTGGATGTGACATTTGTAATTTGTTCAATAAAGAAGACTTATCCTAATCATTACCTTTACATTTCTTTGGACTCACTGGTGTACATGTGGACTGGCTGCTTGAGGTTTTTGCACATTCTGACTGGATTTCATCAAGCTTTTTGTAGACTACACAATTTGGGAACCACCCATGCTTCATAATGCACATAGGCCATGGTGGTGTTTAACCAATTGGTATTTACATGTGATACCACCCAGCAGCCATTAAGTTTGATCTCTCCCACTTAGCCGAGTGTCCTGAAGATTTTAAAGATTTTGTATTTTTTTAGCGACCATTTATCATTTATTAATGAAAAATATTTACCATTATTAAGATGGCCCATCTAAGACTGACGTCTAACGTGTGTTCTCCACCTACAGTAAAACCTTGGTTTAAGACTAACTTGGTTTGAGAGCATTTTGCAAGACAAGCAACATTTTTTAATAAATTTTGACTTGATATACAAGCGATGTCTTGATATAAGAGTAGCGTCATGTCACAACTGAGTATAAAAGAGAAGAGAGGCGCCTCTAAGTGTAACAATATGGTTACATTTAATGAAGGTACAACATTTAGAAACTCACATGGTTGTTGATTAAAACAGGCACATCTAAGTATGCAGGCTTCCGGGGTAAAGCTGTCCACAAAGACCATCCTCTGCACCACCATTGATGTTGTCCGTTCCACGAGCGGTTCAAGCCTCGATTTCAGATCGCTCTACTGCAGGGTAGTCTTCCCGGTCACGATTGCAGACTGACAGCGGTGAGAGCCGGGGGTGAGGATAATGGTCTATGTGGATCGCTTTACCCCGTATCCCTGCATACTTAGATGTGCCTCTTTTAATCATCAACCATGTGAGTTGCTAAATGTTGTACCTTCATTAAATGTAACCATATTGCTACACTTAGAGGCGCCTCTCTTCTCTTTTATACTCTGTAGCTCCTGCTGGATTTTGCTTCCAATCCCCTTGGGGAGGCTTCCATTTGTGGATGGACATTTTATGGTAACACAACTTATCACATTGCTATAATCTTTTTATATGGACTATAAACTGAAAGATTTATGAATAAATAGTTGTGGAATGAATCATTTGAGTTTCCATTATTTCTTATGGGAAAATTTGCTTTGATATACAAGTGCTTTGGATTACAAGCATGCTTCTGGAACAAATTAGCTTTAGCAGCAGGTACTTAAATAATTGCTTAAAAACTTGACCAATAAGTATAATACAGTACCTTGAAAAAGTATTTTTCACATTTTGTCATGTTACAACCAAAAATGTACATATTTTATTGGGATTTTATGTTATAGCCCAACACAAAGTGACACATAATTGTGAAGTGAAAGAAAAAGGATAAATGGTTTTCAATTTTTTTTTACAAATAAATATGTGAAAAGTGTGGTGTGCATTTGTATTCAGCTCCCTTTACTCTGCTGCCCCTAACTAAAAGCTAGTGGAACCAATTGTGTTCAGAAGTTACCTAATTAGTAATTAAAGTCCACCTGTGTGTAATTTAATCTCGGTATTAATACAACTGTTCTGTGAAGCCCTCAGAGGTTTGTTAGAAAACCTTAGTGAACAAACAGCATCATGAAGGCCAAGGAACACACCAGACAGGTCAGGGAGAAAGTTGTGGAGAAGTTTAAAGCAGGCTTAGGTTATTAAAAAAATATCCCAAGCTTTGAGCATCTCACAAAGCACTGTTCAATCCATCATCTGAAAACGGATAGAGTATGGCACAACTGCAAACCTACCAAGACATTGCCGTCCACCTAAACTGACAGGCTGGGCAAGATGAGCATTAATCAAAGAGGCAGCCAAGAGGCCCATGGTAACTCTGGAGGAACTGCAGAGATCCACAGCTCAGGTGGGAGAATCTGTCCACAGGACAACTATTAGTCGTGCACTCTACAAATCAGGCCTTTATGGAAGAGTGGCAAGAAGAAAGCCATTGTTGAAAGAAAGCCATTAGAAGTCCTTTTTTCTAGGTTGCAAGAAGCTATGTGGGGAACACAGCAAACATGTGGAAAAAGGTGCTCTGGTCAGATGAGACCAAAATGTAACCTTTTGGCCTAAAAGCAAAACGCTATGTGTGACAGAAAACGAACACTGCACATCACCCTGAACACACCATCCCACCCGTGAAACATGGTGGTGGCAGCATCATGTTGTGGAGATACTTTTCTTCAGCAGGGACAGGGAAGCTGGTCAGAGTTGTTGTGAAGATGGATGGAGCAAAATACAAAGCAATCTTAGAAGAAAACCTGTTACAGTCTTTCAAAGACTTGAGACTGGGGCGGAGGTTCGCCTTCCAGCAGGACAACTACCCTAAACATACATCCAGGGCTACAATGGAATGGTTTAGATCAAAGCATATTCATGTATTAGCATGGCCCAGTCCAGACCTAAATCCAAATGAGAATCTGTTGCAAGACTTGAAAATTGCTGTTCACAGACAATCTGACAGAGCTTGAGCTATTTGGCAAAGAAAAATGGGCAAAAATGTCACTCTCTAGATCTGCAAAGTTTGTAGAGACATCCCCAAAATAACTTGCAGCTGTAATTGCAGAGAACAATGGTTCTACAAAGTATTGACTTAGGGGGGCTGAATACAAATGCACCCCACACGTTTCACATATTTATTTGTAGAACATTTTGAAAACCATTTACCATTTCCTTCCACTTCACAATTATGTGCCACTTTGTGTCTGTCTATTGCATAAAATCCACATACAATACATTTAAATTTTTGGCTGTAACATGACAAAATGTGGGAAATTTCAAGGGGTATGAATACGTTTTCAAGCCAATGTATGTCTTGATTTCCAATTTCAGGGACCTGGAATCTAGTGAATCTGAAAAACAGCATAATTTTGTGAAGCTAATCCCAGTGAAGATATCCCACAAACTAGCTTTGGGTGGAACATCTGTATAACTTCATACTGCATTCCTAGCTTTTCAGACCTGCAAAGCCAGTCCATGAAGAAGTTAAAAATTACTGTTATAAGTATTATTTAATGTAATAATATTTTTGCTTTAAGCAGTCTTTGAATATAACTGTTTCAGGTCCGAATTCAGCCAAAGGGGCTGAAATTGGACCTGAAACGGTGAACCAGTACGCACCGGACCCCTGCTGTGAGCCGCATGTGGCTCATATGTGAACCGAGCCTTACACCTTTTGATCCTTTTTATATTCCTGTACCGTTACAATTCATGGTTTGTTGCTGATTTGTGCTTGGAAATGCTTTAAACAAATACCCTTGTGTTCTCCCACAGATTTGTTTTGCAGAGAAGGTAAACGGGTGTGCTTTACCAATTCTTTCTGCTGCTAAGAGCTGATTAGAGGCTTTACCTTTGTTTTCTATTGGATTATATGTGGTAATGAGGTACAGCGCTAAATAGTGATCAAAAAATCCTAATTAAAGGAAATAATACATTAATAAACCCAATGTGAATGGAGAAACATAATATGCTGTATACCAAAAAAGCAATTAAATTGTGTATACATCAAGATGAATTGATGTGACAAATAAACCCAAAAATATCAAGAATCTCAGTGACTAAAAAACGTGAATAAATATATGAACCAACATCACTTGTATACCTCAAAATGCATCTGGCATATAAACAAAAACAATTTTTAAATAGAATTATTCCCAACTGTGAAGAAAGGAAATAAGGTAAGTAAATGTATAGAAATAGTCCCAAAGTAGCAAATGACAAATGATGATTGCACAAGAACAATTAGACACCCTTTCTTTTAGGTATGTCTCTATAAACTTTGCACATCTAGAGAGTGACATTTTTGCCCATTCTTCTTTGCAAAATAGCTCAAGGGCTGTCAGATTGGATGTAATTTTCAAGTCTTGCCACAGATTCTTAATTGGATTTAGGTCTGGACTTTGACTGGGGCATTCTAACACATGAATATGCTTTAATCTAAACCATTCCATTGTAGCTCTGGCTCTATGTTTAGGGTCGTTGTCCTGCTGGAAGGTGAACCTCCGTCCCAGTCTCAAGTCTTTTGCAGACTCTAACAGGTTTTCTGCTAAGATTGCCCTGTATTTGGCTCCATCCATCTTCACATCAACTCTGTCCAGCTTCCCTGTCCCTGCTGAAGAAAAGCATCCCCACAACATGATGCTGCCACCACCATGTTTCATAGTGGGGATGGTGTGTTCAGGGTGATGTGCAGTGTTAGTTTTCTGCCACACATAGCGTTTTGCTTTTAGGCCAAAAAGTTTAATTTTGGTCTCATCTGACCAGAGCACCTTCTTCCACATGTTTGCTGTGTCCCCCACATGGCTTCTCCCAAACTACAAAAGGAACTTCTTATGGCTTTCTTTCAACAATGGCTTTCTTCTTACCACTCTTCCATAAAGGCCAGATTTGTGGAGGGCACGATTAATAGTTGTCCTGTGGACAGATTCTCCCACCTGAACTGTGGATCTCTGCAGTTCCTCCAGAGTACACATGGGCCTCTTGGCTGCTTCTCTGATGAATGCTCTCCTTGCCTGGCTGTCAGTTTAGGTGGACGGCCATGTCTTGGTAGGTTTGCAGTTGTGCCATAGTCTCTCCGTTTTCAGATGATGGATTGAACAGTGCTCCGTGAGATGTTCAAAGTTTGGGATATTTTTTTGTAACCTAACCCTGCTTTAAACTTCTCCACAACTTTATCCCTGACCTGTCTGGTGTGTTCCTTGGCCTTCATGATGCTGTTTCTTTACTAATGTAATCTAACAAACCTCTGAGGGCTTCACAGAACAGCTGTATTTATACTGAGATTAAATTACACACAGATAGACTATTTACTAATTATGTGACTTCTGAAGGCAACTGGTTCTACTAGATTTTATTTGGGGGTATCAGAGTAAAGGGGGCTGAATACAAGTGCACGTCACACTTTTCAGATATTTATTTGTAAAACATTTTGAAAACCATTTATCATTTTACTTCTATTTCACAATTATGTGCCACTGTGTGTTGGTCTATCGCATGAAATCCCAATAAAATACATTTAAGTTTTTGGTTGTAACATGACAAAAGTGGAAAATTTCAAGGGGTATGAATACTTTTTCAAAGCACTGTAAATTGATTTGTCATTTTAATACATCTGTCTGCAATTGCTACTGTAGCGGGGTGTACAATTTAGGGGAAGTGTCTGAGTGGTAGTTAGGCTCAGACACACTATTGTTACGGTTAATGGACCATTTTTGTCCCTGGGAGATAGTATTGGTGTGCAGTTCCCTGGGGCCTACAGGTGGCGCTGTCGCCATAGGCCCGGGTTGAACCACAGTACAGGGTTGTGACTTTTCTTGTCCCCTCTCGGCAGGGCGGTGGGAACCTGTTGTGCCTGTCAGGAGAGGGTATAAAAAGGGGCGGCCATCTTCCAGAGGGGTCGTCGTTCCGCGCCCAGGCACCTTCGGCCCGGGTGTGTGTGTGTGTCATCTCCGGGTGCCCTAGGCCCGGAGGCCGAGTTCCTGTTCTATCCCACACACCTTCAGTCTGGGGTGAGGTACTATTTTGGAGGCCCGGAGCCCAGCACCTTCGGCTGGGTTCCGCCGCGGATCGAGGACTCCCAGGGTGCCGCCTTGCGAGGGGACACGGATCTAGGACGAGGAGGCCAGGGAGGTTACCTGTACCGAAGACCCAGCGCAGAGTCGTGGTGACGGTGAGGACCTCTGGTAACTCTCCGGAGGGATGTTTTCTCCTCTACATGGGCCAAGTACTCTCTAGAAGGAAGTTCGCTTACAGGTCAGTGGCAGTGGCCTCACAGGGCCATGCCCTATTCACCCGGTCAGTGGCAGTGACCTATTCTCCAAGTCAGTGGCAGTGACTTTCTATTCACCCGGTCTGTGGCAGAGACCAACCTCACGGTCTGTGGCAGAGATCGTGCGCCATAACTGTTTGTGAAATTCAAGTTTGTGCCTGGACCTCCTCCCACCTAAGCTGTCCTGTGTCTTGTTCCAACCTGTCTGCTGTCAAAGAGGCATATTTATTATCCGTGTGAAATAAATATAGAAGTTGGACTTTCAGTTGGTGTGGACAGTTACATTACTGGGGGGAAACATAAGGACTTTCCTCTACCTAAGGTAGAGGTGAGAATCTTCCTCGGGAGGATTCAACTCCAGCCACAGGCAGGCCCGAAAAATAACACCGCTCAACCTCCTTACTCAGGAGGGTACGGGCTTGTGGTGTGGTGTGCCTCTCCCCTCCCTGCGAGGAGCCAAAATCAATACAAAAAGGCAGGCAGGGGGAGAGGTGAGGGCGCTACACTACATTGCAGTGTGCTAGGAAGATTATAAAGCATACTGCATGCTCAGAAGTTTGCAGAACATAATACCAATTTTAGGTTGAATTACTTGGGCTCAAAGTATTCAGACATTAGTCATTCAGCTCTTAGGTGTTAGTCAGTGCTTATATTCAGAGCTATGCCTTGAATTACCTATATTAATCTGCCTTTAGCTTCTTCTCTATAGTGCTTCTATGCGTTTAATATGTATTTGTGTGACTGGATTTTCAATAGAACTCTTTGGGAGGTAGCTTACTCATACACCGTTGACGTAAATGTTGACAGTAAAATTACATTTCACTGTAACCAGCTGATTCTCCACAGTACATTTCTCCTTATTCCCTTTTACCTTTGCAGATTGGTGGAGAGTTGCTCCACTGTGAGGGGTGCCCCGGAATACACTTTAGACTGTGCTCTCCCATCAGCATGTACCCCGTTCTGCACGCAAATCTTACAGCATCTCCTGGTTGGTACACTCTTTTCTCTGGTTCCTGGTGACCATTGTCTGGTACTCCTGGGTTTACACATGGCTCATATTTTTCAGCTAGATGTAGAAAAGCCAGAAAAATTATCAATAATATCATTTTTTTTCTAATGCAATAAATACAGTATAATACACATTTAAAAATACTGCAGTATAAAACATACTGGATGAAACAGTGAAATCTGGAATATCCTATAATGAACGACCTACTGATCCCTGTGTGGTGATGAAATTTGAATATGTGCCTTAGCTAGTGTATGTAACTTCACACATTCATTGAATAGGTTGGTGGTGGGTAGGGCTTAGCTGCAAAACTGTCATTGGCCCTGAATGTAATGCCACGTACACACGGTCGGAATTTCCGACAGAAAAAGTCCAATGGGAGCTTTTCGTCGGATATTCCGACCGTGTGTATGCCCCATCGGATTTTTTCTGTCGGAATTTCCGACTGACTTAGATAGAGAGCAGGTTCTCAATTTTTCCGACGGAACAAATTCCTATTGGAAAATCTGCTCGTCTGTATGCAATTCCGACGGGAAAAAAAAACGCATTCTCTGAAACAATTCGACGCATGCATTGAACTTCTTTTTCTCGCCTCGTCATCGTGTTGTACGTCACGGCATTCTTAACGCTCGAAAGTTCAGGGAACTTTTGTGTGACCGTGTGTATGCAAGCCCAGCTTGAGCGGAATTCTGTCGGAAAAACCATCCAACTTTTTTCTGACGGAAATTCCGCTCGTGTGTACAGGGCATTAGTCAAAGCCTTAAGCCTGGTATACACTATTATTTTTTTTCCTCGCTGAGCTATTCTGTTCTGACAGGGGGACAATCCCCCTGCCAGAACACTCTGATCAGCGCTCTCTGCCATTGGCTGAGAGTGCTGACCGGGAGTCAGTCGACTGCTTGTTTTCCAGCATGCATGTCCGATAGAAGCTGGCCAAATGGCTGGCTTCTGTCGGACAGACTGACATTTTTTTTGAACCGGTAAACCTCTCCCGACATTCAATCTGTGTGTACCCGGCTTTACACACTACAGGCGGTCCCCTACTTACAAACATCCAACTTGCAAACGACTCCTACTTACAAACAGAAGGAGACAACAGGAAGTGAAAGGAAATCTACCCCTAGAAAGGGAAATTCTCTCCTGTAAGAGTTAATATGTGAAAACGTGTCTCCTCTCCAGTGAAGCTTTATCACCAATCCTTGTTTCCCTAAAAACCAAAATTTTCAAAATCCAATTGTCATTAGGACGGAAAGTGAGGTGAAATGTTCTGAACAGGGGCACAGACAGCAAAACAAACATTACAGGGGTGATATCCCTTCCCTATGTTTTCCAAAAAGCTTAAAATAATTTTTTTGGGCTGGAGCTACACTTAAAAAATGTACGTGTTCCAACTTACAAACAGATTTAACTTAAGAACAAACCTACAGTCCCTGACTTGTTTGTAACCCGGGGACCGCCTGTACTATTTTTTTTTATTGTTCAACCCAACAGGGCTGAACAACAAAAAATCTGACCGCTCACGAGGAGTGGCTGTACTAACTATGCGATGTTAGTACCGCAATCTCCCCTGATGTGCTATTGTGTTCTGACAGGAGGGACTGCACCCCCCCCTTCAGAATACTCCGGTCAGCACTCTCAGTCACTGCCGATCGGCAGAACTTTTTTGGTCATCCCCCTTCCATCGTTTGGCCAGCTTCTGTCGGACAGGCTGCAGTACACACAGCCTGAATGTTGGCCAATTTCTATTGAACCGGCTGATGCCGCCCAACATTTGGCCTGTGTGTACTAGGCTTAAGCCTAGATTTACACTACTGCAATGCGATGTACTGCGAATTTGATCCGTTTTTTTGTCCTGAGTGAGGTGCGAATTCGACAGATGCAAATTTACCCCGATTTTACCGCAAATTTCAGGAGGCAGACAGTGAAAAATTCACAGAGATGTGAACTGCGAGTTTACTGCAAGTTCAGTTGAAGCCTATGAAGATAAAATTCGCACTGAACCATAGGAATTTGCATCGCACCCGCAGTCAACACGTACCAAATGCGCAACGCATAGGTATGAGCCAAAGCCATGGAATACTATGCTTTTTACATGGCCTGCAAATCTGTGTGTTCCTAAACGCATCAAACCCGCTGTAAATTCGCATCATTGTGAACCCAGGCTTACTAGCGAAATTATACCAGCAGGGGTCCTGACACCACATACCCTTGAGGCCGCATTCACACCTGTAGCCTGAACCTCCAAAATGCTCAATATTCATAGTTTCCCAATGCGCCTGTTCTCACCTGAGCATAGTGTCATGTGAAGCCCGTAGCTCATAAAAGTACATGAGCTTTTTTTGAGCTACAAACTTCAAGTGTTTTCGGTCTGAATAGACTTCAATGGGAGTGACTAAAAATGTGCAAACATGCACGAAATAATGTGTGAAAATGCACTTATTGCACATTTTTCCCCTATTAACATTTCTTAGGCTAAAAATAATAATAATAAAAAAAACACAAGCTTTAGATGCCCACAAAAACACCTGTTCAAGCACCAAACAAAAGCCTTCAAAATAACCAAGCCCCGTTCACACTACTGCACTTTCTCCTGCATCTGCCGCTGTGCTGCCATGCACCACCATGTTAAATCACATTATTCTCTATGGTGCCCCTTCACATCACTACACCATGGTGCAGGTGCTTCCTTGGTGCAGCCTGGTGTGTTTCTGGGTCTATAGACTTCAATGGAAGTGCACAGAATGTGCGTGTAAAACCATGAAAAATGCATGCACATGTTTCTTTAGTGCACTTTTGGCAGAGTTTTTTGTTTAAAATCCAGTCTCCTCCTGCTACATAAAAACACATGAAGCATGAAAATACATCAAAAACTCATGCAAAAACGCACTACAAAATGCAAGATTATACAGCAGCACACATGTGAACCTAGGCTAAAGGTACAATGCAGAATATAATAGTAGCCAACTGCTACAATATGTCATGTTTTCCTGAGTTAAGCTCAGTACACACGGACGGAATATCGGGCGGCATCGGCCTGTTCAATAAAAGCCGACCAACATTCGGCCCATGTGTATGGCAGCGGTCCAACGGAAGCCAGCTGAACGTCCGGCTTCTGTCGAAGGGGCATGACCGAAAAAGGTCTGCAGATCGGCATCCGATCAATACTCTCAGCCAATGGCTGAGTGCACTGACCAGTGTGTTCTGGTGGGGGGACCATACCCCTGTCTGAACACAATAGCTCAGCTGGGAGATCGCTGTACTAACATCGGATAGATAGTACAACAGCTTCTCCTGAGTGCTTCAGTTTTTTTTGTTCAGCCTGCTGGATTTAATGAAAAAAAACCGAACAGTGTGTACAAGGCTTATAAGTCAGTGCAGACAGGTTATGACAGTAAGGTTAGAGGGGCAGCACAAACTGCACCATTTTTTCACTATGTTTGTCTTTTATTCTTTAAACATAAATCTAGACATAAATCCAGTGAGAGACCCAAGACAGAAACAAGTCACAGGACACACTGCTGCTCACATAATATCTCCTTTTCTACTACAGGCTTTTGACTGGTGGACTGTAAAATAAATTGGGGCCCCTGCAATTCAGACAGACTGCATGCTTCCTCCAAAGGTATATTTTGGTTTTAATGTGTGTAAAAACAAAATAAATGAGGAAAGACTACACATAGTGGTTATTTATGCATGTATACTGTACACAGTGCTGGCACAAAGTCATCCAGCGCCCAGGGCAAAGATGCCAAACTGCTCCCCTCCCCATCATGATGTGCAAGCTTAGGGGATTTGACGCCCAGCAATCACTCACTTGTCAAAATCACTGCTGCTGCCACTACTCCTGTCAGCCTTGTAACAGAAGGAAGGCCTACAGTAAACCATTGTGCCCAGGGCAGCCGCCCCTGCCGCCCACCCCGTGTCCCAGCCTGGATACTACAATAGTATGAATTTGTAACAAAATCTTGGGCAATAATAAAATGCAATTTCTGTTCACTCGCAAAAACAAAGGTAATGACAAGGACAGGCATAGCTATAGCTGCTTTCTGACTTACGGACACACTTAGGAGAGCGGTCACTCCACTTGGGTACACCAGCCTGGCGGTTGTAGCAGGTTAGAGTTGGGCTACCTGTCAGGATGTAGCCTTTGTCACACACATAGCGCACTGTACTGCCCACTGGGAATTTGGCATTAGAGAGGATCCTGCGACTGTGAGTTACATCACCTGGGTCTGAACAGGACGTCACTAAGAAAAGAACCAACATGGAATTTTTGTGAAACACATATCAGCACAACAGTTGTAACCAAAAAACTTCTGGATAAAGCTACAAAGGTTTTAAAATAATGTCTAACCTTAAAGTGTATGCAAACCCACTTTCATCCTTTCTAAACTACTGCCATAGTGCTGATCTATAAGGATATAGATGCCTCCTGCATGTATCCTTATCTGTCAAATGTCTCCCCTCTGTCTGTTATAAGAACTGAAAAACTGTAGATTCTGCGGGTGGATCTGTTGTCTGGATCTCGGTGGGTGGAGTTGTGATGTCAGTAGACTCCCCGCCCACCTCTACACTCCCCTTGTCAACATGCATTTTCTCCTGTGTATTCCTTCTGCTTTGATCACTAACATCCAGTCAAAATCCAGAAAAGTAACCACATGACTTCAGAAAAGGAGTGGGGGTGGGAATTAAAAAATAATGCCTGTCTAAAGCTAGTGCACGAGATATGTAAATAACCTGTCACTCAAAGCGAGGGGGCGGAACAGACAAAGGTTTTTCTCTGTTTGTCCGTTTTATCTCACTGAACAATAAAAGAGGATTGCTCAGAGCTGCATTAACTCTTTGTGGCAAGACCTGGCACAAATGATAGGAAATCTTATACTCTACACATTGTGACAGCAAAAAAAGAAAAAAAAAGATTTTGGGTTTACATCCACTTTAAGGTGAAATCAAACCCTCAGTTGATTTAATTACTTATGGAGTATGCAGCTTCTTCATCTTTTATCCATACTTATGTTCCAGTTTAAGCTGCTGCCATGACCACTGGCCCAAGATTCCTGTTTCAGGGTGGCTCCTTTCTCTTTTTGCATCCTATGGAGTCACCCCTGAATGCAAGGATTAGAGTTGTGTCTGCCTACACTATGTGCATCAATAGAAGCACACAGCTTGTAGTGTAGGATGGCAAGGCACTCCCTTGCTCTTCCTCTTCCCCATTTCTTATCCAAGCTAACAGGCTGACTCCGGACTGCACTGTCCACAGCTAACTCTTTCCTGTGAAATGGAAATTTAGGGAAGCAGCACTGAGAAACCAGGCAATTATCTTAACAATTAGCTTACCGGGGATGTTTAGTTTATTGTGCTCAATGTGTTGAACTAAAAAATGCTGAGGATTTAATGCCACTTTAAATCATAACATTAGAACACTGAGAGATGTACATTTTGCAAATACATATTCAAATTTGTCAATGCAAACCAATTATATGTTGTGTGAGTATTGATTGCTGCCATAACCACTGTATTGTAATGATTGCTTTGGAGCTACTTCTATATTAGGATTAACTTCTTATTGGCAACACAAATAAACAAATACAGTACATAATAAATACAAATATCCATGTATACTAAAATCCCATGTAATTATAATCCTCTCACTGACAGTATTAAGAAGAAGTCAATAGGTGGAGCTGTGCTCATAGGAAGGAAAGAACACATTCAGTATGTTCATCTATTTTCACAATAACAGTTCACATTTCTGATTGCTTATGTAAAATATAAGTGTTTCAAAATGATCCTTTACCAGACTGGGCACCAGTGTGACAAGGTTAAAGAACCAGTAAACATGCTGAAAGCTGACCTTTTAAAAATGACACAAATTGATAAATATGAGAATAGATTATCAGAGATGATGATGCGTAAGATAAACGCGATACGTGATATCCAACAGCCAGCTGTCACATTAAAGACTCCTTTGAAATAGCTGGAAACTGAAGTACATTGTAATCAGCCAAGGTGGAAACCTCACAATGTTTCGGGGTCCCAGAGATCTTAATAGAAACATTTTCAGGAATATAGGGGACCTCCATTACTGACCACTTGCTGACAGTTCGGGCTGCTCGGTAGTCGTGTTTTAAGTAAAAGCAGACTTTTGATTGATGTACTTGTTTCTACTGTATGTCTCAGAAAGTTATGAAGGCATTAGATCACAGCCAGGCAACTACCCTTTTCAGAAGCTAGAAGTCACCATTTGCAATCTCCATATATCTCTTAGAACAGGTGTCCCTTAAAACAAAAAAAACACACTAGCATTCCTCTATTCCCCATCTGAGGATGTTCAGTTCAAACTGAAATCCACATTAAAGCCTAGTAGTACACACGGGCCGAATGTCAGGCAGCATCGGCCAGTTCAATAGAAACCGGCCAACATTCGGATCAAGGGTCATCACCAAATGGCTGAGAGCGCTGACTGGAGTGTTCTGGAGGGGTCACCCCCCTGTCAGAACACAATAGCACAGCAGGGGGAAACGCTGTACTAACATTGGATTTGTTAGTACAGCGGCTCCGACCTGAGCTGTCAGGTTTTTTTTGTTCAACACGTTGGGTTGAACGGAAAAAAAAAAAAAGAAAAAAAAATAGTAGTGTGTACGAGGCTTTAGTGAGTGCCCGTCTATGGAATATATTTATAGAGTACACCTACTTTATCTATGAAATACACCTTCTCTAATTATATAATACACCTTCTCTATCTATACACTACGCCTTTCTCCATCTACACGATATACCTTCTTTATCTTAAAAATACACCTTCTTTAACTACATAATACACATTTTCTATTTACAGGAGACACTTTCTCTACCTACACAAAACATCCTTTTCTAGCTACATAATACACCTTCTCTATCTACACAATGCACCTTATCTATCTACACATTACACCTTCTCTATCTTCATAATACACATTTTCTACCTACACAATACACCTTCTCTATCATTATAATACACCTTCTCTATCATTATAATACACCTTCTCTATTTACAAATTATACCTTCTCTATTTACATAATACACCTTTCCCATCTACACATTACACCTTCTCTATTAACACATCACACCTTCCCTATCTACATAATACACCTTTTCTATCTGCAGAAGACACTTTCTCTACCTACACAAAACACCTTCTATATCTATACAATACAACTTCTCTATCTTCATAATACACCTTCTCTATCTACACAATACATCTTCCCTAACTACACAATACACCTTCTCTAACTACACAATACACCTTCTCTAACTACACAATACACCTTCTATACCTACACAATACACCTTCTATACCTACACAATACAACTTCTATACCTACACATTACACCTTCTCTATCTACACAATACATCTTTCCTAACTACATAATACACCTTCTATATCTACATAGTACACCTTCTCTATCTACAGAAGACACTTGCTCTATCTACACAATGCACCTTCTCTATCTACACAATACACCTTCTCTAACTACACAATACACCTTCTATACCTACACAATACAACTTCTATACCTACACATTACACCTTCTCTATCTAAACAATACATCTTTCCTAACTACATAATACACCTTCTATATCTACATAGTACACCTTCTCTATCTACAGAAGACACTTGCTCTATCTACACAATGCACCTTCTCTATCTACACAATACACCTTCTCTAACTACACAATACACCTTCTATACCTACACAATACAACTTCTATACCTACACATTACACCTTCTCTATCTACACAATACATCTTTCCTAACTACATAATACACCTTCTATATCTACATAGTACACCTTCTCTATCTACAGAAGACACTTGCTCTATCTACACAATGCACCTTCTCTATCTACACAATACACCTTCTCTAACTACACAATACACCTTCTATACCTACACAATACAACTTCTATACCTACACATTACACCTTCTCTATCTACACAATACATCTTTCCTAACTACATAATACACCTTCTATATCTACATAGTACACCTTCTCTATCTACAGAAGACACTTGCTCTATCTACACAATGCACCTTCTCTAGCTACACAATACACCTTCTATACCTACACAATACACCTTCTCTAGCTACACAATACACCTTCTATACCTACACAATACACCTTCTCTAGCTACACAATGCACCTTCTCTTTTTTTTTTAAGGATTTTCTTTTTTTTTTACAAACGTTTTTTATTGTGTACAAAATAATGGTACAAACATTATGTCATGACATCAGAGAATTGCAGTATTTTCAATCAATAATTATAATGATTTATGACAGAATAAAGCGTTGTAGGAAAAGATTATTATTATTATATATATATATATATATATATATATTTTTTACAATACACTATCTACACAATACACCTTCTCTATCTACACAATGCACCTTCTCTATCTACACAATGCACCTTCTATATCTACATAATACACCTTCTCTACCTACACAATGCACCTTCTATATCTACATAATATGCCTTCTCTACCTACACAATACACCTTCTCTAACTACATAATACACCTTCTACATCTACACAATACACCTTCTCTAACTATGTAATACACAGTCTCTAACTACATAATACACATTCTCTATCTACAGAAGACACCTTCTCTATCTACATAATACACCTTCTCTATCTACACAATACACCATTTCTAGCTACACAATGCACCATCTCTAACTACGTAATACACCTTCACTAACTACATAATACGCATTCTCTACCTACAAAATACACCTTCTCTATCTACACAATACACCTTCTCTATCTACACAATACACCTTCTCTATCTTCATAATACACTTTCTCTACCTATATAATACACCTTCTCTATTTTCATAATACACCATCTCTATCTACACAATACACCTTCTCTATCTACAGAAGACACTTTCTCTACCTATACAATTCACCTGCTCTATCTTCATAATACACATTCTCTATCTACACATTCACCTTCTCTATCTTCATAATACACTTTATCTACACAATACACCTTCTCTATCTTCACAATTCACCCTTTCTATTTACACATCACACCTTCTCTATCTATATAATACACCTTCTAGATCTACACAATACACCTAGTCGGTCTATAAAATACACCTTTTGTTGTATCTACTGAATACACTCTCTCTATCTACAGAACACTCTATCTACTGAATACACCTTCTCTATCCACACCTATCTCAGTTACAAATATCACATTCAGCTACTGATGGGGAGACTACTGCAAGGTAACTGCAAACACAGATTCATTGACTGGTAACTTTTAAATTGTTCAAATTACCAAATTGTTCATATTTCGTTATAGATAGAGCCACAAAATAGAGAACCTTTGCCAGATTTTCACTGCTGTCTTTTTGTTTAGGAGATTTCCCTCAATTTCCTCTTTTTTTTATGAGTGTCAAATGGAAGAAAAAGTGAAGGATTTTCTCCAATGCAGAAACTGGCAGCAATCATTTTTTTTTTCAGTAAAATGGGGAAGGGTTGTTGGGCATCTGATTGCTACATTTGTCTGAATAGGGAGATTTCACCTTACTTCCTGTCCAGGTGATTAGTGTTATTGCAGGAAGTGAGGGAAAGTCTCCTTAACAGGGACACAAGCTATCCAAACCTTAAAATATTTTTTTTTAGAGTTAATCTAAAGCGCACAAATTGTATCTTAGGCTTCTTCACACAAACTTTCCGACCAGGTCCACCTGTCAGTCTTTGCTCCATGCAGCTCTATGGGCAGACTTGTGTCCGTTTACTTCCACCAACTTCCAAGTTCATTCAGGTCCAGAAACAGAAATTGAAAAATATAAATTTGCATCCTTCTCTATTTTTCCTAATTGGGACAGATCAGACGTTGCCTGATGTAAATGGACACGGTCCATTATCATAAGAAAATTATATAAAACTCTGAGTTAGTTACATACAGTAAATAACTGTGTATCAAATATGAGTGGTTAACCCAAGAAGGCTACACTTACATATACAGTAATACCTCGGATTGCGAGTAACTCGGTGTCAAGGTCACCTGTGGCCAGGTGACAGATGCACACCGTAGGGGGACAGGAGTGCACCGCAAGGTAGTGAACCCTATGGCTGACTTCTGCGGATAGGAAACTGGGTGGTTGTGGAAAGCGGGACCAGAGGAGCACAACCGGGATCCTAACGGAAGCTAGAGCCAAGATTCCCCAGGGCGCGGAGTCTAAGACCCAGCAGGTCTTCTCCAGAGCCTCTAGTGGTGAGGATGTTATGCTGCAGGCTGGGTCCAGGTCGCGGCCCCTGGAGTCTCCTAGCTCACGCCCCGTAGGACAAGGGGAAAAGAGGGGAAGCAGCAGCACAAGATATGAGAGAAACGAATAACAAGCTGAAGGTCAGGGGCCACAAGCAGACAAGGATAACGAAAGAACGAGCCGAAGGTCAAGGGTCACGAGCAGACAGGGATAGTCGGGGACAAGCCAAATATGTAACAGAGAGACAGACGTAGCACACGGCAGGCAGGAACCCAAACACACAATGCCTAACAAACACGTTGATCAGCAAAGCAGGCTTGCAGTGCACAGGCTAATATAGTGTTCTGTGATAGGGCCTAGGGTGGAGTCAGGCTGGGAGGAGATTATAAAGGAAGCCAGGTGAAAGGGTTCTGGCCTCTAAGATGAACACATGAGGAGGAAAGGTAAGATGGCAGACAGACATTAATGCATATCCATGACAGTACCCTCCCTCTTACGAGGCCTCCCCCTTCCCCGCCTGGGCCCAGGTTTAGAGGGAAACTTCAGATGAAACTCCTTTAACAGACGAGGTGCAAAGACCTCAGATGCAGTGATCCAAGACCTCTCCTCAGGACCAAACCCTTTCCAATGAACGAGGTACTGAAGAACGCCTTTACAGAGTCGGGAGTCCAGAATTTGACTGATCTCATACTCCTGATTATCCTCAGAGACAGGCGCCACGGTAGGGAGAGGACGAGAGAATTTATTGAGGACTAAAGGCTTTAGAAGAGCAACATGGAAGGAGTTAGTGATTTTAAGGCTCTTAGGAATCTGGAGTTTGAAACAAACCGGATTCAGTTTAGCAGTTACCGTGTATGGACCGATGAATCGTGGAGCAAACTTCAGAAGTGGAGCTTGATGTTCCTGGTAGAGAGCCAGACTTTGTCCCCTGGCTGAAGAGAAGGCGGTTTACGCCTGCGGCGGTCGGCAAAGCCTTTGAATTTTTCAGCAGCTGCCCGGAGGGAATCAAGAACGTGACCCCAAACGGAATTGAGAGACTCCTGAATCAAAGCAAAAGCTGGAATGTCTGGAGAACAGATCATGGGAAGAGGAAGTTGAGGGTGTTTTCCATAAACTGTGAAAAAGGGTGTCTTCTGCGAACTGGTATTCACATGATTGTTATGGGAGAATTCTGCCCACGGGAGTAGAGAGGACCAATCGTCATGGTGAGAAGACACAAAGGTGCGAAGAAAGACCTCTAACTCCTGATTAACCCTCTCAGTCTGTCCATTGGATTGGGGATGGTAAGAAGAAGAAAAATCCAAGACAATATTGAGGGATTTGCAAAAGGCTCTCCAAAAACGAGACGTGAATTGGACTCCCCTGTCGGAAACAATATGAGAAGGGACCCCATGTAGGCGGAGAATTTCTCGAATGAAAATGGGAACCAAGGCAGGGGCAGAAGGAAGACCAGGAAGAGGAACAAAATGAGCCATCTTGGAGAACCGATCGATTACCACCCAAATGACTGTATTATTCTCAGACAGTGGGAGGTCGGTAATAAAATCCATGGCAATATGGGCCCAGGGTTCCTTAGGAATGGGCAAGGGCATGAGGAGACCAGCAGGAGCTTGTGTGGAGGATTTGGACTGAGCACAGACATGACAAGCTTTAACGTAGTTTTTGACGTCTGAGCGGAGATTAGGCCACCAGTAGTGACGACTGATGAGTAGGAAGGATCGGAGGAATCCAGAATGACCTGCCACCTTGGAATCATGTCCCCATTGAAGGATCTTAGCTCTTAGCTCAGTGGGGACAAAGGTCTTACCAGGCGGAATTTTTGATTTCAGGGTGGTAGAGTGGGCAACAATGCATGAGGTTGGAATGATCGGCTCAGGTTCAGGGGCGGACTACTCGTCCAAAGTGTCAAATGACCTAGAGAGCGCATCAGCCCGACTGTTGCAGGAACCAGGTTTGTAGGTAATCGTGAAATTAAAACGGGCAAAGAAGAGACTCCATCTGGCCTGTCTAGGATTCAGACGTTTAGCATTCTGTAGATACTGTAAATTTTTGTGATCGGTAAAGATCGTTATGGAGTGAGGGGAACCCTCCAAGAGATGACGCCACTCCTCTAATGCCAATTTAATTGCGAGAAGTTCCCGATCACCGATGGCATAATTCCTCTCTGCCTGAGAATTTATTTTGGAGAAGAACGCACATGGTTGGCGTCTCTTCTCAAAGATTTGAAGAAGCACAGCTCCCACCCCCATTGAGGAAGCGTCCACTTCAATAAAAAATGCATTCCCAGGATTTGGTCTCCTCAAGAGGGGGCCAGAAACAAAGGCCTGTTTCAGGTTGTGAAATGCAGAGACAGCTTCGGGAGGCCAGTCTCTGGCATTCACACCCTTCTTGGTCAAAGCGATAATAGGCGCGGCAATGGAAGAGTAATTCCTTATGAACTGCCTATAATAATTAGTGAAGCCAAGAAAGCGCTGTGTGGCCTTGAGGCTAGCAGGAAGAGGCCAGTTGGTGATAGCAAAGACCTTCCCAGGATCGATACGAAGACCCGAACATGAGACAAAGCACCCCAAAAACAGGACCTCAGAACATTCAAAGGAACATTTCTCCAGCTTGGCATAGAGATTGTTCTCTCTAAGACGCTGAAGTACAGTGCGGACATGGTTTCTGTGGACAAGCAGATTTTTAGAAAAGATCAGAATGTCATCCAGATAGATGACAACAAACTGGTACAGCAGATCTCTGAAGATTTCATTGACAAAGTTTTGAAACACGGCTGGAGCATTACACAGACCAAAAGGCATCACCAGATATTCGTAATGCCCATCTCTAGTGTTGAATGCAGTCTTCCATTCGTCACCCTCCCGTATTCGAATGAGATTGTACGCGCCTCTGAGATCAGACTTGGTGAAAATGGAGGCACCCTTCAACCTATCGAATAGCTCAGATATTAAGGGTAAGGGGTATCGATTTTTAATAGTAACCACATTTAAACCCCGATAATCGATGCAGGGTCTTAAGGTACCATCCTTTTTGGCAACAAAAAAGAACCCTGCCCCTGCAGGCGATGAGGATTTCCGGATGAAACCTCTCTCCAGGTTCTCTGCGACATACTCAGACATGGCCTGGGTCTCTGGGATGGACAGAGGGTAGGTACGACCCCTGGGTAGAGTTGCTCCGGGGACAAGATCAATAGCACAGTCAAAAGACCTGTGGGGAGGAAGCACCTCAGCTGATTTCTTACAGAACACATCCCGGTAATCGCTGTATGCAGCGGGAAGATCAGAAGAAACAGAAGTGGCAGCAACCGGAAGACTCTCCTTGGAGGTCACCTTGAGAAGACACGACGAGAAACATGAGGAACCCCAGGCCAGGATCTGCCCAGAGACCCAGTCCACATGTGGAGAGTGGAGCTGTAGCCAAGGGAGGCCCAATACAACTGGGGTAGAGGCCTTGGGTAGAATAAGAAAGGATATCCACTCCTGGTGGAGAATCCCTACCGACATCCTAATGGGTAGCGTCTGGAAGCGAATAGGGCCCCCTGGGAGAACAGTGCCATCAATTGCCGAGACTACCAATGGGGTAGTGAGAGGTGAAAGGGTAAGCTTCATAGAAGAAGCAGTTCTCCAATCCATAAAATTGCCGGCAGCCCCGGAATCCAGGTATGCAAGGGTTGACTGAGGAGAGGTGCCTACATGAAGGAACACCGGCAAGAGCAGGCGAGAAGGTGATGTTTCTGGGTCCAATACTCCACCTTCCAAATGTATTAGACCCGAGCGTTTCCCGGACGAAGCGAGCAGGAGTCACGAAAATGACCCTTGCCCCCACAATAGAGGCACAAGCCCAGAGTTCTGCGCCTAGCACGTTCTTCGGGGGTTAGTCTGGTCCGGCCCAGCTGCATAGGTTCTTCAGCAGGTAGAGGATGCTCCACGGGATGAAGGGAGGGGAGCTCAGACTGGCTAGGACCCAGAGAGTGCTGGCGTCTTTTTTCTAAGGACCTCTCTTGAAAACGAATGTCGATCTGGTTGCATAACGAAATTACATCGTCCAGACCAACGGGAATGGCTCTTCCCGCTAATTCGTCTTTCACTCGGTCAGAGAGGCCATGTAAAAAGGTAGCGACCAGGGCCTCATTATTCCAGCTCAATTCAGCTGTGTGGATACGGAACTGAAGAGCATATTGTCCCACTGAACTAGATTCTTGGCGAAGACGTAAGACAGCACTAGCCACTGAAGAAGCCCGAGCCGACTCTTCGAAGATATTACGAAAGAGCTTCAAGAAATCGGACAGGCTGGAAACCACCGGATCATTCCTCTCCCACAGGGGGGCAGCCCAGGCCAAAGCTTCACCGGAGAGGAGGGAAATGATATAGGCTACCTTAGCCCGGTCAGACAGGAAGCTTTGAGGCTGAAGCTCAAAATGAATTGTGCATTGGCTGAGAAACCCCCTGCAGGCCTTGGAGTCCCCAGAGAAACGGAACGGAGCTGGCAATTTTAGTGAGTGTGTGGCTGCGACTGGTGCGATAGGTACAGCCGCTGGTTGTACTTGAGGTTGCGGATTCGGGGTTCCCAAGGAGGCCTGAAGCTGCTCGAATCGAGAAGCCAGATCCTGGAGGAATCGCATCACCTGAGTCTGATTTGATTCCTGGGTTTCAAGTCTGCGAACTATGCCCTGCAATGGATCATCCGCGGGGAGCGGGATGTCAGCCGGGTTCATGGCTGATCAAACTGTCAAGGTCACCTGTGGCCAGGTGACAGATGCACACCGTAGGGGTACAGGAGTGCACCGCAAGGTAGTGAACCCTATGGCTGACTTCTGCGGATAGGAAACTGGGTGGTTGTGGAAAGCGGGACCAGAGGAGCACAACCGGGATCCTAACGGAAGCTAGAGCCAAGATTCCCCAGGGCGCGGAGTCTAAGACCCAGCAGGTCTTCTCCAGAGCCTCTAGTGGTGAGGATGTTATGCTGCAGGCTGGGTCCAGGTCGCGGCCCCTGGAGTCTCCTAGCTCACGCCCCATAGGATAAGGGGAAAAGAGGGGAAGCAGCAGCACAAGATATGAGAGAAACGAATAACAAGCTGAAGGTCAGGGGCCACAAGCAGACAAGGATAACGAAAGAACGAGCCGAAGGTCAAGGGTCACGAGCAGACAGGGATAGTCGGGGACAAGCCAAATATGTAACAGAGAGACAGACGTAGCACACGACAGGCAGGAACCCAAACACACAATGCCTAACAAACACGTTGATCAGCAAAGCAGGCTTGCAGTGCACAGGTTAATATAGTGTTCTGTGATAGGGCCTAGGGTGGAGTCAGGCTGGGAGGAGATTATAAAGGAAGCCAGGTGAAAGGGTTCTGGCCTCTAAGTGAACACATGAGGAGGAAAGGTAAGATGGCAGACAGACATTAATGCATATCCATGACACTCGGTTAACGAGCGTTTCGCAATACAAGCTATTATTTAACCACTTCTCTACTGTGCACGAAAACCCCCTTCCTGCCCAAGCCATTTTTCAGCTTTCAGCGCTGTCACACTTTGAATGACAATTGCACGGTCGTGCAACGTGGCTCCCAAACTAAATTTGTGTCCTTTTTTTCCCACAAATAGAGCTTTCTTTTGGTGGTATTTGATCACCTCTGCGGTTTTTATTTTTTGCGTTATAAACAAAAGAACAGCGTCCAGTTTGGAAAAAAACCCACTATTTTTTACTTTTTCCTATAATAAATACCCATTTTTTTTTTAAAATAAAATTTTCCTCAGTTTAGGCCGATACGTATTCTTGTACATATTTTTGGTAAAAAAAAAAATCGCAATAAGCGCGTATTGATTGGTTTGCGCAAAAGTTATAGCGTGTACAAAATAGGGGATAGATTTATAGCATTTTTATTTTTTTATTTTTTTATTAGTAATGGCGGCGATCTGCGATTTTTTTTATTGTGACTGCGATATTGCGGCGGACACATCGGACACTTTTGACACATTTTTGGGACCATTCACGTTTATACAGCGATCCCTGCTATAAAAATGCATTGATTACTGTATAAATGTGATTGGCAGGGAAGGGGTTAACCACTAGGGGGCGGGAAGGGGTTAAATATGTTCCCTCAATGTGTTCTTACTGTGGGGGGAGGTGACTGACTGGGGGAGGTGACCGATGGTTGACCCTATGTACAAGGGACACACCATCGGTCCCCCCTCCCTCACAGGACGTGGATCTCTGTGTTTACACACAGAGATCCACTTTCCTGCTCGTTTCCCGGGCAATCGTGGGTGCCCGGCGGCAATCGCGGCCGCCGGGCATGCGCACCGGGGCCTTGTGAACGCGGCGGGCGCGCGCGCGCCACTGGCGGCGAGCGCGCGCCTCCTAGCTCGTTTTAAAGGGAGGACGTCATATGACGTCCTCCCAGAACGAGAGTATCCTCCGCCCGCCGTCAATTGACAGTGGGCGGGGGACAAGTGGTTAAAAAAGTTCCTCACTCGGTTTGCGAGTGTTGTCTCACAAAACGAGCAGGATTCAAGCCTCTGTGGTGTGCAGTACCACATTTGGCCAGAGTTGCGGGGGCGCCGGTGACACTCAGAGCCGTTCGGAGCTGTTCGGCGCACTCGAAAATTCTCGGAAACACTAGAGTGTTTCCGAGCCTCTTTGAGGCTTTCCGAGTGCGTCCGAGTGGCTCTGAATGGTCTTCGAGTGTTTCCGATTCTCTCTGGCACCCCCCACATCTGGCCACATGCGGTAATGCATACAATAGAAGTCAATGTGGAACAAATTATCTATTGACTTCTATGGGGAAGCAAAAAAAGGACAGTGTTGCCTGTGAGAATCACAGAGCTAGTGACATTTTTAGTGCTTAAAGTGACCAGAGCCAGTTTCATCATCAGTTCTTATAGAGAAATTATCCTGAGCGCTCCAACATAACATTTGGGCCCCAAGGAGCTGACCAGCAGAAGAGAGTCTATTATAAACTGCAGAACTGTTATAGTGGTGTAATTCTCCTTAGTTAGGATTGGCCCAGTATAGGGTTTGGAATAAGTTGCTCTCTACACCTATTGCTTGGTTTTACAGCATATTTCTTTCTACTGTTTACCTATTTGCAATGTATTCCTTGCTATAGTTTAACTGTTTGCTGTATAATTGCTGTTGATTTGTATCTCTTTTGTTACTGTGATGCTGCAATAAATATTCCCCTTCCAGCCAGATGTGTCAGAGTGTGTGGTGCTATTTGCAGAGTCGTGGTCACAGGGACGGGGACTCAATACATCCAGCAGCTCCTTTGGGGGTAAGCACTCCAGTGATGTAAGGAGACTTCACCTTAATGAGGTATAGAAAACATGGGGCTTCATTCACTTTAAATCCCCAGACTGGCTAAGGGGACACAAGGACAGAAGAAAAAGGCTGAATGTGGCTCAAAGAACACTGGTTTGAAATGACTGCCCTAACAGCATTAGCAGTATGTGGAATAATTAGCTTTTTACCCTTACTAGGAGAACAACGACGTTCAATGGATGTATCACACTGTGCCTTCTCTACCGAATGTTAAAAGAACTGCTGAAGATTGATACATCCAGGCTATGGGATCAATAATATTTTACTGTATTTGTCTCCGGTGTGCTCTGAACTCTGTTGTTTTATAAGCTTGAAAATTATGTTTTATTTGGCACAGTGTCTGCACACTACCAAGCTACAGATTGCCCAGCTTTAAAATATACTGATTTATCTTCCTAGTTTGTGGATCCTGACCATTCCTAATTCTTATTTAAAGGGAAGAATACAGCCGTATATATCACTCAGTAGAGCCAAGACCCTATTGAGGATTAAAAGCAGGCCAGGTATAAAAGATATATCAACCCAGATGGCCAGACCTGTATTGTAGCGAGGCTATGCACATTGCACAATGCAGATACATAGGGTGTTCAGTAGGCAGAGTGAGGTCCAGCTTGCCACCATAAATTAGCTGCAATTGTTAAAGCAGAGTTCCACCCAAAAGTAGAACTTCCACTTTAAGCACTCCTCGCCCCCTTACATGCCACATTTGGCATGTAATTTTTTTGGGGGGGGAAGTGGGGGCTTCGTTAGGAGTGGGACTTCCTATCCCACTTCCTACTTCCACCTACGTGCCGCCTAGGCGACTCTTCCTCTGCCCCTAGGCGGCCCCTCCCTCTAGGCGATCTCCTGGGACACGTCTCAGGAGATCGCCTGTGCACTCCAGGAGCGCAGCGCGACTTGCGCAGTGCTTGCCCGGCCGTGAAGCCGAAAGCTGTCATGGCCAGGTGCCCAGAGTGGCAATGGAGGCGTGGAGGAGAGGAGGGGGGAGAGGAGCGACGCTCCGGGCGGCGGCATCGCTGGACCGTGGAACAGGTAAGTGTCTGTTTATTAAAAGTCAGTAGCTACACTTTTTGTAGCTGCTGACTTTTAATAAACATTAAAAGGCTGGAACTCCGCTTTAAAGAGAATCCAGACAGTTAAGTAAAATCAAATAATAAAGTGCTAATACTGCCCATATCGGACAATATCTGTGCTAATATTAACATTTCTACCTGTGTTTCATGTATTCTCACCCCTGCCAAGGTTATTTTGATTTTAACCCCTTCTTAATTGGTCTCCTGGGTCTACAGTGCCTTGAAAAAGTATTCACACCCCTTGAAATTTTCCACATATTGTTATGTTACAACCAAAATGTATTTTATTGGGATTTTATGTGATAGACCAACACAAAGTGGCACATAATTGTGAAGTGGATATATCATAAGTGTGGCGTGCATTTGTATTTAGCCTCCTTTACTCTGATACCCCTAACTAAAACCAATGGAACCAATTGCCTTCAGAAGTCACCTAATTAGTAAATAGAGTCCATATGTGTGTAATTTAATCTCAGTATAAATACAGCTGTTCTGTGAAGCTCTCAGAGGTTTGTTAGAGAACCTTAGTGAACAAACAGCATCATAAAGGCCAAGGAACACAGCAGACAGGTCAGGGATAAAGTTGTGGAGAAGTTAAAAAGCAGGGTGAGGTTATAAAAAAATATCCCAAGCTTTGAACATCTCACGGAGCACTGTTCAATTCATCATCCGAAAATGTAAAGAGTACGGCACAACTGCAAATCTACCAAGACATGGCCGTCCACCTAAACTGACAGGCCGGGCAAGGAGAGCATTCATCAGAGAAGCAGCCAAGAGGCCCATGGTAACTCTGGAGGAGCTGCAGAGATCCACAGCTCAGGTGGGAGAATCTGTCCACAGGACAACTATTAGTCGTGCACTCCACAAATCTGGCCTTTATGGAAGAGTGGTAAGAAGAAAGCCATTGTTGAAAGAAAGCCATAAGAAGTCCCCTTTGCAGTTTGCGAGAAGTCATGTGGGGGACACAGCAAACATGTTGAAGAAGGTGCTCTGGTCAGATGAGACAGAAATTTAACTTTTTGACCTAAAAGCAAAGCGCTATGTGTGGCGGAAAACTAACAGCTGGAAGGCCAAGGTTGCCTACCCCTGGTTTAGATCAAAGCATATTCATGTGTTAGAATGGCCCAGTCAAAGTCCAGACCTAAATCCAATTGAGAATCTGTTGCAAGACTTGAAAATGGCTGTTCACAGACGCTCTCCATTTAATCTGACAGAGCTTGAGCTATTTTGCAGAGAAGAATGGGCAAACATGTCACTCTCTAGATATACAAAGCTGGTAGAAACATACCCAAAACGACTTGCAGCTGTAATTGCAGTGAAAGGTAGTTCTACAAAGTATTGACTCAGGGGGGCTGAATACAAATGCACCCCACACTTTTCACATATTTATTTGTAAAGAATTTTGAAAACCATTTATCATTTTCCTTCCATTTCACAATTTTGTGCCACTTTGTGTTGGTTTATCACAAAACATCCCACTAAAATACATTTAAGTTTTTGGTTATAACATGACAAAATGTGGAAAATTCCAGGGGTATGAATACCTTTTTAAGGCACTGTATCTATAATAGCATACTCACCCACCCAGCAAAGTGAAAGCCACAATCTTGTTTGTGATGTCATCAGGAGGCTATGTGTCTCTTCTGGGTCCTAACAACTGATGATGCTGCACTGTGCATGCGTTATAAAAATGGGTATCTCAGGAGGTTTTGGCAGGGGGGCTTCATTCCTGCCTGGGCAAGAAAGGCAGATGCACGAGCTGTACTCTGTTGTAACTTGCTGAAGGGGGGCAAGATGAAAGGAACAACAAAAAGTGAGTGAAGGTCTGATTAAACACTCTGAGGGTTATTTACTAAAGGCAAATCCACTTTGCACTACAAGTGCACATGATTGGATGATAAAATCAGCAGAGCTTCCCTCATTTCAGATCTACCCCTCAGATTTACAGTGACTGCACTTCCAAGTGCACTTTCAGTGCAATTTCAAGTGCACTTTGCACTTGTAGTTTGCACTTGTAGTGCAAAGTGGATTTGCCTTTCGTAAATAACCCCCTATATGTGTATCCAGTTGTAGTGCAAACTGCCTAAGAACCTAAAAAAAGGTGTGCTTATTGAGAAGAACAACAAATTGTGCCACATAAAGATCGATAGCATAGATGTAGTCACCATCACTTCCAATTGCTCAGTAAGTACACGTAAAGATGAAGTAACCCCCCCCCCCCCGAAAAAACGGGATAAAATAAGACCCTGCAAGAGAAAGGCATAATGAGCTAGTATGCATAGCATACTAGCTCATTATGTGGCACTTACCTGAAATCGAAGCCCCCGAAGTCCTCCTCATTCCCCTCCGCCGCCGCCGCCATGTCCCCTCGGAGCTTCTTCCTGGTATCGCCGCTCCGGCGCTGTGATTGGCCGGAGCGGCGATGACGTAACTCCGCGCATTCGCGCGGGAGCCGTAAAAGCCAGCGTTATCATTCATAAAACCGGCATTTACAGTGCGCCTGCGCCGATGTCTACAGCGCTCATGCGCCGTACACATCGGTGTACTCTTTTTTTGCAAATATCTCCTTAACCGTGTAGGTTTAGGAGATATTTCTTGCACCTACAGGTAAGCCTTAATCTAGGCTTACCTGTAGGTGCAAGATGCAAGAGTGGGTTTACAACCACTTTAATAATCACATATAGCATAGTGGAATTTTTGAGCCTTGTGGGAGTTCTCGATCGGGCAACAATGAGCCTGTGAGGCTCTGAAATTATGCTATATTACATGTGATTAATAAATGTGCTCACTTAGCAATTGGTTGTGATGTTGATTACATCTCTGCTCTTAGATTACAAATCTTTTCTTTTGGGCATGTCTGCTTCTCTGTGTCACATGATTCCATGCTGTGCAGTCTCCCTCCCTCTTGTGCTCTGTGTGTAGGCACAGCAGTTCACCGACCAATTTCACTGCCTGCAATTACTCTGTTAAATTGTAATGTCTAAGAGAGACATGAAAGTGCTTTATTTTGTTGAGAAATCACTTTGAAAAACAGGCCCTAGCATTTCTATTGGCAGCCATGTTGTGTAAGAGGAGATGTAAGAGGAGATGATTCATATAGCATTTACTTCCTTGTATCCATCTGCCCTTAGCTCAGACATGCAGGCAGAAGGGGAGCGTATGCTTAACTGAGAAAGCACCTCCTTTCCTCCAGAAGACTGGGATTCATGACCTCATTATGCCCAGGCCAGAAACCAGGAAGCAACTGAAGAAATGCAAAACAAGGTTAAAGGGATTGTAAAGCTTTGGTTTTTTTGTTTTTTTTTAACCACCTCGCGCCCGCCGTACGAGTATATACGGCCGCAAGGTGGTTGTCAAATGGCGGGAGGCCGTTATTATACGGCCTCCTCTATTTGGCCACTGGGGGGCGCGCGAGCGCCGCCGGCGGCGCGCGCACGTGCCCGGCGCTTCACTGCAATGCCGATGCGCGTGCCTGGCGGCCGCGATGTCCTCCAGGCACCCGCGATCAGCGGTTACAGAGACAAGGACATGGATCTCTGTGTGTAAACACAGAGATCCATGTCCTGTCAGGGAGAGGAGACCGATGCTGTGTCCCTTGTACATAGGGACACAGATCGGTCTCCTCCCCCAGTCAGTCCCCTCCCACCACAGTAAAAATCACTAATAGGGAACACATTTAACCCCTTCCTCACCCCCTAGTGTTAACCCCTTCCCTGCCAGTCACATTTATACAGTAATCAGTGCATATTTATAGCACTGTTCGCTGTATAAATGTGAATGGTCCCAAATTAGTGTCAAAAGTGTCCGATGTGTCCGCCATAATGTCGCAGTCACAAAAAAAATCACTGATCGCCGCCATTACTAATAAAAAAAAAAAAATTATAAAAATGCCATAAAACTACCCCCTATTTTGTAAACGCTATAACTTTTGCGCAAACCAATCAATAAACGCTGATTGCGATTTTTTTTTACCAAAAATATGTAGAAGAATACATATCGGCCTAAATTGAGGAAAAAAATATTAAAAAATAAATAAAATTGGGATATTTATTATAGCAAAGTGTAAGAAATATTGCTTTTTTTCAAAATTGTTGCTCTATTTTTGTTTATAGCACAAAAAATAAAAACCGCCGAGGTGATCAAATACCACCAAAAGAAAGCTCTATTTGTGCGAATAAAAGGACGTCAATTTTGTTTGGGAGCCACGTCGCACGACCGCGCAATTGTCATTCAAAGCGTGACAGTGCTGAAAGCTGAAATTTCGCCTGGGCAGGAAGGGGGTATATGTGCCCAGTAAGGAAGTGGTTAAATAACATGTCATACTTGCCTCCACTGTGCATCTAGTTTTTCACAGAGTGGCCCCGATCCTCCTCTTCTGGGGTCCCTCAGTGGCGCTCCTGGCTCTTCCCCGCATCGAGTGTCCATGTCAGAGAAGCGCTCTCCTTGGTGGACACCTGTGCGTGCGTGCTCCTGAGTCCTGCATCTGTTTCCATCCACACAGAATGCAGGACTCGGCCCCGCCCTTGGGCACGCGTCATTGGATTTGATTAACAGCAGCGGGAGCCAGTGGCTGTGCTGCTATCAATCTATCCAATCAGGACACGAGACACCAGCTAGAGCTGGTATGCTTGTTCCCAGCTGAAGAATGACAGCGTTCAGGTAAGTAAAACGGGGGGGGGGGGGGCTGCAGCACTACAGAAGGTTTTTCAGCTTAATGCATAGAAAGAATGTATTAAGGTGAAAGACCATGAGGGTTTACAACCCCTTTAAAACAAGTAAATATAATATGTTTTCTTATCAATTCACTAATGCTAGTTGCATAATTATTACGAATAGTTACTGTTAATTGAGAGTTCAGCTCTGCTAAGTGGTCCCATACTTTGCCCATAGTTTGAAAATCAGGTAGAGTTGCAATGTAGGTCCTAATCAAAGTCTCAGTAATAACTACCTCAATTTTTCTTACCTCCACCTTCTTGTTTATAGCAGTTGTACTTACATTGTTTCTAAATATCACTGCACATTCTAAGAAAGTTTGACCACACTGGCTAGTGCACTCTGTAGTCTAACAGACCTGGTCAGACACACACAATCTCTTCCTCAGCTCTTCAATCCTATTTAAGGACAAATTCTGAGGGGTGTAGTTCAATGGCGTCCCTAGGGGAGGACCAGAGGGGGCCCTGGCCCCCCCAACATTATGCTGTGCCCCACCATGTGCCCCCCCAAAAAAAAAAAAAAAATTATTTATTTTTTGCATTTTTTTTCTCTCGGGCTGCTGCTGGGGTAACATAGTCTCTCCTGAGAGGGAGAGCGTCCCCAGTCAGCTCGTGCGGGGGATTCCTCCCCCCTCCCTCTGCTCGCTGACACTGCATAATGCGAGCGCTCACACAACCACAGCCGCCCGATCTGCTCCTTCCCCTGCATCCTCATTGGCACGGAGAAGAGCGAGTTGCAGGAAGGACTCCACGAGCACTGTGGGAGGGGGGCCCAAGCCTTCATCTTGGTTACTGAAAAAACAGACTGATTTCTCCCGTCCTTAGGACAGGAGAACCAGCCTGTAAATTCCGAGAATGGTGACTGCAAGCTGAGCCGAGTGTCAGTCTATGACACTCATTCACAGCCCAGCGAGTCCAGCCACCCCCCCTCACTCTCCTCACATACGAGCAGGGAGAAATACAGCTCCTCCTCCTTCCAATCCCGCCCACACTATCCCGGCGTGCTGTATCTGAAGAGAGGGGGTGTGTGGGCGGGAAATATGAAAATCAGCAGCATTCCTGGCTGTGTGTGAATGATGCCTGAGATTCTAGCCTGGACCGTGGGTAAGTGTGTGCACTGCAGACTGCAGTACACTGTAATCACTGAACTGCATTATCTCCATCCCTTCTCTCCCCCATCTGTCTCCCTCCCCCTCTCCTGTTCTTTCAAGACATTCACAATTTACTTTCACTTTCAGTTAGGCAGGTAATAGACGGTGCACATTTCTTTCCTGCATCCACAGATTGCAGGAAAGAAACTTGCATAATTCCCCCAATCAACACAGACAGTGCTGACAGGGGAATATCCCTCCTGCCCAGCAATTGTATTCTCCCGACAAACAGTGATTATCACTAGTGGCTATAGCAACCACTAGTGATAATCATAAGAGAATCTGCTCATTAATGGTTCGAATCTCAGCCAGTTCCTGCTGAACCAGCTGAGATTTAAACTCTCTATGGCTGGTATTAGCTCTTAGGCAGCCCATACATTGATCCCTTTTTTTCATTCAACTATTAGGTTGAATGAAAAAAAAAGGAAATGATCCAATTCCCCCATCTACACATTATAGGTGGATGGGGGAATCCTCCCAGTGTGGACCAGTGCTGGAACAACCAGAGTTACTGTCCTGTCCCGGCTATTCACAGCGCTGGTCTCTGTCTCCATGGTAGCGGCGGCAGCACATTGGAACCCACTGCTGGTTACTTTATGAGGCTGATGTACAGGAGGGCCAGCACAATTTGTTGTTAAAGATGAGCTGGGCATGTTCAAAATTCCACATGCCAGAGCCTGTCAGGAAGCCCACACTGCACAGCGCTAATCACAGGCAGTGAGACATTTCCCGGTCCGCAGCTGCACAGATCAGGAAATGTCTCACTGGCTGTGATTAGCACTGTGGAGTGTCGGCTTCCTGGCGGGATCGGGCATGTGGGATTTCAAACACACCCGAGTACATCTCTATTGGTTGTAGACAGTTGAGCTCCCTGCAGGTTGCTTAGCAGCAGTGGAGCCTTCTCTGACATGCTGATCGGGATGCAATCCAGGTGATGCTCCTAGTCAAATCCTATAGTTAAATATCAGTGATTTTATTGATCAAAGCCCACACTTTACAGGTATAGAGCCCACATGGCTGCTGAACATACGGTTGATTATACTGTATATATGTGGTTGTACTCTTGATGCTAATACATACTGTGTTTATTAGATCTGACTGGGAGCATCACTAGGATCACATCCCTATCAGCATGTCAACAGAGAAGGTTATACAGCATTACTGCTGCTAGGTGACCAGCTGGGGGCTCGGCTCTCTATAACCAATAGTGCCAGCCTTCCCCTACATGCACACATAATGTCACCAGCACAAAGTCCTAATAGACTGCCGCCGGTGCCAAGGAGACAGATGCCAGACCAGCGCTGTCAATAACAGGGACAGGACAGCTGGGGAACCCCACAGTGGCAGAACACCAGGGCCCGGTGGCAAGACAACCTTTGCAACCCTGATAGTTCTCCCACTGCTTTGGACCCTTATATTTTCTTGGTGTGCTGGTGACATATATCTCTTGTTTTCTGCCACCCTGGTGGGGCCCCAGTATAGTAGGAAGGGAGCTCACTGCAGAACATGTGAAAGGGCCCATTGTGGGATCGTAGTAAAGGGCCCCAGGATATATATATATATATATATATATATATATGTATATAATTGCATTTTATAGTTGGCCCCCCTACTTTTGTCCCTGTCCCCCCATGTGCCCCCCCTAAATATGAAAGCTGGAGACGCCACTGGTGTAGTTGTTACTCAGCTATACATGGACTGAGCAGCAGAGCGTGAGAGCAAGAAGCACATTTCCTCTAAAGCCCCGTACACACGGTCGGACTTCCATCTGACTTTTCAGTGTTTTTTTGTCCAAACGGAGTTGGTCGGGAACACCCATAGCATACACACCACAGGACTTTTCTGCAAACTTTCCCAAAACTTTTTGCAACATCACATGTTTTTTCTGCTCTTTTCTGCTCTTTACCGCCACCCTTTGGTCAACTTCTGCTATTGTTGGTTGGTATTAACATTAGTTGTTTTGTCCATCGGACAAAAGTCTGATGGTTTTCTGTACACATGGTCGGACTTTGCTCCATCGGACTTTTGTTGGGCAAAAGTTTGTCCGTTTGCAGACCCAACTTTTGTCCGATGAAAACAAGAAAAAAGCAAAAAAAGTTTGTCCGATGGAGCGTACACACGGTCGGATTGTTGGTTCAACTTGTTCAAAATGGAGTTTGTTGGCCAAAAGTCCGACCGTGTGTACGGGGCTTTAGAGAAAGGGGTACAATTCCAGTTGAAAATCAGTAAACCACTTTAAGGCTATATATACACAGTGTGAATTTTGGACAAAATTTCCACAATTCCCCCATCAACACACATAGTGCTGACAGAGGAATCAGCAATTGTCTTCTCCCGGCGGGGGAAGCCATCCCCGCCGAGAGAAGACAGTGATTATTGCTAGCAGCTATGGCAGCCACTAGCAATAATCGAAAGAGAATCCGGCAGGCTGGTTGTACCTAAATTGATTAATTGATCAACTTGCTACATTCAGCTTGTCCATTAACGGTTCAAATCTCGGGCCGCTTCCTGCTAAACCAGCCGAGATTCGAACCGTGTATGGCCGGGCCAGCCTAAGAAGCCCATATGTAGACCTGTTTACCCAGCAATCTATTGAGTTTACAAGGCTTATAAATAATAAGAATGATATTTGTAAATGTAGCACAAGGCAGCCTCCATTCCCAGTTGATGCCTTGTATGGGGAAACGTGTTTCCTGCTGCAATCAAAGGAGTACTATTCCTGAATTGAACTACAGGAGGATCGTATTCCTGCCAGCAGGCTGATGCACAGGTGTCTCTGATCTCTATAATTTGATATCCTACGAATCTGGTAAGCGGCATTGATATTATTCTCCTGGCTTCAAAGTATCAGAGTATTGGAAGATCTACGGGGTTTCATATCGTGGCTATTTTACTTTATTTATATGGACTCTTTTATTTGGCTGTTTTAAATACACACAGTCACTTTGTGATTATTTCATATATATTTTGATCAGTTTTTCAACAGTTTTTCACATTGGTATTTTCTATGAATATCTTGTTTGAATTATTGCACTTGACCCAATTTGTCATATTTTTGATAATTCTTTTACACATAATTTATTTCATTCAGAGTGGATGCACGCTTGTTTTCTTTTTATTCATGTGTAACAGGGATACCTTGTCTTAAGTTCAAGGCCTGTTCCTTATCTCCATTACAAATATTCCAGCAGACGACTCAGCCGAGGTAGATTTATTCTTGAGAGTAATACAGGGTGAAGTGGAGAAATACGCAGTCTAATACATGCTGTTATTGGATTTGTCATGTTGTCCTTCCATACACAATAGCAAAAATAAATATCAGCATCCATAGAATTTCTTGTTTTGCTTACTTATGGTTGAGGAATGAATATTATATATATTTTGAGGCACTGGCTGGTAGGATTGTGGGTAGTGTATATAGATACATTTCTCACCCATGCATGAATAATTGAGTACTGTTCTTGACACTTTTTTATCCGCACTAACATACAATTTTTCAGGGTATGTGCCCTTCATCAAGGTCCATGCAGGACTAAACATACGGTGATGCGCCCCAGGGTTAATGACTGATATGGAGAAAAAAAGTGTTTTCTCAGAACAGGGCCACCTTAATGCATGGGCACCCCTGGGCACTGGGGGCCCCGTGATAGTCTTGCATTACATCATACTTGCCAACAATCCTGGACTTGCTGGGATAATCACACTTTTCACTAAGCTGTCCCAGGATTGCATTGTCCCAGACAGTGTCCCAGAACCTGCACTGTGCCCACCTGACCTTCAATGTACGGTCCTTTCTGCTTCCCCCCCATACTGTGCCCTTTGTGTTGATTAGCCTTTGATTTATGGCATGTTTTCTTATTGTTTAAAATAGATTTGATTGAAAGTACTAATAAAGGTATGTTTAATTCTATCAACTATTTATACTTTAATTCTTGAGGGTAGGTGCGTAAATTGAGGCAGGCTGGTAGGGCCTTCATTGTATCACTTTGCCCAGGGGCCCTTGATGCTATTTATACAGTCCTGCTTTTAGAAACATACTAAGTCCTGTCCTAGGTCCTGGGGCTTTGTAGAGCTTTGGGTCAAATTAAGCCTCCATTTCTTGCCTGAGAGCCAGACATCGTTATTAGTTTTAACTGTGCACAGGCCTTGATACACTATATTGTCAAATGCATTGGGACGCCTGCCTTTACACACACATGAACTTTAATGGAATTCCAGTCTTAGTTCGTAGGATTTAATATTGAGTTGGCCCGCCCTTTGCAGCTAAAACAACTTTAACTCTTCTGAGAAGGGTGTGTGTATGGCAAAGTTTGACCATTCTTCCAGAAGCGCATTTGTGAAGTCAGGCACTGAAGTTGGATGAGAAGGCCTGGCTTGCAGTCTCCATTCTAATTCATCCCAAAGGTGTTCTATCGGGTTGAGATCAGGACTCTGTGCAGGCCTGTCAAGTTTCTCCACCCCAAACTCGCTTGTCCATGTCTTTATGGACACCTGGCTTTGTGCACTGGTGTGCAGTCATGTTGGACCAGGAAGGGGCCATCTCCAAACTGTTCCCACAATGTTGGGAGCAGTGGCGGCCCGTCCATAGAGGGTGCACGGGGCCGCCCTCCCTATCCATGCGTCAGGCCACCTGATCTACATATCAGAGCGCCAGGTGCATTGAGTCCAATGGGGGGGGGGTGGATTTTTGAAGCACGTGATTAGAGCCAGAGGCAGACACCTATGGATGGAAGAGCTTGTAAAACAGCTTTTATTGGCAAATGCTAACCACAAGCAGACTAATCAACTACTGCAAGAGGTGAACTACTTAACTGCCCGACAGATGCAACAGCTGACTGAAGCCCACAAACCTTGTTAGAGGCACACCAGCAAGTAAACCTGTCTCTACAGAAGCAGATACTGGCCCTGAAGCAGATGGTGGTACAGGGGCCAACATTTACATCTCGACCTGATGCAGACCACTTTACAGAAAATGTTACTTAAAGATGACTTGAAGTCTAGCGTAGAATCTTTGATATAGTCGGGGAACATGAAAAGCCACCCAAGGGGCAGTGAGCTTTTTTTAACAGCAAAGCCCCAAAAGGCCTGTTTTGACTTACAACCTCAGGATGCCAAGGAGTATCCTAAACTCAAAGGAGAAATCCTAGCCAGGCTCAGGGTTACTATAGCTGTCTGAGTTCAGCGTAAACCAGTGAGGTCCCAGTTGTATGATTAGAAACTGTAGGCGCTCAACCCTGCCCAGACGATGGAGCATGTAGCACAAGAACAGGTCCAGAATAATTAAAAGAAGCTTTTCCAACCCATTAAGGGCCATTTAAAGTCTTAAAAACCACCAAAACCGCCTTAATCTTACCTTTACCAATAACCCCAACACATTTTGCCAAAACGATGAATTCTACTGAATTGTTTAGATTTTTTCTGTTTTAATAATCTTTATTAATTTTAAGTGGAGAAAAAGGGATACAACACAATTTTCTTGCACAATTCCAAGCTGTCAGGAGGTATAGGAAACCAAAATGTTTTGATTTTTACTAAAACTTTGACAGTACTTGTCCCTAATGGCAGATTCCAGCAGCAGGTGGTGCCTCAAATGAAATGTGTGTCTCTGCAAGTCAACTCCTTCAAACCCTCAGCTCTGTTCACTAGAATCTTTGTCCTATAATTATATGCTCAGTCCATATTAATTTCCCAGCCTGCTGGACATTTCTGCATCTAACATTTTGCTCATTATTATCCACTTGTTGATGTATATACTACCAAATTATCACAAAACACTTTCAACATTCTCAATCCCAATGCTTGTAAGAAATCTCTCTGTGGATGGCCAGCATTATATATATTTTTTTTTTTTTCATTGTAAGTCTGATGTCCCTGGACAATTTATATTGTATAGCTGTGAAGCCAGAAACCTGATCAAATATCTTTGAGATAAATCCACTGCTTTTATTTCCTGTGTTCAAACGTAATCCTGCACCTGGTTATTTGGTGCAGCTATTTCTTTTTTTTTGTAAATATATATTTGAGAATTGCTTGCGAATGCTTTTTTTTTTTAATCTAATATTTTTTATTTTTTTATAAGAATGCCCTTTTTTTATTCTGAAAGCTATTTTTTTCCACTAAAAACACTGCACAAATATCGAAAGAAAATATGGTTTACTTCAAATGCATATCTGTCTTCGTGTTTCTGCCTTCTATCATTTTATGTTTTCTTTTTATGTCTCTGAATTCATCTGAAAACCATCTGTATTGTTGCTATTTTTATTAAGACCGTTGGTCCTAGATAAAGAAAAATGAAAATTTTCTATAGTTCTCCAGCATGCATAGGGCCCTCTATTGCTGGAATTTTCACACTAGTTACAAAGCAGAGTTAAACTGATAGTAAAAATAGCCCTCACACAAAGGTACAAACTATCTGAAGTATGTTTATCCATTTAGTGTCACTGTTTTTCAGAGCCGTCTTTAATAATAATTGGACCCTGGGCAAACATTTTCTTGGGCCCTCCCAAATCCACTTGTCAACTATTTTCAGGCAGTGTAGGCTCAAGACGTGGCAGCTGCTTTGGGCCCCACAACAATGACTGGGCCCGGGGAAGCTGCCCCTTTTGCCCTGCCTTAACCACTTCCATACAGGGCACTTATACAGCTTTCTGCCCAGACCAATTTTCAGCTTTCTGCGCTGTTGCACTTTGAATGACAATTGCGCGGTTGTGCTACACTGTACCCAAACTACATTTTTATCATTTTGTTCCCACAAATAGAGCTTTCTTTTGGTGGTATTTGATCACCTCTGCGATTTTTTTTTCTGCTATTTTTTTTTTAAAAAGACTGAAAATTTTGAAAAAAAAACTTATTTTTTTTGTTTCAGTTACAAAACTTTGTAAATAAGTAAGTTTTCTCCTTCACTGATGGGCACTGATAGGGCTGCACTGATAAGGCGGCACTGATGGGCACCGATGAGGCGGCACTGATGGGCACAGATGAGGCGGCACGGATGGGCACCGATAGGCAGCACGGATGGGCACCGGTAGGCGGCACGGATGGGCACCGGTAGGCGGCACGGATGGGCACAGATAGGCGGCACGGATGGGCACAGATGGGCACAGATAGGCAGCACGGATGGGCACCGATAGGCGGCATGGATGGGCACTGATAGGCAGCACGGATGGGCACTGATAGGTGGCACGGATGGGCATGGATGGGCACTGATAGGTGGCATGGATGGGCACTGATAGGTGGCACTGTACTGTAATGTGTTACTAATGGATGCCAATCAGTGCCAAACAATAATGCCTGGCAATCAGTGATGCCCATTGTGGGCACTGATTGATTGGCATCCATTAGGGGCACTGAATGGCATCCCTGGTGGTCTAGGGAGGCATACCTGGTGGTGGGCATCCCTGGTGGTATCCCTGGTGGTCCAGTGGCATCCCTGGTGGTCCAGTGTGGGCATCCTCGGGGGGCTGCGCTGATAATCGATCAGCACAAACCCCCCCTGTCAGAGGAGCAGCCGATCGGCTCTCCTCTACTCGCGTCTGACAGACGCGAGTGAGGAAAAGCCGATGACCGACTTTTCCTGTTTACATCGTGATCAGCTGTGATTGGACACGGCTGATCACGTGGTAAAGAGTCTCCGTCGGAGACTCTTTACCTAGATCAGTGTTGCGGGGTGTCAGACTGACACCCTGCAACAACGATCGCCGCGATGCGCGCCCCCGGGGGCGCGCAGCGGCTCAAAATCCTGATCACGTCATATGACGTCCAGTCAGGATTTTGAAACCACTTTGCCGCCTTCAATCCGCTAAAGGGCGGGCGGCAAGTGGTTAAAGACAGGCCTGCAGCTTCTGAGTCACTTCATTGCATGGCCTGGTTTTAAAATTTATTTGTGCAGTTAAGTTTGCTCTTCAATTAAAACAGCCATTATAGTGCAACTTAATAGTCCTCAGATATGGTGGCTGCATTAGTTTTATTATTTTACACTTTTTTCTTCACCTGATCATTTTGCCAGTAGTATGCTTCCTGTCCTAGGCTGACAATGCAAATTGTCAGCCTATCTGTAGCTGCTGACTTAAATTTTTTTGGGGGGAACCTGGAGCGGGCAGCCACGGTATCCCTAACAACCGATGAGTCCAGGTAGCACCGCCCCCTTGTGACGCCACTAACTGGCATCACCCTTAGGTATTTAAGAACTGTCAGATGGCGGAGCTGTCAGACGGCGGGAGCTTTTGTAGGGAGTGGAGCTTTTTTTTTAGCTCGGCGGTGGCAGTGGGCATCGTAAATGACGACGAATCTACACCAGGGACATTTTTTTTTTAAGAAAAGACTTCTTTTCTTTTCAAAAGCCTCCTGTGTTTTTTTTTTTACAGTACACTTCTTTTTTTGGTGAATGAGTAGGGGTACCATTCACGCTCGCTCGTCCCCCCCTTTCCTGATCCGCAGGGCTGCATGCTCCGATAAGGGTCTGGTAAGGATTTTAGGGGGGACCCCATGCCAATTTTCAAAATCCATACCAGACCCAAAGAAGGGGGACCCCACGCCGTTTCTTTTTCTATTTTTCATTGTCGTCAATTCTTTTTTTTACATTACATCCCTTCCCCCGAAAAGGGATGAATGTGAGCAGGCGAGGGGAAGTAAAGCAACTGGAGAGGGACGAACATCAATGGGGAATGACGTAATGGGGGTGGTGAGGCAGCCAAGGTGGGATATCTGTCAGCAGGAGGATGCTGGGGCAACAGGGAGGGATGTGTGTCAGAGGTATTGTGGCAAATACTGAGAACTGGGATAAGGCAGTTAGGGAGGGATGTCTGTCAATGGGAAGGTATTAGGGTAATTGGGGAAGTATATGTGGTGAATATAGTGATATTTGATGAGGTGGCAAGGGAAGTATGTATGTTAGGGTTTGTTCACACTTGGGGCTAAGAGGAGGTACAACCCCATGGTTGAGCCATGTTTTTACTGCCCCCAACCGCTTCCCCTTTACCTGAAAAGGCAGTGGACTGGAGTGTACATATGCTACATCCGTAATACTCAGCTTTGCGGCTGTCAACAGGAACTATACCCCCAGTCTTATTTGGTGGGCACTATCTGCTGAATGTGACCCGTTCAAATGAAAGGGGCCACTCTGCAACCGCCCTGCAACGTGTACACGTGTTCAGCCCCCCTTCCTCAAATATGAACTCTGCGCCCGGGGCACCTGTCCCTCCTGCCCACCCCTTTTCCTGGCCCTGCTCTGATGTGAAGTTAATTTCATCCAGGTTGTAACATCATTCCAGCCTCGGTTTTCCCATTGGTAAGTAACATTTACATTTTTTAGACTGGGGTGCTTCAAGATTCTGCACACTTTTAAAGGGTGGTGCGAATAGAAGAAAGTAAAAAAAAGAAGAAGAAAAGTTGGCCTAGATGATACTGGATAATGAGATGGGCTCTATCTGACATGCTGCAGCTTCTAATGCACACTCTAAGGCTACTTTCACACTGAGTCGCTTTGCAGACGCTATAACGCTAAAAATAGCGACTGCAAAGCGCCCTGAAAGAGCCTCTCCTTTCACTCCAGTGTGAAAGCCCGAGTGCTTCCACACTGGAGCGGTGCGCTGGCAGGAGGGTAAAAAAAGTCCTGCTAGCCGCATCTTTGAGGCGCTGTAGGAGCGGTGTATACACTGCTCCTAAAGCGCCCCTGCCCATTGAAATCAATGGTTAGCGCCGCCGAACCACTGTGCTTTGCATCGCTTTGCGGGTGATTTTAACCCTTTTTTGGCCGCTAGCGGGGTTAAAAGCACCCCGCTAGCAGCCGAATAGCGACGCAAAAACGACGGTAAAGCGGCGCTTTACCGCCGATGCCCCCATGCTGGCAGTGTGAAAGTAGCCTTAGTGTGCAATGAAATCAGGGTAAGGCTAGGTTTACACTGCAGGGAGTCCATGTGGGCTCATTGGAATAGGCTGGTGTACCTGCAGAATATGCGCAGAAAAAAGCCCTCGATCCTCTTCCAAAAAAGCAGCTGTATGGAACCGCATGGCTCTGCAGTACCATGCAGCTTCATGCACCCGATATTGAGCTGCATTTTATGATGCATTGGGGTGTTATTATGAAATACTGTTACGCCCATGGATCTGCTAAAGAGCAGAGCATTTTGCTTGTGTGCTCGGGAATGCATGCGATTTACATGCATTCCCGGACCCACTACAGTGTGAACCTAGCCTATGCAAATTCAGTAGAGGAGAGGAGTCTGTACAACTGTGCAAGGAAGGGAAGGCTGAAGTTCAGATTTAATGCGTATTCTACCATGTTATAACAAAAGATACCACTGCTTGATAGAATCCCTCTGTGGATGGTCTGCATTACTATGTTGCATTTTAATGTTTTTCCAGAGGAAAATAACTGCGATGTCTCTGGACAATTTGTATTGTATAAGTGTGGATTTTTGCAGCCAGAAAGCTTTATCTAGATGTAGAAATATCAGCAATAATTTGAGATAAATCCACTGCTTTTATTTCCTGTGTTCAAACATAATCCTGCACCTGGCTATTTGGTGCATTTTATTTTTAATGTATGTATTTGAGAATTGCTTGTGAATGCTTTCTTTACTTCTGAAGGTTATTTTCTCCACTAAAGAAACAAATATCGAAAAAAATAAATATATGATTTACTACAAATGCATACTAGTCCTACTGGTTCTGTCTGCTATTATTTTATGTTTTCTTTTCATGTCTCCAAATTCATCTCAAAACTATTTGTATTATTGCTATTCCCATACAAGCCCGTCGGCCTTAGATAAAGAAAAGCTGAGCATTTGTGATAGTTCTTCATCATGCATAGGGTCCTCTGGAGCTGGGATTTCTCCTGGTTCTATGCAATGCTGGCCTGATAAACAGCTTAAACCGCCCTGGTATATAATACATAGCTGCTGGATGGAGTAAAAATGTTTATCTATTAGTGCCATTTCACTGTAGGGCCTAGCGATTGAAAAAGTGTAGGCTTCAGTGAAGTTTGCTGTTCAATTTAAAATGATACAGATAAACAAGAAATTACTAATGCGCTACCAAAGGGTTCAACAAGTAATTAAACTAATACTAATAAAGTGCTAAAGTGGGGGTGTAAACAGCAGCTAAACTTCTATAGTGTTGCCAACACCCATAAAATTGAATAAAAATATTGAAGTAGCGCTAATTACTCTATTAAATAAAGTGCTAAGTGGAAATAATAGTGAATAACTCAATCTAATATATGGTGCAACACATCAAATTGATAATATGATAAAGATCAATAAACAATAAAGTCCATATAAATATAATTAAAGTAAACTGTAAACAAGTCCATGTGTAAAGTGCATCCACAAAAGGGTTTGATGATCCAAGAAAAACAGTCTTTGGCACAATAAGATGTTTTCAAATGACGTCCCTAAGTGACGTCACTTAGGGAGGAGCTCAGTGACGTCACTTCCGGTTACGGCCGTGACCGGAAGTCCTTACCTTTGATGCCATTTGATGTTATTTTCTTTGTCTGGCGTTTTTTTGCCATTTTATTATCATTATATACTTTTAAAATAAATGGAAACACCGGATTTTTTTATATACTACACTATGAAGACCCTTCTTTTTTCTTGCATCTAAAATCTGTGGAGCTGGATGTTACATTGCCTAGGAAATTGACGGTGAGACCCGAGATACAGCTGCAGTGGCCGTTTGTCCAGGACACACGGAGGAGGAAAGATCAACCACCGTTTGCTGGTCACCATCGTTTGATGCACTACTAGACCCGTTGGGGTCCGTCTGTCAGGTGGGAGGTTAGCACTACTGGGGGAGGATATAAGGAACATTCCTGGGATATCTACATATTTCTGCAGATCCGGACTCCCACACCCATCTCTCTCCCCCTCTTTATACCTTGTTTACATTTGAAAAAATCTTATTGTGCCAAAGCAAAGACTGTTTTTCTTGGATCATCAGACCCTTTTGTGGATGCACCTTATGCACTTTACACATGGACTTGTTTACAGTTTACTTTATTAATTATATTTATATGGACTTTATTGTTTATTGATCTTTATCATATTATCAATTTGATGTGTTGCACCTTATATTAGATTGAGTTATTCACTATTATTTCCACTTAGCACTTTATTTAATAGAGTAATTAGCGCTACTTCAATATTTTTATTCAATTTAAAATGATGCCACCTTTTCATATGCCCATAGATTAACAAGGAATTGTGCTAAAAAAAAACAACAACTAAAGGAAGGCGCCTCTAAGTGCAGAACACAAGGACTTTATTAGCCAAAGGGGTTAAAAACACTTACTAAAAAGTGGTGGTAAAAAAGCTCATCATATGGAGAAGTCCAGCAATGGTGGTAGTCCTGGGATGGTCAGGTCTGCAGTGGAGTGTTGGGTATCCCAGCTGTCCAGCAGAGGGAAGCCACGTGTCAGGAGACCAGTGAGGAAACTGCCGTGCTTTTGTGGACCAGCATAGAACACTGGACTTCTCCATATGAGCTTTTTTACCACCCCTTTTTAGTACGTTTTTTTAACCCCTTTGGCTAATAAAGTCCTTGTGTTCTGCACTTAGCGGTGCCTTCCTTTTGTTTTGTTTCTTTAGAGTCGTTGCTTTCCTCTTGAAGTGCTGCCTTAGTGTTCAAAACAGACGTTCACCAGCCAGATTCCTACCTGCCCTGTTTGGGGACACCTTCTCTGGACAGATGTCGCTATCCACAAGCACCCTTCATTTTTTTTTTAAAGAATTGTGCTAGCAACTCAGTATGTCTTGAAGTCTACTATCGGAGGAAACACATCAACATCACTTGATGGGCCCAGTCCTCTTGAACAACATGGTATGGGCATTTGGCAGCTTGTCCTAGTACAGGCCCACTTAGGCAAAAGACGGCTCTCTTCTGGTGGTGAGCCCAAATGGTGGATATGCAACAGGAAACAGGGAATAAAATGGTTGTAAACCTTTAAAACGCAAATTGAACAAAGCAAATCTTTATTTAAAGCAGTTGTATACCGCTGGTCTTTTTTCCCCCCTGCAAGGTAAAGTCATAATGTGCTGCACCTGCTTCCATCTTCCGGTATTGCGGGCTCCGGCTTTGTGACTAGCCGGAGCCGCGATGATGTCACTGCCACGCATGAGCACAGGGCTCGGAAGGAACTTCAGAACGCATGCACCAGTGATGTCACTGGCTGCATGTAATGTATATATCTCCTAAACGGTGTACATAGGAGATATTTACACTACCTATAGGTAAGCCTTATTATAGGCTTACCTATAAGTAAAAGTCAGCTATGGAAGTTTACTTCCTCTTTAAAGTATTCTCTCAAACAATCGTAATACAAATCTGTGCAAAACAACGCTTGGGTTATTCTCTGAATTTTCCCAAAAGTCAAAAACGAATTTTCTTAGCAGCTGGAATCACCCCCCCTCCCCCCTAAAAAAGGTTTCAAATCAACATTTTATATTCCTAGCACTAAGAATTCTATATCTATCAATATATCAATTGTACGTGAACAAAATACCTCTTCCAATTATCTTCTATGTGATACTTCCACACAATGTTTTTTAAATGCTCACCGGAAATGTAAACCCTTATGCACTATTGGGTCAAATTAAGCATGTGTAGTAGTGTCGAAAAACCACCAGGTGTCGCTCACTCTTCAATCGTTCCACTCCTTGTAATTCTTCTCATTCAATTTTTCTCATAGATGTAAAAAAACAAGCACACAGGTGGTGATTGACTGCCTCACTTAAGTGATAATGTTTCTGTTTCCCAGTAAGGCTGTGTAGAGAGGGGTGTGTCCATTCCCTCCACTCAGGTCTCAGATTAGACTCAGCTTTGTGCTCTGTACTGTAACATCTGTGACATTAGAGTCCAACCCACTGCTTCCTGGAAACTGAGGCTAGGTTCACACAAGCCCACATGGTAAAATGCAGCATTTTACCACGTGGGCAGGTGTCAGTGTGAGATCTGGCAAACAGCGGTGCAATGCAAGTTTTTTATATAAAATTTATTTGAAGTGTCATATAAAGACACTTCGTTCATCTATCCACACAATAGTGTGGTACATTGCACTGCTGTGTGGTGACATGTGGTGCTATCCAGTGTGCTGCGGTATAATGCAGACATGCAGCAGTGTAGAAAATTGCAGGTCAGCAGGATAGTAGAAACACAAGCCCTGAAAAATATGATCTTCTTCGTGTACTTTAGAGGGCTCTGGAAGGTAACGCCTATGTGGATTTGCTTCATTATTGTTTATCACCTGAGACTTATCATTTCAGTGGGCTTATGCAAAGGTTTATTATCATATTCAACAGGTGACTATCACAACAATGTAATGAAAAACTGTTTAATTTTCTGCCCTTGGGGCAATTACAACACTACAACAGTCCCGCATAGGGTGAAGAAGTAACCTTGTATATATATATATATATATATATATATATATTGTGAGGGGGTTAGCTCGGCAGCGGGTGTGTGTGACCCCCGAGATGGGCTCCCCACACAAAAACAGGCCCAGCAAACGGAGGTTGTGGTTTTCAAAATCAAAAAGGTGCGGTTTATTTTCTATTTACAGTCAGCAAAGCAAAAGAAACATAAACAAAATAAATCCTGGTCAACTTGACCTCTGACTAAACATACAGGTTTCCTAACTAACAACTGGGATCAGCCTAGTGCTGTCCTAGTCCCTAAGTCCCTGGTTTTAAATGTCCAAGCAAATAGCCACACAGGCTTTGTCTCACCGCACAGGGGTTCACTCTCCCTAGACAGTCCACACAGGTCTGGTTCCAGGCATGAGCTAACATCTAATGAAGCTGGGAGTTCTTATAGAGGCCTAAATGAGCTGACAAGGTTCAGCTGGTCTCCTCATCTCTGTCTGCACGACGCCCCACACTCTCCCTAGAGGTATGAGTCATCCATGAGCCCACTAGCCTTATACAACTCTCCACCTAGTTGTATAAGTCGGCGTAAAGCCTGAATCTGGGCGAAATATATCTACCCCCCTGGATGCAACCAGGTGACTTTACCTTCCTGCTGTCACATACCCCCCCCTCTTGTTTTAACCTCGGGGTTGGAACACCAGCAATCAGGCATTCATGTACTCGAGACAAAGCATCCACATTCCCCATTTGAACGCCAGGGCGATGCTTTACTGTGAAGTTGAATTCCTGGAGGGCCAGGAACCACCTATTCACTCTTCTATTTGTTTCCTTGTTTTGAGCCATCCACTTTAACGGAGCGTGATCCGTAACCATGTCAAAGTGCCTACCTAGCAGGTAGTACCGAAGGGAATCTAGAGCCCACTTCACCGCTAAACACTCCTTTTCAACGGTGGCGTAATTTACCTCATGGGACTTCAACTTCCTGCTGAGGTAAATGACTGGGTGCTCTTCCCCGTTCCAGACCTGGGACAATACTGCTCCTAACCCCACATCTGACGCATCACTTTGTACGACAAAGTCTTTAGAGAAGTCGGGTGAGTACAACACTGGCTGGCTACATAAGGCTTGTTTCAAGAATTGGAATGCTGCCTCAGCCTCGGGGGTCCATTTAATCATGACCGACCCTTTCCCCTTCGTCAGGTTGGTTAGGGGCACAGCCTTAGAAGCAAAGTGGGGAATGAATCGCCGATAATACCCAGCGATTCCCAGAAAGGCTCGTACCTGCTTCTTGCTGTTGGGACGTGGCCAACTCTGGATGGCCTCGACTTTGTTGAGTTGGGGTTTTATTACTCCCCTCCCAATGGTGTACCCAAGATATTTGGCCTCCTCCTGCCCAATGGTACACTTCTTGGGGTTAGCCGTAAACCCCGCTTCCCGAACAGAGTCCAGGACTGCTTGCACTTTTGGCAGATGTGAGGCCCAATCTGTGCTATGGACAATTATGTCATCCAGGTAAGCCGCAGCATACTTCCGATGGGGCCTCAGCATCTGGTCCATTTTCCGCTGGAATGTGGCTGGCGCATTCTGTAACCCGAACGGCATTCTTTTATATTGGAACGCCCCGTCTGGGGTTACAAATGCGGTTTTCTCTTTGGCCGACTTGGCCAGGGGGATTTGCCAATACCCTTTTGTGAGGTCAAGAGTCGTCATGTATCGGGCTGTTCCCAGCCGGTCGATCAACTCATCTATACGTGGCATGGGGTAGGTGTCAAATTTTGTAACTTTGTTCAACTGACGAAAATCGTTACAAAATCGCCAGCTCCCATCCGGTTTAGGCACCAACACAATGGGACTAGACCAATCACTTTGGGACTCCTCTATCACCCCTAAGTTCAGCATTTTCTGTACTTCCTCCCGTATTGCCTCCCGTCGGGCCTCTGGGATCCGATAGGGTTCTAACTTCACCCTTTCACCGGGCGGGGTAATGATGTCATGCTCTACCCCAGATGTTTGTCCCGGCAGCTCAGAGAATACCTCCTTGTTGCGAAGCACAAACTCCTTAACCTCCTGTTGTTGGGGTTGTGACAAGGTGGCTGCTATTCCAACCTCAGGAATCACGCAACCAGTTTGAGCTGGTGACCAAGTGTCTGCGACTAGGGACTCTCTATCCCTCCAGGCTTTCAACAGATTAACGTGATAGATCTGTTCGGGCTTTCGCCTTCCTGGTTGTCTGACCTTGTAATTCACTTCGCTCACTTTTTCCATTATCTCGTAGGGGCCTTGCCATTTGGCAAGGAATTTACTTTCAACCGTAGGGACAAGTACCAGTATCCTATCCCCCGGGGAAAAGGTACGGGTCTTGGTTCCACGGTTGTACACTCTCTGCTGTGCTAACTGCGCTTGGGCCAAATGTTCCTTCACGATGGGCATTACCTGTGCAATTCGGTCTTGCATCAGGGCGACATGCTCAATCACACTCCTGTGGGGAGAACTCTCACTTTCCCAAGTTTCCTTGGCAATATCCAACAGCCCTCTTGGGTGTCTCCCATACAGTAACTCAAAGGGGGAGAATCCCGTAGAGGATTGGGGCACCTCCCTAATAGCAAACATCAGATAAGGAAGTAGACAGTCCCAATCCTTTCCATCTCTATCCACCACTTTCTTCAACATTTGTTTTAGGGTTTTGTTGAACCTTTCAACCAGCCCATCGGTTTGGGGGTGATACACAGATGTACGTAATTGCGTCACTTTGAACAATTTACACAGCTCCTTCATAACCCGGGACATAAAGGGTGTACCTTGGTCCGTAAGCAGTTCTTTACAAATACCCACCCGGCTAAACACAAGAGATAGCTCTTTGGCTATGGTTTTGGCCGAGGTATTTCGGAGAGGGATCGCTTCTGGATAACGGGTGGCATAGTCCATTATAACTAATATGTACTGGTGCCCCCTAGCGGACTTGATTATAGGACCTACCAAATCCATGGCGATCCTCTCAAACGGGACCTCAATGATGGGTAGAGGGACCAGCGGGCTACGGAAATGTGGCATCGGGGCCGACCTCTGACACACAGGGCAGGAGGAACAATAATTTTCTATGTCCTTCATCACCCCCGGCCAATAGAATCTCTGTAATACCCTCTCTCGGGTTTTCTCTGTCCCCAGATGACCTCCAAGAATGTGCCCATGGGCCAACTCCAACACCAACTTCCTGTAAGGTTTGGGCACCACAAGCTGCTCAACGGTTTCTTCTGCCCTTTTTGCCACCCGATACAGTAGGTCCTTCTCTACGCTGAAGTATGGGTAAGTGCAGGTATTATCTGGGTTCACTAACTCGCCATCTATTTTCACTACGTTTTCCCGTGCCTTTATTAGGGCGGGGTCTTTCAACTGTTCTGTGGCAAAGTTTTCCCTGTGAACCTCAAGATCAGAAAACTCCACAGACGGTAGGTTTTCGTCTGAGGAGGTGGGCTCCTCTCCAGTTTCTTGAGTCTCCCCTGCCAATACTGATAAGGGAAATTCCGGAGAGTCCTCACCACTCTCAGGGGAGTTCTGGCTATCACATTCCTGGTACATAGGGGCACCAGTGGGGGGCTCAGGATCATCCCACAGTTCCCAGAACTTCGGAAAATCCCTTCCCACAATGGCGTCATGCGGTAACTGAGATACTAAGCCCACTGGATGAGAGAGGGTACCTTTGGGGGTCTCGAAACACACTGTAGTCACTGGATACTCTCGGGTGTCCCCATGCACACAAATAACAGCTACCTTGCTATTCCCAGAGACCTCTGTTTTAACTAACTCAGCCTTTATCAGGGTCACAAGGCTACCTGAATCCAACAATACCACAACATTTCTACCATTAACACACATTTTGCATAAATGTTTCTCAGTTCCTCGAATGGCAGTGCATGCGACTGTCGCACACAGCGACTGACGTCTGCCCGTCAGAAAGTCACACTGCATGAGTTCCTCCACAACCGGGCAATTGGCTGCAATATGTCCCGCTTGCCGGCAGCGGTAGCAAACGATCCTTCTTGCGGCCTCTTGAGCCGCTGATTTCCCAGGCTGTTCTCGCCAAACTTGGGGTAGAGCTCCCACCCTCTCACTCTCTCCACCCTCACCCCTTGGAATCCTCTTATCCGCCCCTGGGGATGGTCTGGTCTTAGGGTGGAAAGTCCGAGTGTCTCTGGAAGAGGCCGTCAGGTTCTCTGTAGCCAAGTATTTCTCCACACGATCCACAAGACCATCGGCCGTCTCTGGGTCTCCATGGCTTACCCACTTTTGGATGGCAGTAGGAAGAGCTCTCAAAAACCGATCCATTACAACACGTTCCACAATCTTTGGTGCGGACAAAGTCTTTGGCTGTAGCCACTTTCTGCTCAGGTGAATGAGATCATACATTTGAGACCTGGGGGGTTTTCCAAGCTGGAAAGTCCAGTTATGCACACGCTGAGCCCGGACAGCCTGGGTGACACCCAGCCTTGCCAATATTTCAGCTTTTAGCATCACATAGTCTTTTGCTTGGTTAGGCTCTAGGTCATAGTAAGCTTTCTGCGATTCACCAGTTAACAGAGGAGCCACCAGTCCAGCCCACTGCTCCTCAGGCCACTTTTCTCTTTCAGCGGTCCTTTCAAATGTGGTCAAAAATACCTCTGGATCATCCTCTCCAGTCATTTTTGTCAATAAACGACTCACCCCAAAGGACGCGGTATTAGTGGGACGGCTTTCCTCACTGGTCTGCGGACGTTGCTGCATTACTGCTTCCATCTGTTGTTGTAGTCTCTGCTCTTGCTTCTGCAACAGGTCTATGAAGCGGGCCTCAGATTGCTGCTGGGCTTGTTGCTGAGCCTCCAGACTCTGTTGCAAAGTTGCGTTTGTCTGCTGCTGGGCTGCAAGGCTCTGTTGATGAGCTTGCTGCTGGGCTGCGAAGTTCTTTTGCAAACCTGCATTTGTCTGCTGTTGATTGGCATTTGCTAGAGCCAGCTGCTTCAGTATCTCCTCCATGCTGGCTTAAAAAAAAAAACTGCCACTGGTTCTCCACCAACTGTGAGGGGGTTAGCTCGGCAGCGGGTGTGTGTGACCCCCGAGATGGGCTCCCCACACAAAAACAGGCCCAGCAAACGGAGGTTGTGGTTTTCAAAATCAAAAAGGTGCGGTTTATTTTCTATTTACAGTGACAAAACACAGCAAAGCAAAAGAAACATAAACAAAATAAATCCTGGTCAACTTGACCTCTGACTAAACATACAGGTTTCCTAACTAACAACTGGGATCAGCCTAGTGCTGTCCTAGTCCCTAAGTCCCTGGTTTTAAATGTCCAAGCAAATAGCCACACAGGCTTTGTCTCACCGCACAGGGGTTCACTCTCCCTAGACAGTCCACACAGGTCTGGTTCCAGGCATGAGCTAACATCTAATGAAGCTGGGAGTTCTTATAGAGGCCTAAATGAGCTGACAAGGTTCAGCTGGTCTCCTCATCTCTGTCTGCACGACGCCCCACACTCTCCCTAGAGGTATGAGTCATCCATGAGCCCACTAGCCTTATACAACTCTCCACCTAGTTGTATAAGTCGGCGTAAAGCCTGAATCTGGGCGAAATATATCTACCCCCCTGGATGCAACCAGGTGACTTTACCTTCCTGCTGTCACAATATATATATATATATTGTGAGGGGGTTAGCTCGGCAGCGGGTGTGTGTGACCCCCGGGATGGGCTCCCCACACAAAAACAGGCCCAGCAAACGGAGGTTGTGGTTTTCAAAATCAAAAAGGTGCGGTTTATTTTCTATTTACAGTGACAAAACACAGCAAAGCAAAAGAAACATAAACAAAATAAATCCTGGTCAACTTGACCTCTGACTAAACATACAGGTTTCCTAACTAACAACTGGGATCAGCCTAGTGCTGTCCTAGTCCCTAAGTCCCTGGTTTTAAATGTCCAAGCAAATAGCCACACAGGCTTTGTCTCACCGCACAGAGGTTCACTCTCCCTAGACAGTCCACACAGGTCTGGTTCCAGGCATGAGCAAACACCTAATGAATCTGGGAGTTCTTATAGAGGCCTAAATGAGCTGACAAGCTTCAGCTGGTCTCATCAACTCCCTGTCTGCACGACGCCCCACACTCTCCCTAGAGGTATGAGTCATCCATGAGCCCACTAGCCTCAGCTGGGCTTATACAACTCTCCACCTAGTTGTATAAGTCGGCGTAAAGCCTGAATCTGGGCGAAATATATCTACCCCCCTGGATGCAACCAGGTGACTTTACCTTCCTGCTGTCACATACCCCCCCCTCTTGTTTTAACCTCGGGGTTGGAACACCAGCAATCAGGCATTCATGTACTCGAGACAAAGCATCCACATTCCCCATTTGAACGCCAGGGCGATGCTTTACTGTGAAGTTGAATTCCTGGAGGGCCAGGAACCACCTATTCACTCTTCTATTTGTTTCCTTGTTTTGAGCCATCCACTTTAACGGAGCGTGATCCGTAACCATGTCAAAGTGCCTACCTAGCAGGTAGTACCGAAGGGAATCTAGAGCCCACTTCACCGCTAAACACTCCTTTTCAACGGTGGCGTAATTTACCTCATGGGACTTCAACTTCCTGCTGAGGTAAATGACTGGGTGCTCTTCCCCGTTCCAGACCTGGGACAATACTGCTCCTAACCCCACATCTGACGCATCACTTTGTACGACAAAGTCTTTAGAGAAGTCGGGTGAGTACAACACTGGCTGGCTACATAAGGCTTGTTTCAAGAATTGGAATGCTGCCTCAGCCTCGGGGGTCCATTTAATCATGACCGACCCTTTCCCCTTCGTCAGGTTGGTTAGGGGCACAGCCTTAGAAGCAAAGTGGGGAATGAATCGCCGATAATACCCAGCGATTCCCAGAAAGGCTCGTACCTGCTTCTTGCTGTTGGGACGTGGCCAACTCTGGATGGCCTCGATTTTGTTGAGTTGGGGTTTTATTACTCCCCTCCCAATGGTGTATCCAAGATATTTGGCCTCCTCCTGCCCAATGGTACACTTCTTGGGGTTAGCCGTAAACCCCGCTTCCCGAACAGAGTCCAGGACTGCTTGCACTTTTGGCAGATGTGAGGCCCAATCTGTGCTATGGACAATTACGTCATCCAGGTAAGCCGCAGCATACTTCCGATGGGGCCTCAGCATCTGGTCCATTTTCCGCTGGAATGTGGCCGGCGCATTCTGTAACCCGAACGGCATTCTTTTATATTGGAACGCCCCGTCTGGGGTTACAAATGCGGTTTTCTCTTTGGCCGACTTGGCCAGGGGGATTTGCCAATACCCTTTTGTGAGGTCAAGAGTCGTCATGTATCGGGCTGTTCCCAGCCGGTCGATCAACTCATCTATACGTGGCATGGGGTAGGTGTCAAATTTTGTAACTTTGTTCAACTGACGAAAATCGTTACAAAATCGCCAGCTCCCATCCGGTTTAGGCACCAACACAATGGGACTAGACCAATCACTTTGGGACTCCTCTATCACCCCTAAGTTCAGCATTTTCTGTACTTCCTCCCGTATTGCCTCCCGTCGGGCCTCTGGGATCCGATAGGGTTTTAACTTCACCCTTTCACCGGGTGGGGTAATGATGTCATGCTCTACCCCAGATGTTTGTCCCGGCAGCTCAGAGAATACCTCCTTGTTGCGAAGCACAAACTCCTTAACCTCCTGTTGTTGGGGTTGTGACAAGGTGGCTGCTATTCCAACCTCAGGAATCACGCAACCAGTTTGAGCTGGTGACCAAGTGTCTGCGACTAGGGACTCTCTATCCCTCCAGGCTTTCAACAGATTAACGTGATAGATCTGTTCGGGCTTTCGCCTTCCTGGTTGTCTGACCTTGTAATTCACTTCGCTCACTTTTTCCATTATCTCATAGGGGCCTTGCCATTTGGCAAGGAATTTACTTTCAACCGTAGGGACAAGTACCAGTATCCTATCCCCCGGGGAAAAGGTACGGGTCTTGGCTCCACGGTTGTACACTCTCTGCTGTGCTAACTGCGCTTGGGCCAAATGTTCCTTCACGATGGGCATTACCTGTGCAATTCGGTCTTGCATCAGGGCGACATGCTCAATCACACTCCTGTGGGGAGAACTCTCACTTTCCCAAGTTTCCTTGGCAATATCCAACAGCCCTCTTGGGTGTCTCCCATACAGTAACTCAAAGGGGGAGAATCCCGTAGAGGATTGGGGCACCTCCCTAATAGCAAACATCAGATAAGGAAGTAGACAGTAGGCTTGTGCAATTCGTTTCGTAACGAATTGAAATTCGTCCGAATTTAGCAACTTTCGGACATTCGGAAGCATTCGAATTTCCGAACAAAGCAATTACGAATAAGACCGAATCCGAAATAAATTATACCGCAAATAGCGAATGCCCGAATGTCTTCGGCATAATTCGTTATGAAAAAGTTACGAATGTACGAATCCATACGAAGCACAATAACACTCACTCTGCTCTGCTCTCTGCTTCTCCCACACCGTGCTGAACTCCCTCTCAAAATGGTGTACAGGGGCGGAGGTTATAGCTGCATGTAAAAAACGAAAGTAAAATACGAGATTTCGAATCCATTCGAAGCACAATAACACTCACTCTGCTCTGCTCTCTGCTTCTCCCTCACCGTGCTGAACCCTCTCAAAATGGTGTACAGGGGCGGAGCCTATAGCCGCATGTTAAAAACGAAAGTAAAATACGAGATTTCGAATCGTTACAAATAACCGCAATGTATTTAGAAAAGTACAAATCCATTTGAAGCACATTAGGCATAATAGGCAGCGTCGTTGTGAGAGAGACACGGAAAATTACGAATCAACGAACCCAAAAAAAGTTACGAAAGTAAGAGTTGTGTCCAGAATCAACGAAAAACAACGTACTCTACCGAAAGTACGAATTATAAAGCAACAAAAAATTCAACGAAAAATGTCGCTTGCAAAAATACGAATGAGTCCGAACACGAAAAATCCCGTCTAGCAAAATTACGAATGATTACGAATCAACAGGACCGGAAAGAAACGAACCGAAACGGAACGAATTTTTCCGTTGTGCACAAGTCTAGTAGACAGTCCCAATCCTTTCCATCTCTATCCACCACTTTCTTCAACATTTGTTTTAGGGTTTTGTTGAATCTTTCAACCAGCCCATCGGTTTGGGGGTGATACACAGATGTACGTAATTGCGTCACTTTGAACAATTTACACAGCTCCTTCATAACCCGGGACATAAAGGGTGTACCTTGGTCCGTAAGCAGTTCTTTACAAATACCCACCCGGCTAAACACAAGAGATAGCTCTTTGGCTATGGTTTTGGCCGAGGTATTTCGGAGAGGGATCGCTTCTGGATAACGGGTGGCATAGTCCATTATAACTAATATGTACTGGTGCCCCCTAGCGGACTTGATTATAGGCCCTACCAAATCCATGGCGATCCTCTCAAACGGGACCTCAATGATGGGTAGAGGGACCAGCGGGCTACGGAAATGTGGCATCGGGGCCAACCTCTGACACACAGGGCAGGAGGAACAATAATTTTCTATGTCCTTCATCACCCCCGGCCAATAGAATCTCTGTAATACCCTCTCTCGGGTTTTCTCTGTCCCCAGATGACCTCCAAGAATGTGCCCATGGGCCAACTCCAACACCAACTTCCTGTAAGGTTTGGGCACCACAAGCTGCTCAACGGTTTCTTCTGCCCTTTTTGCCACCCGATACAGTAGGTCCTTCTCTACGCTGAAGTATGGGTAAGTGCAGGTATTATCTGGGTTCACTAACTCGCCATCTATTTTCACTACGTTTTCCCGTGCCTTTATTAGGGCGGGGTCTCTCAACTGTTCTGTGGCAAAGTTTTCCCTGTGAACCTCAAGATCAGAAAACTCCACAGACGGTAGGTTTTCGTCTGAGGAGGTGGGCTCCTCTCCAGTTTCTTGAGTCTCCCCTGCCAATACTGATAAGGGAAATTCCGGAGAGTCCTCACCACTCTCAGGGGAGTTCTGGCTATCACATTCCTGGTACATAGGGGCACCAGTGGGGGGCTCAGGATCATCCCACAGTTCCCAGAACTTCGGAAAATCCCTTCCCACAATGGCGTCATGCGGTAACTGAGATACTAAGCCCACTGGATGAGAGAGGGTACCTTTGGGGGTCTCGAAACACACTGTAGTCACTGGATACTCTCGGGTGTCCCCATGCACACAAATAACAGCTACCTTGCTATTCCCAGAGACCTCTGTTTTAACTAACTCAGCCTTTATCAGGGTCACAAGGCTACCTGAATCCAGCAATACCACAACATTTCTACCATTAACACACATTTTGCATAAATGTTTCTCAGTTCCTCGAATGGCAGTGCATGCGACTGTCGCACACAGCGACTGACGTCTGCCCGTCAGAAAGTCACACTGCATGGGTTCCTCCACAACCGGGCAATTGGCTGCAATATGTCCCGCTTGCCGGCAGCGGTAGCAAACGATCCTTCTTGCGGCCTCTTGAGCCGCTGATTTCCCAGGCTGTTCTCGCCAAACTTGGGGTAGAGCTCCCACCCTCTCACTCTCTCCACCCTCACCCCTTGGAATCCTCTTATCCGCCCCTGGGGATGGTCTGGTCTTAGGGTGGAAAGTCCGAGTGTCTCTGGAAGAGGCCGTCAGGTTCTCTGTAGCCAAGTATTTCTCCACACGATCCACAAGACCATCGGCCGTCTCTGGGTCTCCATGGCTTACCCACTTTTGGATGGCAGTAGGAAGAGCTCTCAAAAATCGATCCATTACAACACGTTCCACAATCTTTGGTGCGGACAAAGTCTCTGGCTGTAGCCACTTTCTGCTCAGGTGAATGAGATCATACATTTGAGACCTGGGGGGTTTTCCAAGCTGGAAAGTCCAGTTATGCACACGCTGAGCCCGGACAGCCTGGGTGACACCCAGCCTTGCCAATATTTCAGCTTTTAGCATCACATAGTCTTTTGCTTGGTTAGGCTCTAGGTCATAGTAAGCTTTCTGCGATTCACCAGTTAACAGAGGAGCCACCAGTCCAGCCCACTGCTCCTCAGGCCACTTTTCTCTTTCAGCGGTCCTTTCAAATGTGGTCAAAAATACCTCTGGATCATCCTCTCCAGTCATTTTTGTCAATAAACGACTCACCCCAAAGGACGCGGTATTAGTGGGACGGCTTTCCTCACTGGTCTGCGGACGTTGCTGCATTACTGCTTCCATCTGTTGTTGTAGTCTCTGCTCTTGCTTCTGCAACAGGTCTATGAAGCGGGCCTCAGATTGCTGCTGGGCTTGTTGCTGAGCCTCCAGACTCTGTTGCAAAGTTGCGTTTGTCTGCTGCTGGGCTGCAAGGCTCTGTTGATGAGCTTGCTGCTGGGCTGCGAAGTTCTGTTGTTGAGCTGCAAGGCTCTGTTGATGAGCTGCAAGGCTCTTTTGTAAACCTGCATTTGTCTGCTGTTGATTGGCATTTGCTAGAGCCAGCTGCTTCAGTATCTCCTCCATGCTGGCTTAAAAAAAAACTGCCTGCATTCTCCACCAACTGTGAGGGGGTTAGCTCGGCAGCGGGTGTGTGTGACCCCCGGGATGGGCTCCCCACACAAAAACAGGCCCAGCAAACGGAGGTTGTGGTTTTCAAAATCAAAAAGGTGCGGTTTATTTTCTATTTACAGTGACAAAACACAGCAAAGCAAAAGAAACATAAACAAAATAAATCCTGGTCAACTTGACCTCTGACTAAACATACAGGTTTCCTAACTAACAACTGGGATCAGCCTAGTGCTGTCCTAGTCCCTAAGTCCCTGGTTTTAAATGTCCAAGCAAATAGCCACACAGGCTTTGTCTCACCGCACAGGGGTTCACTCTCCCTAGACAGTCCACACAGGTCTGGTTCCAGGCATGAGCAAACACCTAATGAATCTGGGAGTTCTTATAGAGGCCTAAATGAGCTGACAAGCTTCAGCTGGTCTCATCAACTCCCTGTCTGCACGACGCCCCACACTCTCCCTAGAGGTATGAGTAATCCATGAGCCCACTAGCCTCAGCTGGGCTTATACAACTCTCCACCAAGTTGTATAAGTCGGCGTAAAGCCTGAATCTGGGCGAAATATATCTACCCCCCTGGATGCAACCAGGTGACTTTACCTTCTTGCTGTCACAATATATACAGTAATACCTCGGATTGCGAGTAATACGAGTTATTATATATTTTTTAAATCCTGACTCGGTTTGCGAGTGTTGTCTCGCAAAATGAGCAGGATTCAAGCCTCTGGGGTGTGCAGTACCGTATTTTGCCAGAGGTGCGGTGGCGCTGGTGACACTCAGCCATTCGGTGCTGCTCGGAAACACTCTGCTCCCGAGTGTCTCTGAGCCCCTCCTAGTGCATCCGAGCAGCTCCGAGTGCTTTCCGAGTGTTTCCGAATGTCTCCGGCACCCTCCCACCTCTGGTTACATGCGGTACTGCATACACTAGCAGTGCCACTGGAACAGATTATCTGCGTTTCCATTATTTCCTATGGGAGAACTCGCTTTGATATACGAGTGCTTTGGATTACAAGCATTCTTCTGGAACTAATTATGCTCGTAATCCAAGGCACCACTGTATATATATGTGTATATATAATGTGCAACAATTGTACTCACATTTCTGAAGAAAATAACATGCGTCTCTGTGTCATAAAAGCTGCAGCTTGGCAAAGTTTCTCTATTACATAGGTGGTTCATAGGCAAAGCCTAAAAAGCAGTTGGATCAATGTCATTAGTAAGGGACGTGCACCCACACAAAGGACATGCTTGCATGAACAGGAAGTGGTCAGGAGAACAGACTGCAAGAAATGAAAGGAAAGAGCTGATTTAAACAAAAAAGTTATAATTTGATCGTTTGTGTAGCCAGGAGCTGGCTAAAGTTGCCTGCATATTCAGGAGACACTCTGCAGTGCTGCCACAGTGAAACTGTTTCCTCCTAGTGCCCAGAACGCACTCTATGAAATCGGGGTGAATGAGAACTAAGAATGGAGCAAAGCATCTTGGGACTTGCAGTCCAAGGAATCAAGTTCTATATTCAGTCAGGCTGTTATGACTACAAATCCCATTGAAACGCAGTGTTGGGTGGAGCTAAGGATCCTGACGTCACCACACTCCAGCTGACTGGCGCGAGCCGTGGCTGGCTGCTTGTTTGATTCGGATGTTTGTATTTTTTGACAAACCGCTCCTTTTATCTCTGGATGTCAGTTACCCGGTAACCAATAAAGGGTATTATTTTTAAGAAGTTTCTTTACCATGAAGCCTTCTTTTTTCATTTCTTAACATGTCATATCATGCGCTCTGAGCAGTGTTCATTGGTTGAAAAGCCTTGCAAGCTTTTGTTTGCAGTGCTTCTGAGGAGTGAAGGACCCAGATGATTGCATGATTCCTGCCGCAGATGTCCGGAATAACCCCATATACTGAGCCCATTTGATCTCTGTAATAGGGGTCCATTAGATCCGGTAAGCGGCCAATTTATACCTGCTGTCATTTATATTTGCCTGCTTGAAGAAAACGTAGGACGAAGATTGGCACTCTTGCTCATATGATTATAGCCAAGTCTTGTGTAGCTGCGCATATGGACAATTTTTTGTGCCTTTTTCTTTCAATAATATTTTTTTGCTAAACTCTTTTTTTGCAAGTTTTAGGCTTGTGTATATCCACCTGTGTAGTTGTTCATATGGACCATTTTATGTGTCTTTTTCTGTCTTTGGTATTACTTTATGCAAGTTTTTAGGCTTGTTTATATCCACTTATATGCACTTTATTGCTTTTGTAAGGTTGCGCATTATTTTGTCTTTACTACAAATCCCATCTGGCTGGGGAAGCAGGACAGAATGCTGGGAGAGGTAATAAAAAGCCTGTGTGGGGACCATGGCCCTGATCTGCAAGCAATGACTCTGTGTTAGACAGTGCTGCGGTCAAATTGTGGCCTGTGCAACAGAGAGAAGGAGAGTCATTGTGAGCGGGTGCGGGAGCATCCACTGCCAACCACTTCTGGTCTTTCAGTGGCAGCCAGAAGGCCACACCTTCCAGCTGGACTGCTGCGTGGTGCAACACAAGGTCAAGCGCTGTCCTTTGAGTCAGACTCTGCAGAGGCCTGCTGAGGAACCCTCATGCCACGCTTCAATACCAAAGGTCGCTGGGATTGGTGAGCGGGCACTTGCCCATCTTCCTAAAACATGGGATTGTTGTCTTGTTTCTCTGGCTAAACTTGTAGGAGAACCTTGAGCTACACTTACTCTTTGCTGAGCAGCGGCAGTGTTCTCCCTGCTTGTCAGGACACCACAAGCATACTTTACATTACTCTGCTTGTCTGACACTTCAAGCACATCATTAAGCGCTAGCTGAAGACGCAAGGCCTACCTTTTTTCTGAGAGACTACAACATATCCCCCCCCCCCCCACAAGAGATGAAAGCCATTGGTGCCACAAAGGGCACATACTTCCACCTAGGACTCTGTCTACCTAAAATATAGGGGTATCAGTGATTAACTCCATAATGATTAACTCCATAATGTGCCACATAAATATAGAAATAGAAATTTCCCTATTGTGGGACTTCATATAACAATTGAATTGATAAAAACAGGTGTTATTTATAAATCATCAATAATAAACAAAATGAAAAAAACAAAAACAAAAAAAAAAAAACGAAAAACACAAAAAAACAAGAAAAAGACAAAAATAATAATGTGTTTTTTGTTTTTTATTGATGATTTATAAAAAAAAAACTGTTTTTATTAATTCAATTGTCATATGATTGAAGTGCCTACAAAGTCCCACAATAGGGGAATTTCTATTTCTCTATCTACTAAAGGGACGGGTCTAAAGACTGGTCATTCCTCTGCCCTTCTTCTGCCTGTACCCATAGAGCTCAATCCAAGCAGAGTTTGTTGGTTCTCTACTGCAATCAGTTATCATTAAAATTGACCTGTAATTTATGTATTTTTTGGTAATGAAGACATTTGGTTACTCTCGTTTTTTGTCATCCACCATTCTCTTCCTGTTTCCTCGCTTTGGAGTGCAAATAGGGCCAGAATGTGTTTCAGTGACATCACATCCGGGTTGGAACGATTCATTTCCTTCCACTGGATGTCATCTGCTGGATGGTGTTCTTCCTTCATTAGTCAGGTTTGTACATCACTTCCGGTGGGCGGTGGTGCTGTCCCACCTCCCGGAAGTGTCAGCAAAGGTTGCAGTGTTCTCATCTGCCCTTTCTGTGTTCGCTTGACCATCGCGGCTGCACTGCGCATGCGCGGCCGCGCGTTGCTGTATTTTCTTTCCACTTCCTTGTTGACACTAGCGCGGCCGCATTGCACATGTGCGGCCGCAACGTGTGTCACCATTGAATGCATACAGCTGTTTACCACTTTTGTATTGACCTATCATAGGTGTGCATACAGCTGTTCACCACTTTTGTTTTGACCTATCATAGACATGTATTTTTAGTGTGATCTAGATTTAAATGGGCGTGCTTGCGTCACAGGCCACACCTCTGATGATATCCGAGTAGGATGAAACATGTCAGGCTGGCCGATGCAAGCACGCTGAGAGCCGCAGAGTTTTTATTAGACATGTGCACAACATAAAAATTTGTTTAGTTTGGTTTAGTTTCTGTTAGTTTCCGTTGATTCGTAACGATTCGTAATTTCGTAAGACGTGGGTTATCGTATTCGGACTCTTTCATATTTCCGTAAGGGTTATTTTTCCGTTGATTTGTTTTTCTGCTAGTCTAATTTTCGTTGATTCAAAATTCGTATTTTTCGTAAAATTTTATATTCGGCCGCGTTCGTATTTTCGTAAGAACTATATTTTCGTTGATTTGCAATGATTCGTATTTCTGTGTCTAATTTCCGTTTAATTATATTCGTAGTTTCGTTAGAATACATTTTCCGTTTATTAGAAACACTACTTGTCGTAATTTTGTAATTCGTACTTTCGTGAGATTGACCGGCTCATTTATTCGTACTTTCGTATCATTGTTTTCGTAGATTCGTAATCGGGGCATAATTCGTAATATAGAAACTAGATTCTAGACAGTGTATGCTTAAGAAACAAAGAGTTTCTCTCTCACAAGTCACAACACAACTTGAGGCCGGGTTCACACTTGTGCGACACGACAGCCGTCCTACTTTGGATCCGACTTTGCTCTGCGACTTGAAGCCGACATACGTCCGACTTTCAATGAACGGGGATCCGACTTGGATCCCCGCCAATACCAGGCACTGTGTTTGGTATGAATCTTGAGGGGGAACTCCACGCCAAATTTTAAATAAAAAAAACGGCATGGGTTCCCCTCCAGGAGCATACCAGGTCCTTCGGTCTGATATGGATTTTAAGGGGAACCCCCTAAGCCAAAAAAACGGCGTGGGGGTCCCCCTCAAAATCCAAACCAAACCCTTATCCAAACACGCAACCTGGCAGGCCGCAGGAAAATAGGGGGGGGACGAGAGCGCGGCCCCCCTCCCTCCTGAACCGTACCAGGCCGCATGCCCTCAACATGGGGGGGTTTGGTGCTTTGGGGCAGGGGGGTGACCTGTGGCCCCCCCACCCCAAAGCACCCTGCCCCCATGTTGATGGGGACAAGGGCCTCTTCCCGACAACCCTGGCCGTTGGTTGTCGGGGTCTGCGAGCGGGGGGCTTATCTGAATCCAGGAGCCCCCTTTAATAAGGGGGCCCCCAGATCCCGGCCCCCCACCCTATGTGAATGAGTATGGGGTACATCGTACCCCTACCCATTCACCTGGTGGAAAAAAAAGTCAATAAAAAAACACTACACAGGTATTTAAAGTAATTTATTACACAGCTCCGGGGGTCTTCTTCCGACTCCGGGGGTCTCTTCCGTCTTCGGGGGTCTTCTTCCAACTTCGGGGGTCTTCTTCCAACTTCGGGGGTCTCCGGTGTCGTCTCCGCGCTCTCCGGTTCTTCTCTCGCTCTCCGGTTCTTTCTTCCTTCTGCCGGGCCTCCGCTATCTTCTTCCAGCTCTTTTGGTAGCGGGGGCCCGGTCTTCTTCGTCACCTTCTTCTCTCTTCTCCTCCTCAATGTTTACTCGTCGCTTTCTCCAGCTGTAATGCCAGGTGTGCGGTGCACACGATCTATATAGGCCTCTCATGACGTCACAGTCACAAGCTCCGGGTGGCCCTGAAGCATGTGACTGTGACATCATGGGAGCATGTGGCCACCCGGAGCATGTGACTGTGACGTCATGAGAGGCATTGATTTTTACACGTCATGCGACATGAGCTCCCAATGTCGGAGCGTTTGTCGGACAAGTGTGAACCCGGCCTCACTCACAAATCCACCAAAACAGTGCCACCTACCCAACCACACCCTTATTGGCTTATTGGCCAACGTCCAGAAATATTTCAGAACTAACGAATTTGTTGTTTTGATTTCCATTTTCCGAATATTCGTAATTTATTTTTATTTATTTTTTCGTTCATTTTAATTTTCGTTATTTTGAATCTTTGTTCTGTATTTTCATTGTTTCTATGTTTTCGTTTTTCCACTCTTTCGTATTTTCGCTGTTTCTAATTTAATAATTTCGTATTTTCGTTGTTTTCCATATTCGTTCTTTTCGATAATTTGTTTTTCGTTGATAATTTTAGTAAACCGTTCGTTCATTTGTATGTTTACGAATTAACGAATTTTGACGAATAACGAATTCGTAACTAAACGAATTGCACATGTCTAGTTTTTATATGCCTTTTACTTTTGTTTACCCTGTAAGTAGACTACAAAAAAATGTTGTATGGTTTACCTTTATGGGCTTCACTATGATTGCTTCCTTTCTTATACTGGGTCTAATCTCCCGTTGATGACTGTGCAATCCATTCATCTGCCTGTTTGGGTCCTGGAGTCCCTGCATTTTGATGTTGATAATATCCACCATTCATCTATCAAGTTAGGAGTGTTGCCTTTTGTCACTGCCCACCTGCATCCTATGATCACATTGCCTGAGTATCATATATTTCTGGTAAGCAGACTGAGAGCACGTTGGTGTGGTGTGTTTTTCTTCCTGCACACTGAAGCTTGGTGGAGGTGTTCATACCAGTTTTTCATCTCATATTGATTCCATTATATGGACTTTAACACATATATGTTTTTTCACTGAAGCGCTGCATTTTGGACTTTTATACTTGTGTTTGCTGAATCAACGAACTGTGCTAGCTGCTTTATTATTATTTGTTTTCTTAGTTAGCGCAGATATCCGTGCACCCCCTTTTTTTTAATCAGTTATCATTCCTTTGACTGTTGTTTTTTTGCTGCCAGGGTGATTTGTCAAAGTAAATCCTCAGCAGGTGACGATTTTATGTTGCTGAGTTTTTTTGCTATTCATCTTCCAGTAAATGAGACTCAACTGCTTTACTTGACAGTGTGTGTGTCACAGTATCTTTTGTTACAGCAATAATGTCAGCGTGTTGGAGGACTTGCAAGGTCAGGGCAACCAGTGGGGTACAGATCCTTTAAGCGGCCCTCACGTGGGTAGCTCTACACATTGGTAAACCAGAGGCAAGAGTTTTTTTCCAAGTGTTTGGCTATACTATATGACACAGCAGCCCTCCCCCAGCAAATGGCAAATTTGCTGGATTGTTTTCCAGAATCTGCTCCAAGATAGGTATTATAATATTAAATCACTTACAGTAATCTCCCATTTTAACAGGTTACAGCGCTATTTGGCTGAATGAATTAGCATATTCCAATAACAGCTGTTTCAGGCTGAAAGTCTCTGTCTATATTAAGTCACTATCCAGTGCTAATCTATATAGAAAATAAACACGACATGCTTTAACCACTTCCCTACCCAGCCATAGTCAAATGAAGTCCACAGATGGGATCTCCCATCCTGGGTGGACGTCATATGACGTCCTGGCTTTGTAGGGGGATATCTGAATGATGCCTGCAGCTAGAGGCATCATTCAGATATCCTTTTAAAGTGCCGGCGATTCTGTGCACCATAAGAATGATCATAGCGGCGGTTCCGCCGCTTGATCGTTTTTATAGGCAGCGGGAGGGGACATCCCCCCTCCCGCCTCCATCCGGTGCTTCTCCGGGCTCTCCCGTGTGATCGGGGACCCGGAGTGAATCTTCCGGCGCCGTTGGTGGGTCACGTGACGAGCATAGAGATGACTGGTGACCAGATGGTCACCAGTCATTTCTATGATCGTCGGAGGCCCGGGCGCAATGTGATGACGTCACGCCCGGGTCCTCAAATGTAAACAAAGCCGCCATTGCGGCTGTAAGTATGAGATCAGTGAAAATTTTTTCACTGATCTCATGCTTTCCAGCCTGGAGGAGAGATGTGGGGTCTTATTGACCCCGCATCTCTCAATAAAGAGGACCTGTCACACACATTCCTATTACAAGGGATGTTTACATTCCTTGTAATAGGAATAAAAGTGATCAAAAAAAAAGTAAAATAATTGTAAAAAAATTTATAAATAAGTAAAAAAATAAAATAAATAATAATAAAAAAAATTAAAACGCCCCTGTCCCCGGTAGCTTGCGATCAGAAGCGAATGCACACGTAAGTCGCCCACATATGTAAACGCCGTTCAAACCACACATGTGAGGTATCGCTGTGTGTGTTAGAGCGTGTGCAACAATTCTAGCACTAGACCTCCTCTGTTATTCTAACCTGGTAACCTGTAAAAAAAATTAAAGCGTCGCTAATGGAGATTTTTAAGTACCAAAGTTTGGCGCCATTCCATGAGTGTGCACAATTTTAAAGCGTGACATGTTAGGTATCTATTTACTCGGCGTAACATCATATTTCATATTTTCCCCAAAAATTGGGCTAACTTTACTGTTTTGTTATTTTTTAATTCATGAAACCATTTTAAAAAAAAAAAGGCGTTTAAAAAATGGTTGCGCAAATATCGTGCAAGAAAAAAAAGTTGCAATTACCGTCATTTTATTACCTAGGGTGTCTGCTAAAAAAACATATATAATGTTTGGGGGTTCTGAGTAATTTTCTAGCAAAAGAATGATGATTTGTACATGTAGGAGAGAAGTGCTAAAATAGGCCCGGTATTGAAGTGGTACAAAAAGCCCTGTATTGAAGTGGTTAAATACAACATACCACTAAGTGCAAACCTATATTGACTGATATTAGAAATATCAGAGATAGAGATATCATCTACAGCAGCTCGGTATTGATGGTTAGAAGAGAGTGTGGGTAATAGTACAAAGTAAAACACATTTTTGATCTGTGGCTTTATCTCACAATGAGTGGCAGTGTAAAACAAGGATCAAAAAAAAAATTTGATTCACTTTTAAATACCATTTTACTTATTTTGTTTCTAAATTCAGCTGTAAATGAGAACCTCAGAATGAACAGACTTCATCTAATCTCATCATAAAACATCTCAACAGTGGATTGGGTGGCTCACTTTACTCTCTTAACTGTAATGTCCTCTATAAGTTCCAAAATCTCTTCAATAATAGAATGTGTTAGGGCTAGTTTACACTTGCTTCAAAACAAGGCTTCGGACACGCTTTGTTAAAGCTCTCTGAACGTCAGTCAAAGCTCCTGTCACTAAATAAAATGGTTAGCTTACAGTCCTGTTTACACCCTGCTTTTGAGTGGTGCTTCAATGAGGCGTCGGTGATGCTTCGGTGGGACTTTGACGAGGCTTTGGTGGAGCTTGGTGGGGCTTCGATGGGCCTTTGGTGGGGCTTTGGTAAGGCTTAATGGGGCTTCAGTGGGGCTTCGGTGAGGCTTCAGTGAGGCTTCAAGCGAGCGTTGCCATAGACTTCTATGAACGCTTTGAAGCACCACTAAAGCTACATGGGGTATAAATTTTGAAGCTGAAGCAAAGCAAAGCAAAAGCAAGGTGTAAATAGGACTGTAAGCTAACCATTTTATTTAGTGACAGCGTTCAGAGAGCTTTAACAAAGCCTGTCCGAAACCTTGTTTTAAAGTAAGTGTAAACTATCCGTTGTATTTGTCTTTTTACTTTTGGGATATTTATGATATTTTTTTTCAAAATTGACAGTTTTTTTTGTTTTTAGCGCAAAAAATAAAAACCGCAGAGGTGATTAAATACCACCAAAAGAAAGCTCTATTTGTGGCAAAAAAAGGACATACATTTTGTTTGGGTACAGCTTCGCAGGACCGCACAATTGTCAGTTAAGCGAAGCAAAAAATATACCGGTCAGGAAGGGGGTAAATTCTTCCAGGGCTGAAGTGGTTAAAGCAGATAAGGATGATAAGGATTTTCTAAAAATAGGATATCTAAAAAGAAACTCAGAGCTCCACCTGCTGGCTGGATATGAAAATACAAAATATTAATGGGCCATATTTTATAATTACTTGACAGAAAAAAAAAATCTCTGTCCATTTTAATGGACATTCCTGCAGACGGTTACGTGGACACTTCCTAATAGTTGTTCAGCAGCAGGGTTAATCTCAGAATCGAGAAGGAGTGATGACATCGCAAAGGACCAGTAGGGCTGGCCCCTAGAAACAGCGCAGACGAGGGACCTGGATTGGGGACTTAGATTTGTTTAAAAATAAAGCATGGGTTAGCACTCTGGGAGGGAGGAGGCTTTAAAGCAGTGTTCCACCCACATTTTTCACTCCTCACCATGCAGTATTAATGTGCATACTTAAAATGAATTGGCAATTTATTTTTATTTTTTCTGCTCACTTACCTGATTTATGCCTATATCTAATTTCACTTCCTCCTCTAGGAGCCGCGGTGCTGTACGTCATTTCCGCTTTTGCATTGGCTCCTGGGAGACTTTGGTCAGCTTGGCATGGCACTGCTCTCGTAACATTTATTATTGGCGTCTATGGAAATTCTTGGTCAGCTTGGCATGGCACGACTCCAGTAACATTTAACATTGGCATCTATGGAAAATCTTGGTCAGCTTGGCATGGCACTGCTCCCGTAACATTTAACATTGGCGTCTATGGAAAATCTTGGTCAGCTTGGCAGGGCTGTGCCCTGCCAAGCTGACCAAGATTGCACCACACTGTACATGCGGGAGATTGGCAGGTGCATGCTCCCCCATCCAGGTCCCTCGTCTGTGCTGTTTCTAGGGCCAGTCCCCTACAGGCCCTTTGCCAGGAAAAAGGACACTGTGGCTTCAGATGCCCACACTTGAGATGGCTGCGCTGTGCAGGAACTTCACAAAGTAGGAAAACTATGCTGTACAAATAGAAAACTGGGCATAGTTTACTGCATACCTTTGTTACATTGCATGAGGCATGAGTATTCTAGGGGTATTTTTATCTTAAAAGTCATATTTCGGCCGGAACTCCGCTTTAAATAAAGATGTACAAATATATACAACATGTACAAAACTAGTATGTATTCCCCTTAAATATAATTTAATGATTTTTTAACAAATGCATAACTAGACTAGAGTGTGTTCTTTATATTTTCCTAGATTTCTGCTTTAAATGTGAACGCCATTATCTGCCCTGTGGCCCCTTGGATGTCATCCCAGTCTCCATGGTACACTGCCTGCCTATTGCCCTTTCCAGTGTTATTGCTGCGCTCTCCTCTGTTCTTCATATAAAATAAATATCTAGACTGTGAATAAAATAACAGTTTATTGTAATATATTCACAGTGCCACTTAGATGCATGATTGCCAAATATAACGTACAAAAAAGCCAAATCTATCCAAATGTAGCTCAGACATCCTAATAAATAAAAAATGTTTCAAACGAAACAAAGATTGGTATCTATGCATTAATGTCACATTTCTGGAGGTACATGCATAGAATAATAATTGACTGAAAACTAACCATTCCGACAACCCTGCTAAGATGATCCGATGACAAGAGAATGATAATACTGAGAAACTGAAGAGAGATGAAAGCAAAACACATAGGAACTTCACAGTGATGAAAGGGTACAAGCAGGTGAATTGAAGGTAAGGAAATCTACATTAAGCCCTCTTTTAACTTCAACAGATACACTGATTTGGATCAATCAGCATCTCTAGATTTTTGTAAATAAGCATGTGCAGGGGTCTGTGGCTCAGCACGCACAAGAGAATTCACACAATGTGGTGCTGATTTAACTACAGCATAATGACAAGGTGACAATACCTAGCAGATCCTAGAGATTATGTACTATACGTTATAAGCTGGCGAGAGGGAGCGCAATACTACCAAGGCTGGACTACAGAATGAGCTTGAAATGCTTTTAAAGGTACACCTCTTAATACCTAAGTGTAAAGCTTCCAAACACTAGTAGAACTTTGACATTTTTCAGTTAAGGAACGTTTGTTGTATTCTCTAATCATAAGTTTGGAAAAATCAACATTAGTCAAATTCAAATTAAAGTTAATTGAAGGACCCGAATCATGGGAAAATTCGAAGGAGCAGGATGGAAAGGTGTTCTCTAACGAATTTCTAACAGTGTATGTTGTTTTAATTCAGATAATGACTCTCATTATAAAATCAAATGTTAAAATAAAATACAATTTTAAAGTACTTTCAAATTACTTTTGTCATACTTGATAAATCATGCTACTTTTTATCCTGGTATTGTTGTAATTTTGGGTACCGTATATACTCGAGTATAAGCCGACCCGAATATAAGCAGAGGCACCTAATTGTACCACAAAAAACTGGGAAAACGTATTGACTCGAGTATAAGCCTAGGGTGTCCATCTGCATGCCTCTCTGTGCCTCACTGTGTCCATGTGCATGCCTCACTGTGCCCAACTGCCCATGCCTCACTGTGTCCATGCCTCACTGTGCCCATGCCTCACTGTGCCCATGACTAGACAGACGTTTAACATGGGAGTCTATGGAAGGGGTGCCCGGCTTTGAAAAATCGGTGCTCCCGGGCCGTAGGTCCCCCGGACAAGAAACGTTGCACATTTGTAGAGGAAGAGTGGGGCTACATGTGTGCCAAGTTTGGCCGGTACCGGCTCCCCAAAGTCCGGGAGATCAGGCGCAAAAAGGTGACTCGAGTATAAGCCGAGGGGGGCATTTTCAGCACAAAAAATTGTGCTTAAAAACTCGGCTTATACTCGAGTATATACGGTAGGTTATCGCCTTGCTTGCCATATCCCTATGGCTGTTGGTATTCTTTTCTGAAAGGCCTTGAATCTAAGCCTGTGAAAATGCAGGCCAGCGTGTTCCCTGGCTCTGAGCACTGCTCTGTGTGGTTCTTTGACTGGGAGGTGGCACAGCAAAAAATGTGTGACAAAAAATTGTTGTACTGTTCAGAATTAACTGTTGCCCAAATGTTCTCTTTGAGGTATCTAAGGATTTTAGATTTATGTTATGCAGTGCTGGAAATTTTGCTTAACAAATGGACATTATGGGGTAGATTTACTAAAGCGCCTTGCACGACCATCTAATTTTAAACCGCATGACATATGAATAGACAGAAAAACGTGGAAATAGGTAGCGGTATGTTTCACTCAGAGTTACATGAGATCAGACAGAGTTCATGATACCCAAGATATTTAGAGGGCCTACAATAACTCCCCCTTTGCTCACTGGAAGCTTGACTTGCATTGCTGTTGAATTTAAAACTAGAAATTAGTTACTGGTAGCAGAGAAATATCATCTATAAGGATCTTGGGATACGTAGATTAGAAGTTCTTGCAGACCTCAGCATCCAACATCACTACTAAAGCAGTGTTTGAGAAAAAAGGTATGTAATGTTCTGCATAATGCAAGGAGTGCAGTTGTCTAAACAATATAACAGAACCCATTGGTCCACAGCATATAATGTATTGCATAGTGTGCACCTTTGATCTTTTAAGCTGCCAAAAGCTCAAGTCTTGCACTGGAACTAAGGGGTCAAGCCCAACCCCTGAAAAACAACCCCACACCATAAACCCAGTCTACAAAATGATTTGAACCAGTTCAGAAAGTAAGGTCTATAAAGACATGGATGAGCGAGTTTGGGGCGGAGGAACCTGACTAGCCTGCACAGATTCCTGGCCTTAACCCGATAGAACACCTTTGGGATGAATTAGAGCAGAGACTGCGAGCCAGGCCTTCTCTCCAACATCAGTGCCTGATCTCACAAATGCGCTCTTGGAAGAATGGTCAAACATTCCCATAGACACACCCCTAAACCTTGTGGAAAGCCATCCCAGAGGAGTTGAAGCTGTTAGAGCTGCAAAGGGAGGGCCAACTCAATATTGAACCCTACGGACTAAGACTGGGATGCCATTAAGGTTCATATGCATGTAAAGGCAGGCGTCCCCATACTTTTGGTAATATATATATATATATATATATATATATATATATATCTTGTTTCCCCAAAAATAAGACCTACCCAGAAAATAAGACCTAGTGCTATTTTCCAGGAGGGCTGCAATATAAGCCATACCCCGAAAATAAGCCCTAGTTTTAAAATGCTTGTAAAATCCTATAATCCACTCTATTACAGTAGTATATAATCTACAATGTGTGTGTTTCCGTAATATAATTGCGGGGAAGAGAGCTCTGGTGGGTCACAGAAGCGCAGAGCGGCGATATAACGAAGGTATTTGGCACAATTATGTTACAGAAACACACACATTGTACATTATATACTACTGTAATCGAGCTGATTATAGGATTTAACAAGCATTTTAACTCAGTTCACACTGGGGATTCCTGTCAGGTAGGGAGAGAGAGGGGGAGAGAAGACAGCACATTACATGGTAATACCTACCCTAAAAATAAGCCCAACGGTGTCTTTCGTTGCCAAAATTAATATAAGACCCGGGCTTATTTTCGGGGAAACACGGTGTGTATGTATATATATATATATATAAATAAATAAATAAATATATATAAAGACTAAAAACTTTTAATTGAAGGGAAATAAAGTACCGTATCTAACTACAATGGTTAAAAAAAAGAAGACACTACATGTAAAATAAAATAAAGAATTTACAGCACTGGGCTGAAAAAAAGGTGAACTTCAAAACCAGTATGTGCAATTCTATAGAAAAGCCAAGGTTACATTTTAGACTGTCAAAAGTAATCCAATTTCCCACCTCACTACTAAAGTTGAATTTCAGGCAAACAACTAAACAATATCTGCTAAAAGAGTTGTAACTTTATTCCTTCAACCTTATATTCTTTCTATCTTACTATTCTTAAATCTTACAAACTCCTGCTAAATATCAAAAAATTTAATCTGTGGCCCTTCTTTTGTCCACTGTAGTTAGGCAATACAGTTTGATCAATGGTCATTGACGAACCACAACCTGATCTTCAGGCAATAAAGCATCACCAAACTGATTAAGTCATCACTCGGCTCATTCGGCGCTCTTCTCTTGTCAGCAATCACCCAGGTTTAGATTTACAGCAATGGCTTACACTAATAGCATTCCCACCTCCAGTCCTATGCAGGTTGTGCAGGGTATCAGAGGAAAAGCAAATACCATTGCAATACACTTTTAATAAATGTAAAGGCATGTCAAAAAGCTATGATGTGTTCATCTGTGTAATGATGCATTGGCATGTGTCTTGATGCACGTCCTAACTCACATGTTCCCGTGTTTTGAAATGTATTGTAGCACTACCCCCGTAGGAGCTGCTGGTTATATTTTTGGGCCTTGCCGTTACCTGTCTGTTCACCACATCCGCCATAGGGGTCCCATTGTAGAGTTGTTCAAAGATGTCTGCACCAAACACTTAAGCCCTGTACACACGATTGGTTTTACCGATGAAAACAGTCGTGTATGGGCCCCATCGGTCTTTTTTCCATCGGTTTTAAAAAATAGAACATGTTTTAAATTTTTCCGATGGATCAAAAAACAATAGCAAATTCCGATCGTCTATGGGCATGTCCATTGGATAAAAAACCCACGCATGCTCAGAATCAAGTCGACGCATGCTCAGAAGCATTGAACTTAATTTTTCTCGGCTCATCAGAGTATTTTACGTCACCGCGTTTGGAACGGTCGGTTTTTTGACTGATGGTGTGTAGGCAAGACTGATGGAAGTCAGCTTCATCGGATTTCCGATGGACAAAACCATCGGATTAAAATCCATAGGATATCCGATCGTGTGTACGAGGCTTTAGTCTCTTTTTCAATGGTTTTATTAAAAAACATCAGTTAGAGGCATGGAGGGTTAGGGGAGATTCAGGTACCTTGCTTTGCGGATCACGGGGACTTCTTTGATCCAGAGGACAAACAATTTCCACACTGGATCTAGCAACCACCGGATAGGCCTCTCTCACTGACCTAGCAGCCGGTGCGGTGCTCGGTCATAGTCTCTGCCACAGACTTGAAGAATACACATAGTCTCTGCACAATCCTCTGCCACAGGATTGTATAATCAAGAACTTTTGCAAAGTCAAAGTACAGTCACACAGTCCCATTTTCTTTCAGCCAGGTAGATTGGTCAGGATGCATCCCTCAATTGAGTCTCCAGGCTCCTCTTGAGATACCAGCCCTTTCGCTCGGTCCTCTCTGAGAAAAGTCCTCCCCTGGTTTTTCCAATTGCTCGGCTTCTTCCCGCAGGCAAGACAGCACGGGACCACCCCTGGATCAGTAGGCCCCAGAAGCTCCTGGGCCTACTATTAGTAACAGAGCCTTGGGCCAGCAGGCCCCAAGGCAGGAAAACTGCTACGACATACCTGAGGCCAGGAGGGCCCTCAGGTCGGTATCGGAAGACGAACCCTGCAAAACTGTGTCTGTCCCTTAAGTACCCTCTCCCAGAATGCACAGCGGGTGGACCACTCCCACTGGGCTGCTTCTGGTGAAAAGAATACTCAACACACCCAGCCTGCTGCATTTCCAACTTTGACCTGTGGTGACAGCGACACCTACAGTCAAGTGGAAAATGCGCAACACAGCTGGACTGGAACAGAAACCAGCAATTTAACACAATCATTCTGAGCCAAACTACAGCTCAGATAACTTAAATTTACAAATAGCGCCTACTCAATAGGAGCAGGGCACTACAGTATCAATTGATTTTAATGGAAAACACATCAAGCAAAGATGCACAGGTATGAATCCAGCCTTTTACTAGTTGAATTAAGAACATTTATGTTGTTTCAAGAAATGCATAACTGGATTACATGGTGGTCTTGTATATCTGCCTGGAGTTTCTCTTTAAAGTGATAAAACACTGCTGAAGCTTTAAAGTATATACAGTAGCACAACATGAACATTTGAACAAAGCAACAACATGTCATAACAAAATTCTTTTGTTTTAAATGCAATCTACAATACTTTTGTTATGCTAGATTTTGTCGCCAAGGACACCCCCAACCTCGTCTCCATAGTTACCAAATGCTTTGAAAGGTTTTTAGTGATGTCATTTGTGTGGAGGCGCTAATTATCAATCTCTTCCACCTATCTTCTCTCTTTTGTTCTTTTTACAAACTAATTATGATGTTGTCATTAGCCAAAGAGTTGGAACCGACAATAATTATCTAATAAGATAATGAATTTCACAAAGGCCCGTTAAAAAAAAAAGGAAAAAAATAAATATATATATATATATATTTTTTTGCTCACAGGCGAATGCAGACTAGTTCACAATAACTGAACAGAGATTTTTGAGGAAGATAATTGTATGAATTTCTAAAATTTTTTATGGATGAGCTGGTTGTAAAATATGCACATTTATATTCCAAATTTAGTTTTAAACCTTGAAACAGTGATTAAAAATGATTCTATCTTGCTTGAATACAGAAGTTGTTTTTAAGCACAAGGGCGATTTATATATACATTGCAAAATGATGAGAGAAACAGGCCAAAAACAAGCAAAAAGTCAAATGGATGATCCGTAAAGCTGGCCGTAGACGAATCGAAATGCGAATGGGCAGGTTGGTTGAAAAGAAAACGGCTTAATGTATGGCCAGCCTAAAGCCTAGTACACAGGATGAGATTATCGGATGATTGATGTTTTTTTTTTTTTGGATGCTAATTTTCATATCAAAAAAGGAATAGATTACTAAAGTATGAAATTTCTTGTATGACAGAATAAAAATTCGGAAGTGATGTAATTGTTACGACACAGACATACTTAACAAAGACAAAATAAGATCACAACAATAGACTGAACAAGATGCAAAATCACAACAAAATTACCAATAACAGCCATTAACACCAAATAACACAATTAAAGTTACACTACAAATAAAACACCCATACAATTAAAATATAACATAGAACAGTGGTTCTCGACCACCTCGGGGGATCGAATGACAATTTTCCAGGGGGTCACAGAATCCTGAGCTGTTCCTGAAGCCCGCACCACTCTCCCAGCTTTTTCGTGGCCGCCCAGCAGGGCTGTCCCTGGAGCCCACGGCCACCCACTTAGCCTCTTTGCAGCCACCCATTCAGTTCACGGCAAGGGTGGGGGGGGGGGCAGAGACTAGAGGTCAGTTGACTGGTGAGGAATGTGAAGTGAGAGGGGCTGGAAAATGCCCTATCTCCTGATTTCGGCATAGGTGTCACTGCTATGAGACACTACAAAGTCAGAGACACAGTGAGTTACACCACCTATGATTATAGCTACCAGTAAAAGTCCCCACTACAGTTCTCAGATCGGCAGATGACCTTAATCGAGAGCACCTAAGTTGGCTGATCAGAACTCCCCCCAGCACCTCCACTTATCTCACCCCCAACCATCACTGCCACTCAACCAATTCCCCCAATCCCCCCACCAAGGAGTAAGAGAAGGAATAAAAATAGAGAATACATGTGTAGCGCCCTACTCCTGTTGGGTAAGCACTATGTGTTAAATTTAGTTATCTGAGCTGTAGTTTAGCTCAGAAGGATTATGCTAAATTGTTGGCTTTGTTTCAGTCTAGCTGGGTTGTGCGTTTTCCACCTGACAGTAGGTGTCACTGTCACCACGGGTCAGGGTTGGAAATGCAGCAGGCTAGGTGTATTGGGTATTCCTTTCCCAGAAGTGGCTCAGGGGGTGTGGTCAACCCGCTGTGCATTCTGGGAGGGGGTACTTAAGAGACAGAGACCGCTCTATCGGGGTTCATTGCCAGATCCTGACCTGAGGGCCCTCCTGGCCTCAGGGATGTGCGAGCCATTTTCGGCCTCGGGGCCTGCTGGCCCAAGGCTCTGCAACTGAGAAGTAGGCCCAGGAGTTTCTGTGGCCTACTAGTCCAGGGATGGTCCTACGTGGTCTTGCCTGCGGGAAGAAGCGGAACAATTGGGGACTCAATTGAAGGACGCATCCTGGCCAGTTTGCCTCACGGTGCTGCCGGCTGGCTGAAAGATTCTGGCACCGTGAGCTGTGTACTTTTGAAGGAACTTTTGCAAAGTGTCAGTGTGGTTACACGATCTTGTGGCGGAAGATTGTGAAACGACGCAACGGCACTCATCAAGTCTGTGGCAGAGGCTTTGAACGAGCTTCGCACCGGTTACTAGGTTAGTGGGAGTAGACCAATCCGGTGGTTGCTGAATCCAGCGTGGAACTGATTTGTCCTCTGGATCTAAGATTGTGCCCGTGATCCACAAAGCAAGGTACCTGAAACTCCCCTATCCCTCTGTCCCTCTGTTGGAACTGGTATAAAAGCTCTTGAAGAAAAAGTAACCAAGCGTTGATGTGAACATTCATTAAAGCTCTTCAAGAGTGATCCCTGACACGAGTGTGGTGAACAGAAAGGTAACGGTAGGACCAAAACTTTAAACCAGCAGCTCCTACGGGGGTAGTGCTACACATGGAAGGGAGAGGAAAAGAGGGGGAGGAACAAAGAAAAAGGGAGAAAAAGAATAAGAGAAAGCACAAGAAAGACGGCTAGAGAGAGGGAAAAAAACAAGAAATTAGGATAGAGAGAGATAAAAGGGAAAGAAAGGAGAACAAAGCGAAAGAATGGTACATCCTAAAATGTACTATAAGGGGTTTTAATACTGTATGAGTGGAAGGGACTCAGGGAGCGCAAAATGTCCTTGGGTTAGGGGCGCAAATTACTTGTCTTGCCTTGGGTGCTGACAACCCACGCTACAAAAATTATTTTACTGTTAGGGGTCCCCACAACTTGGGAAATGTTATCAAAAGGTTTCGGCACTAGAAAGGTTGAGAACCACTGACATAGAATAAAAAACACATATTAAAATAACAGGCAAACTACCAAATACAAATTATACACCACTTTCTCTAGCCTGAGCATCCATATGCCTTGGGGGTATGGAAACCAAATGATAGGGATAGGGGACTGAATAACTAAAAATAAAAAAAGTTGAAAAAGGATTCTCAGAATTACTGAGCCTGAAATAAAAACTGAGAATTCAACGTGATGCGGTTGATTTATTAAAGGCAAATATGTCTTTTACTAGAAGTTGTCCCAAAGCTTAATGATGAGAGTAAGTTCTTCTGATTTTCATCGTCCAATCATGTGCAAGCAAAACGTTTTTTTATTTTTCATTTTACATTTTTTCATTTTCCTTGCACGTGATTGGGTATTCTTTGCAAAGTGAAACGTCACCTCATTCACTAGGCTGTGGGAAAAATTCCCTTGCAAAATGGAACTTCTCTTGCAAAGTGAACGGCCTATTTCCCCCCAGAAATTTAACCCAAATGTGGCAGATGACTTTGAGTAATACTGTCAGTAAGTAGGCCTCAATTCTCTTGCTTTGATTGCACAAAAAAACCCCCATCAAAATCTCACTAGTTGTAGCTAGCTTGTGTATTTGAGTTTTTTATATAAATATAATAAAATCATTTTTACTTTTTTTCAGCTATTACATTTCTAGTCATCCATTTGTGAAGAAAATCCAAAATCCTGTCATCTTTAAAACTCATACTGCTACCTAACAGGATTGGTATTGATGATTTTGACAACCTGGTGAAAGGGGTATGGGGGCAGATTGTGAATTCCATTGGGGGTAGGTTCTAGGTAAAAAGGTTAGGTACCCCTGATTTCCAGACATTAGAAAATCTAGCTACCCTTTGGGGGTTGATCTTCACCTCCATTTTTGTAGTGGTGGAGACAAAGATATTCATTATTGTATGCCCAATCCTCATGCCCCCTACCCTAAAAGTGTACACACCCACACCTAATTTTTTTCCACGATTTACTTAATAAGCTAATAAAGGTGAAATCTTCTTCTCTCCTGTTGGCCATTGGTGCATGGGTATACACACCCCCGTTTTCAGTTTTATAGTGCATTCGAAAATCTTTGGATGTTCAAACTGTTGATCGTCAAATGAGAATATTGATATGTCTGTAGGGCTTTCTTGATTTATAAATCTGAATGGGGCAAAAAGTGATTAGCCAAGATGAAATTTCCTGGCTAATCATCATCGATTGTCACAATCTGGCACCTAAAGTATTTCCCTCCATTCTCCATAGGCACAAACATGCAAATGTATCCAATGAGGACTTTGATGTTTGGATTTTCCACAAAGCAGTTGAGCACAGGATTTGTTGGTTGACAGCCCCCGGTGTGTCTATGGTGCTCCCGCAAGTAAAATAAATTAACTATATCAAACCCATCTGCTGCATAACCACCATTTTATATACCCATGTGGAGTGCATGCTGGATATCTCAAATTTCAGCAGGGGAATCTAATGGTACATGAGTTCTGTTGGCAATTGATGTATTGCGACTGAAGCCGACGATAACAGCCTTGGTTCATCTTTGTCATTGACCACCTTTACAATACAGAGAGAAGAAGTTGAAGTGTATCTAAAGCCAAAACATTTTGTTTTAGTTTTGAATAAAGTAAAGGAAGGTTTACATCCCTATCAATTTTTTTTTTCTGCTGTCTGTGTCCAATTGGAGAGTACCGTATTTCCTGTTACTTCCCCGATGTACCATTAGAAAATTTAAGTACTCTGTATAATATATAATATCACATAGCATGTAATAGTGTTTATTTTTCAAGGCACAAGAAAATTAATCTCTCAGACTGTTGTCTCGGAACAAGTGTCCCCTTTGGAAAAGATCCCTTCTATTGCTGTTACAGTGACAAATCAAAATGTTAGATTTTTGCCTTATTTTTAGTCCCCTTGATAATGGTAGAGGGAGATCTCCACAGCAGTGACACGGATAGTCTTTGGTCGGACTGACTGCCATACACACGGGCCATATGTCGGTTTCTGATGCCCCCCAACATTCGCCCTGTGTGTACTAGGCTTAAGTGACATCATTGGTGCCTAGGTAAGAAGGCTGGATGCCAAGTTTAGAAAACATATTTTTAATTGGGTTTTACTAATGAGTTGTTAGTCTTGTTTAGGTAAGAGGTTCCCTTTAAAGTTAGGAGAACACAAAAGATAATGTGAATTTTTTTAGCTTACAATGCAGAAGGTAAATAATGTAAAACTGCAACACAGGATGGATAATTTAATCTACTAAAATAGTGTTATGATCTTCGTCTAACCTCCATAAGTGGTTTGATAATAAAAAAACTGTTGTAATTTTAGCTCCACCAGACCAGAGACCAACAGCACTTTGATGCAATTTTCTGCTACAGAAATGAATCAGTAAGCCGGAGCTGTTGAGTGGGGAGGAGTAAGGAGTATAGCAGAGGGTTAGGTGGGTGGAAAGCATATTTTCACTTAGATGAGACCAATTAAAGCTCTCAGGCAGCCTAATTAGCCGGTAGATTTCTCTTTCATCCTAACTTCATTCAGGCCTTTTTCATCTACAGATGTGTTCATTAAAGATGATTTTAACTCTTTCTACCGTTCCACGATTGTCATATAAAGTAAATTATTTCTCAGCAAAGAATGTAAACGTGACCTTCCATTTGTCCTGGTGGATACACAGCAATGGAAGCCATTATATCTTCTGAAATGGTGTATAATCTTACATTGGCTGCCACTTTCCCGTAGTAGGTGGCTCCCTATTAGTAATCATGTTAAACTGGATTTAAATCAAAATATGTTTTCAATCAGTATCAATTCATAGCTGTATAATTGTCTGAGTCAGGTGCTGTGACAGGAGGAAATGAATCACACTGACTAAGATATCAATCCGTCAGTCTTTCGCACTTTCACTGCATGCCTAAATAGATCTGCAAAAAGCTTTAGATAAAGAGTACAGATACCAAGCTCCAAGGAGCTGGTTTACTAAAAGAGTAGACACTATTTACATAGCACAGTGAATGTTCAGAAATTTTGTGAACCTGTGTTCGCTTTGAATACCAAATCATATGCAAAGGAAACTTAAAAAAATATATTATTGTAGTATTGGAGTGCAGAGTCTTAACCCATTTAGTAACTAAATCTGGCCATACACTGATCAAAATTCAGCAAGGACTGGCCTGACTTTCAATCAGTGTGTGGCCATCTATGCCTGACAGAAGTCAATTGTTTGATCGACTTCTATCAAAGGGATATGCTAGAAAACAGATCAATCAGTGGTTGCAGCCATTGAGCTGCAGATGTTGATCACTGTAATCTGACAGCTGTGGGAGTCGCTGTCAGAATATAATGTCCCGTTGGGGGCGGGATTTTTCCATCCAAATCATTTGTGTGAATGGAGGAATCTGATAGTTGTTTTTTTTTTTTTTTTTACGTTCAGCTTAAAGGGGTTGTAAACCCCTGTGTTTTTTCCCCTTTAATGCTTCTCCTAGGGGGTTATCTGATGTGGGGAGGAGCTGCGAGAGCCGCCGGGGGACCCCAGAAGTCGAGGATCGGGGCCGCTCTGTGCAAAATGAGCTGCACAGTGGAGGGAAGTATGACATGTTTGTTATTTAAAAAACAAAACAAAAAAAAACCTGAAGCTTTGCAACCACTTTAAGGCTCAGTTTCCACTAGTGCGACTTGCCATGCGACTTGGGGCTGCAAAATCGCATGACAAGTCGTACCCCATGATTTCCAATGAGTACCGTTCATATCTGTGGTACTTCAAGTTGCAGCGACTTCAAGATAGTCCTTGCACTACTTTGGTTCCACTTTAACGCGACTTGAGATCCATAGACCTCAAGAATACACAGGCATTGCTTTAAGTCACATCAATTTGCAGCAAAATCACGGCAATATTGCATGACTTTCAGGTCACAATAGTGGAAACTTAGCCTTTTTGAAAGTAGCGCAAAAGAGAAAAAGGAGAAAGACTAGTGAGATAAAAAAATCCAACATGATGTCCATATCAAATTAAATATCTCCAACTCTCATTGTCTTCACTCACAGGAGTGGCCAGGGGGCAGTAAAGCCAGTGGTTGAGCCAGGGTTTTGCCGCCACACAACTGCTTACCTGAGCACTGAGATCAGATATGCTGCAGCTGTGAATCTGTGCTTAGTGGCAAAAAGTAAACAGCATGTTGCATTCAGCAAGTGTTTACGCCACCGAATGAGACCAAGGCAAGTCTATGGGGCTGCACAGTAACTATTCTGCAACCACCCCAAAACTACATGCAATGCATGTGATTGCACTGCACTGTAGTGAAGTATTTACAGGGTTAAAATTAAGTGGTGAGGATCCTGCATAATACCTCCTTACTACCTGTCCAATGCTCTTTCAAAAGTGATCCAAACGTGGGTCGCACAATGCATTTTAACAAGTCCTTAAACACAACTTTTGTCCAACCAGATCAAATTTCTTGTTATAAGGGAAGATGCTGGGAAGCAATGTCAATGCACAGTGAATTTAAGATTGCATCTTCTGCCCTGGCATTACAGCAGCCATTGTAATAATATATTTTTTATTTCTGATGCACAGGCCTATTGCTTGTGAATTCTAAAGATTTATACTTGAAATTGCTTGCAGTTTCTCCCATTGACAGCCCATGAACGATAGCAGGGAAATGTCTGTGAATACTGTTTAATGAAGCTACTGTGAGTGAGGACAGTTCAGTCACCAACAGCACTCCCTCAATTATTTCCAGCAACATTACATTAATATAAAATGTACAGGGCATTGCTGAGTGTGCAATCCCTCTTCAAGAACATTTTCCTAGATCACCATTTAGCACATAGATAATTTGGCAATACTTAAGGCTGGCCATACATTATACAATTTTCTGAAATTGAGCTGAAATTGCAACCAATAAAAGTGTCATTTATGCAAGGATTACATTTCACCTATAACTACAAATAACCTCAATAAAACATACATCATTGTTATATATTTAATCACCATGTATCTACCTAACTCACAAGGAGAACACCAAGCACCATCAGGAATATACCTTCATATCTATACCTATAGAATAAGGACCTCTCATCAGGAGACCACATCACAATAAGCTCTCTACTCAAGTACAATGTGGAGAGAGGAAGATACCCCCAATATGTGTTAAAAGGTTATAATGTGACGTCATCACGTTTCCGCATATGATATAAATAGGGGCACAAACAGCAGAATATGCATAATTTTGCCATGTGGTTCACCCCACATTTATTGCACTCCTGACAATGCATCTTATTATGATATGAAACATGTTGGGTTTTGGAGGATTTTTACAATTTTTTTATAGCACTTCATAATATTATCAGGGAGAGCAACGATACTTGTCAAGGGAAATTATAATAATGGCTCTATGGTTTGTAGTCAGAAGAAGTGATTTATTATTAACAGTTTAGGAATGTTTAACTGTGCCCAGCCTGGGAAATAGGAGCTGTGGTGTGTCGGGCTTTAGGGAGTGCAGACAAGCCCTTCAGTAGTCACTTAATCCATTAGTAATCTTAGTCCAGCCTGTAGTTAATAGAAGGCAATCACCATAGTGATTACAGTAACCCTCAGTTATACATTCTATGTAGAGTCCCCCTCCTCAAGAAGCGAGTTCCCCCCTTAAGAATAGGGATGAGCCCAATGTTCAAGTCAAATGTAAGTTCGACTCGAACATCGGGTGTTCGCCGAAAACAAACATTATGGGGTGTTCGTGGCAAATTTGAGTGAAACTGCGAGATCGCAGTGCATTGGCGTCCTATGATTGGCCAAAGCATGCACCCGACCCACATGCTTTGGCCAATCACAGCGCACTCTGCTGAGAGAGCCATAATTGGCTAACAGCAGGGTGCCTTTGGCCAATCATGGCTTAGGAGTCCACGCTCCACACTATGTAAGACTGCTTACATAGTGGCCATACATAGTGTAATGAATGAGAGCAGCAAAATTCAATTTCTAAAGGGAAAATTTTAATTTAAAACTGCTCGCGGCTGTAATGTACTGCCGGATCCCGGCAATATAGATAAAAAATCATTGAAAAAAACAGCGTGAGTTCCCCCCAGTCCATTACCAGGCTCTTCAGGTCTGGTATGGATATTAAAGGGAACCATGCGCCAAAAAAGAAATGGCGTGGGGGTCCCCCCTAAAATCCATACCAGGCCCTTTAGGTCTGGTATGGATATTAAGGGGAACCCTGCGTCAAAAAAAAAGAAATGACGTGGGGGTTCCCCCTAAAATCCATACCTGGCCCTTTAGGTCTGGTATGGATTTTAAGGGGAACCCCGCACCAAAAAAAAAAAAAAATGGTGTGGGGGTCCCCCCAAAATCCATACCAGGCCCTTCAGGTCTGGTGTGAATTTTAGGGGAAACCCGTGCCAAAAAAATAAATAGCGTGGGGGTCCCTAAATGGGCCTTTAGTAATAACCTGCTGGCCCATGAATACATACTGATCGTGTGTTCAGGCAGTAATCTATTTATCAGTGTTACCTCTTACCCCTTTCACACGAGGGCAGATCTCCACTCCACGTGAGGTCCCATTGACACATGAGAAGCTCTGCTCCCACAACCTCATATCCTGGATAGCACTGGTAGGTCACAACTGTGCCATGGACAAGCTCAGACTGAGATGTCGTTTTCCAGCCATTAGGAATTTCTGGTAATTCAGGACAGGTATCGTTTCTTGGTACCTCTAGGAAGAAAACATAATTAAGCATTCTTATTTTTATGTTGTTTTGTATTTAGCCCCTAAAGTGGTTGTAAACCCTCTCCTATACACAGTGAAGTGAATAGCCTCGGATGATACACAGAGATGAAACAAATCCTTCTACATAAGTTTTACATGTATATCTGCTGTCTTTCCCTTTCTACATTCTTTAGAAAGTGCAGATTGTGTTAGAAATCTTGTTTCCTCTTTCAGCAGTTGGTGTAGACTGGGTTTACACTGTGTGAGAGAGCTTATTGGAGGAAAGGCACACACCTCCACTCCACATAGGCACAAGAATGAAGGAACATGCGGAGCTGTAGTCTGAATAGACAAGCTCTCTGCTTATTTACCTCTAAGTTCCCTCCCCAACACAAATTTTCAGCTGCTGTTCTCATGTGTTGGAGAGCTCTTCTGATAACAGAGGAACAGAGCAGCAGAAAAAAACTGTACTTAGAGCTTTGGAGAGAGATAAGTAAACACTACAGATATATGTTCTTAGGTCAAATCTCATGAATGGGGTTTACAACCACTTTAAAATAAAAAAATAGGCTAAAAATAGCATGCAATTTTGAAAACAGAAAAAAAAATCTTACAAACTTCAAATGGTTAAAATGTGTTTGAGTGTAACTAATCTAATATCATTCACTCTATTAAACCATTAAAAACTGAAAACGTAGATGCAAACCCTAACTGAATGACATTTAAAGCAGTGTGTATAAAAAAACTGACCAAAAAAATATATTGTTTTTGCCCTTTTTTTTTTTTGATACTTCAATTCATTGCTGATCTCCTGTAGCCTTTCCTGTCTACGTGCACTAGCTCCAGAAATGGCTGCATGGCATTTCTCAGGGGAGGTGACAACGATGAAACATGCTTGTACAATGTGCATAACTTGGAGTCTCTATTGCGGGAAAGTGCGGCAGAACAACAATTCAAGGGCACAATTGGAAGACAGGGGCAGAGCACTTCCACCCTAAAAAAGGAAGTTCCTGCACAAGGACCTTCATGACGGGTTCACCGGGTGTTATTTAATGAATTAAAAAATATTGAAAATTACTCTTGTAATTACATAACCATGGTTTTCTAGGCTAAACTACAATGTGTCCCTTCACCCGTACCTATTTGCACAGGGCTAGTAGCACTGATATTGGATTGTATCTGCAGCTGGACACACATATTTATTATGGACAGCTCAGAAGATTATTATTTTAGAAAACATAATGATATTTAGTGTGAAAAATAATACTGCTAATCCTCCTAAAGGGGAACTATAGTTTTTAATTTTTAGTTTTAATTTTTATCTTTAAGATATACATGTGAAAGAGTTCAGCTTATTCTTACAGCGGAGTTCCACCCAAAAATGGAATATCCGTTTTTCGGAATACTCCCCCCGTCCGGTGTCACATTTGGCACCTTTCAGGGGGGAGGAGGGAGCAGATACCTGTGTAATACAGGCATTTGCTCCCACTTCCGGGCATAGATCACCACCGCATTGACCTACGCCACGTCCGGCTCCTACTCTGTCCCCCCGCTGTCTTCTGGGAGACACCCAGGTCCCAGAAGACAGCAGGGACCAGTGGATACGCGCAGCATGAGTCGCGCATGCGCAGTAGGGAACCAGGAAGTGAAGCCGCAAGGCTTCATTTTCTGATTCCCTTACCGAAGATGGCGGCGGCAGCACCCGAGAGCCGAGGGAGAGATCGGCTTCGGGTGTCGTCATGGCGGGCGCCCAGGACAGGTAAGTGTCCTAATATTAAAAGTCAGCAGCTGCAGTATTTGTAGCTGCTGACTTTTAATATTAATTTTTTAGGCTGAACTCTACTTTAACAGTCTTATCAATATGTGCTAATGTTTTAAAAGCCTTATCTGTATGCATAGTGTGTATTTACATAAATACACAGGCTACCATAATTGTACCTTGCTGTCCCTCGTATTTCATTGCAAGTCTCCCAAACAGGGTTTGTTTGTCTGAAATCAATAGACTTTCTGCAGTCTTTACTGACAAGAAAGAACCATAATTCTTTACTGGCCTGGGTCCATGTCATCTGCTGCTGGGAACCAGTGTTATTACTCATGGTAAGAAAGAAATACATTTTAAATCAAACAAATAATTTCCTTTTGGTGGGCTAATTTTAGGGGGGGGGGGGGTGTCACTAGAAACTCATTACAACATTTTCACAAGATGGTAACATTAATGTGTTTTAGGAGATTATCAGGAGACAAAATGTATATAAAAATCCTGTTCTGCAGTCCCATAGACAAAATCTACCATCAGCAATCTGTGTGCCTCCTTTGGCCTACAATGGCTGTTCGCAAAGAGCATGCAGCAAAGATACAGAAATATTAGATAACTCTGTACAAGCAAGAGTGGATTTTTATACACATTTGTCAACTTTAAATGTAGCTTCTTTATATAAAAACTACAAAATAATTATTGTTTTGTGATGTAGTGGCAGCAAATGCCTCACTGTGTCCATTACTAGACTGACGTTTAACATGGGAGTCTAAGGAAGGGGTGCCCGGCTTTGAAAAATCGGTGATCCCCAGCCGTAGGTCCCCCAGACAAAAAACTTTGCACACTTATAGAGGAAGAGTGGGGCTACATGTGTGCAAAGTTTGGGGGGTATTTTCAGCACAAAAAAATGTGCTGAAAAACTTGGCTTATACTCAGGTATATACGGTAATTAGACCATCCATAGCTCTCTATGGAGTGGCGGATGTCAGGGGACATGTGTCTGCTGACTCCCGCCAGCATCCGATCCAATCCTGTCCGCCAAAAACAGCGGATCGGATGACAGTCAGATGGAAAGGGACGAGCGGTCCATTTCCATCTGACAGCCCCATAGAGAACATGCATAGTGGAGTGGACATGGACCTGTCATCCGCCTGCCTGTCTAACTATGCTTTTTACATAGGATTCCCATGAGTCTGTTTTCTTTGAAGCTATCATTGCAATTTTTTTTGCACGAATGTCAAACTAGATAAGCTTATTTAATTCCTGGCCTGCCTATAGCCATGAATATTTGATCTGAAGGTTTAAATTTAATGTAACTTTCTTATATTCAGTTTGCAAAAGTTAAAGTGCATCTATGCCAAAACTTTTTTTCTCCTTCTTAACAGCGGCCTCTGTGTTAAAGCTCTACCTGTTTGGTGATCCTCAGCTGCTGCAGGTATCTGACGTTTCCCAATCTGTAGAATTCCACGCACTGTGGTTTCCCATGCCAGTTCTTTCGGGACACACCTGCCGGCAGTGGCTCATACTGTGGGAGAGCAAGTGTTCAAAAACTCTGCAGTAGCCAGGGATCAGCAATGCAGCAGAATTTTAACACACAAGCTGCCAGAAAAGGTAAGTATACCATATTTCTGCCTTTAGGTTTGTGTTAGCCCCATAGTAACAGGGTTGCTTAAATAGGTATACGCATTAACTTACCAAAAAAGTTAATAATGAAACCCTGTTGGTAGCCAAAAACATTGCTCCCTGGGTCAGTCTGAAACTGGACAATAACATCTGCCATCGATGTATAGATTTTGAAACGATTGTGTGTCCCTGTGTACCGACCTAGGACACGGGCTGTCAAATCATCGCCATCATAAAAAGTTAGAATATCACTCTTGCCAATATTTAGCCTAAAGAGGAAATGAGAAAAAGAAAGATCAGGCATATAGAGAAGACATGCAACACACCTAGACAGCAAAATGCGGCAAAACAGATCAAACAATCCGCAGAAATCATTCAAAAATTAAGATTATATGATACCCACATGTCATCTATACATCTAAAGATTGCTTATTACTTCTGATTTTATTTTTTTACAGGGTTATTGCAAGTTATGTCTAATGCTATAAGATGAAAACAGACAGTGTACAGGTACAAAATCTAGTATAAAACTGGAGCTGTTACTCAGAGTGACTGATATGTGAAATTTGCATTGTCACCATTCATTTCCACCAGGGTTCTGTACTTAGGTCGAGGGAGCAACAACATTACTTGCATTGAGATTGATTAAATTCCATCAGGGTTCTATAAGCATTGCCATTCTTCCTGTTTATGCAAGTTTCCACTTGGTGCTTTGGTTTTTAAAGCCTATGTTTCTGTCAATTATTTACGTTTCCCCAGTAGGCCAGTATGTTTGAGATCGGCTTGGGAGTTACCAGCTATTTTCATTCCTGTGACAGTGTTGTTCATAAGAAATAGGGGATTTGTGTTTTTCCTAAAGAGTAGACTAGGGTCGAGTCCGAGCCCACCTGTTTTAGCATAGAATACAACACACCTGCCCACATCTGTGCACATGACCTGATTTGCTTTATTAATTAAAACAAAAGAAGTTATGAACTGGTATTACAATGTTCAATGAGTGCCCATGACCAACTTTAGTAAACACTTGTCTCATTGTATGGACTGTGGCTGTGTAGCCCATGTGAACTCTTACTCGCCTAAAGACTTTCCCATACGGCAATCCTTTGAGAATCTGTCATGTTTATGAAATGGCCAGTCAATATGTAACACGGTCATAGAGGTGGTCCATGTATATTAGGGGGTTCAGACAGCAGCTACTACATAAGAGAGACGAAGAAAGCTTACTAAGGCAGGACATACAGGGTTCGAATCTCAGCAGGTTCAGCAAGAATTACCCCAGCGGGGAATGCCTGATTGACCCATCTGTTAATTCAGGGGTCCAGAGAGTGAGGTGAGCGGCCTGGTTATACGGTGGTGGAGGCACTGGTAAGGATGCACCATTTGATGTTTTATGAGTAGGGATGGGCCCGGTGCTCGATTCGAACCCATGTTCGAATCGAACATCGGGCGTTCGCTCGCTCGTCGAGCCCAGAACTATTTGGGCCGTTCGCATCACATTCGTGTGATGTGAGCGGCCCCGCAATGCATTGCGGCCGGCGCGGCCGGCGCAGTGCATTGCTGGCTGATGATTGGCCAAGCATGCACTGTGACCCCGCATGCTTGGCCAATCACAGCGCCCGAAACTCGGAGAGCAATAATTGGCTACAGGCAGGACGCCTGTAGCCAATTACAGCTCAGGGGCTTTAGTACACGCCCCACCATTTAAAAGGCCGCCACGCCATCGGCCCCGGTCACATGAGTTCCGGCTTTAGGAGAGATTAGTCTGCTGATTCAGTCTTTGCTTGATACTGAAAGATTTGCTCTTCTTTGCTAAACCATTGGCTATTTCTTTGCTAAACCATTGCTACCTAAGTCATTGATCGTTCATTGCTGCTGATTGCACAGTTAGTGTGTTATTAGCTGCTGCTGGGGATTAGTCTGGTGCGTGCTTACTGTTAGTACAGTATTGCAGTAGTACCAACCGCAGTGCTGTTAGCACAGCATTGCACCCCAACAGCACCCATAGGACTTCTAGTGTGTTAGTGGCAGCAAACAGAGCTCCTATATTTTCTTCTCAGCAGCACCCATAGGACTTCTAGTGTGTTAGTGGCAGCAAACAGAGCTCCTATATTTTCTTCTCAGCAGCACCCATAGGACTTCTAGTGTGTTAGTGGCAGCAAACAGAGCTCCTATATTTTCTTCTCAGCAGCACCCATAGGACTTCTAGTGTGTTAGTGGCATCACACAGAGCTCCTATATTTTCTTCTCAGCAGCACCCATAGGACTTCTAGTGTGTTAGTGGCAGCAAACAGAGCTCCTATATTTTCTACTCAGCAGCACCCATAGGACTTCTAGTGTGTTAGTGGCAGCAAACAGAGCTCCTATATTTTCTTCTCAGCAGCACCCATAGGAATTCTAGTGTGTTAGTGGCATCACACAGAGCTCCTATATTTTCTTCTCAGCAGCACCCATAGGACTTCTAGTGTGTTAGTGGCAGCAAACAGAGCTCCTATATTTTCTTCTCAGCAGCACCCATAGGACTTCTAGTGTGTTAGTGGCATCACACAGAGCTCCTATATTTTCTTCTCAGCAGCACCCATAGGACTTCTAGTGTGTTAGTGGCATCACACAGAGCTCCTATATTTTCTTCTCAGCAGCACCCATAGGACTTCTAGTGTGTTAGTGGCAGCAAACAGAGCTCCTATATTTTCTTCTCAGCAGCACCCATAGGACTTCTAGTGTGTTAGTGGCATCACACAGAGCTCCTATATTTTCTTCTCAGCAGCACCCATAGGACTTCTAGTGTGTTAGTGGCAGCAAACAGAGCTCCTATATTTTCTTCTCAGCAGCACCCATAGGACTTCTAGTGTGTTAGTGGCAGCAAACAGAGCTCCTATATTTTCTTCTCAGCAGCACCCATAGGACTTCTAGTGTGTTAGTGGCATCACACAGAGCTCCTATATTTTCTTCTCAGCAGCACCCATAGGACTTCTAGTGTGTTAGTGGCAGCAAACAGAGCTCCTATATTTTCTTCTCAGCAGCACCCATAGGAATTCTAGTGTGTTAGTGGCATCACACAGAGCTCCTATATTTTCTTCTCAGCAGCACCCATAGGACTTCTAGTGTGTTAGTGGCAGCAAACAGAGCTCCTATATTTTCTTCTCAGCAGCACCCATAGGACTTCTAGTGTGTTAGTGGCATCACACAGAGCTCCTATATTTTCTTCTCAGCAGCACCCATAGGACTTCTAGTGTGTTAGTGGCAGCAAACAGAGCTCCTATATTTTCTTCTCAGCAGCACCCATAGGACTTCTAGTGTGTTAGTGGCATCACACAGAGCTCCTATATTTTCTTCTCAGCAGCACCCATAGGACTTCTAGTGTGTTAGTGGCAGCAAACAGAGCTCCTATATTTTCTTCTCAGCAGCACCCATAGGACTTCTAGTGTGTTAGTGGCAGCAAACAGAGCTCCTATATTTTCTTCTCAGCAGCACCCATAGGACTTCTAGTGTGTTAGTGGCAGCAAACAGAGCTCCTATATTTTCTTGTCAGCAGCACACATAGTACCTATAGTGTGTTAGTGTCAGCACCCATAGGACCTACAGTGTGTTGTGAGCACACATAGGAGTTCTATTTTTTATACTATATACACTACCGACTACAATGGCTGGAAGACCGCCAAGGAGAGGCAGAGCGTGCCGAGGCAAGAACACAGGGCAGGCAGGCTCTGTTTCTAGAGACAACAGTGCTGGCCGTGGACGTGGTCGTGCATCGTCATCAGCACGTGGCCATGGGACACGCTTGTCTTTGTTTTCGGCAGCTGGACATGTGGAGCCGCATCATGCCGAAGGCTTGGTAGAATGGATGACCAAGCCCTCCTCATCCTCCTCATCCTCTCTCACCCAGGCTCAGGGTACTGGCAGAGCAGCTGCCAACGCGTACTCAATGGCATCATCAGCCACCCCTTCCCTAGACCCACCATGTCCTCCTGAGGAGTCCCCCGAACTGTTTGAGCACAGTGTTGGGTACATGCTCCAGGAGGATGCCCAACGATTCGAAGGCTCGGATGATGATACCCAGCTTGAGGAAGTCAGTAGTGTGCGCGCAGAGAAAGGGGATGCTGAAGGACAGCAATCTGGCAGTAGTGTTCCACCAGCTGCAGCTTACTGCCAGGTTTGCTCTAGTGGTGAAGAGGGAGGGGATGATGAGGTCACTGACTCCACGTGGGTGCCTGAAGGGAGAGAGGAGGAGGAGGAGGAGGATGCAGCGTCACATGTCCAACGAGGCAGGATGCCCCCTGGAGGCCAGCTAGAGGCCAGCACAGCAACTGTACCACACCGCAGAGCTCCGCCTGTGCAGGGCGCTGCCTCTGCACGTTATCACAAAAGTTCTTTGGTGTGGGCCTTTTTTGAGACGAGTGCATCAGATCGCACCACTGCTATTTGCAATATTTGTCTCAAGCGTATCTCGCGTGGCCAAAACATCAGCCGCTTGGGCACCACAAGCATGAGCAGACATATGTCGACCTGCCATGCAGCTCGTTGGCAAGCACACATAAAAGACCCACACCAAAGAACAAAGCGGACCTCTCCTTGCTCCTCATCAGCTGGGATCTCCATCCCCACTATATCTTCAGTCCTCTCTGAAAGCTGCTCTGAGAGGACTGAAGGTGTAGAATTAGGTGTGTCACAACCAAGTACTTGCAGTACACGACGTCCGATTGTAGCAGGCAAATTTCCCTGCCCCAGCTGCTGGACCGTCGAAAGAAGTATACTCCCAGCCATCCACATGCCCAGCGGTTGAATGCTAGCTTGGCTAAATTGCTAGCACTTCAACTGCTGCCTTTTCAGTTGATAGACTCGGCCCCCTTCCGTGAGTTTGTTCAATGTGCGGTTCCTCAGTGGCAGGTTCCCAAACGCCACTTTTTCTCACGGAAGGCAATTCCGTCTCTCTACTGGCATGTGGAAGGCAATGTCCATGCCTCGCTGGACAGGGCGGTCAGCGGTAAGGTGCATATTACCGCTGACTCATGGTCCAGCAGGCATGGACAGGGACGTTATCTTTCTTTCACGGCCCATTGGGTCACTCTATTGGTAGCTGGGAGGGATGCAGGACAAGGTGCAGTAGTGTTGGAGGTTGTTCCGCCACCACGCCTCCAAAATGCTACTACTGGTTGTGACACACCTCTCTCCTCCACCCCCTCCTCTTCTTCTTCCTCCATGTCCTCTTCGAGTGCTCTGTCCTCGGAACCAGCGGTGCTCCGTAGGCGTACAAGGGGCTACGCGAGTACGCAGGCAAAAAGATGCCATGCCGTGCTTGCGCTGGTGTGTTTGGGGGACAGGAGCCACACTGGGCCAGAGGTTCTGGCAGCTCTGCAGGGGCAGGCCGAGAGGTGGTTGACGCCACGCCAGCTTAAGCCAGGAATGGTCGTTTCTGATAATGGCACCAACCTCCTCTCCGCCCTGCGACAGGGGCAGCTCACCCATGTGCCCTGTATGGCTCACGTCCTCAACCTGGTGGTGCAGCGGTTCTTGGGCAGGTTCCCAGGCTTACAGGATGTCCTGAGGCAGGCCAGGAAAGTCTGTGTGCATTTCCGCCGATCTTATAATGCCAGTGCTCGGCTGACTGAGCTGCAAAAGGAGCTGAACCTGCCCAAGAACCGCCTAATATGTGACATGCCCACCAGGTGGAACTCAACGTTGGCCATGCTGCAGCGACTGCACACGCAGCAGAGGGCCATCAATGAGTACCTTTGCGACTACGGCACCAGGACAGGGTCAGGCGAGCTTGGCTTTTTTTCCCCACGCCAGTGGAGCATGATCAGGGATGCATGCACTGTCTTCTCACCATTTGAGGAGGCCACGAGGATGGTGAGCAGTGACAGTGCATGCATCAGTGACACTGTACCTCTTGTCCACCTGTTGGAGCATACGCTGCGTGGGATAATGGACAGGGCACTTGAGGCAGAACAGAGGCAGGAAGAGGAGGACTTCCTTGTCTCTCAAGGCCCCCTTTATCCAGACAATGTTCCTTCTGTCCCACCCATCACACAGGAAGAGGAGGAGGAGGAGGAGGAGGAGGAGGATTGTGTGAGCATGGAGGTGGAGCCTGGCACTCAGCATCAGCAGCAGCAGTCTTTTAGGGATGATGTACAGTCCCAACAAACCAGTGGACTTGTACGTGGCTGGGAGGAGGTGGCTGGCGATCATGTCATCCTCAGTGACCCAGAAGACTCCGGACCGAATGCCTCAGCTAACCTACGCTGCATGGCCTCCCTGATCCTGCAAAGCCTGCGGAAGGATCCTCGTGTTCTTCGGATCAAGGAGAGTGACCATTACTGGCTGGCCACTCTCCTTGATCCACGGTACAAGGGTAAGGTTGCGGACCTTATCTTGCCGTCGCAGAGGGAGCAGAGGATGAGACATCTCAGGGAGGCCTTGCAGAAAGGTCTGTGCAACGCGTTCCCAGAAACTGGGAGGTTACAAACTCCTGGTCCTGGACGACGAGTTGCTGAGGCTTCGGTCAGTAGCAGAAGGAGCGGTGGGGAAGGTGGACGTCTGACCGATGCGTTCAGACAATTTTTTAGTCCGCAGCCCCAAGGTATGATCGGTTCCAGCAACCATCGCCAGCGTCTGATATACATGGTGCAGGAATACCTAGGGGCAAGGTCAGACTTGGACACCTTTCCCACCGAAAATCCTCTGGCTTACTGGGTCCTGAGGATGGATCACTGGCCAGAGCTTGCACAGTATGCAATTGAGCTACTGGCCTGTCCTGCATCCAGCGTTCTTTCCGAACGCACATTCAGTGCTGCTGGAGGATTTGTCACCGATCATAGGGTGCGCCTGTCCACCGACTCGGTTGATCGACTGACCTTCATAAAAATGAATCAGTCTTGGATCACCACCAGCTACCAGACACCTGAAGCGGATATAACGGAATAATTTATAATGTCACATCCCTTCAAGACTGCCTATGCTGATGCTGAGTGACTGTCCTGTTATGTTCACTGACTATCCTCTTCCTCCTCCTCAATGATCCATGCCACCACACCAGTGCCTAAGGCACAATTTTTCAGCCCCTGTATAACAGGGGCGTGTAATTACAATTTTTTAAAAAGATGCTTCGCAACAGGTGTGACTGCTGTGCTCAGAGTACAGTATCTGTGAGGGGTTGCAGTGTTGTGGCACCAGCACCAGTGCCTAAGGCACAATTTTTCAGCCCCTGTTGGGGCGTGTAATTACAATTTTTAGGCAATGCTTTGCAACAGGTCTCATTGCTGTGCTCAGAGTACAGTATCTGTGAGGGGTTGCAGTGTTGTGGCACCAGCACCAGTGCCTAAGGCACAATTTTTCAGCCCCTGTATAACAGGGGCGTGTAATTACAATTTTTTAAAAAGATGGTTCGCAACAGGTGTGACTGCTGTGCTCAGAGTACAGTATCTGTGAGGGGTTGCAGTGTTGTGGCACCAGCACCAGTGCCTAAGGCACAATTTTTCAGCCCCTGTTGGGGCGTGTAATTACAATTTTTAGGCAATGCTTTGCAACAGGTCTCATTGCTGTGCTCAGAGTACAGTATCTGTGAGGGGTTGCAGTGTTGTGGCACCAGCACCAGTGCCTAAGGCACAATTTTTCAGCCCCTGTATAACAGGGGCGTGTAATTACAATTTTTTAAAAAGATGCTTCGCAACAGGTGTGACTGCTGTGCTCCAAGTACAGTATCTGTGAGGGGTTGCAGTGTTGTGGCACCAGCACCAATGCCTAAGGCACAATTTTTCAGCCCCTGTTTAACAGGGGCGTGTAATTACAAATCTTGATCTAATAGTTCACAGCAGGGCCCATTCCTGCGCCCACCAAGAGTAACTATGAGGGCCTACAGTCTTGTGGCAACACCGTCCACCACCACCACCACCACCAAAGGCCCAATTTTTCTGCCCTGTTCAACAGGTGCATGCAATTACAAATCTTGATCTAATAACTCACAGCAGGGCCCATTCCTGCACCCACCAAGAGTAACTGTGAGGGCTTACAGTCTTGTGGCAACACCGTCCACCACCACCACCACCACCACCAAAGGCCCAATTTTTCTGCCCGGTTCAACAGGTGCATGCAAGTACAAATCTTGATCTATTAACTCACAGCAGGGCCCATTCCTGTGCCCACCAGTCTTGTGGCTACACCAATATCTAATAGGGCAAATTTCTGCAGAGTATATACGGCAGGCCCCTACTTTCAAACATCCAACTTACAAACGACTCCTACTTGCAAACGGCAAGAGAAAACAGGAAGTGAGAGGAAATCTACCCCTAGGAAGGAAAATTCTATCCTGTTAGATTTAATTTGGGAAAAAGGTATCTCCTCTCTACTGATGCTTTATCACCAATCCTTGTTTCAATTAAAACCCCACTTTTCCAAAAACATTTGTCATTGGGACGGAAAGTGAGGTGACATGTTCTGAACAGATGTGCAAAGACAGCAAATGTTACAGGGGTGATAACCCCTCCCTATGTTCTCCAAAAAGCTTAAAAATTGATTTTTTTGGGATGTAGCTACACTTCATAATGTACCTGTTCAGATTCTACTTAAGAACAAACCTACAGTCCATGTCTTGTTTGCACCACCTATATACTGCTGTTCAGAGTATATAGGGTTGTAGGTATAGGGTTTTATTTTGGGTGCGGGGTCCCCCTTAGTATCCATACAAGACCCAAAGGGGCTGGGGTGGGGGGGGGGGTGATGGGGTAGCCATGCCATTTTTCTCAAGGATTTTCAGCCATATGGCGGCCAGGACAAGACATGACATTAAAGCCGCAAGTGGTTTTAAATGGCTTCTTTTTTTCCTTTACAAATGTCATTTTGTGCAAGGACAGTTCTAAACACGGGAAACACATGCCACTTCACAGGCATACTTTAGACACCCCCCAGGTACCGTATTTAAAGGAAAATTTCACTTTTTTTTTTTTCACTTTATGCATCATTAAAATGACTGCTCCCGAAAAAACTTTAGTTTTTAAAATTTCTTTTTGCATTGATATATGTCCCCTGGGGCAGGACCCGGGTCCCCAAACCTGTTTTATAACATTAACATGCATATTGGCCGTTGTAATTAGCAATTTTGATTTCGAACGTTCGCGTCCATTATAACGAATAGGGTTCGAAAATTCGCGCGAACTTTCGGTCCGTTCGAAGGTTCTGGTGCGAACCGAACCCGGGGGTGTTCGGCTCATCCCTATTTATGAGCACTCTAATCACCGCTGAGGAGAACCTATCTGTCAACTCTTCATGTCATCTTTGACTTTCACTTCAATTAAGGGGACTTTTTATGACTTCTAAATATCCCGCATTGTTTTTATGGCATTATCGTGTTAGTAGCTCTGCACTGCTTCTTTTATATGCAATCTTTTCCCAAGGACTACCATATATTGACCTTGAGTATACAGCAGCTCATGTTAGGATTTATTTAGTTTATGTTTCGTTTTTGCGCTAACTGAACCCACACATTTTACGGAGATTTGAACCATGTATGGGCAGGCTGAATTTACCAAGTTGATCGATCGATCAACTTTGGTACAACCAGCATGCTAGGTTTTACCTGCGATTATGGCTAGTAGCTAATATAAATGCTAGCAATAATCACTGTCTTCTCCCAGTGGGGGCGGCTTACCTGGGAGAAGACAATGGCCGGGTAGGAGGAATTCCCGCATCAACACTGTTTGTGTTGATGGGGGAATTGAGCAAATTTTATTCCTGCAACCTGTTGTTGACGGAAAGAAATTCGCTCTGAGTATGGCTAGCCTAAAGGAGAATGAGAGCTTTATCAATACACTGCAATCAACCATCGATTTCTCTTTTTAGGCCTCATGGGAGAATTACTGATACTCAATATGAATGCCAATAGAACTGGTTGAACTCTGCACCCTCAATCCCAGTCATTGTCAGCCCCTTGTAGATGTCCATATTATCTTTACATGGTAATCTTTATGGCATGAATTTAATATCTGGAGCCCTCACACTTGAGTTTATCAAATATTATAAAAGTCTCTTCTCAAAAGCAGACATAATATGCCAATAACTTTGTAGACCAGGTGTTACACTTAATTACAACTTGCAACAATGACAGGTACACTTGTTGAATTCTCTTCACAGAGAGACCAACAGGTGTACTCTGGCTCCATCTTCATAATAACTCTCATCTCTCAGATATCCCAAGTGTAATGGCCCGTACACACGATCCGAATATCGTACGACAGATCGTACGACTTTTTTCGCTTAATAGTCGCAAGTAGAATTTGAATAGGTTACTAAAGTCACGAAAATTCCCGTACGACAGAAAAAAAAAAATCGAAAGTGATGTCATGTGTTGTAATGTACTTGTATTGTATTTTCGGACGACAACTATACTGACTAAACGAAAAATGTACAATCTGGTATTGTATCGTACAAGGAAAATTTTTGCGCTTGTCCGATCGAATAATATCGGATGAACTGTCGTGATCGGCTCTCAAAAGTAGTGTACACACGATTGGAAAATCGTACGATTCTTCCTCGGACGACCGTTTTTTCGGATCGTGTGTACGGGCCATAAGGGAAGGGAAAAGGTCTTCTCCCTTTGACAGCAGAACAACTTTTCCAACCAACAACCAATGTCCTTTTTCTAGACTAGAGGACCAATCACAGAACAGGATCTCAATTACACACTATGGTGGAAGGAAAGGGGGCAAAATGCATTACATGTTTTGAAATGAATTCAATCCAAAAATAATGTTGGGATTTAAGCTTTTTATTAAAGCTGTTGTCTAATAACCATTTTATTTGCTTAGGCTTTGATAACACAATGCTTTCGAAGAAACAACAAAAACATTCTGAAAACGTGTCTATTTTTTGCACTGAAGACATGCTGCCAAAATCTTTGCTTTGTGATTTTTACAAGTAGCAGAGCAAAAAAATATGACATTGGAACTACTACACAGAAAATAGGATAAATGTAATTAAATCTACTTCGCCGTTACCTCCCTAGTTCTTACACTCCTGGCTTGTGTAAAAAGCCGTTATCTAGTAAGTGAAAATTGGCACGCCACATCGAGCACGTCACTAGCTGTGGATCCGAGCTTTCTGTACAAGCTGTGATATGGTGGTTGGTACATTGGTTTTTGAGTGTGAAGCAGAAGATTAATTTTGCTGGCAGCCACTGGTGGAAAAACAGAGCATGATCGTTTATTATGATCATATGTTTAGAAATGACAACTCCAGGCAAGAGAGAGAGAAAAGGGGAGATATGCAAATGAAAGAATATTAATTAACCACTGGAGCACAAAAGTATATTAATAATCTCCCGGAAACCTCTGTTTTTTTCAACATCCACTCCCTGAATCTAGTAGGAAGCAGACATTAAGGACCAGGAATCCTGGGCAGACAACACTCATATTAATCACTGTGTCAGCGCTGATAAAATATCTTACACCGCTCACACAAACTTGTGTTTTTCAGCCTTGATGATTAGTTTTCCTGGCTGATTTCGTTTACCCTGACATGCTGAGCCACTGACATTGTACAACCGAACTACTGTAGAAATAATGGGTGAAGGGGGGCTTCTCTTAATTAGCTTTTTGGAGAAAATGGCAGTAAAAAATAAAAAAAAATGTGGGCTTAGCTGTCCATCGACAGGAAGACCTCATTGGTAACAGTGCTATCAAACCGCAAAGTAGGGATGAGCTTCGTGTTCGAGTCGAACATACGTTCGACTCGAACATCGGCTGTTCGATCGTTCGACGAAGATCGAACGATTTGGGCCGTTCGCGCCAAATTCGAGTGACGCGAACGGCCCACAATGCACTACGCCATCGCAGTGTCATCCAGGCGCTGTGATTGGCCAAGCATGCACTGTGACCCCGCATGCTTGGCCAATCACAGCGCCGGCAGCGAGGAGAGCAATGATTGGCCACAGGCAGGATGCCTGTGGCCAATTATTGCTGAGGGTGTTTAGTACACGCCCCACACTATAAAAGGCCGCCAGCACGGCGGCCTAGTGTAGTGTGTTCCGGAGCAGGGAAAGAGAAGCATAGGCAGGGACAGTGACATTTATTTTTTTCTTGCTTAACCTGGATTCCTTTAGTTTAGGGAAAGAGAAGGATAGGTAGGGAGAGTGTCAGTGTGTTTTACTGTGCGAATCCTTGTTTCTAGGGACAGGGAAGGACAGTGAGGGAATTCTCCTTGTGCTATAGTGTGCTTTAAAAAAACATTTTTTCTAGGGACAGAAAACTATAGGTAGGGAGAGTGTCAGTGTGTTTTACTGTGCGAATCCTTGTTTCTAGGGACAGGGAAGGACAGTGAGGGAATTCTCCTTGTGCTATAGTGTGCTTTAAAAAAACATTTTTTCTAGGGACAGAAAACTATAGGTAGGGAGAGTGTCAGTGTGTTTTACTGTGCGAATCCTTGTTTCTAGGGACAGGGAAGGACAGTGAGGGAATTCTCCTTGTGCTATAGTGTGCTTTAAAAAAACATTTTTTCTAGGGACAGAAAACTATAGGTAGGAAGAGTGTCAGTTTCTTTCACTGTGATAATCCTTGTTTCTAGGGACAAAGAAGGAAAGTGAGGGAAATTCTCCTTGTGCTATAGTGTGCTTTAAAAAAACATTTTTTCTAGGGACAGAAAACTATAGGTAGGGAGAGTGTCAGTGTGTTTTACTGTGCGAATCCTTGTTTCTAGGGACAGGGAAGGACAGTGAGGGAATTCTCCTTGTGCTATAGTGTGCTTTAAAAAAACATTTTTTCTAGGGACAGAAAACTATAGGTAGGGAGAGTGTCAGTGTGTTTTACTGTGCGAATCCTTGTTTCTAGGGACAGGGAAGGACAGTGAGGGAATTCTCCTTGTGCTATAGTGTGCTTTAAAAAAACATTTTTTCTAGGGACAGAAAACTATAGGTAGGGAGAGTGTCAGTGTGTTTTACTGTGCGAATCCTTGTTTCTAGGGACAGGGAAGGACAGTGAGGGAATTCTCCTTGTGCTATAGTGTGCTTTAAAAAAACATTTTTTCTAGGGACAGAAAACTATAGGTAGGGAGAGTGTCAGTGTGTTTTACTGTGCGAATCCTTGTTTCTAGGGACAGGGAAGGACAGTGAGGGAATTCTCCTTGTGCTATAGTGTGCTTTAAAAAAACATTTTTTCTAGGGACAGAAAACTATAGGTTGGAAGAGTGTCAGTTTCTTTCACTGTGATTATCCTTGTTTCTAGGGACAAAGAAGGAAAGTGAGGGAAATTCTCCTTGTGCTATAGTGTGCTTTAAAAAAACATTTTTTCTAGGGACAGAAAACTATAGGTAGGGAGAGTGTCAGTGTGTTTTACTGTGCGAATCCTTGTTTCTAGGGACAGGGAAGGACAGTGAGGGAATTCTCCTTGTGCTATAGTGTGCTTTAAAAAAACATTTTTTATAGGGACAGAAAACTATAGGTAGGGAGAGTGTCAGTGTGTTTTACTGTGCGAATCCTTGTTTCTAGGGACAGGGAAGGACAGTGAGGGAATTCTCCTTGTGCTATAGTGTGCTTTAAAAAAACATTTTTTCTAGGGACAGAAAACTATAGGTAGGAAGAGTGTCAGTTTCTTTCACTGTGATAATCCTTGTTTCTAGGGACAAAGAAGGAAAGTGAGGGAAATTCTCCTTGTGCTATAGTGTGCTTTAAAAAAACATTTTTTCTAGGGACAGAAAACTATAGGTAGGGAGAGTGTCAGTGTGTTTTACTGTGCAAATCCTTGTTTCTAGGGACAGGGAAGGACAGTGAGGGAATTCTCCTTGTGCTATAGTGTGCTTTAAAAAAACCTTTTTTCTAGGGACAGAAAACTATAGGTAGGGAGAGTGTCAGTGTGTTTTACTGTGCAAATCCTTGTTTCTAGGGACAGGGAAGGACAGTGAGGGAATTCTCCTTGTGCTATAGTGTGCTTTAAAAAAACATTTTTTCTAGGGACAGAAAACTATAGGTAGGGAGAGTGTCAGTGTGTTTTACTGTGCGAATCCTTGTTTCTAGGGACAGGGAAGGACAGTGAGGGAATTCTCCTTGTGCTATAGTGTGCTTTAAAAAAACATTTTTTCTAGGGACAGAAAACTATAGGTAGGGAGAGTGTCAGTGTGTTTTACTGTGCGAATCCTTGTTTCTAGGGACAGGGAAGGACAGTGAGGGAATTCTCCTTGTGCTATAGTGTGCTTTAAAAAAACATTTTTTCTAGGGACAGAAAACTATAGGTAGGAAGAGTGTCAGTTTCTTTCACTGTGATAATCCTTGTTTCTAGGGACAAAGAAGGAAAGTGAGGGAAATTCTCCTTGTGCTATAGTGTGCTTTAAAAAAACATTTTTTCTAGGGACAGAAAACTATAGGTAGGGAGAGTGTCAGTGTGTTTTACTGTGCGAATCCTTGTTTCTAGGGACAGGGAAGGACAGTGAGGGAATTCTCCTTGTGCTATAGTGTGCTTTAAAAAAACATTTTTTCTAGGGACAGAAAACTATAGGTAGGGAGAGTGTCAGTGTGTTTTACTGTGCGAATCCTTGTTTCTAGGGACAGGGAAGGACAGTGAGGGAATTCTCCTTGTGCTATAGTGTGCTTTAAAAAAACATTTTTTCTAGGGACAGAAAACTATAGGTAGGGAGAGTGTCAGTGTGTTTTACTGTGCGAATCCTTGTTTCTAGGGACAGGGAAGGACAGTGAGGGAATTCTCCTTGTGCTATAGTGTGCTTTAAAAAAACATTTTTTCTAGGGACAGAAAACTATAGGTAGGAAGAGTGTCAGTTTCTTTCACTGTGATAATCCTTGTTTCTAGGGACAAAGAAGGAAAGTGAGGGAAATTCTCCTTGTGCTATAGTGTGCTTTAAAAAAACATTTTTTCTAGGGACAGAAAACTATAGGTAGGAAGAGTGTCAGTTTCTTTCACTGTGATAATCCTTGTTTCTAGGGACAGGGAAGGAAAGTGAGGGAAATTCTCCTTGTGCTATAGTGTGCTTTAAAAAAACATTTTTTCTAGGGACAGAAAACTATAGGTAGGAAGAGTATCAGTTTCTTTCACTGTGATAATCCTTGTTTCTAGGGACAGGGAAGGAAAGTGAGGGAAATTCTCCTTGTGCTATAGTGTGCTTTAAAAAAACATTTTTTCTAGGGACAGAAAACTATAGGTAGGAAGAGTGTCAGTTTCTTTCACTGTGATAATCCTTGTTTCTAGGGACAGGGAAGGAAAGTGAGGGAAATTCTCCTTGTGCTATAGTGTGCTTTAAAAAAACATTTTTTCTAGGGACAGAAAACTATAGGTAGGATGAGTGTCAGTTTCTTTCACTGTGATAATCCTTGTTTCTAGGGACAGGGAAGGACAGTGAGGAAAATTCTCCTTGTGCTATAGTGTGCTTTAAAAAAACATTTTTTCTAGGGACAGAAAACTATAGGTAGGAAGAGTGTCAGTTTCTTTCACTGTGATAATCCTTGTTTCTAGGGACAGGGAAGGACAGTGAGGGAAATTCTCCTTGTGCTATAGTGTGCTTTAAAAAAACATTTTTTCTAGGGACAGAAAACTATAGGTAGGAAGAGTGTCAGTTTCTTTCACTGTGATAATCCTTGTTTCTAGGGACAGGGAAGGACAGTGAGGAAAATTCTCCTTGTGCTATAGTGTGCTTTAAAAAAACATTTTTTCTAGGGACAGAAAACTATAGGTAGGAAGAGTGTCAGTTTCTTTCACTGTGATAATCCTTGTTTCTAGGGACAGGGAAGGACAGTGAGGGAAATTCTCCTTGTGCTATAGTGTGCTTTAAAAAAACATTTTTTCTAGGGACAGAAAACTATAGGTAGGAAGAGTGTCAGTTTCTTTCACTGTGATAATCCTTGTTTCTAGGGACAGGGAAGGAAAGTGAGGGAAATTCTCCTTGTGCTATAGTGTGCTTTAAAAAAAATTTTTTCTAGGGACAGAAAACTATAGGTAGGAAGAGTGTCAGTTTCTTTCACTGTGATAATCCTTGTTTCTAGGGACAGGGAAGGACAGTGAGGAAAATTCTCCTTGTGCTATAGTGTGCTTTAAAAAAACATTTTTTCTAGGGACAGAAAACTATAGGTAGTGTGACAGCAGGAAGGTAAAGTCACCTGGTTGCATCCAGGGGGGTAGATATATTTCTCCCAGATTCAGGCTTTATGCCGACTTATACAACTAGGGAGTTGATGAAGCCCAGCTGAGGCTAGTGGGCTCATGAATGACTCATACCTCTAGGGAGAGTGCTGGGCGTCGTGAGGCAGGGAGTTGATGAGACCAGCTGAAGCTTGTCAGCTCATTTAGGCCTCTATAAGAACTCCCAGATTCATTAGGTGTTAGCTCATGCCTGGAACCAGACCTGTGTGGACTGTCTAGGGAGAGTGAACCCCTGTGCGGTGAGGCAAAGCCTGTGTGGCTATTTGTTTGGACTTTTACTAAACCAGGGACTTAGGGACTAGGACAGCACCAGGCTGATCCCAGTTGTTAGTTTAGGAAACCTGCATGTTTAGTCAGAGGTCAAACTGACCAGGATTTATTTTGTTTATGTTACTTTTTGGCTTTGCTGTGTTTTGTCACTGTACATAGAGAAATAAACCGCACCTTTTGATTTTGAAAACCACAACCTCCGTCTGCTGGCCCTGTTTTTGTGTGGGGAGCCCAACCAGGGGGTCACACACACCCGCTACCGAGTTAACCCCCTCACAGTTGGTGGAGAACCAGTGGCAGTTTTTTTTAAGCCAGCATGGAGGAGATACTGAAACAGCTGGCTCTAGCAAATGCCAATCAACAGCAGACAAATGCAGGTTTGCAAAGGAGCCTTGCAGCCCAGCAGCAAGCTCATCAACAAGCCCAGCAGCAATCTGAGGCCCGCTTCATAGACCTGTTACAGAAGCAAGAGCAGAGACTACAACAAATGGAAGCAGTAATGCAGCAACGTCCGCAGACCAGTGAGGAAAGCCGTCCCACTAATACCGCGTCCTTTGGGGTGAGTCGTTTATTGACAAAAATGACTGGAGAGGATGATCCAGAGGTATTTTTGACCACATTTGAAAGGACTGCTGAAAGAGAAAAGTGGCCTGAGGAGCAGTGGGCTGGACTGGTGGCTCCTCTGTTAACTGGTGAATCGCAGAAGGCTTACTATGACCTAGAGCCTGACCAAGCAAAAGACTATGTGATGCTAAAAGCTGAAATATTGGCAAGGCTGGGTGTCACCCTGGCTGTCCGGGCTCAGCGTGTGCATAACTGGACTTTCCAGCTTGGAAAACCCACCAGGTCTCAAATGTATGATCTCATTCACCTGAGCAGGAAGTGGCTACAGCCAGAGACTTTGTCCGCACCAGAGATTGTGGAACGTGTTGTAATGGATCGGTTTTTGAGAGCTCTTCCTACTGCCATCCAAAAGTGGGTAAGCCATGGAGACCCAGAGACGGCCGGTGGTCTTGTGGATCGTGTAGAGAAATACTTGGCTACAGAGAACCTGACGGCCTCTTCCAGAGACTCTCGGACTTTCCACCCTAAGACCAGACCATCCCCATGGGCGGATAAGAGGATTCCAAGGGGTGAGGGTGGAGAGAGTGAGAGGGTGGGAGCTCTACCCAAAGTTTGGCGAGAACAGCCTGGGAAGTCAGGGGCTCAAGAGGCAGCCAAATGGATTGTTTGCTACCGCTGCCGGCAAGCGGGACATATTGCAGCAAATTGCCCGGTTGTGGAGGAACCCATGCAATGTGACTTTCTGATGGACAGACGTCAGTCGCTGTGTGCGACAGTCGCATGCACTGCCATTCGGGGAACTGAGAAACATTTATGCAAAATGTGTATTAATGGTAGAAATGTTGTGGTATTACTGGATTCAGGTAGCCTTGTGACCCTGATAAAGGCTGAATTAGTTAAAACAGAGGTCTCTGGGAATAGCAAGGTAGCTGTTATTTGTGTGCATGGGGACACCCGAGAGTATCCAGTGACTACAGTGTGTTTCGAGACCCCCAAAGGTACCCTCTCTCATCCAGTGGGGTTAGTATCTCAATTACCGCATGATGCCATTGTGGGAAGGGATTTTCCGAAGTTCTGGGAACTGTGGGATGATCCTGAGCCCCCCACTGGTGCCCCTATGTACCAGGAATGTGATAGCCAGAACTCCTCTGAGAGTGGTGAGGACTCTCCAGAATTTCCCTTGTCAGTATTGGCAGGGGAGACTCAAGAAACTGGAGAGGAGCCCACCTCCTCAGACGAAAACCTACCGTCTGTGGAGTTTTCTGATCTGGAGGTTCACAGGGAAAATTTTGCCACAGAACAGTTAAAAGACCCCGCCCTAATAAAGGCACGGGAAAACGTAGTGGAAATAGATGGCGAGTTAGTGAACCCAGATAATACCTGCACTTACCCATACTTCAGCGTAGAGAAGGACCTACTGTATCGGGTGGCAAAAAGGGCAGAAGAAACCGTTGAGCAGCTTGTGGTGCCCAAACCTTACAGGAAGTTGGTGTTGGAGTTGGCCCATGGGCACATTCTTGGAGGTCATCTGGGGACAGAGAAAACCCGAGAGAGGGTATTACAGAGATTCTATTGGCCTGGGGTGATGAAGGACATAGAAAATTATTGTTCCTCCTGCCCTGTGTGTCAGAGGTCGGCCCCGATGCCACATTTCCGTAGCCCGCTGGTCCCTCTACCCATTATTGAGGTCCCGTTTGAGAGAATCGCAATGGATTTGGTAGGTCCTATAATCAAGTCCGCTAGGGGGCACCAGTACATATTGGTTATAATGGACTATGCCACCCGTTATCCAGAAGCGATCCCTCTCAGAAATACCTCGGCCAAAACCATAGCCAAAGAGCTATCTCTTGTTTTTAGCCGGGTGGGTATTTGTAAAGAACTGCTTACGGACCAAGGTACACCCTTTATGTCCCGGGTTATGAAAGAGCTGTGTAAATTGCTCAAAGTGACGCAATTGCGTACATCTGTGTATCACCCCCAAACCGATGGGCTGGTTGAAAGATTCAACAAAACCCTAAAACAAATGTTGAAGAAAGTGGTGGATAGAGATGGAAAGGATTGGGACTGTCTACTTCCTTATTTGATGTTTGCTATTAGGGAGGTGCCCCAATCCTCTACGGGATTCTCCCCCTTTGAGTTACTGTATGGGAGACACCCAAGAGGGCTGTTGGATATTGCCAAGGAAACTTGGGAAAGTGAGAGTTCTCCCCACAGGAGTGTGATTGAGCATGTCGCCCTGATGCAAGATCGAATTGCACAGGTAATGCCCATCGTGAAGGAACATTTGGCCCAAGCGCAGTTGGCACAGCAGAGAGTGTACAACCGTGGAGCAAAGACCCGTACCTTTTCCCCGGGGGATAGGATATTGGTACTTGTCCCTACGGTTGAAAGTAAATTCCTTGCCAAATGGCAAGGCCCCTACGAGATAATGGAAAAAGTGAGCGAAGTGAATTACAAGGTCAGACAACCAGGAAGGCGAAAGCCCGAACAGATCTATCACGTTAATCTGTTGAAAGCCTGGAGGGATAGAGAGTCCCTAGTCGCAGAAACTTGGTCACCAGCTCAAACTGGTTGCGTGATTCCGGAGGTTGGAATAGCAGCCACCTTGTCACAACCCCAACAACAGGAGGTTAAGGAGTTTGTGCTTCGCAACAAGGAGGTGTTCTCTGAGCTGCCGGGACAAACATCTGGGGTAGAGCATGATATTATTACCCCGCCCGGTGAAAGGGTGAAGTTAAAACCCTATCGGATCCCAGAGGCCCGACGGGAGGCAATACGGGAGGAAGTACAGAAAATGCTGAACTTAGGGGTGATAGAGGAGTCCCAAAGTGATTGGTCTAGTCCCATTGTGTTGGTGCCTAAACCGGATGGGAGCTGGCGATTTTGTAACGATTTTCGTCAGTTGAACAAAGTTACAAAATTTGACACCTACCCCATGCCACGTATAGATGAGTTGATCGACCGGCTGGGAACAGCCCGATACATGACGACTCTTGACCTCACAAAAGGGTATTGGCAAATTCCCCTGGCCAAGTCGGCCAAAGAGAAAACCGCATTTGTAACCCCAGACGGGGCGTTCCAATATAAGAGAATGCCGTTCGGGTTACAGAATGCGCCGGCCACATTCCAGCGGAAAATGGACCAGATACTGAGGCCCCATCGGAAGTATGCTGCGGCTTACCTGGATGACGTAATTGTCCATAGCACAGATTGGGCCTCACATCTGCCAAAAGTGCAAGCAGTCCTAGACTCTATCCGGGAAGCGGGGTTTACGGCTAACCCCAAGAAGTGTACCATTGGGCAGGAGGAGGCCAAATATCTTGGGTACACCATTGGCAGGGGAGTAATAAAACCCCAACTCAACAAAGTCGAGGCCATCCAGAGTTGGCCACGTCCCAACAGCAAGAAGCAGGTACGAGCCTTTCTGGGAATCGCGGGTTATTATCGGCGCTTCATTCCCCACTTTGCTTCTAAGGCTGTGCCCCTAACCAACCTGACGAAAGGGAAAGGGTCGGTCATGATTAAATGGACCCCCGAGGCGGAGGCAGCATTCCAATTCTTGAAACAAGCCTTATGTAGCCAGCCAGTGCTGTACTCACCCGACTTCTCTAAAGACTTTGTCGTACAAAGTGATGCATCAGATGTGGGGTTAGGAGCAGTATTGTCCCAGGTCTGGAACGGGGAAGAGCACCCAGTCATTTACCTCAGCAGGAAGTTGAAGTCCCATGAGGTAAATTACGCCACGGTTGAAAAGGAGTGTTTAGCGGTGAAGTGGGCTCTAGATTCCCTTCGGTACTATCTGCTAGGTAGGCACTTTGACATGGTTACGGATCACGCTCCGTTAAAGTGGATGGCTCAAAACAAGGAGACAAATAGAAGAGTGAATAGGTGGTTCCTGGCCCTACAGGAATTCAACTTCACAGTAAAGCATCGCCCTGGCGTTCAAATGGGGAATGTGGATGCTTTGTCTGGAGTACATGAATGCCTGATTGCTGGTGTTCCAACCCCAAGGTTAAAACAAGAGGGGGGGGTATGTGACAGCAGGAAGGTAAAGTCACCTGGTTGCATCCAGGGGGGTAGATATATTTCTCCCAGATTCAGGCTTTATGCCGACTTATACAACTAGGGAGTTGATGAAGCCCAGCTGAGGCTAGTGGGCTCATGAATGACTCATACCTCTAGGGAGAGTGCTGGGCGTCGTGAGGCAGGGAGTTGATGAGACCAGCTGAAGCTTGTCAGCTCATTTAGGCCTCTATAAGAACTCCCAGATTCATTAGGTGTTAGCTCATGCCTGGAACCAGACCTGTGTGGACTGTCTAGGGAGAGTGAACCCCTGTGCGGTGAGGCAAAGCCTGTGTGGCTATTTGTTTGGACTTTTACTAAACCAGGGACTTAGGGACTAGGACAGCACCAGGCTGATCCCAGTTGTTAGTTTAGGAAACCTGCATGTTTAGTCAGAGGTCAAACTGACCAGGATTTATTTTGTTTATGTTACTTTTTGGCTTTGCTGTGTTTTGTCACTGTACATAGAGAAATAAACCGCACCTTTTGATTTTGAAAACCACAACCTCCGTCTGCTGGCCCTGTTTTTGTGTGGGGAGCCCAACCAGGGGGTCACACACACCCGCTACCGAGTTAACCCCCTCACAGTAGGAAGAGTGTCAGTTTCTTTCACTGTGATAATCCTTGTTTCTAGGGACAGGGAAGGACAGTGAGGGAAATTATCCTTGTGCTATAGTGTGCTAAAGCATTCCTCATCAACCATCTTTGAAATCCTTGTTTTTTTGGACAGTCAGGGAAATTGTCGTTGTGCTATTCTGTGCAAAAGCAATCATCCTCAACCATATTTAGAAATCCTTAAGTAAAGGGACAGAGAAGGACACCTGAAGGTAGCCCTTATTGCTTTTTTCCCATCTCCCTGCAGGCCATCTATTAGAATGTCTGGAAGGCAAACAAGGAGAGGCAGACAGTCAGGAGGCAATAAAAGAGGGCAAGCAGGCTCTGTGTCTGGGGGCAACAGTGCTGGTCGTGGACGCGGTGCATTGTCATCAGCACATGGCCATGGGACACGCTTGTCCTTCTTTTCGGCAGCTGGACATGTTGAGCCACATCATGCCGAAGACTTGGTAGAGTGGATGACCAAGCCCTCCTCCTCCTCCTCATCCTCTCTCACCCAGGCTCAGGGTACTGGAAAAGCAGCTGCCAAAGCGTCCTCTTCCCTGGTATCAATGTCAGACTCATCATCAGTCACTCCTTCCCTAGACCCACCATGTCCTCCTCCTGAGGAGTCCCCCGAACTGTTTGAGCACAGTGTTGGGTACATGCTCCAGGAGGATGCCCAGCGTTTCGAAGGGTCTGATGATGAAACCCAGCTACAGGAAGGCAGTAGCGTGAGAGCAGACAGAGGGGATGCTCAAGAAGGACACCAATCTGGCAGTCATGTTCCAGCAGCTGCAGCATACTGCCAGATTGGCTCCAGTGATGAGGAGGGAGGGGATGATGAGGTCACTGACTCCACGTGGGTGCCTAATAGGAGAGAGGAGGAGGAGGAGGATGAGGAGGAGGCACATCTCCAACGAGGCAGGATGCCCTTTGGTGGCCAGCGTAAGGGCAGTACACCGACGGAATCACACCGCAGAGCTCCGCCTGTGCAGGGCGCTGCCTCTGCCCGTCATTCAAAAAGTTCTTTGGTGTGGGCCTTTTTTGAGGCTAGTGCATCAGATCGCACAGCTGCTGTTTGCAACATATGTCTCAAGCGTATATCGCGTGGCCAAAACATCAGCCGCTTGGGTACCACATGCCTGACCAGACATATGTTGACCTGCCATGCAGCTCGTTGGCAAGCCTACCTCAAAGACCCACACCAAAGAACAAAGCGGACCTCTCCTTGCACCGCATCAGCTGGGATCTCCAACCCCACTATAACTTCAGTCCTCTCTGAAACATGCACTGAGAGGAATGAAGGTGTAGAATTAGGTGTGTCACAGCCAAGTACTTGCGGCCACTCTGCTAGCAGTACACCGACGTCCGATTCTAGCAGGCAAATTTCCCTGCCCCAGCTGCTGGACCGTCGAAAGAAGTTCACTCCCAGCCATCCACATGCCCAGCGGTTGAATGCTAGCTTGGCTAAATTGCTAGCGCTTCAACTGCTGCCTTTTCAGTTGGTAGACTCGGCCCCCTTCCGTGAGTTTGTGCAATGTGCGGTTCCTCAGTGGCAGGTTCCCAAACGCCACTTTTTCTCACGGAAGGCTATTCCGGCTCTCTACCGGCATGTGGAAGGCAATGTCTTGGCCTCGCTGGACAGGGCGGTCAGCGGTAAGGTGCATATTACCGCTGACTCATGGTCCAGCAGGCATGGACAGGGACGTTACCTTTCTTTCACGGCCCATTGGGTCACTCTTTTGGCAGCTGGGAAGGATGCAGGACAAGGTGCAGTAGTGTTGGAGGTTGTTCCACCGCCACGCCTCCAAAATGCTACTACTGGTTGTGACACACCTCTCTCCTCCACCCCCTCCTCTTCTTCTTCCTCCATGGCCTCTTCCTGTGGTTTGTCCTCGGAACCAGCGGTGCTCCGTAGGCGTTCAAGGGGCTACGCAAGTACGCAGGCAAAAAGATGCCATGCCGTGCTTGCGCTGGTGTGTTTGGGGGACAGAAGCCACACTGGGGCAGAGGTCCTGTCTGCTCTGCAGGGCCAGGCCGAGAGGTGGTTGACGCCACGCCAGCTTAAGCCAGGAATGGTGGTTTGCGACAATGGCACCAACCTCCTCTCCGCCCTCCGACAGGGACAACTGACCCATGTGCCCTGTGTGGCTCACGTCCTTAACCTGGTGGTGCAGCGGTTCTTGGGCAGGTACCCGGGCTTACAGGATGTCCTGAGGCAGGCCAGGAAAGTCTGTGTGCATTTCCGCAGATCTTATAATGCCAGTGCTCGCCTGGCTGAGCTGCAAAAGGAGTTGAACCTGCCCAAGAACCGCCTTATATGTGACATGCCCACCAGGTGGAACTCAACGTTGGCCATGCTGCAGCGGCTGCACACGCAGCAGAGGGCCATCAATGAGTACCTGTGCGACTACGGCACCAGGACAGGGTCAGGGGAGCTTGGTTTTTTTTCTCCACGCCAGTGGGGCATGATCAGGGATGCATGCACTGTCCTGGCACCATTTGAGGAGGCCACGAGGATGGTGAGCAGTGACAGTGCATGCATCAGTGACACTGTACCTCTTGTCCACCTGTTGGAGCACACGCTGCGTGGAATAATGGACAGGGCACTTGAGGCAGAACAGAGGCAGGAAGAGGAGGACTTCCTTGCCTCTCAAGGCCCCCTTTACCCAGACAGTGTTCCTTCTGTCCCACCCATCGCACAGGAAGAGGAGGAGGAGGAGGAGGAGGAGGAGGAGGAGGAGGATTGTGTCAGCATGGAGGTGGAGGCTGGCACTCAGCATCATCAGCAGCAGTCTTTTAGGGATGATTTACAGTCCCAAGAAACCAGTGGACTTGTACGTGGCTGGGAGGAGGTGGCTGCGGATCATGTCGTCCTTAGTGACCCAGAGGACTCCGGAGCGAATGCCTCAGCAAACCTACGCTGCATGGCCTCCCTGATCCTGCAAAGTCTGCGGAAGGATCCTCGTATTCTTCGGATCAAGGAGAGGGACCATTACTGGCTGGCCACTCTCCTTGATCCACGGTACAAGGGTAAGGTTGCAGACCTTATGTTACCGTCGCAGAGGGAGCAGAGGATGAGACAACTCCGGGAGGCCTTGCAGAAAGGTCTGTGCAACGCGTTCCCAGAGACTGGGAGGTTACAAACTCCTGGTCCTGGACAACGAGTTGCTGAGGCTTCGGCCAGTCAAAGAAGGAGCGGTGGGGAAGGTGGCCGTCTGACCGATGCGTTCAGACAATTCTTTAGTCCGCAGCCCCAAAGTATGATCGGTTCCAGCAACCATCGCCAGCGTCTGATAAACATGGTGCAGGAATATCTAGGGGCAAGGTCAGACTTGGACACCTTCCCCACCGAAAATCCTCTGGCTTACTGGGTCTTGAGGATGGATCACTGGCCAGAGCTTGCACAGTATGCAATTGAGCTACTGGCCTGTCCTGCATCCAGCGTTCTTTCGGAACGCACATTCAGTGCTGCTGGAGGATTTGTCACGGATCACAGGGTGCGCCTGTCCACCGACTCGGTTGATCGACTGACTTTCATCAAGATGAACCAGTCTTGGATCACCACCAGCTACCACACACCTGATGCTGATATAACAGACTAATTGATTTTAACATGTCACATCCCTTCAAGACTGATGCTGATGCTGAGTGCCTGTGCTGTTATGTTGACTGGCTATCCTCCTCCTCCGAGTCCTCAATGATACGATTGATGATGATAGCTTGGAAGATCATTTTTGTTTATGGGTGCCGCCACCAGTGGCTAAGGCCCAATTTTTCAGCCCCTGTTTTACAGGGGCGTGTAATTACAATTTTTTTAGCAATAATTTGCCATAGGGCTCATTGCTGTGCTCCAAGTACAGTATCTGTGAGGGGTTGGAGTGTTGTGGCACCAGTGCCTAAGGCCCAATTTTTCAGCCCCTGTTTAACAGGGGCGTGTCATTACAATTTTTGAAGCAATACTTTGCAACAGGGCTCATTGCTGTGCTCCAAGTACAGTATCTGTGAGGGGTTGTAGTGTTGTGCCACCAGTGCCTAAGGCCCAATTTTTCAGCCCCTGTTCAACAGGGGCATGCAATTACAATTCTTGATCTAATAATTCACAGCAGGGCCCATTGCTGCACCCACCAAGAGTAACTCTGAGGGCTTACAGTGTTGTGGCAACACCACCACCACCACCACCACGAAAGGCCCAATTTTTCAGCCCCTGTTCAAAAGGGGCATGTAATTACAATTCTTGATCTAATAATTCACAGCAGGGCCCATTGCTGCACCCACCAAGAGTAACTCTGAGGGCTTACAGTGTTGTGGCAACACCACCACCACCACCACCACCACGAAAGGCCCAATTTTTCAGCCCCTGTTCAACAGGGGCATGCAATTACAATTCTTGATCTAATAATTCACAGCAGGTCCCATTGCTGCACCCACCAAGAGTAACTCTGAGGGCTTACAGTGTTGTGGCAACGCCACCACCACCACCACCATGAAAGGCCCAATTTTTCAGCCCCTGTTCAAAAGGGGCATGTAATTACAATTCTTGATCTAATAATTCACAGCAGGGCCCATTGCTGCACCCACCAAGAGTAACTCTGAGGGCTTACAGTGTTGTGGCAACGCCACCACCACCACCACCACCACCACGAAAGGCCCAATTTTTCAGCCCCTGTTCAAAAGGGGCATGTAATTACAATTCTTGATCTAATAATTCACAGCAGGGCCCATTCCTGCACCCACCAAGAGTAACTCTGAGGGCTTACAGTGTTGTGGCAACGCCACCACCACCACCACCACGAAAGGCCCAATTTTTCAGCCCCTGTTCAAAAGGGGCATGTAATTACAATTCTTGATCTAATAATTCACAGCAGGGCCCATTCCTGCACCCACCAAGAGTAACTCTGAGGGGTTACAGTGTTGTGGCAACACCACCACCACCACCACCACCACGAAAGGCCCAATTTTTCAGCCCCTGTTCAACAGGGGCATGCAATTACAATTCTTGATCTAATAATTCACAGCAGGGCCCATTCCTGCACCCACCAAGAGTAACTCTGAGGGCTTACAGTGTTGTGGCAACACCACCACCACCACCACCACCACGAAAGGCCCTAATTTTTCAGCCCCTGTTCAACAGGGGCATGCAATTACAATTCTTGATCTAATAATTCACAGCAGGGCCCATTGCTGCACCCACCAAGAGTAACTGTCAGGGCTTACAGTGTTGTGGCACCAGCACCACCATCAAAGGCCCAATTTTTACTACCACTGTTCAACAATTATATGTAATTAAAATTCCTGATATAATAGTTGACAGCAGGGCGTTCCAGCACCAACCAAGAGTAACTGTGAGTGCTTACAGTGTTGTGCCAACACCAACAACTAAGGGGCCTATTTCTGCAGAGTATATACGGCAGGTCCCTACTTTCAAACATCCAACTTACAAACGACTCCTACTTGCAAACGCAAGAAGACAACAGGAAGTGAGAGGAAATCTACCACTAGGAAGGAAAATTCTCTCCTGTAAGAATAAATATGGGAGAAAGGTGTCTCCTCTGTACTGATGCTTTATCAGCAATCCTTGTTTCAAGAAAAACACCACATTTCAAAAACAGTTGTCATTGGGACGGAAAGTGAGGTGAAATGTTCTGAACAGGGGCACAGACAGCAAAACAAATGTTACAGGGGTGATAACCCTTACCTATGTTTTCCAAAAAGTTTAAAAATAGATTTTTGGGCTGGAGCTACACTTCAACAATGTACCTGTTCAAAATTACAAACAGATTCTACATAAGAACAAACCTACAGTCCCTGTCTTGTATGCACCGCCTGTATACGGCTGTTCAGAGTATATAGGGCCTTTTTTATTTTATGTGCGGGGTTCCCCTTAATATCCATACAAGACCCAAAGGGGCTGGTAATGGGCTGGGGTAGGGGGGGGGGGGGGGTCATGGGGTAGCTATGCCATTTTTCTTAAAGATTTTCATCCATATTACCGGGACCAGACATTACATTAAAGCCGCAAGCAGTTTTAAATGGCTTTTTTTTCCTTTAGAAGTGTCATTTTGTGCAGGGACAGTTCTAAACACGGGAAACACGTGGCACTTCACAGGCATACTTTAGACACCCCCCAGGTACGATATTTAAAGGAATATTTGACTTTTTTTTTTTCACTTTATGCATCATTAAAATGACTGCTCCCGAAAAACGACCGTTTTTAAAACTTCTTTTTGCATTGATACATGTCCCCTGGTGCACAACCCGGGTTCCCAAACCCTTTTTAGGACAATAACATGCATAATAGTTGTTATAATTAGCACTTTAGAATTCGAACGTTCGCATCCATTGTATTTAATAGGGTTCTAATGTTCGTACGAACTTTCGGTCCGTTCGCGGGTTCTGGTGCGAACCGAACCCGGGGGTGTTCGGCTCATTACTACCGCAAAGCAATCACTGAGTTCTGCTACCTATTAGACTTATTGCTCCCAACTTCTTTGGATGTCATAGTTGGAAATCCCAAAGCAAAGCAATTTTTGATTAATGACTGGTCATGTTCTTCAGAATGCTGGTTGTTCTCTTCATCTTGATAAACGCTTAATGTTGGTCACCTCATGTTGCATTCAGTATTGAGCTGTTACCACAGATGATTTAAAGGGGTTGTAAACCCTCATGTTTTTTTCACCTTAATGCATCCTATGCTTGCTGTTTCCGGCCCCCAAGCCCTCCCCGTTTTACTTACCTGAGCCCCGAATTTCCATGAGCGCGATCCCGCGTCACTCTCCCCATTGCTTTCCGGCTCTTCATTGGATAGATTGATAGCAGCGCAGCCATTGGCTCCCGCTGCTGTCAATCAAATCCAATGACCGCGGCCGCGGGGGGGCGGAGCGGAGTCAAACACGGCGGCTATGGCCGCCGAGTGTATGACATGGGAGCGCGCCCGCAAGGTAACCCCCTCAGGATAGAACTTCCCAGAGGGGGTTATCTATTGGGGGAAGGAGCCGCAAGAGCTGCCGTGGGACCCCAGAAGAGGACGATCGGGGCCACTCTGTGCAAAACGAACTGCACCTTGGAGGTAAGTATGACATTTTTTATTTAAAAAAAATTAAAACTGAAACTTAAGCATCACTTTAAAGTAGGATTCCAAGCAAACAGGTAAATACAGTGAGGGAAAAAAGTATTTGACCCCCTGCTGATTTTATACATTTGCCCACTGACAAAGAAATTATCAGTCTATACTTTCAATGTTATGTTTTTGTAACAATTAGAGACAGAACAACAAAAAAATCCAGAAAAAATAATTTCAAAAAACGTAATTTTGCATTTTAATGAGTGAAATAAGTTTTTGACCCCATTGCAAAACATGACTTAGTACTTGGTGGAAAAACCCTTGTTGGCAATCACAGAGGTCAGATGTTTCTTGTAGTTGGCCACCAGGTTTGCACACATCTCAGGAGGAATTTTGTCCCACTCCTCTTTGCAGATCCTCTCCAAGTCATTAAGGTTTCAAGGCTGACTTTTGGTAACTCGAACCTTTAGCTCCCTCCACAAATTTTCTATGGTATTAAGGTCTGGAGACTGGCTAGGCCACTCCAGGACTTTAATGTGCTTCTTCTTAAACCTCTCATTTGTTGCCTTGGCCATATGTTTTGGGTCATTGTCATTGTTCAATACCCCTCCACGACCCATTTTCAGTGCTCTGGCTGAAGGAAGGAGGTTCTCACCCAAGATTTGACACTACATATCCCTGTCCATCGTCCCTTTTATGCGGTGAAGTTGTCCTGTCCCCTTAGCAAACCCCCCCAAAGCATAATGTTTACTTCCCTATGTCTGACGGTGAGGATGGTGTTCTTGGGGTCATAGGCAACATTCCTCCTCCTCCAAACAGGGCAAGTTGGGTTGATGCCAAAGAGCTCGATTTTGGTCTCATCTGACCACAACACTTTCACCCAGTTCTCCTCTGAATCATTCAGATGTTCATTAGCAAATGTCAGACGGGCAAGTACATGTGCTTTCTTGAGCAGGGGGACATTGCGGGCGCTGCAGGATTTCAGTCCTTCACGGCGTAGTGTGTTACCAATTGTTTTCTTGGTGACTATGGTCCCAGCTGCCTTGAGATCATTGACAAGATTCTCCCGTGTAGTTCTGGGCTGATTCCTCACCATCCTCATGATCATTGAAACACCACGAGGTGAGATCTTCTATGAAGCCCCAGACCGAGGGAGATTGACAGTTATTTTGTGCTTCTTCCATTTGCGAATAATTGCACCAACCTCTCACCAAGCTGTTAGGCGATGGTCTTGTAGCCTATTCCAGCCTTGTGTAGGTCTACAATCTTGTCCCTGACATCCTTGGACAGTTCATTGGTCTTGGCCATGGCGGAGAGATTGGAATCTGATTGATTGCTTCTGTGGACAGGTGTCTTTTAGAGAGTGCTCCTAATCTCAGCTCGTTACCTGTATAGAAGACACCTGGGAGACAGTAATCTTGCTGATTGATAGGGGATTGAATACTTATTTCACTCATTAAAATGCAAATCAATTTATAACTTTTTTTAAATGCTTTTTCTGGGTATTTTTGTTGTTATTCTGTCTCTCACTGCTAAAATAAACGTACAATTTAAATTATAGACTGATCATTAATTGTCAGCGGGCAAACGTACAAAATAAGCAGGGAATCAAATACTTTTTAACCTCACTGTACAATACATATCTTACATGTTTTTTGTTAATCTGCCAAATGATTTTCGGTCTTTTAATCCTGTCTTGTGATTTGTATACACGTGCTACAAAGCATAGCTAAGCTGGTGTCACCTTAACTTACTGGTTCAGAATTTTGTGCCTCCTATGTCAACGTTTTATTCTCCAACTTTCCAACACGACAATGGGGTTGATTTACTAAAGCTGGAGAGTACAAAATCAGGCTCAATTCTGCATACAAACCAATCACCTTCCAACCTCAGATTGTTCAATTAAGCTTTGGCAATAAAACCTGGAAGCAGATTGGTTTCTATGCAGAAGTGAGCCTGATTTTGCACTTTCCAGCTTTAGTAAATAAATTCCATAGAATCATTATCAATACCTCTAATAAGGGATCACAAGGTAAACACGAAGCATTAAACCTGAGCCAGGAAAAAGTGGAAATATGTTCCCAGATGACGGAGTGGAGGAAGTGTGTGAATCACAATACAGGTTAAATAGAATTACAAATATCTTAGTAGGTGAACCAGTTAACGTTTTCTTATTTTAATTGTGTTTTAAGATTTTTCTACTTTAACCTTGTTTTAGGCACCTTTCTGATTTTTAAGGTTTTACACCTTAAAGTCTTAAAGAGGATTTGAAATGTAGAAGCTGTGTCCAAAAAAAGGCAAGCAAAGGGCAAATGATTAGTCACCAGTATTTCTTGTAAACTCTAAGACCGGGGTGCCCAGCCAGTGGCCTGGGGGCCACATGTGGCCCGCGGAGCCCTCTGATGTGGCCCGCGACCTCCTGCTCTGGGATGGAATAGAATACTGTTATTAAAGTTAGGGTTATAACTAAAATCACAGTGTATATATGAGCATATCTATTCTGCAGTGGTTACTAGGCTGCTTTCAAACGAATCCGCAGATGTAGAGCAGTTTACCTGCACAGAGCCATAGACTTCTGTTAATACCTGCGAGTTTGGTGAGCTTTCTAAAACTGCAAAATTTAATAGAAGTCTATTGCAAAGTGCAGAAAAGCCAAAGGTACTCTGCGGGTAAACTGCAGCGCATCAGTGTGAAAACAGTCATGGGCCCCCTTTTACAAGGTCTGTCCGACCCAATTGGACCCTCCATTCACCTCTAAGGAGTGGCAGATGTAAACAGACTTGTGTCCTACCTCCATTCCGACCGGCTATGTCTGCAGAGCAGACACGGACCTTCCATCCGCCCGCTCCGCTCATTGTGGCCCGCGACCAGTTACCAAGTCGCTTAAGTGGCCCTCGCGCTTCAAAAGGTTGGGCACCCCTGATCTAAGAGATTTTTTTTTTTTTACCATTTTACCATGCCAAGTTCTACCTCTGATGACTGATAGCCAAGTAACAAGGAACACGAAGAAAGGTGGAGAATGCACAGAGCTACAGACTGAATTAAACAAAAAGAGGAAGATCTTTGTACTGCAGGTCCTTAGTTACAGCTTTCTCTCCAGCAAGGAGAACAGTAAGCAGCACAGTAGTAACATCACCAAATATCTCTTCTCTTCTGAGAATAGCAGCCAGAGGCATTGGCGACATAGATGATCTCACACTAATTTCTGAGTTGAAAAAGCTGTGTTTTTTGGTTTACTATGGATTCTGTAGTTCTGGATCAGAACTTTCAATCCTGTGTCCAGATTTTATCAGACATGCAATCTGTGTGAGGACATAGGTGTGCAGGGCCATTATATACTAAGGTCTGAGGATCGCTCAGAGCTTTCAGTTTGGAGACAGCTCCTAGTGTTGGAAATAGAAGGTGGTCATCCAGGGGTCATAGGTGCCCCAGCCAGCAGCCAAGAGACAGGGGGTCTCACCCAGGGGTCAGAGGTGCCCCCAACCAGCAGCAATGAGACAGGAGGTCTCACCCAGGGGTCAGAGGTGCCCCCAACTAGCAGCGATAAGACAGGAGGTCTCACCCAGGGGACAGAGGTGCCCCAGCCAGTAGTCAGGAGAGAGAAGGTCTCATTCCAGGAGTCAGGTCAGCTCCTATTGGGGTGTCAGGAGAACCCCTATCCAGAGGCCAGGATTGAGCCATGCAGCAGGACACTGCGACTAAAGGCTAAAAGAGCCAAGGGAACCAGTAGATCTGGACAACACAGTAAGAGGGACTGGCAAGAAGAGTAGAGGTGCTGCCAACATGGGAGCCAGGTAGAGTTGCCACCTCATCCCTATAAAACTGAACACATATTAATTACACAGGTTCTGTGGCTGATTAAGGTGGTAATTAAACTCATGTGGTGCCTTATCTGCATTAAATTAGCCTCAGAACCTGTGTAATTCATATGTGTTCGGGTTTAAAGGGATGAGGTAGCAACCCTAGAGCCAGGTGACTTAGTATTTTTGTTGTTCATATTAATGTGGAAGGACCCCTGCGTGGGCAACTCATGTCTATGTGAACTTTCCATTTTGTTTAATAAAAGTGGGCTGCCATGCCCTAAAATGCTGTTTGGACTGGCGCAACTCATTGAAAAAGCACCTACCACATAAGTGTAATCACCCTAATACCAAACCCTTAGTGCCGGTTCACACAGGGGCAACCCGACTTACAGCACGACTTTGCAAGGCGACTTCAGCGTGACTTGGAGCAACTTACAAAGCGACTTAAAGTTGCCTTCAAGACAGGCGACTTTGGCTGTGGCCAATCACAGAATAATCAGCTCTGTGGGAGGGAGGGGTTTGCTTGAGTAAACTATTTTCTTTTCCTGTAAAGTTGCTTCAGTTAAGATGGAGATCCGACTTTGGAGGCAACTTCCATTGAAATATATGGGTACAAGTTGCCTAGAAGTCGCCTTGAAGTAGTACAGGAACCTTTTCTAAAGTCGGAGCAGATGTCTGGTACTGGCCATGGTGCTGTCGGAAGACTTGTGTGATTAAAGTTCACAGCCTGAAAAATACTACAACATATAGCAAACTGTTTTTGCTAGTATGGGATACTCCAAATATAGGACAACCACTGTATCATATGCATCAAGTTGTGAGTGAATTGTTGATGGTCACTGAGATTTCTATGCACAAGGGAAATAGTTATTCACGGATTGACACGTTATGGTAGTTGCATCAAGAAGCACTGAATACAGAAGGCTCCGGAGGCACTTAGTCAGCATACAGGTGAAGCTCAAAAAATGTAAATATCGTGCAAAAGTTCATTTATTTCACTAATTCAACTTAAAAGGTGAAACTAATATATGAGATAGACTCATTACATGAAAATCAAGATAGTTCAAGCCGTGATTTGTCATAATTGTGATGATTATGGCCTACAGCTCATGAAAACCCCAAATCCACAATCTCAGAAAATTTGAATATTGTGAAAAGGTGCAATATTCTAGGCTCAAAGTGTCCCACTCTAATCAGCTAATTAAGCCATAACACCTGCAAAGGGTTTCTGAGCCTTTAAATGGTCTCTCAGTCTGGTTCAGTAGGAATCACAATCATGGGAAAGGCTGCTGACCTGACAGTTGTGCAGAAAACCATCATTGACACCCTCCATAAGGAGGGAAAGCCTCAAAAGGTAATTGCAAAAGAAGTTGGATGTTCCCAAAGTGCTGTATCAAAGCAGATTAATAGAAAGTTATGTGGAAGGGAAAAGTGTGAAAGAAAAAGGTGCACAAGCAGCAGGGATGACCGCAGCCTGGAGAGGATTGTCAGGAAAAGATCATTCAAAAGTGTTGGGGACTTTCACAAGGAGTGGACTGAGGCTGGAGTCAGTGCATCAAGAGCCACCACACACAGATGGAACCTGGACATGGGCTTCAAATGTCGTATTCCTCTTGTCAAGCCACTCCTGAAAAACAAACAATGTCAGAAGCGTCTTACTTGGGCTAAAGAAAAACAGACCTGGTCTGTTGCTCAGTGGTCCAAAGTCCTCTATTCTGATGAGAGCAAATTATGCATCTCATTTGGAAACCAAGGAGCCAGAATATGGAGGAAGAATGGAGAGGCACACACTGCAAGATGCTTGAAGTCCAGTGTGAAGTTTCCACAGTCTGTGTTGATTTGGGGAGCCATGTCATCTGCTGGTGTTGGTCCACTGTGCTTCATTAAGTCCAAGGTCAACGCAGCCGTCTACCAGGAGATTTTGGAGCACTTCATGCTTCCCTCTGCAGAAGAGCTCTATGGGGATGCTGACTTCATTTTCCAGCAGGACTTGGCACCTGCCCACACTGCCAAAAGCACCAAAACCTGGTTCAATGACCGTGGAATTACTGTGCTTGATTGGCCAGCAAACTCGCCTGACCTGAACCCCATAGAGAATCTATGGGACATCGCCAAGAGAAAAATGAGAGACATGAGACGAACAATGCAGAAAAGCTAAAGGCCGCTATTGAAGCATCCTGGTCTTCCATACCACCTCAGCAGTACCACAGGCTGATAGCTTCCATGCCACGCCGCATTGAGGCAGTAATTGCTGCAAAAGGGGCCCAAACCAAGTACTGAGTACATATGCATGCTTATATATGTACAATCCTTGTGTAGCATTACCCCCGTAGGAGCTGCTGGTTTAGATTTGAGCCTGCCGTTACCTTTCTGTTTACCACACTCGTCTCAGGGGTCCCTCTTGAAGAGCTTTCATGAATGTCCACACCAACACTTGGTTTCTTTTTCTTCAAGAGTTTAATAAAACAGTTCCAACAGAGGGGTAGAGGGATAGGGGAGGTTCAGGTACCTTGCTTTGCGGATCACGGGCACAATCTTAGATCCAGAGGACAAATCGGTTCCACACTGGATTCAGTAACTACCGGATAGGCCTACTCTCACTGGCCTAGCAACCGGTGCGAAGCTCGCTCAAAGTCTCTGCCACAGACTTGGTGAGTGCCATTGAGTCATTTCACAATCTTCTGCCACAAAGATCGTGCAACCACACTGACACTTTGCAAAGTTCCTCAGGAAACACACAGCTCACGGTGCCAGAATCTTTCAGCCAGTCCGGCAGCACCGTGAGGTAAATTGGCCAGGATACTTCCTTCAATTGAGTCCCCAATTGTTCCGCTTCTTCCTGCAGGCGAGACCGCGTAGGACCATCCCTGGACTAGTAGGCCCCAGAAACTCCTGGGCCTACTCTCAGTTGCAGAGCCCCCGGCCAGCAGGCCCCAAGGCTGAAAAACGGCTGGCTCGTACCTGAGGCCAGGAGGGCCCTCAGGTCAGGATCCGGCAAACGAACCCCGCTAGAGCGGTCTCTGTCCCTTAAGTACCCCTTCCCAGAATGCACAGCGGGCCAACCACGCCCCCTGAGCCACCCCTGGAAAAGGAACACCCAACACATCCTGCCTGCCGCATTTCCAACCCTGACCCACGGCGACAGCGACACCCACTGTCAAGTGGAAAACGCGCAACCCAGCTGGACTGAAACAGAGCCAACAATTTAGCGTAATCCTTCTGAGCTAAACTACATCTCAGACAACTAAATTTAACACATAGCACCTACCCAACAGTTGTAGGGCGCTACACTTGTTTTATTGATTGCATGTAATATTCAAATTTTCTGAGATTATGGATTTAGGATTTTCATGAGCTGTAAGCCATAATCATCACAATTATGACAAATCACGGCTTGAACTATCTTGCTTTGCATGTAATGAGTCTATCCCATATATTAGTTTCACCTTTTAAGTTGCATTAGTGAAATAAATGAACTTTTGCACGATATTCTAATTTTTCGAGTTTCACCTGTATGGGCCCTTCTTACTAACGTTATATTGCTGACTGATAGTTTCTCAGTTAGAGTTACAAGGACATTTATAAGAGATGACATAACTCCAACTTGCTGTTGATGAGAGATTGTACTGCTGTAGGATTCTACTTCTTGTACCTGTACTTTTAGGGTTGTTCATAAAAATGTCATAGAACTGCAGTCTAACTGTGCATGTTAAATTTAGTGAATAACACCTAAGAATAAGTATTACAATCGGTTAGCAATGCACTCATTATTCCAGAACCTTTTATTTCTAGTATGCTTTATCCATGTTCCTGCTTAGTAGAAACACAAGGTCTCTGTATTTCTTTCCAACAGAACAACGATCTGCCTTGTTTACATAGGCAGACTGCCTCTCTCGGAATGATCGCTGGTTTTTTTGCTGATTGGCTCCCACTGTGTCCAATCACAGTTGAAGCGGGGCTCCGCAGCGCGCACGCGTGCCCCAGAGCCGAATAGAGGAATCACGTACTGGTACGTGATTTTACGCTTAAGGGCCGCCTTGCCGCAGTATATGTTCGTGGGGCTGTCCTTAAGTGGTTAAATCCAGTTGTACTTTTGCAGTAAATCAGCTAAAACGATTCAATGGCTAGTCAAAAGATAGAATTGAAAAATCTTTTGTTTTCAGTTAAGCCAAACGCTCCCGAAAGTACTGTTTCAGGGAGGACTGTCATATTTGTTTGGAAACAGTGATCTCTTTGTAGAAGTCTGACACACCTCCTGTGAGGAACATGAGCTTTGCTGATTGGAGGGCCCTACATAGTGAGGTATGTGTCAGACTGCTGCAGAGATATTACTGCTTCCACACAGAAAGCAGCAGTCCTCTTTGCAGTGTAATCCCAGGAGACAGCACATTGGAATCCCAGTGGGAATCAATCACTCTCAATAAATATGTTATTGATTTATATAAAAACTCCACCTGGGCTTTAAAGCAGTATTATTATTATTCCTGTTTACCAATGCTTAGATGTGGTGGCTGCAATGGTTTTCTTTTTTACGCTTTCTCTCCTTTATTTTCACCTGGTGTTCTGGCCAGTAAGTCTGTTGTTTTTCAACAGAGTTGAAGCTGTGCTGAAGATGTATACAGTTGCATGGCTAAGACAAACTATCTACTACTGACAGGAGCTCTTACAATGATCAGCTTATATTTATTTACATAAAACTTTTATCCCAAAAGAAAAAAAGAAAAATTTCTGTAACTGCTTATAAAGTGTTAGTTGGAGTTCAGCTTTGATTTTTTAGTGCATCTAAATCTGCTAGTGCATGTAACACTCCCCTCCCCCCAGATTAACAATGCTGTTGTCCCAATGTGCCCCCCTTTCTTCTTCATTCAGTGGAGGGCACTTTAATACAGGAGGTGTGTTACTGGCCAGATCACCAGGTGAAAAGAGAGGGGAAAAAAAGCCTAGAAAAGAACACTAATGCAGCCACCACATCTAATAATTGGTAAGTTGCAATAGATTACAGTTTTGGTTTTGGGTTTAATCTGTCTTTAAGGTTCTAGCAAAACTAGCAAAGTATGGAAAATGAACACATTTTTTTATCTATGAAAAATATGTATGTGTTCTTTGTTTTAGGCGAAAACAAATTTAATTGTTTACCTATAGTTTTTTCTTTAGGCCCCTTTCACACGGAGGTCCGTTCAGGTCCGCCTGTCAGTTTTTTAGGCGGACCTGAAACGGATCCTCCATGTAGCCCTATGGAGGCACGGATGTCAGCGGAGACATGTCCGCTGACATCCGCTCCGCTCCGCCAAAGTGTGACGGAGGAAAACCCTATTTTTCCTTCCGTCGGCGGAGCGGATCGGATGACAACGGACTCTACGGTCCGTCGTCATCCGATTCCCCATAGGGGAGAGCGGCGCTCTGACAGGGCGGTCCCTGCACAGTGTGCGGGGACCGCCCAGTCATCCGTCGGCTCAGCGGGGATCAACGGAGCGATCCCCGCTGAGCAAGCGGAGCTTCACGGGGCGGATCTTCACGGATCCGCCCCGTGTGAAAGAGCCCTAACTGTGGTGTGAAAATTTCTAACAGTATTTGGAAACATGATTACATTTACTGCAACTAGATAATGAAAGTTGATTTATGTCATATGTGTCTATGTGTGACTATATATAACCAGTGGCTTTGGTTATTACCAACTCGAGTACCATATATTATTGTCATTTCTCTTTATTGCTACATGTAAGAGTCCTGAGCGCTGTATGCCTCTATCCTCGGTCATCTATCTTCCATCAGGACAGGTCCTTTATTAGAGGCCAGAACACAGGTAGCAAAAATACAGTAACATCTGCAACTGAGCACAACACGCCTGGGGGCCCGGCTGATTATGGTTTATAAATGTTTAATTCTTCTCTCTAGCATTATCATGGCATGGCGATTGTTATTATCATGGTATGGATTACTTTTTTTTATATTCAAACATTATGTGTGATGCTTTTTCTATATATTATCGGTTTTATTAAAGCTTTGTTTGTTTTTTTAAATAAAAAACATGTTATATTTACAGTTAGGTTCGTATATATTTGGATATATGCACAATTTTCATACTTTTGTCTCTGTATGCCACCAGAATAAAATAAAAATTAAACAATCCAAATGAAATTGAAGTGCAGACTTTCAGCTTTAATTCAAGGGGTTGAACATAAATATCAAGTACAAATTTTAGGAACAGCAACCATTGTTATACACAGCCCCCCCCCCCATTTCCAGGGACTCAAATCCTTTACTGGCAATGACTGCCTGAAGTCTGGAACCCATGGACATTACCAAAGACTGGGTTTCCTCCTTTCTGATGCTTTGCCGGACTCTAACTGCAGCTGTCTCCAGTTGTTCTTTGTTTTTGGGTCTTTCTGCCTTTAGTTTTGCCTTCAGCAAGTGAAATGCATGCTCAATTGGGTTGAGATTAGGTGATTGACTCGGCCATTGCAGAATATTCCACTTATTTTCCTTCAAAACCTCCTGAGTTGCTTTTGCAGTGTGTTTTGGATCATTGTCCATGTGTACTGTGACGCACCGTCCAATGAACTTTTCTGCATTTGGCTGAATCTGGGCTGATACAGTATCTCTAAACACTTAAGAATTCATCCGACTGCTTCTGTCTTCTGTCACATCATCAATAAACACCAATGACCCAGTGCCACTGGAAGCCATGCATGCCCATGCCATCACACTGCCTCCACCATGTTTTACAGATGATGGTGTGTGCTTTGGATCATGAGCTGTTCCAAGCCTTCTCCACACTTTTTTCTTTCCGTCATTCTGGTACAGATTATTCTTTGTTTCATCCGTCCCAAGAATGCTTTTCCAGAACTGGTCTGGCTTTTTTAGATGTTTTTTGGCAAAGTCTAATCTGGCTTTTCTATACTTCAGGCTTATGAATGGTTTGCACCTTGTGGTGAACCCTCTGTATTTGCTCTTGTGAAGTCTTCTCTTGATTGTAGACTTTGTGTCCCTCACTTGTCTGGATGTTGTGAATGGGTTTTTCTTTACCATAGAGAAGATCCTGCAATCATCTACCACTGTTGTCTTCGGGGCCATCTTTATTATTCATTGGACCGTGGGCAAACATTTACTTGCCCCACCCATGCAATTTCGCTCTCCACCTGCTCTGAATAAACAATAAATAGCAGCTAGACTCAAAATCAGTTTACTGAATCAGATCAGGCTACGATTGCGATTGGTTGCCAGAGTTTACAGTGTATCATTACCACTCACTGACTGGCTGCTAGAGGTTACAGCACAGATTATGGCTCACTTATTATTTGCTAGAGGTTACAGCACATGACTTCTGCTTGTTGATTGGTTGCTAGAGATTACTGTAAATCAATACTGCTCACTGATTGGTTGCTAGAGGTTACTAGACATCCTTACCATTCACCAACTAGTTGCTAGAGGTTGCTGCACATTATTACTGATTACTAATTGGTTGCTAGCGGTTACTGCATATCCTTACCTCTCAATGATTGGTTGCAAGAGGTTAGTGCACATCATTACTGCTCGTGATTGGTTGCTAAAGGTTACAGCACATCATCTCCTCACTGCCTGCACACCATGGACTTGAGAGGTGAGGGGACCCATCAATAGACAGAAAACTCCAATGTAATGGGGATTCACATTGACCACTAATGTAATGAGGATTTACACCGACAACTAATGTAATGAGGATTTACACTGACCACTAATGTAATAGGAGCATTCACAGGAACCACTAATGTAAAGAGGGATTTACACTGACCACCAATGTAAGGGAGACATTCACAGTGACCACTAGTGTGAATGAAAGAGTTGTACACCAAGCCCCAATGTAATGAGAACATTTACACTGACCACTAATGTAACTGAGACATTTAGCCTGATTTTACAGTTGTGTGTCGGGATTGCATGCCAAATCGATTTTCTGACACCACAGAAATGTGCTGCCCATTAGCAGATACACAGCAGTGCCATTAATTGTTAATAACACTCTCATCCATCTGCTGAGATGTGCGTATTCACATGCACCACAATTCAATGCTGCTGTGGCACCATGTTATTTTGAAAAGGGGTTCCATCTCCAATTTGCTTACCTTTGCAGAACAGGCTGATGTTGGGCTTAATGACCACAGTTGTAGGCAGGACTTTCAACCATGCCCCTTTACCTCCCCGGTGGGCAGGATTCAGCAGAAGTGGTGTTGGATATGACCTCAGGGAGGCATGATATACTTAGGAATTCCGCCTCTATTTACATATCGATGCAGCCAGTCCACGGCTATTTACATATTAATGCCGCTGCTATTTACATATCAATGCAAGTTATTTACATGTAAACACAGGGTCTGCAGGTAAGTCATCTGTACACGGCAATACGCAGAGCTGAGCAGCATTAGTAACACTTTACACTGATATATCGATCAGGACACAGCACGGGACTAAAACTTCAAGGGATAAGGGAATTTGAACTGGGATAGATGGCAAGTATGAGGCAGCTGCTTTGGGCCCCACAACAATATTGGGACCCAGGGCAGATGCCCCTTTTGCCCTGCCTTAAAGACGGCCCTGGTTGTCTTCCGTGGATGTCCAGGCCTTGTCATGTTGCTGAGCTCCCCAGTGCGTTATTCTTTCCTCAGAATGCACTAAACTGTTGATTTGGCCACTCCAAATGTTGCTGCTATCTCTCTGATGGATTTGTTTTATTTTTGAAGCCTTACAATGGCCTGTTTTACTTGCATGGACAGCTCGTTTGAACGCATGCTATAGGTTCATAGCAACAGATTCGAAATGCAAATACCACATTTAGAATCAACTTCGGACCTGTTACCTGCTTAATTGATGAAGAAATAACAAAGAAGTAGCCCACACCTAACCCTGAAACAGCTTTTGATTCAATTGTCCAATTACTTTTGGTCCCTTGAAAAAGGGGGGATGGCTAATCTTAAGAGCTGTAATTCCTAAACCCTCAAATTAAACCTGAGAGTATGCACTTTCAGCCCCTATCCATTATAGAACTATAGCTTGAATATGTTTTGGTAAATACCTGATGCCTGTGTCCAAATATATATGGACCCAACTGTACCTGCTCTGTGAAATGGTCTTGCACAGAGCAGCTCCGATCCTCTTCTTTTTGGGTCCCCCCGCCAGTGCTCCTGGCTCCTCCCCCTCAAGCAGTGCCCCCAGAGAGTCACTTGCCCTGGGAGCACCGCTGTGGGCTTGCTCCCGAGCCGCTGCTCTAGGTGTCCATAAGACACCTAGAGCCACGGCTCGGCCCCGCCCCCTGCTCTTTCCTCATTGGCTCACTGGCTGTGATTGATAGCAGTGGGAGCCAATGGGCTCCCGCTGCTGCCTTAGCCAATTGCCGAGGCTATTGTGAACAACGCTGGATCAGAGGGAGCTCAGGTAAAGATTTGGGGGTCGGGCCGCTGCACACAGAGGTTTTTTTTACCTTCATGCATAGAATGCATGAAGGTAAAAAACCTTAAGCTTTAAGAACCACTTTAGTAAAGAGGAAATGTTAATTGGCCCACGTTCACTGTTTGAATTGGATCCCATGGTGTGCTTTCCTGCTTAGTGTGGTCAGTTTTAAATAGGAAGGCACAGGGACTAGAAGGAACACCAGGGATTTGACACAAAGGAAGCAATACAAAGAGAACAGGACACTTTTGTCATACAAGTACAAGGTACAGCGGGCGCATATCAGAAATATGAAATGTTTGTTGAAACAAACGCTTTGAAGGAATAAAGGTGTCCATAAATACAGAATAATTTTTGCTCACTCAAGCTGATTACACTCAGATCTGTAAATGGTTTTAAGTGGATAGTCATCAACCTTTGCATATACCTCCTGACCGATCAGTTTTGGTGAAAGAATTGTTCATCCAGTATAGACTTTAACAGGTAATCACTATTCTTTCTCCTAAATAAGGCTATTGCCAGGTCTGTCTGCTCATTGGATAATATTCACACTCAGATGATGTGTTTAGCCACATTCCATGAAATAGTCTTCCATCTGAAACTTCCAACCATGGTATCATGAACTTAGAGTTCTTTAAAAATATGTACATGAAATAAAGTGGGAAAACAAATATAATTTATTGGATTATACATAAGAACTTACACTTGAATGTCCAGAAGTATCCTTTTCTCTTCCTCTACATGAATGCCCCAGATGCAGTCTTGTCCTTTTCCATAGGCTTCAGGCCAGTTGGGTGAAAGCACCACCCCTGCAGAGTCTGTGATTTCTCCACTGCAAACAGCTGAGACAACAAGAAATTATAGGGTTGATTTACTAAAGGCAAATAGACTGTGAAAGTAAAAGGAAAACTTTTTGGGCCCATTCACACTTACACAGTGTGACTCCAGCACTTAAAGGGGGGTTCCACCCGCAATTTTTTTTTTTTAAAAGTCAGCGGCTACAAACACTGTAGCTGCTGACTTTTAAAAAGGACACTTACCTGTCCTACTCGCCCACGATGTCAGCCCCCCCGAGGCCGATCCCTCGGTGCTGGCAGCTCCCGGCGCCGCCATCCTCTGTAAGGGAAACAGGCAGTGAAGCCGTGTGGCTTCACCGCCCATTTTCTACTGCGCATGCGCGAGCAGCGCGGCGCTTTGTGAATGGGCCGGCTGCTCTCTGGGATACACAAGTTCCCAGAAGGCAGCGCGCCCCATTCACAAGAAGACACCGAGTGTAGGACGAGGAAGAAGATCCACCGCGGAGGATGAAGAGGCAGATTAGGGACTTCCGCATAGCAACTGCTATTTCTGGTAAGTAAAAAAAAAATATTTAAATTTTTTATTTATTTCTAGATTTTTGGTGAATTTTTTTTTTTCAGGGTGGAACTCCACTTTAAAGCCCAACTACAGTCAAAACTTTTGTTTTAGATTTTGGATAGATTTTGGAAGAATAATGCCGCGTACACACGATCGGTTTTTCTGATGAAGAAAGACTGATGGACATTTTTCATCGGACAAACCGATCGTGTGTGGGCCCCATCGGTCTTTTTTCCATTGGTATAAAAAAATAGAACATGTTTTAAATTTTACAGATGGAAAAAAAAACGATAGCAAATTCCGATCGTCTGTGGGGAACTCCATCGGAGAAAAAACCCACGCATGCTCAGAATCAAGTCGACACATGCTCAGAAGCATTGAACTTAATTTTTCTTGGCTTTTCGGAGTGTTTTACGTCACCGTGTTTGGAAAGGTCGGATTTTTGACTGATGGTGTGTAGGCAAGACTGATGGAAGTCAGCTTCATCGGATTTCTGATGGAAAAATCCATCGGATTTTATTCCATCGGAAATCCGATCGTGTGTACAGGGCATTAGTAATCAAATCTTATTTTCTACTACCCCGTTTTAGAGATTTCATCTCACTTCCTGCGAATTGACTGTTAGGCCTGGTTCAGATAGGGGCGACTCGTCAGGCGACTCGGTCGCCTGACGAGTCGCGTCCCTCTCTGTTGAATGGAACCGTTCTAATAGGAGCGACTCAGGTCGCTCCGACTTAGAAAAAAGTTCCTGTACTACTTTTGGGGGCGACTCGGGACGACTTGCATTGACTTCTATACAGAAGTCATTATACAAATCGCCTGAACCGGGCCTCTCAAGTCGCCCCCAAAGTCGTGCCGCCCCTGTGTGAACCGGGCTTAATTGAGACAGGAAGACACAGACAGTATAATAATAACCTGACAGAGGTTCTAACAGTTTACATTTTCTAAAACAGGTGTATTGCTGCAGTCTGTGTTCCCACTGGTGAGATTTCCTATCACTTTCTGTGTAGACAAGATGAGTGAGGGACACGGACCACAATAAAAACCTGACAGAAGTTGTTACCCTTCCCCACTCTGCTTAAAACATAACAAAAAAAAAGTTTGGCTGTAAAAATACGACTTTTTAGTGAATGTGGTGTCACAATCTGGCTTAACATTCAGTCTTTCCTCACCTCTACATGCTGGTTCTGTCTCGTTCCACTGAGGATCTCCTGAGTCTTGACACTCAATGATGGTGGACCCTTGTTCCAGTGTATAGCCTGGATCACAAGTGAACTCCACTACTGTTCCCACAGCAAAGGTAGCGTCACTGCTGGTGAAGTTACCATATTTAACAAAAGGTTCATAACAATGACCTTGTTCATAGGCTGTAAAAGAAATACAAATATTAATAAACTCTATAGCAGTACTGGATCTCTGAAGCTGCTAATCTGAGAAGATGAATTGGTGCATTATTTGCAAAGGCCGAGCCATGCGTGGCCACCATTACTTTATGGCCAGCAGGCCTAGCAGTCCTCCAGGAAAAACAATTAAAAACAGGTGAATTTAAATATTAGCATTCAAATTAAGAAAGCAAAAAGGATAATCTGTTTTACCTTGATAACGAACTGCTACACCAGTAGAAGTGCCACTACTGTCGGTTGTTAGCTCTATAAAGAAGTGCCGCGCAGTACTGAGAAGGCCTTCAATTGGGAGATATTCTACTTCATAGGAATCGTAGATAGGCGGGGAGTCTATTGTATTCCCATCTCGGATAATAAGCCTGGAAAAACAGCAGGAATATTAACATAGCAATAGGGGAATTAGGTGACCAAATACAATTGCAGCTGTAAAGAAATGAAAACAAGTACCTGGATCAGGCACATGGATAATATGTGGTTAATATTAGAACACTGGTAATACAAGCTATTGAACCCATAGGGATGTAGTTTAAAACAATTAATATAGCAATTTGACCAGTGAAAGTACATGTACATTTGTTCAAATTAGGTCAAAAAATAAAGGTTATTAGGCTATTTCTTGTGTTGGTCAGATGTATTCCATTGATTTAAAACAGAAAATAAAGCAGTTGGCCACTAGATGCCACTGAATATCATCGGAAGTTCCTGCTTAGTGCCATTTAGAGGCCAAACAAGCTATTTGTTTATTTTTTAAATTAAGAAAGGCCTCCTGTGCCAGGGCAACTAGGACTTCAGTTCTAGATGTACGCAGTGGCGGTTCGTCCACAAAGGGCGTAGGAGCGCCGCCCCCTCTATCCTGCATCTGTCTATCACCAATAGATAGATTAATGCATTGCATGAATCTATCTATTGTCGCCACTGCCGCCCCCTATTCAGGTGTCCGGCCCCTTGTCGGGCACCGGGCATCTGAATTACAGCAGAGTTGTTTTTTTTTGAAGCGCCTGATTAAGCCTTTGGCTCTAATAGGCATCCTGATTAGAGCCATAGGCTCTAATAGGCTTCCAAATCGGTAAACAGCGGGCGCAATGCTGTGCGTACGCTGTTTACACAGTGTTGTGTTAGGTGAAGCGAAAAAAAAAATCGCTTCTCTAACACTGACCCGCCTCTCAGCCAATCAGGTGCTCAGGTCTGGTTACCCTGTCACCTGATTGGCTGAAGCGACAGGCGCTGTGATTGGACGCCTATCAGGTGTCCAATCATAGCAGAGGACGGGAGAAGACATCGAGGACTTGGAGCGTGGAGGAAAGCGCCGAGACAGGTAAGTGCTGGGCGGGGGGGAACACTGGCAGCATTTGATGGGGCACACTGGTGGCAATTGATGGCGCACACTGGCGGCAATTGATGGGGCACACTGGCAGCAAATGATAGGGCACACTGGCAGCAATTTATGGGCACACTAGCGGTAATTGATGGGCACACTGGCAGCAATTGAGGGGTACACTAGCTGTGTTTGATGGCACAGTGGCGGCAATTTATGGGTAAAGTGGCTGCGTTTATTGGGCACAGTGGCTGCGCTTGATGGGCACATTGGCTTTGCTTGATGGTTTTTTTTCTTCAGTTTGTTTGCGCCCCCCCAAAAATTTTGAGCACCAGCTGCCACTGGATGTACCGACCCAATACGTAATACATTATTTCACCAGCATAAATTGAATGCAAGCAGTCTGAAACCTTTTGGCGTGATCCTGAAAGACAGCAGCATGATGTGTAAGTAGCTTTGTGCCTTCCCTGGCAGCCCTGAAGCCTTAGACCATGATCTTTGTTAGCAATCAAGACATCCCTAGCTTACAATCTTTTATTTTATGGGATATTAACAGTTTTTTAATGCCAGAATGTATATACTAGTATTTTACTGGTATGTCATAATGAAGCAACTAGGCAGAGCTGGATCGTTCAGAAGGCAACATAGGCAAGATTGCAGGGTGAATAGTGTGTGCAGTTCTACCTGTCATCATCCTCAGCTAAAGAAACCTTCTCGAAGTGCAGATGAAGTCGTTGTGATGCTGGAGCCTCTAGAACCCAGTGGCAGGTTAGGTTATTGCTGTAGTTTCCAGGGAAGTTTGGTGATACAAGTCGTCCAGTAGTGATGTTTCTGATGAAACCCCCACAGGCAGCTATGGAAGACATTTAGAGTTGACAGTAAATGAAAATCATACGCAGAGCACATTTTTGCTTAAAGCACAAAAACTTCATAAGGTTCATCTTCAAAGCAGAACCCTGGCATAAAAACTTCCATATACAGTAAATGTATTCCTTTACAGCCACAAAGGATACAATAATCCACTTTGTAGAGATCCAGGACAGATATTATCTTGTGATATCATCACTGTGCTATACAAACTGTGCATCCGGAAAGTATTCACAGCGCTTCACTTTTTCCAGATTTTGTTATGTTACAGCCATATTCCAAAATTGATTAAATTCAATATTTTCCTCAAAATTCTACAAACAATACCCCATAATGGATAAAAAGAAAAGGGAAAAAGAAACTGCGCTAGGATAACTCTTAGACAAATAACTGACTATATTGTCTACACATGGGAAGCAGCAACTAACCTGAAAACAAACATCAGTGAGCAAAGTAGAAAAAATATAAATAGCTAAACCTGGAATTGAGACCAGGGATCAAAAAAAATAAACACTGAGTGGCATGTACCAATATAAAAGTGCATCAGTGATAAATATTGCGTAGATGCTTATTGATTATAAGCAATAAACAAAACAAAAAAACAGTAACGTGAACACTAAACAATAATGTGTAAATAGTCCACTTGTTTAAAGAAAGAAAATCAAACAAAGTCCATGTAATAAATCCAAGAAGACACCCGTGCAGATATCCAAAAAAAGGGGGGGGGCTCTCCAATCTTCATTAGAGGCTAATGACCAAACGTGAATTCCACCACCACCAGTAAATAGTTCTGCTTACCAGATGGAGTTGGTCCCCTATGACGGAGGACCTCAACAGGCATAAAATGAAACCCAGTTGGTTTAGCCAAACAGACCATGTGTCATCAGTTGGATGTCAGCACTTTCAACACTCAATTTGGAGCACATAGAGAGGAAAAGTGGAGGGTGACAACAGCAATCCGCTCGTTCCGCCCTACGTGTTTCGTGAAAATTCACGTCGTCTCGGGGCACGGGCGACGGGCTGTGTCACCCCCTCTTATAGGGAACATATTGAGAAAGAACGGCCAATCCGAAGGTTGGATGCGCGCGCACGCTCCGCCGTGAGGTAACCAAGCCTCGTTCTCAGTGATCCCATAGTATCATGTGCGTCCACGCTGTCGTAACCATGGAAGCAACACCAAGCCGATGGGACGTAACCCAAAATTAGCAGAAGGAAGCGCGCGCATCCTCACAGAAAAGATCCGTTCGTAAAAAGACAGGCTCGTCTCCGCGGCTTCCTCGCAGCATATAGCTGGAAGGAGAAGCAAAATTATGGGCCGGTCTATTTAATAAAAGTGAAATAGCTGAAAATTATAAACATATTAAAAAAACGAATTAAAAAAAACAACTGAATCTAGATGGACTCATGTCGCACCTAATAATCTGGCTAAGCCAAAAAATTGAGCGTAGATGGAAAGGCACAGAGTCCATGCAGACATCCAGCAAGTAATTACCGTATATACTCGAGTATAAGCCGACCCGAGTATAAGCCGAGGTACCTACTTTTACCACAAAAAACTGGGAAAACGTATTGATTCGAGTATAAGCCGAGGGGAGGAAATGTGCCCAGTGCCCAACCTTACTGTGCCCATTGCCATCTCACTCTGCCACCTCACTGCCCATTGTCACCTCACTGTGCCCCCTTACTGTGCCCATTGCCATCTCACTGTGCCACCTCACTGCCCATTGCCACCTCACTGTGCCCCCTTACTGTGTCCATTGCAGCCTCCCTGTGCCCGAGTCAGTGTACCTGAAAATCTTGTAATTCCGCGGCCGGCGTCCATTGTTCAAATCTCGCGCCGTTCTCCCTGTCCCTTCCGTGATAGGCGTTTCCAGCAAACACTGTGTTGAGTGTCGCGCCTATCACGGAGGTCCTCTCATTCTCCGACTCCGTTTCCCAGCAGGCACTGTGTTCAGTGCTCCGCCAATCACGGATGTCGGACAAGAGGACCTCCGTGATAGGCGCAACACTCAACACAGTGTTTGCTGGAAACGCCTATGGCGGAAGGGACAGGGAGAAAGGCGCTAGATTTAAACAATGGACGCCGGCCGCGGAATTTCACGATTTTCAGGTACTGACTCGAGTATAAGCCGAGGGGTATACTTTCAGCCCTTAAAAAAAGGGCTGAAAAACTCGGCTTATACTCGAGTATATACGGTACATTAAAAAGCCACCACGTTTGGCTATATCCAGAATATCAGAAAAATGAAATAGTGGTATTCTGGTCTCAAAAAAATGGCGATGTGCCCAAGGGGGGGACCTCCAAATAAATTGGCAAGATGAGACAATCATAAAGATTTACCCCATATTGACCCCAAAGGGGCACACACCACAGCATAAAGATTAACTTTATAAAAATAAAATGAAATTAAACATATATATTAAAAAAAGTTGATAGACCTTACATCTAACATTCTAATCAGCATTGATCAACAGATGATATTGATAAATGACATATAGATGCAAGGAACCCGAATTTTTATAAAATCCTCATATATAAGCATTCAACTGGATGGTGATTACCAAACTTGGCAACCACCAATAGAAAAATGTTGGTACCAAATAAACATAAAATTACTGGATAAACACCATCAAAGGCTCCATTATATTCCAGGGAGTGAATTTGCAACCTCGTATATCCAGGTCACTCATTGACAAACACAGACACCTAGGAGTTATTAATAAAAGCATTAACATCGGTGTGCACGTTGAGTCCAAAAGGAACATATGTCCTCAACCGGTACACCCATGCCATTTCTTGCTTGGATATTTCTCTCACTAGAGAGCTGCCTCTCCAGTGGGGTCTGTATTTGTCAATACCCAAGAACAACATTTTTGAAAGAAAGGGTCTCTCTTAGGCCCCTTTCACACTGGGGCGGGCAGGAGCGGTGGCGGTATAGCAGCGCGATTTGCAGCGCTGCTATACCGTCGTTCTTACCGCGGTATGCGGTCGCTAGGGGGGTGAATTTAACCCCGCTAGCGGCCGAAAAGGGGTTAATACCACCCACAAACAGCGGCTATTGCCACGGTTTACGGGCGGTATTACCGCGGTGTCCCATTGATTTCAATGGGCACCCGCGGTAAAGGAGCGGTGAACACACCGCTCCTTTACCGCTGTAAAGAAGCGGCTAGCAGGACTTTTGGAGCGGTCCTGCTATCGCACCGCTTCAGTGTGAAAGCCTTCGGGCATGAAAAACGCCCCAGTGTGAAAGGGGCCTTATGAACCTGGTCATAATGCCTAGATACAGGATGCTTATCAAAGCCTCTTCTGATATTGGCTATATGTTCATTGAGTCGCACCTTCAATGCCCTCTTGGTCCTCCCTATATATTGGAGGCCACAAGGGCACTGTATAAGGTCAGGGCCGTCGGAACAGGAGAGGCAAACCAAGCAACTGCTTGGGGCCCCATGCTGGCCTGGGGCCCCAGCAGAGCGGCCCCCCTCCCGCGATCGGCAGCCCCCCCGCCCATTCAGGCGGGGGGGGAGACCATCGGCACACCTGTCACTGTGAGACAGCAGCATTGCTTTTAAATAAGTGCACTGTGCAGGCTACGGTGTGTGCTGGAATCCAAAGCTCCTTTCTGTCTCTCTCTCCCCCCTCCTCCAGTGTCCTGCACAGTCTCTGGTATCTCTGACTCAACCTCCTCCCCCCTCCAATCACCAGTGCGGATTGCAGAGAGAATCGGGAGGCGGAGCTCACTGAAGCTCCTGTCGGGCTGGTCAGAGGAAGGGAGGAGGTGAGCTGAATTATTTTTTTCCTGAGAAAAGTCTCCTAGGAAGCAAAGCTGCAAAGTTTAGGAGTATTTGTATTGCAAGTGATGCAGTAAAGGGTTAAGGTGACAGGAGAATCAGACAAGATAGAGAGTGTATGAGGAGGAGGGAGTGTGCAGCCCGATCACAGCTGACAGATACCTCCTGAGCAGCACACATGTTATCTATACAAACATCCCCCAATCACTCAGACTAGATAATGTGAATGTAATGTGTGACCATTCATGTAACCTGTATATATGTGATGAGTCTACACTTCTGATTGTACAGACTCAGAGCTTGGATAACACAGAGTTATATGAATTGTCATACATTACCTTCACATCATCTGTACATACAGAGTGCTGGGGGCTGGATTATATATATACATTTATGTGCTTACGGTTTAGAAGAGCCCTTCCACACTGGAGCACCCATAGCGTGGCGGTAATACGCCGCTATTTTTACCGCCGACGCTATGGGTGAATTTACGGCGCATTTTGGCCGAGAAAGTGTTAAAACCGCTCGCAATGTGCTGCTGAAGCAGCGCATTGCGGGCAGTATAGCCGCGCTGTCCCATTAATTTCAATGGGCAGCAGCGGTGGAGGCGCGGTAAACTCACCGCTCCTTCACCGCTGCAAAGATGCGGCTAGCAGGACTTTTTCTAACGTCCTGCTAGCACAATGCTCCAGTGTGAAAGCCCTCGGGTCTCTCCCCTCAGGCTTTCACACTGGAATGAATGGGGCAGCAGTTTAGCAGCGTTTTGCAGGCGCTATTTTTAACGCTATAGCGCCTGCAAAACGCTACAGTGTGAAAGGGGTGTAACAGATTGTTTTCATTGAATAATACTGCTGTTTGATTTATTGCTGTATATATTAGTAGATGAGCAGAAGAGCTTTTTTTGCATTATAGACATCACCATCTGAACAATTCTCAGCCCCCAACTCCCCCCAGCTTATATCACCCCCAGACCACTTTATACATCCAGCTGAGGGACATCATTCCATAGTCACTTTCCTTATCTTCTCAAAATCACTCCCTGGTCACCCCACAGACACTGCAGGAAATCCCTAACCCCATCTTACCCACCACAGTCCTCTCCTGTACATACTTCCCCCATCATACCCACCACAGTCCTCTCCTGTACATACTGCCCCCGTCATACCCACCACAGTCCTCTCCTGTACATACTGCCCCCATCATACCCACCACAGTCCTCTCCTGTACATACTGCCCCCATCATACCCACCACAGTCCTCTCCTGTACATACTGCCTCCATCATACCCACCACACTCCACTCCTGTACATACTTCCCCGTCATACCCACCACACTCCACTCCTGTACATACTTCCCCCGTCATACCCACCACAGTCCTCTCCTGTACATACTGCCCCCGTCATACCCACCACAGTCCTCTCCTGTACATACTGCCCCCATCATACCCACCACAGTCCTCTCCTGTACATACTGCCCCCATCATACCCACCACAGTCCTCTTCTGTACATACTGCCTCCATCATACCCACCACACTCCCCTCCTGTACATACTGCCCCCGTCATACCCTCCAAACTCCTCATCTTTACATACTGCCCCCGTCATCCCCTCCACACTCCTCTCCTGTACATACTGCCCCCGTCATACCCTCCACACTCCTCATCTTTACATACTGCCCCCGTCATACCCTCCACACTCCTCTCCTGTACATACTGCCGCCATCATACCCTCCGCAATCCTCTCATGTACATACTGCCTCCATCTTACCCTCTGCACTCCTCTCCTGCAGAATCAGATGTAAAGGGGAACTCTGTTGACTCTGATGTAAAGGGGAACTCTGTTGTCTCTGATGTAAAGGGGAACTCTGTTGACTCTGATGTAAAGGGAGACTCTTGTGATTAATTCCATATGATTAGAAATGTTATTTAATCACAAAAATATATGTATAGTGTATACTACATAACAAAATTGCTGTGCGTTGCTTTGTACAGAGGTAATGAATTTAATGTACTACAAAAAAAAAAAAATTGGCGTGCGCTGCTTAAGCGTTCGGGTTTGGCTTGACAAAAAGGTGGCAACCCTACCCCCCCCCCCCTCGGGGGCCCCAAATTCTCAATCTGCTTGGGGCCCCCAAATTCCTTCAAACGGCCCTGTATGAGGTACACGACTCCCAAAGACTAACAAGATGAAGGTGTCCCGGGAAGAGTCCAACATCAAAGGCCATACTAAATAATATACATGAAACATTAAAACAAAATGCTGATACAAAAATTAAAAAGAAAATATAAAAAAGAAAGAATAAGGTTATATAACATGTAATAAGCCAAAAATTATGGTAAAGTTAGTCCCAGTGCACATGCTTCCATCCCTATATATAATATTAATAACTCCTAGGTGTCTGTGTTTGTCAATGAGTGACCTGAATATATGAGGTTGCGAATTCACTCCCTGGAATATAATGGAGCCTTTGATGGTGTTTATCCAGTAATTTTATGTTTATTTGGTACCAACATTTTTCTATTGGTGGTTGCCAAGTTTGGTAATCACCATCCAGTTGAATGCTTATATGAGGATCTTAAGAAAATTCGGGTTCCTTGCATCTATATGTCATTTATCAATATCATCTGTTGATCAATGCTGATTAGAATGTTAGATGTAAGGTCTATCAACTTTTTTTAATATATATGTTTAATTTCATTTTATTTTTATAAAGTTAATATTTATGCTGTGGTGTGTGCCCCTTTGGGGTCAATATGGGGCGAATCTTTATGATTGTCTCATCTTGCCAATTTATTTGGAGGTCCCCCCCTTGGGCACATCGCCATTTTTTTGAGACCAGAATACCACTATTTAATTTTTCTGATGTTCTGGATATAGCAAAACGTGATGGCTTTTTACTGTACCGTATATACTCGAGTATAAGCCGAGTTTTTCAGCCCTTTTTTTAAGGGCTGAAAGTATACCCCTCGGCTTATACTCGAGTCAGTACCTGAAAATCGTGAAATTCCGCGGCCGGCGTCCATTGTTTACGAATGGATCTTTTCTGTGAGGATGCACGCGCTTCCTTCTGCTAATTTGGGTTACGTCCAGTCGGCTTGGTGTTGCTTCCATGGTTACGACAGCGTGGACGCACATGATACCATGGTGGGATCACCGAGAACGAGGCTTGGTTACCTCGCGGCGGAGCGTGCGCGCGCATTTAACTTTCGGATTGGCCGTTCTTTCTCAATATGTTCCCTATAAGAGGGGGTGACACAGCCCGTCGCCCGTGCCCCGAGACGACGTGAATTTTCACGAAACGCGTAGGGCGGAACGAGCGGATTGCTGTTGTCACCCTCCACTGCTCGGTCTATACAGACGGATCTGTGTGTTAGCGTCCGACCGGTCGGCACTGATGTACTTAAAGCTGTCTTTTTTCTTGCTCAATGTGAGTATGTTTTTATGTTTTATGTATCAATAAACATCCTGAAGATTTTACACTATCCAGCTTCCTCTTTTCCTCTCTATGTGCTCCAAATTGAGTGTTGAAAGTGCTGACATCCAACTGATGACACATGGTCTGTTTGGCTAAACCAACTGGGATTCATTTTATGCCTGTTGAGGTCCTCCGTCATAGGGGACCAACTCCATCTGGTAAGCAGGACTATTTACTGGTGGTGGTGGAATTCACATTTGGTCATTAGCCTCTAATGAAGATTGGAGAGCCCCCCCTTTTTTTGGATATCTGCACGGGTGTCTTCTTGGATTTACTGTTTTTTTGTTTTGTTTATTGCTTATAATCAATAAGCATCTACGCAATATTTATCACTGATGCACTTTTATATTGGTACATGCCACTCAGTGTTTATTTTCTTTGATCCCTGGTCTCAATTCCAGGTTTAGCGCAGCTATTTATATTTTTTCTTTTTTTTAATACCCCATAATGACAATGTATAAAAATTTTTTTTTAAATCTTTGCAAATTTCTTAAAAAATAAAATAAAATCACATGTACAGTACATAAGTATCACAGTCTTTGCCATGACACTCAAAATTGCATCCCGTTTCCACTGATCATCCTTGAGATATTTCTACAACTTGATTGCAGTCCACCTGTGGTAAATTCAGTTGATTGGTCATGATTTGGAAAGGCACACACCGATCTATATAAGGTCCCATAATTAACAGTGCATGTCAAAGCACAAACCTAGCCATAAAGTCCAGGGAATTGTCTGTAGACCTGCGAGACAGGATTGTATTGAGGCACAGATCTGGGGAAGGGTACAGAAATTTTTCTACAGCATTGAAGGTTCAAATGAGCACAGTGGCCTCCATCATCTGGAAGAAGTTTGGAACCACCAGGACTCTTCCTGGAGTGGGCCACCCGGCCAAACTGAGTGATCGGGGAGAATGGACTTAGTCAGGGAGGTGATCAAGAACCCGATGGTCACTCTGACAGAGCTCCAGCATTTCTCTGTGGAGAGAGGAGAACCTTCCAGAAGAACAACCATGTCTGCAGCACTCTGGCACATGACAGCCCGTCTGGGATTTGCCATAAGGCACCTGTAGGACTCTCAGACCATGAGAAAAAAAACTCTCTGGTCTAATGAAACAAAGATTGAACCTATTGGCGTGAATGGCAGGCGTCATGTCTGGAGGAAACCAGGCACAGCTCATCACCTGGCCAATACCATCCCTACAGTGAAGCATGGTGGTGGCAGTATTATGCGGTGGGAAGGTTTTTCAGTGGCAGAAACTTAGAGACTAGTCAGGATTGAGGGGAAGAGGAATTCAGCAATGTACAGAGACATCCTTGATGAAAACCTGCTCCAGAGCGCTCTGGACCTCAGACTGGGGCAAAGGTTCATCTTCCAACATGACAACGACTCTAAGCACACAGCCAAGATAGCAAAGCAGTGGCTACAGGACAAATCTATGAATACCCTTGAGTGGCCCAGCCAGAGCCCAGACTTGAACCCAATTGACCATCTCTAGAGAGATCCAAAAACGGCTGTGCACCGACGCTCCCCGTCCAACCCGATGGAGCTTGGGAGGTCTGCAAAGAAGAATGGGAAAAACTGCCTAAAAATAGGTGTGCCGAGCTTGTAGCATCATACTGAAGACTTGAGGCTGTAATTGGTGCCAAAGGTACTTCAACAAAGTATTATTGAGCAAAGGCTGTCAATACTTATGTACATGTGATTTTTTTCATTTTTTTATTTTTAATAAATTTGCAAAGATTTCAAACAAACTATTTTTACGTTATCATTATGGGGTATTGTTTGTAGAATTTTGAGGAAAATAATGAATTTAATCCATTTTGAAATAAGGCTGTAACATAACAAAATGTAGAAAAAGTTAAGTGCTGTGAATACTTTCCGGATGCATTTTAGCCTGGGCAGAAAGCAGGAGGGATCCAACAGGCCCTCTCATTATTACCAGCTGCCTGTAGAAAACTATTACTATTACAAGAAACTCCTGTACAGGGGAAAAGTGCAGAAGATCACTGCACAGATCTGGAAGAAGTACAGAAAGATTGAAGTACGAATGAATATACATGCTTCTTGTAGTAAGACAATGTTTGTTTAGTTGAGATTTCAACTTTATTATTCCCTTGTTTCCAAAACGCTATGATACTTCAGTTTGAAATATCTATGGAATATCTTAGAGAAATTTCCTTTATAAACATGTTCTGGTGTACAAACAGGAGCAATTTACCTTGTTGCATATGAGCAAAAGAAAAGAACACACCAAAGGTTGCTCTCATGAAAGCAACATTTTATTCTGCAGAGACTATTCAAAGCGATTTACTACACGCATGCTTATTTTGTGGTATGTGAATGACCCGTGCCGCCATAATATAGTAAAACTTGGTATAAGATGACAAAAAGAAATCAAAGTTTCCTCTTTACCCCCTCTTGTTTTACCTTGCCTTGTGAAGTCCTAATTAGCAATTAAACAGGTAATGCCAGAACAATGTGAACGGAGATGTTGGACATGCTTTGAGCAGGAAAGTACTGCTAAGCAGTTATAATAAACAATGAGAACTATAATATAGGTCATGCTGATGGATTTACTCAGGTGTGTCTGAAAGTGGTGCCCTGCTATGCAACTAGAAAACTCTTGTTATAACTATCGAGAAACAAAGATTGATATTACAGGAAAGAATACAATATGAGGCACACCATGCCAGTTCCTATTGAAATATATTAATAAAGACGTTGGTGGGCTCACACCTGGTATCTGCCAAGGTAATCCTGATGTGTCTACTATTCAATCCCAAACATATGTACAACACGTATAGACTTTCAAAGAATTCTATTTGATTCATTGTTTGTCTTTGAGGATTTCCAAGAGGAATACAAATTGATTATTGACTCGTTGATATATCAGTTATAGGTGGAGTCTGAAGCCACTCATTGGCCGCACTGGTATTGAAATTGCCAATGTTCCTGGCTCTGATCCAGACCAACTTGTCGCTTCAGTGTTCCTGTTTACAGTTAAGCCTCATACACACGATCAGATTTTCTGGGGACAAAGCGTAGGACTTTGGTCCGAAGGGCATTGGCCAGGAACTTGTATTGTATATGTAGCGGGGGTCCTAAATTTAGGGATTGCTATACTAAATTTAGGGGTGATTCGAGTGGTAGTTGGCTCGAATCTTTCAATTACTGGACTCTGCCTTGCTGCTGTTTCACCTGGCGTGCAGTTCCCCAAAGAAGTATGGGTGGCGCTGTCACTGGTACTCGGGGTTGAACCACAGGTGATGGAGTAGCGATTTGGTGTCCTCTCTCGGCAGTGGGCATGGTCTGCCCGCTGTGCATGCCGTGAGAGGGTACAAAATGGGGCGGACGCCATTGGAGAGGGAGCTATCCGGGGTCCATGCCCGGAGTGAGGGAGCAATTCCCGGGGCCCATGCCCGGAGGGAAAACCTACGGTCCAAGTTCAAGTGCGTGGCCCTCCAGGCTATGGGGCCACATGCGCTTCAGTCCCAGGCACCTTTAGTCCTGGGGCTGCAACTTCAGCCCTGGGCCCAGCACCTTTAGCTGGAGCCCACTTCGGGAGGAGGAATCCCAAGGTGCCGCCTTGCGAGGGGACCCGTTTCTAGAAGAGGAGGCTGGGGGAGAACCGTTCTGAAGGACTGGTGAGAGATCACAGTGAAGGAAGGGGCCCAGTAACTCTCTGGAGGGATGTCATCCACCCGGAAAAAGGGATCTAAACAACGGGACCATTAGGAGGTTTGGGACACTATAGATTCTGTGGCAGAGGATCTCCTGAACGCATCCATTAGGGAATCTGATAGACTGTTTGAGTTACATGCCGGCTTCTAGTGCCTTCGGGTGAGCTATACCCATTCGGGATCGAGTGGCGAAGAAGCCAAGAGTGCCTGAATTGATCTGTCTTCTTAACACCTTTCTCTTTTCCTCAACTTTGTGGATGTTCATGCATAAGGAAAATAAACTCTACGTTGGAGTGGCTATTGGTGTGAACCTTGGAGTTACTTGGGGTATAGCGACTTTGTCCTTACATCCTAGGGACAGAAACCAGCTTTGAAGGGAACCCTGCTGCAAGACCCGTAAGTTTAAACAAGTATGCTTAACCTCTGCAAACCAGGGGGTACGGGCATGGTGGTCACAGTGCGCCTTTTTCTCCTATGAGCGAGCCAAAGACAGTGGAGAAAGAGGGTCCAGTAGCCACACGTACAAACGGCAAAGAATTGTCGGCCAAAAAACACGAAACTATGTGGTTATTCAGCTCTTTAGCGCCACCCTTTGGGCAACTTCTGCTAATGTTGTGTTATGGTGAGCATTGCTTCTGAGCATGCGTGTTTGTACTTTGGAGTTTTGTCCGACAGACTTGTGTACACACAATTGTTAGCAGGCAATTTTAAAGCATGCTATGCCACATTTGTCTGTGGAAAATCCGACAATTGTCCAATGGAGTGTAAAAACAGCCTGTCATCACACAATTCCTGTCGGATAATCTGATCATGTGTATGAGGCTTTAGGTGTTTCCACTTCTTCAGTTACATTGTCCATATCCACCGGGTTAGTGAATGGTGTGCTTTAAGCATCTACAGCACAGGTGTCAAACACAAGGCCCGCGGGCCGAATCCGGCCCTCCAGGCCATTTCATGTGGCCCTCGCACCTCTCCTGCAGCTGCAGCCCTCCTCTGGTCCTACTCTAGACCCTTACTTTCTTCTTTCAAGCAATGCATCCAGCTTCTTCCCAGCAGCAGCATAATGAAAGGGGGGTGCACTGTAAGGGAGAGTGGGGGACTCAACCTCTGATGGTGGGGTGGCTCTTGACATCTAATGTAAGGGGAGGGGATGCGCTGACATCTAATGTTACAGATACAACCGGCCCTTTTGAGAACAATCATAATGCTGATGCGGCCCACGATGAAATTGAGTTGGACACCCCTGATCTACAGCATCTTAAAAAACTGAAATATCAGGTTTGAGTAAATTCACTTCTGGGTAAATTGACCCTTTAAAGACTTGTACATGAATTTAATAAAAAATAAATAAAAAATACACGGTTTACTTTTGTGTATATTTATATATTTATATTCATGTGTAATAGATTTTGATATCAGAATGCTGTGCACTCCTTCATGCCCTATAAAGGACAATAACATGGAAAATATACATGTTCTTTATATAAATATATATACAGTATATATATATATATATATATATATATGTAATGGTATACAAAAGATGATAAACTACCCTGCCTGGCTGACTTTTACCTTCAGCTTATGTACAGGGAAAAGACCATTTCCTATTCTATCTCTGGAGTGATTGTGATTAAAGTGCTTCTTCACAAGCCTCACCATGAAAAGGACAGTTCTGTAGTCTCATCAATCTCTTACCTATACACTGTGGAGCTTGGCTGCTCCAGAAAGGTCGGGTTGCATTTAGGCAGGTGAGTACATGAAGTCCATGCAGCTGGTAGCCGGTATTGCAGTAGAAATATGCTTCTCCTCCCGGGTGCAGACTGGTGACCGATATATCACCATAAGCTGGTCTTCGCGGGAAACCACAGCTCAGGAGATAGGCTGCAATGAAAAATAAATGTATCCATTTAGACACATTTTATAATGAATGGTTGATACATTTGTTTTGACATTTCATACTTGTCAATATTTAAAAAAATATATTTATTTATTTATTTTTATTTTTTATTTGAAATTTTTAACTAGAATTAAAGTTGTCAGTAGTAAATTATAGAAGTTCCATTACAGTGACATTTTGAGCCACTTTGGGCTCTCTAAAGCTAGATCAATTCCAAAAGGTCATCCTTGCACAAGGAAAAAAAATAAATAAATTGTAGCTGCATAAGTAGATGCATATTCAGTTATTCATATATTCTAAATAAAAATAGTTTCAGATTATGGTTTGCAGAGTATATTTGCAGCTACAGTGGTCCTACAAGTAAAGTATTGATTAAAGGAGGAACTTCAGTATTTTAAAAAAATATTAAAAGTCAGCAGCTACAAACACTGTAGCTGCTGACTTTTTAAAATAATGTACCTACCAGAATCTGGGGTCCAGCGCTGTCTTCATGTAGCAAGCTGGTTCCTTTTAAAAGCTGTGAGTTCCTGACGCCACCATTTTGGATGTGGGAGCCATCAGGCTTTATGTACTGAACATAGGCGTGCGCACAGGGTGTGCCAGGTGTGCCCAGGCACACCCTAAGCAGAACAGATTCCCCCTACTGACCTGGCTCCCCCTCCTTCCCCCCACAGCACTGCCGGCTTCTCCCCTCTCCCACCGGTGGTGCTGTGGATGTTTTAGGATGAGTGGGGGAAGGGGCCAGTAAATATGCCATTTACCGGCCCCTTCCCTTTCTGAATGAACATTGTGAGTGATCAGTAGAGTGTGTTTGAGCTTTGGGATGCACACCCTAATGCCAAAGGCTGCACACACCTATGGTACTGAAGTAGATTGGTAGACATGAAGGTTACAGGCGCCTAAGGGCATGTCATGTGGAGTATACTAAGTGGCACTTTCCTTTTTTGAGACCTTACAGCAGTGTTATTTAAAGCAACATTATAGGTTCTGATTTGTTTTTGTGAAATAACAAACATGTATACTTACCTGCACTGTGCAGTGGTTTTGCACAGAGCAACTCCGAACTTCCTGTTCTCAGGTCCCCTACCGGCTCTCGCAGAGCAAACAGCTTGCAATGGGGGCACCGATGTGTGCTCACTCTCGAGCCTGGCTCTATGTTTTCAAAAGACACAGACTCCTCATTGGCTCACTGGCACCCTCTGCTGTTTCAGCCAATAAGGAGAGGGAGTCCCAGGACTGCCGAGTCTTTGGTGGACATTGGATCTGGGTCTGCTTGATCGAGATGGGCTCAGGTGAGTATTGGGGGGGGGGGGGGCTGTGGGTGGAGCAATGCACAGAAGGTTTTTTACCTCCATGCATATGCATGAAGGTAAAAAACCTTCAGCCTTTACAACTACTTTAAGGCCACACCCAGTGCAGTGTAATCATTAACATCCTAAATAGTATTTGCTACTTGTCCAGGCTATTTTATTAAATTACATTTTATTTTTAGAACTTATACAGGTATTTTAAAACAGACAGCAGGAATAGATAACAAGCAATGCAATATAGTATATATAAATATTATATGAAGTGAGTTTACAGGTCATGCACTCATAGATCCCAGTTTTCTGAAATGGTAAAGAAAGGCACATTTTAGCACACAGTGGGGTTGATTTAATAAAACAGGAAGGTGCAAAATCAGGAGTAACTGTGCATTCTAGCCAATCAGCTTCCAACTTCAACTGAAATTAAAGTGTTTGTTAACCCAAAAAAAATAAAAAATTAAATCCTTTTCCCTTAACGCATGTTGTACAGCACAGTGCTTGTGCTGTGTTATTTGGCCCCCTGTATCACCTGAAATACCTGGCTGATCCTGCCAGTCCCCCCCCCCCCCCTGCGCTGACTCCGATATATCATGGCTGCTGAGCCCTGACACTGGAGTCATCCGTATGTGCCTCCGTCATCCACAGCCTGCTCTCCTGTGTCTGTGTCTCCCTCTGTCTTCTCCCCCCTCCTCTCCCCCCTCCTCTCTCTGAGTGTCAGCTCCTCGATCCTCCCCTCCTGCTCTAAAAAGCATTTTTTTCTTTCTATAGTTCCCTCTGATATAGATTCGTAAGCTCCGCAGTGCATGTTATTTATAAAAATATGCCATATAATAGCTTACTTCAAAGCGCCGTTCAGCGCTCACGTAACTGTCCGCCGGTCTCCTCCCCTTCTCTCCTCGGCTGAAGTTAGCGGGGGTTTTCCAGCACCTCCCCCTGCAGCTATCGCATCGGGAGAGGAGACCAGCGGAAAGTCAGCTGAACGTCGAACGGCGCTCTGAAGTAAGCTATTATACAGCATGCAAATAAAGAATTCCGCGCTTAGGATAGGTGTGAACTGCTGCCTCCCTATATTAAACTTTACAATGGTGAAAATTTTTATACAGCATATTTTTATAAATTACATCCACTGGGGAGCTAACTGTTATTTATTTTTATATAACAGGGAGAACTATAAAACATTTTTTTTCCTTAACAAACACTTTAAGCTTTGACAATAAAACCTGGAGCCCAGGTTCACACTAGCGCGATCTTAGACATTGCATGTGATTCGCACCCGCACTGCAGATGTCTGTGAGATGCGAGTTCGGCCATACAGTTGTACGGCTGAACTTGCATTAAATTTGCAGCAAAGAAAGTGCAGGGACTTTTTTTCCCCCGCTCTGAAGTTGGATCACATGGGTGTTCTCACCTATGCAATCCAATTCCTGTGCGAGTTCACAGTTCGCAATATCGATCTGTGAACCGATCTGAGGGTGTCATTAACAATGTATTGACACCCGCAGTGGTTCGCAGAAGGCAGCGTGAGCTATCTGCGGGAGAGGAGCGATGTGGGAATGTAATCGCGCTGTTCCCGCATCGCACTAGTCTGAACCTAGGCTGAATCTCATTCGTTTCTATGCAGAGCTGCACCCGATTTTGCACTCTCCAGTTTTAGTAAATCTACCCCAGGATGTAAGCAAAGGACATGTCCCTGTCACAGCCCTGGTTACATGGACCACAAAAATCGAATATGCAGAAAATGATTTGCTAATGTTTTCATTGTATTGGCTTTTCAAATTAACAAATGCATTAATATAGTTTGGATAAAACATTTAGTGCAGCATAACACTATTGGTAACGAAAAACACTATTGGTAACAAAATAGTAAATTTTGTATAGAGACGTATACATCAGACCAAAAAGAGGGACACCTGAGGCTGCAAGAGGGACAGAAGGATTTGGTCTCAAATGAGGGACAGTTGGGATCTATGCATGTATCATCATCATCACACCAATGACAGAACGATAACAATTAAAGCAGAAATGGTAAAGAATTTTTTTATTTAACTTCAATGAACTTTTTTCCAATTAACAGGAAAGCTGTCCCGTCAAAACAGCAATAGATAGTATCCTGTACTGCAAACAAGATACAGAGCAAAACATCAGGAGAGATACGACACAAGAAACCAGCTCAAAATAGACTAACAATGACACCAGGACTACCAGGACTACTCTTCCAATTTATGATGTTAATAAAGCGATATTTGGAGAGATTCAGTTTCATGTTACCATTTGGGAGCACACTAATTGAAAATCGAGAAGTCCTTGGGGTTGGTTTTGAGTTTACTTTGTAGGGAATTATTAAAAAATTTAATTATCTTTTTTAATAATGAAGTTCATTAAGTGAATCAGAGTACACTATTACATGTTATTCAATGGCATATTGTACGAAAGACTGGAGTAAGTAGAAAAAGTATGAGACATTGTTATCACTGCACGGGATTCACCGTTTTAAATGAGAAATGTAAAGTATACCCCCTTTCCGACCACCTACAGCATATATACTTTGGCAGGTTGGCTTTATTGTGTGAAACTACGTACCTGTGCGTAATTTTGTGCAATAGAGACTGGGGGCGCATGCGCTGACCTGACAGAGGAAGAGCCAATCAGCGGGTCCAGGGGACCCGATGTCCGTCGGCCACCCGCGATCATTCCCCAGAGAGGCAGATTGCTGTTCTGACAGGGAAAAAGCTAGAGATCTTGTGTTCCTGAGCAGGAACACGGATCTCTGTCTTCACCCAGTCAGACCATCCCCCCACACAGTTAGCACCCCCTAGGGATGCACTTAACCCTTTGATTGTCCCTAATGTTATCCCCTTCACTGCCATGTCATTAATACAGTACAGTGCATATTTTTAGCCCTGATCACTGTAATGTCATTGGTTTCCAAAAAAAGTGCCAAAAGTGTTAGTTAGGTGTCTGATTTGTCCGCCGCAATGTTGCAATCCCGCTACAAATCGCTGATCGCCGCCATTACTAGTAAAAAATAAAAATGCCATTAAAATATCCCATAGTTTGTAGACACAATAACCTTTGCGCAAACCAATCAATATACGCTTATTGGGATTTTATTTTTACCAAAAATATGTAGCAGAAATCATATTGACCTAAATTGATGAAGAAATTTCATTTATTTTTTTTTTTTTATTGGATGTGTTATATAGGAGAAAGTAAAAAAAATATATATTTATTTTTTAAATTGTTGCTCTTTTTTTGTTTATAGCGCAAAAAATAAAAACCGCAAAGGTGATTAAATACTACCAAAAGAAAGCTCTATTTGTGGGGGAAAAAAAGGACATATATTTTATGTCATTGCACCATTATCTTGTAAGAGTCGTTTGTGTTTTAGGCCTACAAATGCCCCGTACACACAATTGGTTTTCCTGTCGGAAAAAGTCAGATGAGAGCTTTTGGTCGGGAATCCCGACCGTGTGTATGCTCCATCTGACTTTTTCCAACAGGAAAACGGACAAAAACGGCCGGCAAAAGATAGAGAGCTGGTTCTCTTTTTTCCCCCACCGAGATTCCCGACTGACTTTTTCCCGTCGGAAATCCCGACCGTGTGTACGGTGCAAAAGAAAGCATTTTGAGGCCTGGTTACTTGAGACATCTCTTTACAATTGCAAAAGGTAAAATAGGAACTTGTTGTCCACAAAAGTTAAGGCATGAAATCCATTAACCTCAAATTTTGTTGAATTTAGTAGGACAGCCTCTGGCTTCATAGGTAAGCCTATAGAGAGGCAAAACTGTACTCACTAACCAATTCTTGTCATTTAAACAGTTAATTGTTGCTGCTTACTAGCTTAGACACTGCTATCAGGTTTGGAAAACACAACACTCAATCTCCTGCGCTTAGTGGTGGGCCTAGATGCAATTCTAGACTCTTATTCTGGCTTCTCTGTATATAACACCTTGCTGCCCTCCAAAGACTGGGGAAGTCTAATTATACTGGAAACATAGAACAAAACAGAGGACGCACAGGCCTAGTGCATTATCCTCAGTAGTGATGAGCCGAACACCCCCGGGTTCGGTTCGCACCAGAACCCGCGAACGGACCGAAAGTTCGAACGAACATTAGAACCCTATTAAATACAATGGATGCGAACGTTCGAATTCTAAAGTGCTAATTATAACAACTATTATGCATGTTATTGTCCTAAAAAGGGTTTGGGAACCCGGGTTCTGCACCAGGGGACATGTATCAATGCAAAAATAAGTTTTAAAAACGGTCGTTTTCCGGGAGCAGTCATTTTAATGATGCATAAAGTGAAAAAAAAAAAGTCAAATATTCCTTTAAATATCGTACCTGGGGGGTGTCTAAAGTATGCCTGTGAAGTGCCACGTGTTTCCCGTGTTTAGAACTGTCCCTGCACAAAATGACACTTCTAAAGGAAAAAAAAGCCATTTAAAACTGCTTGCGGCTTTAATGTAATGTCTGGTCCCGGTAATATGGATGAAAATCTTTAAGAAAAATGGCATAGCTACCCCATGACCCCCCCCCTACCCCAGCCCATTACCAGCCCCTTTGGGTCTTGTATGGATATTAAGGGGAACCCCGCACATAAAATAAAAAAGGCCCTATATACTCTGAACAGCCGTATACAGGCGGTGCATACAAGACAGGGACTGTAGGTTTGTTCTTATGTAGAATCTGTTTGTAATTTTGAACAGGTACATTGTTGAAGTGTAGCTCCAGACCAAAAATCTATTTTTAAACTTTTTGGAAAACATAGGTAAGGGTTATCACCCCTGTAACATTTGTTTTGCTGTCTGTGCCCCTGTTCAGAACATTTCACCTCACTTTCCGTCCTAATGACAACTGTTTTTGAAATGTGGTGTTTTTCTTGAAACAAGGATTGCTGATAAAGCATCAGTACAGAGGAGACACCTTTCTCCCATATTTATTCTTACAGGAGAGAATTTTCCTTCCTAGTGGTAGATTTCCTCTCACTTCCTGTTGTCTTCTTGCGTTTGCAAGTAGGAGTCGTTTGTAAGTTGGATGTTTGAAAGTAGGGACCTGCCGTATATACTCTGCAGAAATAGGCCCCTTAGTTGTTGGTGTTGGCACAACACTGTAAGCACTCACAGTTACTCTTGGTTGGTGCTGGAACGCCCTGCTGTCAACTATTATATCAGGAATTTTAATTACATATAATTGTTGAACAGTGGTAGTAAAAATTGGGCCTTTGATGGTGGTGCTGGTGCCACAACACTGTAAGCCCTGACAGTTACTCTTGGTGGGTGCAGCAATGGGCCCTGCTGTGAATTATTAGATCAAGAATTGTAATTACATGCCCCTGTTGAACAGGGGCTGAAAAATTGGGCCTTAGGCACTGGTGGCACAACACTGCAACCCTTCACAGATACTGTACTTGGAGCACAGCAATGAGCCCTGTTGCAAAGTATTGCTTCAAAAATTGTAATGACACGCCCCTGTTAAACAGGGGCTGAAAAATTGGGCCTTAGGCACTGGTGGCACAACACTGCAACTCCTCACAGATACTGTACTTGGAGCACAGCAATGAGCCCTGTTGCAAAGTATTGCTTCAAAAATTGTAATTACACGCCACTGTTAAACAGGGGCTGAAAAATTGGGCGTTAGGCACTGGTGGCGGCACCCATAAACAAAAATGATCTTCCAAGCTATCATCATCAATCGTATCATTGAGGACTCGGAGGAGGAGGATAGCCAGTCAACATAACAGCACAGGCACTCAGCATCAGCATCAGTCTTGAAGGGATGTGACATTTTAAAATCAATTAGTCTGTTATATCAGCATCAGGTGTGTGGTAGCTGGTGGTGATCCAAGACTGGTTCATCTTGATGAAAGTCAGTCGATCAACCGAGTCGGTGGACAGGCGCACCCTGTGATCCGTGACAAATCCTCCAGCAGCACTGAATGTGCGTTCCGAAAGAACGCTGGATGCAGGACAGGCCAGTAGCTCAATTGCATACTGTGCAAGCTCTGGCCAGTGATCCATCCTCAAGACCCAGTAAGCCAGAGGATTTTCGGTGGGGAAGGTGTCCAAGTCTGACCTTGCCCCTAGATATTCCTGCACCATGTTTATCAGACGCTGGCGATGGTTGCTGGAACCGATCATACTTTGGGGCTGCGGACTAAAGAATTGTCTGAACGCATCGGTCAGACGGCCACCTTCCCCACCGCTCCTTCTTTGACTGGCCGAAGCCTCAGCAACTCGTTGTCCAGGACCAGGAGTTTGCAACCTCCCAGTCTCTGGGAACGCGTTGCACAGACCTTTCTGCAAGGCCTCCCGGAGTTGTCTCATCCTCTGCTCCCTCTGCGACGGTAACATAAGGTCCGCAACCTTACCCTTGTACCGTGGATCAAGGAGAGTGGCCAGCCAGTAATGGTCCCTCTCCTTGATCCGAAGAATACGAGGATCCTTCCGCAGACTTTGCAGGATCAGGGAGGCCATGCAGCGTAGGTTTGCTGAGGCATTCGCTCCGGAGTCCTCTGGGTCACTAAGGACGACATGATCCGCAGCCACCTCCTCCCAGCCACGTACAAGTCCACTGGTTTCTTGGGACTGTAAATCATCCCTAAAAGACTGCTGCTGATGATGCTGAGTGCCAGCCTCCACCTCCATGCTGACACAATCCTCCTCCTCCTCCTCCTCCTCCTCCTCCTCCTCCTCTTCCTGTGCGATGGGTGGGACAGAAGGAACACTGTCTGGGTAAAGGGGGCCTTGAGAGGCAAGGAAGTCCTCCTCTTCCTGCCTCTGTTCTGCCTCAAGTGCCCTGTCCATTATTCCACGCAGCGTGTGCTCCAACAGGTGGACAAGAGGTACAGTGTCACTGATGCATGCACTGTCACTGCTCACCATCCTCGTGGCCTCCTCAAATGGTGCCAGGACAGTGCATGCATCCCTGATCATGCCCCACTGGCGTGGAGAAAAAAAACCAAGCTCCCCTGACCCTGTCCTGGTGCCGTAGTCGCACAGGTACTCATTGATGGCCCTCTGCTGCGTGTGCAGCCGCTGCAGCATGGCCAACGTTGAGTTCCACCTGGTGGGCATGTCACATATAAGGCGGTTCTTGGGCAGGTTCAACTCCTTTTGCAGCTCAGCCAGGCGAGCACTGGCATTATAAGATCTGCGGAAATGCACACAGACTTTCCTGGCCTGCCTCAGGACATCCTGTAAGCCCGGGTACCTGCCCAAGAAGCGCTGCACCACCAGGTTAAGGACGTGAGCCACACAGGGCACATGGGTCAGTTGTCCCTGTCGGAGGGCGGAGAGGAGGTTGGTGCCATTGTCGCAAACCACCATTCCTGGCTTAAGCTGGCGTGGCGTCAACCACCTCTCGGCCTGGCCCTGCAGAGCAGACAGGACCTCTGCCCCAGTGTGGCTTCTGTCCCCCAAACACACCAGCGCAAGCACGGCATGGCATCTTTTTGCCTGCGTACTTGCGTAGCCCCGTGAACGGCTACGGAGCACCGCTGGTTCATAGGACAAACCACAGGAAGAGGCCATGGAGGAAGAAGAAGAGGAGGGGGTGGAGGAGAGAGGTGTGTCACAACCAGTAGTAGCATTTTGGAGGCGTGGCGGTGGGACAACCTCCAACACTACTGCACCTTGTCCTGAATCCTTCCCAGCTGCCAAAAGAGTGACCCAATGGGCCGTGAAAGAAAGGTAACGTCCCTGTCCATGCCTGCTGGACCATGAGTCAGCGGTAATATGCACCTTACCGCTGACCGCCCTGTCCAGCGAGGCCAAGACATTGCCTTCCACATGCCGGTAGAGAGCCGGAATAGCCTTCCGTGAGAAAAAGTGGCGTTTGGGAACCTGCCACTGAGGAACCGCACATTGCACAAACTCACGGAAGGGGGCCGAGTCTACCAACTGAAAAGGCAGCAGTTGAAGCGCTAGCAATTTAGCCAAGCTAGCATTCAACCGCTGGGCATGTGGATGGCTGGGAGTGAACTTCTTTCGACGGTCCAGCAGCTGGGGCAGGGAAATTTGCCTGCTAGAATCGGACGTCGGTGTACTGCTAGCAGAGTGGGCGCAAGTACTTGGCTGTGACACACCTAATTCTACACCTTCATTCCTCTCAGTGCATGTTTCAGAGAGGACTGAAGTTATAGTGGGGTTGGAGATCCCAGCTGATGCGGTGCAAGGAGAGGTCCGCTTTGTTCTTTGGTGTGGGTCTTTGAGGTAGGCTTGCCAACGAGCTGCATGGCAGGTCAACATATGTCTGGTCAGGCATGTGGTACCCAAGCGGCTGATGTTTTGGCCACGCGATATACGCTTGAGACATATGTTGCAAACAGCAGCTGTGCGATCTGATGCACTAGCCTCAAAAAAGGCCCACACCAAAGAACTTTTTGAATGACGGGCAGAGGCAGCGCCCTGCACAGGCGGAGCTCTGCGGTGTGATTCCGTCGGTGTACTGCCCTTACGCTGGCCACCAAAGGGCATCCTGCCTCGTTGGAGATGTGCCTCCTCCTCATCCTCCTCCTCCTCCTCTCTCCTATTAGGCACCCACGTGGAGTCATTGACCTCATCATCCCCTCCCTCCTCATCACTGGAGCCAATCTGGCAGTATGCTGCAGCTGCTGGAACATGACTGCCAGATTGGTGTCCTTCTTGAGCATCCCCTCTGTCTGCTCTCACGCTACTGCCTTCCTCTAGCTGGGTTTCATCATCAGACCCTTCGAAACGCTGGGCATCCTCCTGGAGCATGTACCCAACACTGTGCTGAAACAGTTCGGGGGACTCCTCAGGAGGAGGACATGGTGGGTCTAGGGAAGGAGTGACTGATGATTTGTCTGACATTGATACCAGGGAAGACGACGCTTTGGCAGCTGCTTTTCCAGTACCCTGAGCCTGGGTGAGAGAGGATGAGGAGGAGGAGGAGGGCTTGGTCATCCACTCTACCAAGTCTTCGGCATGATGTGGCTCAACATGTCCAGCTGCCGAAAAGAAGGACAAGCGTGTCCCATGGCCATGTGCTGATGACAATGCACCGCGTCCACGACCAGCACTGTTGCCCCCAGACACAGAGCCTGCTTGCCCTCTTTTATTGCCTCCTGACTGTCTGCCTCTCCTTGTTTGCCTTCCAGACATTCTAATAGATGGCCTGCAGGGAGATGGGAAAAAAGCAATAAGGGCTACCTTCAGGTGTCCTTCTCTGTCCCTTGAAACAAGGACTTTCACAGTGAAAGAAACTGACACTGTCCCTACCTAGAGTTTTCTGTCCCTAGAATAAATGTTTTTTTTAATCACAATATAGCACAAGGACAATTCACTCAATGTCTCTCCAGGTCCCTGAAAACAAGGACTTGCAGAGTGAAAGAAACTGACACTGTCCCTACCTAGAGTTTTCTGTCCCTAGAATAAATGTTTTTTTTAAGCACAATATAGCACAAGGAAAATTAACTCACTGTCCTTACAGGTCCCTGGAAACAAGGACTTGCAGAGTGAAAGAAACTGACACTGTCCCTACCTAGAGTTTTCTGTCCCTAGAATAAATGTTTTTTTTAAGCACAATATAGCACAAGGACAATTAACTCACTGTCCTTACAGGTCCCTGGAAACAAGGACTTGCAGAGTGAAAAAAAAAAAACACTCTCCCTACCTAGAGTTTTCTGTCCCTAGAAAAAATGTTTTTTTTAAGCACAATATAGCACAAGGACAATTAACTCACTGTCCTTACAGGTCCCTGGAAACAAGGACTTGCAGAGTGAAAGAAAAAAAACACTCTCCCTACCTACAGTTTTCTGTCCCTAGAAAAAATGTTTTTTTTAATCACAATATAGCACAAGGAAAATTAACTCACTGTCCTTACAGGTCCCTGGAAACAAGGACTTGCAGAGTGAAAGAAAAAAAACACTCTCCCTACCTACAGTTTTCTGTCCCTAGAAAAAATGTTTTTTTTAATCACAATATAGCACAAGGAAAATTAACTCACTGTCCTTACAGGTCCCTGGAAACAAGGACTTGCAGAGTGAAAGAAACTGACACTGTCCCTACCTAGAGTTTTCTGTCCCTAGAATAAATGTTTTTTTTAATCACAATATAGCACAAGGAAAATTAACTCACTGTCCTTACAGGTCCCTGGAAACAAGGACTTGCAGAGTGAAAGAAACTGACACTGTCCCTACCTAGAGTTTTCTGTCCCTAGAATAAATGTTTTTTTTAAGCACAATATAGCACAAGGACAATTAACTCACTGTCCTTACAGGTCCCTGGAAACAAGGACTTGCAGAGTGAAAAAAAAAAAACACTCTCCCTACCTAGAGTTTTCTGTCCCTAGAATAAATGTTTTTTTTAAGCACAATATAGCACAAGGACAATTAACTCACTGTCCTTACAGGTCCCTGGAAACAAGGACTTGCAGAGTGAAAGAAAAAAAACACTCTCCCTACCTACAGTTTTCTGTCCCTAGAAAAAATGTTTTTTTTAATCACAATATAGCACAAGGAAAATTAACTCACTGTCCTTACAGGTCCCTGGAAACAAGGACTTGCAGAGTGAAAGAAAAAAAACACTCTCCCTACCTACAGTTTTCTGTCCCTAGAAAAAATGTTTTTTTTAATCACAATATAGCACAAGGAAAATTAACTCACTGTCCTTACAGGTCCCTGGAAACAAGGACTTGCAGAGTGAAAGAAACTGACACTGTCCCTACCTAGAGTTTTCTGTCCCTAGAATAAATGTTTTTTTTAATCACAATATAGCACAAGGAAAATTAACTCACTGTCCTTACAGGTCCCTGGAAACAAGGACTTGCAGAGTGAAAGAAACTGACACTGTCCCTACCTAGAGTTTTCTGTCCCTAGAATAAATGTTTTTTTTAAGCACAATATAGCACAAGGACAATTAACTCACTGTCCTTACAGGTCCCTGGAAACAAGGACTTGCAGAGTGAAAGAAAAAAAACACTCTCCCTACCTACAGTTTTCTGTCCCTAGAAAAAATGTTTTTTTTAATCACAATATAGCACAAGGAAAATTAACTCACTGTCCTTACAGGTCCCTGGAAACAAGGACTTGCAGAGTGAAAGAAAAAAAACACTCTCCCTACCTACAGTTTTCTGTCCCTAGAAAAAATGTTTTTTTTAATCACAATATAGCACAAGGAAAATTAACTCACTGTCCTTACAGGTCCCTGGAAACAAGGACTTGCAGAGTGAAAGAAACTGACACTGTCCCTACCTAGAGTTTTCTGTCCCTAGAATAAATGTTTTTTTTAATCACAATATAGCACAAGGAAAATTAACTCACTGTCCTTACAGGTCCCTGGAAACAAGGACTTGCAGAGTGAAAGAAACTGACACTGTCCCTACCTAGAGTTTTCTGTCCCTAGAATAAATGTTTTTTTTAAGCACAATATAGCACAAGGACAATTAACTCACTGTCCTTACAGGTCCCTGGAAACAAGGACTTGCAGAGTGAAAAAAAAAAAACACTCTCCCTACCTAGAGTTTTCTGTCCCTAGAATAAATGTTTTTTTTAAGCACAATATAGCACAAGGACAATTAACTCACTGTCCTTACAGGTCCCTGGAAACAAGGACTTGCAGAGTGAAAGAAAAAAAACACTCTCCCTACCTACAGTTTTCTGTCCCTAGAAAAAATGTTTTTTTTAATCACAATATAGCACAAGGAAAATTAACTCACTGTCCTTACAGGTCCCTGGAAACAAGGACTTGCAGAGTGAAAGAAAAAAAACACTCTCCCTACCTACAGTTTTCTGTCCCTAGAAAAAATGTTTTTTTTAATCACAATATAGCACAAGGAAAATTAACTCACTGTCCTTACAGGTCCCTGGAAACAAGGACTTGCAGAGTGAAAGAAACTGACACTGTCCCTACCTAGAGTTTTCTGTCCCTAGAATAAATGTTTTTTTTAATCACAATATAGCACAAGGAAAATTAACTCACTGTCCTTACAGGTCCCTGGAAACAAGGACTTGCAGAGTGAAAGAAACTGACACTGTCCCTACCTAGAGTTTTCTGTCCCTAGAATAAATGTTTTTTTTAAGCACAATATAGCACAAGGACAATTAACTCACTGTCCTTACAGGTCCCTGGAAACAAGGACTTGCAGAGTGAAAGAAAAAAAACACTCTCCCTACCTACAGTTTTCTGTCCCTAGAAAAAATGTTTTTTTTAATCACAATATAGCACAAGGAAAATTAACTCACTGTCCTTACAGGTCCCTGGAAACAAGGACTTGCAGAGTGAAAGAAAAAAAACACTCTCCCTACCTACAGTTTTCTGTCCCTAGAAAAAATGTTTTTTTTAATCACAATATAGCACAAGGAAAATTAACTCACTGTCCTTACAGGTCCCTGGAAACAAGGACTTGCAAAGTGAAAGAAACTGACACTGTCCCTACCTAGAGTTTTCTGTCCCTAGAATAAATGTTTTTTTTAATCACAATATAGCACAAGGAAAATTAACTCACTGTCCTTACAGGTCCCTGGAAACAAGGACTTGCAGAGTGAAAGAAACTGACACTGTCCCTACCTAGAGTTTTCTGTCCCTAGAATAAATGTTTTTTTTAATCACAATATAGCACAAGGAAAATTAACTCACTGTCCTTACAGGTCCCTGGAAACAAGGACTTGCAGAGTGAAAGAAACTGACACTGTCCCTACCTAGAGTTTTCTGTCCCTAGAATAAATGTTTTTTTTAAGCACAATATAGCACAAGGACAATGAACTCACTGTCCTTACAGGTCCCTGGAAACAAGGACTTGCAGAGTGAAAGAAAAAAAACACTCTCCCTACCTACAGTTTTCTGTCCCTAGAAAAAATGTTTTTTTTAAGCACAATATAGCACAAGGAAAATTAACTCACTGTCCTTACAGGTCCCTGGAAACAAGGACTTGCAGAGTGAAAGAAAAAAAACACTCTCCCTACCTACAGTTTTCTGTCCCTAGAAAAAATGTTTTTTTTAATCACAATATAGCACAAGGAAAATTAACTCACTGTCCTTACAGGTCCCTGGAAACAAGGACTTGCAGAGTGAAAGAAACTGACACTGTCCCTACCTAGAGTTTTCTGTCCCTAGAATAAATGTTTTTTTTAATCACAATATAGCACAAGGAAAATTAACTCACTGTCCTTACAGGTCCCTGGAAACAAGGACTTGCAGAGTGAAAGAAACTGACACTGTCCCTACCTAGAGTTTTCTGTCCCTAGAATAAATGTTTTTTTTAAGCACAATATAGCACAAGGACAATTAACTCACTGTCCTTACAGGTCCCTGGAAACAAGGACTTGCAGAGTGAAAGAAAAAAAACACTCTCCCTACCTACAGTTTTCTGTCCCTAGAAAAAATGTTTTTTTTAATCACAATATAGCACAAGGAAAATTAACTCACTGTCCTTACAGGTCCCTGGAAACAAGGACTTGCAGAGTGAAAGAAACTGACACTGTCCCTACCTAGAGTTTTCTGTCCCTAGAATAAATGTTTTTTTTAATCACAATATAGCACAAGGAAAATTAACTCACTGTCCTTACAGGTCCCTGGAAACAAGGACTTGCAGAGTGAAAGAAACTGACACTGTCCCTACCTAGAGTTTTCTGTCCCTAGAATAAATGTTTTTTTTAAGCACAATATAGCACAAGGACAATTAACTCACTGTCCTTACAGGTCCCTGGAAACAAGGACTTGCAGAGTGAAAGAAACTGACACTGTCCCTACCTAGAGTTTTCTGTCCCTAGAATAAATGTTTTTTTTAATCACAATATAGCACAAGGAAAATTAACTCACTGTCCTTACAGGTCCCTGGAAACAAGGACTTGCAGAGTGAAAGAAACTGACACTGTCCCTACCTAGAGTTTTCTGTCCCTAGAATAAATGTTTTTTTTAATCACAATATAGCACAAGGACAATTAACTCACTGTCCTTACAGGTCCCTGGAAACAAGGACTTGCAGAGTGAAAGAAACTGACACTGTCCCTACCTAGAGTTTTCTGTCCCTAGAATAAATGTTTTTTTTAAGCACAATATAGCACAAGGACAATTAACTCACTGTCCTTACAGGTCCCTGGAAACAAGGACTTGCAGAGTGAAAGAAACTGACACTGTCCCTACCTAGAGTTTTCTGTCCCTAGAATAAATGTTTTTTTTAAGCACACTATAGCAGAAGCACAAAACACACTGACACTCTCCCTACCTATCCTTCTCTTTCCCTAAACTAAAGGAATCCAGGTTAAGCAAGAAAGAAATAACAGTCACTGTCCCTGCCTATGCTACTCTATCCCTGCTCCGGAACACACTACACTAGGCCGCCGTGCTGGCGGCCTTTTATAGTGTGGGGCGTGTACTAAACACCCTCAGCAATAATTGGCCACAGGCATCCTGCCTGTGGCCAATCATTGCTCTCCTCGCTGCCGGCGCTGTGATTGGCCAAGCATGCGGGGTCACAGTGCATGCTTGGCCAATCACAGCGCCTGGATGACACTGCGATGGCGTAGTGCATTGTGGGCCGTTCGCGTCACTCGAATTTGGCGCGAACGGCCCAAATCGTTCGATCTTCGTCGAACGATCGAACAGCCAATGTTCGAGTCGAACGTATGTTCGACTCGAACACGAAGCTCATCCCTAATCCTCAGTATGTATCTTAATTAAATAAACAGAGGTAAGTAATATACTCATAAACGAATGCTTGTATCACAGCTTTTCATAAAAACATCAGAAAATGTCCATGATGGAACATCCACATCTCGATGCACTATTAAACAGTACCAAAGGCTATCGCATTTCAAGGGTTGCCTCTTTCTCAGACAAGAGGTGGATGTTCCATCATGGACGTTAACTGATGTTTTTATGAAAAGCTGTGATACAAGCATTAGTCTCTGAGTATATTAATTACCTCTGTTTATGTAGTTAAGATACATACTGAGGATAATGCACTAGGCCTGTGACGTCTCTTACAGCACCTCCAGCCATTGTTATCAATACAATTTTTACCTATATACTATGGTTAGGTAAAAGCGTTGGGGATCCATTGTTGTTCCCCCTCTTTCCCCTTTTTTCTTATCCCCCTTTTTATCTACCATCATAATACTTTGGCATTTCTATTCTATTAAAGATACGTTCAACCTGCATCTTCTCCTGATGAGTGGCAATATGTCCACGAAACGCGTAGATTTCCTACAATGCTACGTCACAGTAACCATGTGCAATATTTGAATTTTATTATTTTATCATAATAAATCATTCCCATTATTATTATCATGTTTACATATTACCATGTTTGTTTGCTCTGGGTATACATACTTTAGGTCCATTACAATATTTATCCTGTTTTTACAGTTGTGTACATATTCATGAACTATTTCGATTATAATTATTGTGACCTTTATATATATTTTTCTACTGCTTTATGTGTATGTGTGCTCATCTGTAATAAACAATTAATACTATATAATCATTGGGTTGTTCATTTTAGCTGTGTGCTTCATATAAAGTCCCACTACCCGATCCCTCTTTCAATATGTACCAGAGATGGAGGTACATGAATTTACTAGTCATGGCCTCTTCCTTCTACGTTTTTAGATTGCTGTCAAATTGTTCCTTTATGAGGAGAGGTAAATACTGTTGTTACGGTATATAGAATCTGTGAAGTGACTGTCCATCCAAGTTTTATCCTGTGATGAGCCCTGATGCAGGGAGAGTGATTTTTGACCCTGAAATCTGTTGGGTATTTTTTAATGACTTTTTTTTTATACCAACCATTAAAATGATCTTGCAATCTCTGATCTAGTTTTTTTCTGGCGCAACTTTCGTTTTTTCTAGGGGCAAAAATAAAAGCATAAATAGCAATCTTTTCCTCAGTCTCACCTCTAACAAAAGTAGCCAAATTGACAGGCTAAATTAATTATTGGTTCAATAGCTAATGCAAAGATCAAGGGTGAGAGAATCCAACCCTGGCACCCTTGATTTTATGCATTAGCTTTTGGACTACCAATGGGCCTCTCCAAATATTCCATTGTAGAAGGAATGAGATGGCTCAAATCCGGCGAATGGAGCGTGGGGTCCGGGAAATAGAAACCAGTCACTGATACACTATTAGCACTGGGAGATCTGAAATGCACATTCACATGAAACACTAGATCAGGGGTGCACAAACTTTTAAAGCGCAAGGGCCACTTCAGCGACTTGGTAACTGGTCGCGGGCCACAATCAGCGGAGCGGGCGGATGGCAGGTCCATGTCTGCTCTGCACAGCTGGATTGGATTGGAGGTAGGACACAAGTCAGTTTACATCTGCCATTCCTTAGAGGTGAATGGAGGGTCCAATTGGGTCGGACTAACCGCGTGACAGGGGCCCATGGCTGCTTTCACACTGATGCGCTGCGGTTTACCCGCACAGTGGGTACAACGCAGTGTACCTTTGGCTTTTCTGCACTTTGCAATAGACTTCTATTATATTCTGCAGGTTTGGTGCACTTTCAGAAATCTCACCAAACTTGCAGGTAATAACAGACGTCTATGGCTCAGTGCAAGTAACCCGCAGGTGCGCTGCTCTGCATCTGCGGATCAGTTTGAAAGCAGCCCAGTAACCACTGCAGAACAGATATGCCCATATATACACTGTGATTTTAGTAATAAACTGACCTTTAATAACAATATTCTATTCCATCCCAGAGCAGGAGGTCACGGGCCACATTAGAGGGCTCCACAGGCCACATGTGGCCCCCGGGCCACTGGTTGGGCACCCCTGCTCTAGACCATGCCCCCCTCCTGTCCAGGCTCTTCGAGTATCTATTGAGATGCTGTAGAACAATTCAGGTTTTGCTTTGTAAAAACCATAAATATTCAACCTTTGTCTGCGAGAACTAAACACTAATGTGAACAATTACATATTTGTACTCCAGAAAAGAATAAAGAAACTTCAATTGACACATCAGACACAGTGTTTTTAAACACTTGTCATGTTTAGTTTGATATGGTCTTGTTTATGGCGATTTTTCATAGCCTGTGCCATATCCATCAATAGGTCACCTGTTTCAATTTTAGACCTTGGGCTCTCTATTGTGGCTGTCAGCTTATAATTTTGTAGAATCAAAGGAACCAAAGGCTATGCTAAATCCACAGTAACAAAACAATTGTATTATTAAAACAAAAATATCAATACAAGGTCAATACAATACAAGGTCCCTACAATAAACAGTCATATGCCATTTTTTAAAGAGGAAGTAAACCCTCTCTAAGAAAACAAAACCAAAAAAACACTGCAAGACAAAGGCATAGAGAGCTAGTATGCATAGCATACTAGCTCATTATGAATTACTTACCTTAGATCGAAGCCCCTGCAGCGGTCCTCGTTCACCACTTCCGGGTATCGCTGCTCCGGCGCTGTGACTGGCCGGAGCAGCGATCACCTTCACCAACGGCACACTCAGTGCGCCTGCGCCGTTGTCTACGCACATGCGCATGTGCCGTAGACATCGGTGCCCGTTTTTTGGAAAATATCTCCTTAACCGTGTAGGTTAAAGGGGTTGTAAAGGTTTGTTTTTTATTTTCTAAATAGGTCCCTTTAAGTTGGGCATTGTTGGTTCACTTACCTTTTTCTTTGATTTCCCTTCTAAATGTTTTTTTTCTTTGTCTGAATTTCTCACTTCCTGTTCCTCCCCAGTAAGCTTGCCCCCATCATCTGAGCCGTGGTTAGTCAGCCAGAACAGCTTACTGAACAGCTTACTGAGGAGGAACAGGAAGTGAGAAATTCAGACAAAGAAAAAAAACATTTAGAAGGGAAATCGAAGGAAAAGGTAAGTGAACCAACAATGCACTAGCTTAAAGGAACCTATTTAGAAAATAAAAAACAAACCTTTTACATCCCCTTTAAGGAGATATTTCTTGCACTCCTTAATCTAGGCTTACCTGTAGGTAAAACTGGTCTGTTATGCCGCGTACACACGATCATTTTTCCCGTCGGGAAAAATGACATTTTTTTTTTCGCCGAGAAAAACGATCGTCTGTGGGCTTTATGCCGTTTTTCTCGTTGAGAAAAACGGCAGGAAAAACGACGAGAAAAATTAGAAAATGTTCTAAATTTTCTCATAGTTTTTTCCATCATTTTTTTCCACGGCAGTTTTCCCATAGGGAGACACTGCCGCGGAGCCCACAGACGGTCGTTTTTCTCGACAAAGAAAAAAATGACGGGAAAAACGGTCGTGTGTGGGGGGAAATGCCGTTCCCTCGTTTTTCATTTAATTTCATGTCGTGATTCACGGCGGTGTTTTCACCGCCGTGAATCACGATCGTGTGTACGCGGCATAAGGGTTTACAACCACTTTAAGTGTATCAAGTTTGCCAGGTAATGCAGCAGCTATTAGACCTCATGCATACTGGACGTTAAAATAACGTTATAAAAACGTCAGTAGCTTTGCAGTGAGTTTTTCAACGTTTTTCAACGTTTTTGCAATAGCGGTTTTTAGTGATTTTTTGAGTTTTTACCACGTTAGCGTTTCTTTGCGGTTTTTTATTTCAATGGATCAAAAACGTCCAAAAATGCTTCTGCGTTTTCTAAAGCATTTATCGACATTTATCAACGTTTATCAGCGTTAGAGCGTTTTTACAGCTGAAAAATGTCTCTCAGAACCCACTAGTTTTTTTGTTTTTTTTTACTGCTCAAAAACGCCACTGTCCAAAACTGCTGATAACAGCCTATGTGTGCATGGAAACATAGGATAACATGATGGAGAGTTTAATGACTGTAGAAAAAAACGTCTACTGCCAAAAACAGCTGCTGTAAAAATGTCAAAAAACGTCCAGTGTGCATGAGGCCTAACTAGTTCAGATAATTCTAACTACCCATTCTAACTATCTGGATGAGTCAAGTAAAATTTGTGTTTATTTACATAGAAGAAGCCCTTTAATGGTGGCCACATACAGAATATTGATATCATCATTCAATTGATAATTTAATGCAACAAAACTGATCAGTCATTTAATGGTGTCCACATACAGAATATCGATGATCATTCAACTAATAATTCTTCTACATATTTTTGGTATAAAAAAATCACAATAAGTGTTTATTGATTGGTTTGCGGAAAAGTTATAGCGTCTACAAAATAGGGGTGTGACCTAGGGAGTGCTTCTAACTGTTAGGGGGCGTGGCTTGCCGTGACACATCACTGATCGCTGTTCCCGATGACAGGGAATAGACGATCAGTGACATGTCACTAGGCAGAACGAGGAGATGTTGTGTTTACACTAACATCTCCCCGTTCTTCAGTTCCGTGAAACGATCGCGGGACACCCGGTGGACATCGAGTCCGCGGGTCCCGTGGGCACGGTCACAGAGCTCGCGGCAGGGTCGGGAGTGCGCCGCTGCCAGCGCGCGCGCGCGACCACACGGTGGCAAATTAAAGGGGACGTATATATATGCCCATTTGCCTGTCCGTGCCATTCTGTCGACGTAAATGTTTGTGCGGCGGTCGGCAAGTGGTTAATGCAACAAAACTGATGAGTCAGACAGCCCTATAGCAGGGACAGATTTAGACCTTGGGGGGCACATCAGTCTCATACACAGAGTTGGTTTACATTTTCAATGACAGTTGCACATTTTCAAAATGCATGACACAAGGTCAAACGTGCACACTCACACACAGTCATAAGCTACCTTCCTTAAAGCGGAGCTCCACCCTAAAGTGGAACTTCCGCTGATCAGAACCCTCCCCCCCTCCGGCGTCACAATTGACACCTTTCAGGGGGGAGGGGGGAGCAGATACCTGCACCCACTTCCGGGAGTCCTCTCTGCGGGAAATCTGCGGGAAGCACGTCACTTCCCGCAGATTCCCCGTTGTGTTCTGGGAGACACTCGGCTCCCAGAACACAGGGGGCCATTCAGAACGGTGCAGCGCGACTCGCGCATGCGCCGTAGGGAACCGGGCATAAAGCCGCAAGGCTTCACTTCCTGGTTCCCTCACAGAGGATGGAGGTGGGAGCAGCAGAGTGACGAGCGATTGCTCATCCTCTGCTGCGGACGTCGCTGGACTCCAGGACAGGTAAGTGTCCTTATATTAAAAGTCAGCAGCTGCTGTATTTGCAGCTGCTGGCTTTTAAGATTTTTTTTTTTCCGTGGCACCTCCGCTTTAAGATTGTAAGCGCTTTATGTGTGGTTCGCTTGAACTGCCAAAATTCGTTTTTGAAAACGATAAAATATATCAGTCCAGAGTGAAACCTTTTACAAAAGATGGCAGGCAAAATATTACCTCCCAAGATACATTTCTAAAAGAAAGATTTTTTTAATTATTATATTATTTTATTATTATTTTTTTTAAATATCATTTTCTATATTGTTTTATATTATTTATGTACAGAGGGGGGCCCCTTATGTCAGGCGGACTTGGAAAGTTGCCCTTTTTGCCCTCTTATTAATCCGTCACTGCCCTAGAGTCTAGAAAAAGCTGACATAACTCTAATTTCTGAAACTGGAGCTATGTCAGCAAATGAGTTCCAAACCTTATAGGGCAAATAAAGCAGGCTCTAGTCACTAAAGATCTTGTGCTGCTGAAGGTGCTTTTAATAAAGTATTTACCATGTTTTTATGGATAGTGGAAATAGGTGGTAATGTTTTTTTTTTTTTCACTGACTTTTCCAGTGACATTCAGAGTTTTAACCCTGGGCTCTTCATGGTCATGGCTAGCAACATTGGGTAACACCGAAAGTGTGTGTAGCTCAGCCAGATGTTCCTGAGCTGGAGTCGCAGTGATGGATTATCTGAAATAAAGTTATAATGCCCCATCTCCATCTTGCAGTGGATTTCCCGGACTGGGTGTTTGGCACCACTCATTAGCTCGCAACTTGATAAATTATCCGTGCTGCTTCCCTAATGGGACCTATAAAATATTTCCTCTGTGTCTATGGCACTTCCTCCAAAACACAACAGATAGCGAAGGGAGAGATTTCTCGAGGGGAATTGGCAGGGAATGGAGAGTAAATGTGGAGCTTCAGTCACAGTCCGTGCACAGTGATAGATTCCTTCCTATTATATCTGCCGAGAATGGTAAACAAAGCAGAATACAAATCTGCAACAAACACACATTACTTGTTATAAAGGGTCAAATGTATTCATTTTTCCCGCACAGCCTTTGACCGCGGCAAATATATTGCAGTTCTTACTGGTGCCTTAGCATAACAACAGCCTTTAGTTGTTTGAAATAGCCAGGGTACGATTAACAGGTCTAAAATGTGCGCAACCCTTGCCTTCTTTATTCTCAGTATTACAACTCAGATTACGCAGACACCACAGAAATTCTTACACACACACAGCACTGTATATATATAATATGAGTATACAGGGCTTTTTTTCCTCAGAGAATAGTTGCAGAAGGGTGACCTTCTAAATCACCCTTCATCTCTGCCCCCTACCTACATCTGAGCACCGTCCCTTGGTTTCACCCCCTATCCAGCTTCCTGTACCACCACTTTTAGAGAATACAGAACCAAGTATCATTTTGTGCTACTAAGTAATTTGTATGAAATTAGATAGACCCCATCAACAATAGACCCCCTAGCAACAATAGATCCCCCACACAACAATGGACGCCCAGCAACAAAATACCACCCCATTAACAATAGACCCCCAGCAGCAACAACATATTTCCCAGCTACCAGCATCAATAGAACCAGCAGCCAGCAGTAATAGACCCCTCCATCAACTGTAGATTCCTCCTTACAACAATTGATCCCCCCAACAACATAATACGCCCTGCCAGCAACAATAGACCCCCACACAAAAATACATCTGTACCAGCGACAATAGATTCCCCAGCAGGCAGCATCACTAGACCCTCCTGCACACTCCAGCACTCCTTACCATAAAATACATTCAGTGCTGGAGGTGCCTGAACTGCGCCCCCCCCCATGTTCCTCTGTGTTCTGGCTGAAAAAAAAAACAAACCCTGGGAGTATATAATATACAGCAAAATCACAATGTTTTTATGAGCCTTAGGCAGGGTCTGGCCATGGCATCGTTAAAATGGATGCCTGGGCCTCATAAAGTAAACCCACTCAGTGAAATGCTTTATAGAACACACTTCGCTAAATACAGGAGTAGGTTAACCACTTCAATACCAGGCACTTACACCCCCTTCCTGCCCAGACCAATTTTTAGCTTTCAGCGCTGTCGCACTTTGAATGACAATTGCGCGGTCATGCTACACTGCACCCAAACAAATTTTTTATCATCTTGTTACCACAAATAGAGCTTTCTTTTGGTAGTATTTAATCACTGCTGGGGTTTTTATTTTTTGCGCAACAAATAAAAAAAAAAACAAAATAAAAAAAAAAATTGTTTTGTTTGTTTCTGTTATAAAATTTGGTATATACTGTAAGTACATTTTCTCCTTCACTGATGGGCACTGATGAGGCTGCACTGACAGGCACTGATAAGGTGACACTGATGGGCAGGGCCATCTTTAATGTTGATTGGACCCTGGGCAAAAAAATTCTTGGGGGCCCCCCATGCAATTTTGCTGTCCACCTGCACTGAGACATACAATAAATATCAGCTAGACTTAAAATCAGTTTACTATATCAGATCAGGCAGTGATTGCGATTGGTTACCAAAGGTTACATACAACATATCATTACCACTTACTGACTGGTTGCTAGAGCACACATTATGGCTCACTGATTAGTTGCTAGAGGTTACAGCACATGATTTCTTCTTGTTGATTGGTTGCTAGAGATTACTGTACATCATCTCTTCACTGCAGAGGGTCATGATATACATATGAATGCCGCCTTTATTTACATATGAATGCCGGAATAGGCGGCACTAAAGGGCTGCACTGATGGGTACTTATGGGTGGCACTGATAGGTGGCACGGATGGGCACTGATGGGTGGCACTGATGGACACCGATAGGTGGCACTGCTGGGCATCACTGATGAGGAGACATCTGGCAGGCATTAGTAGTGGACACTGACTGGCACCATTTGTGTGCACTGATTGGCATCTTTTACGGCACTGGTGGCCATGGGGGGCATACCTAGTCATCCATGTGTGGTGGACGCCCTGGTGGTCCTGGCGGCATCCCTGGTGGTCCAGTGTGGGCATCCGTGGAGGGGGGGGGCGGGGCTGCGCTGATAAACAATCAGCGTAGGCCCCTCCGTCAGGAGAGCCGCCGATCGGCTCTCATCTTCTCGTGTCTGTGAGGAAAACAGGATAAACGGCTCTTCCTGTTTACACTGTGATCAGCCGTGATTGAACACGGCTGATCACATGGTAAAGAGCCTCCATCAGAGGCTCTTTACCGAGATCGGTGTAGCGGTCTGTCAATCTGACATGCCGCACCACCGATCGTTCCCTGTCATAGGGAACGACGATCAGTGACGTCACACGCCAAGCCACGGCCCCACGCAGTAGTAATCACTCCCTAGGAAACACTTAACCCCTTCAGCGCATTTTTATAGGACTGATCGCTGTAAAAATGACAATGGTCCCAAAATGGTGTCAAAAGTGTCCGATGTGTCCGCCATAATGTCACAGTCACAACATTATGGCGTAAAAAAAAAAAAAAATTAATAAAAATGCCATAAAACTATCCCCTATTTTGTAGACGCTATAACTTTTGCGCAAACCAATCAATAAATGCTTATTGCGATTTTTTTTACCAAAAATATGTAGAAAAATACGTAGCGGCCTAAACTGAGGAAAACATTTTTTTATATATATATTTTTGCAGGAAATTATAGCAAAAAAAGTTAAAAATATAGAATTTTTTTCAAAATTGTCGCTCTATTTTTGTTTATAGCGCACCACTGGGTTCTTTATTTTTTGATAAATTAATGAAAAATTACTGAAAATTTTGAAAATAAAAAGGGTATTCATAGTTTCTGTTATAAAATTTTGCAAATAAGTAGTTTTTCTCCTTCACCGATGTGTGCTGATGAGGCTGCAGTGATGGGCACTGATAGACACTAATGAGGTGGCAATAACGAGGCAATACTGAGGGGCACTGATGGGAGGCACTGATGAGGCTGCACTGTAATGCAGCACTGATAAAGCTGCACTGATATGCAGCACTGATGGGCACTGATAGGTGGCACTGATGGGCACAGATAGGTGGCACTGATATGCAGCACTGATGGACACTGATAGGTGGCACTGATGGGTACTGATAGGCGGCACTGATGGGCACTGATAGACAGCACTGATGGGCACTGATAGGCAAGACTGATGAGGAGGCACTGATAGGTGGCACTGATAGGCAGCACCGATGGGCACTGGTAGGCAACACTGCTGGGCACTGATAGGCAGCACTGGTGGGAACTGTTGGGGATGCACTGATAATCGGGACACTTATGATCAGTGCCCTGATTATCAGTGTAAAAGTCCCCGGTCACAATTGCTGGTTACTGGCTCTCCTCTCCTCACGCTGTGAGGAAAGAATAAAAACATTTAAAATAATACTATATTGGTTTATTATTGATTATTATTGTAATTGTTCTGCATACGATCCCATAGGAATACCAACAACCGACAAGTGTATATACATGCGATCAGCTGTGATTGGACACAACTGATCACATGGTAAAGGGCCGCTGTGATTTACCCTTTTCCCCAATCTGTGATTAGCTGTGTCCTTGAGAGTAGGAGCCAATAACATTAAATATTGTAAACGGCAAGTGCTGAGGTAAGAATTTCCCCACATAGTTTACTGGGGAATGTTCATTTTATTGTGCTCAATGTCTTAAAGTGACACTAAACTTTGGTTTAAAAATATATATATATTAAATTTAGGTATGTATTCTTAACTCAAAAAAGATATTTTCTATTGTTCTCAGCCTCCTCCAAATATCCAAATTCCATTTTTATTTTATTGCTGCTGTGAACTGAGATCCTGTTAGTGGGTGGCTACGTTCGTTCTCTTTGGCCTTACTGTAAGGGAGAGGATAGCCACCTTCTGTTTCTCACTCCTGAGATGAATTAGGGACTATTGGATGTGTTACGTGCATACAGCAGTGTACATGAAAGCAACTAACATGCACTGCTCATTCCAAACAAGTGGAAGTGAGGGAAAAAAGGAAAGGAGAGATTCAGGAGCTTACAGAGGATGTTAAAAGTAGCCGGAAAATAACAGTAAGCAACTATTTTATCAAAAATAGGTTACACGGCCATTAAGTAGTGGATGTGCATTAGTTACTTTTGAAAAAGGATATAGTTTTAGTGTCACATTAAAGTGATACAATAGGTTCACGTTTAAAAACAAAAATAAAAAATAACAAACATGTCATACTTACCTCCACTGTGCAGTTCGTTTTGCACAGAGTGGCCCCGATCGTCGTCTTCTGGGGTCACACGGCGGCTCTGGCGGCTCCTCCCTGCAATAGATAACCCCCTCTGGGAAGCTTTCTCCCAAGGGGTTACCTTGCGGGCATGCTTCCGTGTCATACACTCGGTGTACATAGCTGCTGAATATATGACTCGGCCCAACCCCCTGCGGCCGCGTCATTGGATTTGATTGACAGCAGCGGGAGCCAATGGCTGCGCTGCTATCAATCTATCCAATGAAGAGCTGTGAAGCCGTGGGGAGAACGACGCGGGATCATGCCCGCGGAAGTTTGGGGCTCAGGTAAGTAAAACGGGGGCTCGGGGGTACACGTCAAGGTGTTTTTTCACCTTAATGCATAGGATGCATTAAGGTGAAAAACCCAGAGGCTTTACATCCCCTTTAAGTAAAAAAAAAACAAAAAAACACTGAGATTTTAATACTACTTTAACTAGTGAACATTCAAAAAGAAGACTCTGTGTTCATTTAAAGGGAAAGATTTTCTTTGTGGAAATTTATTTTTACGTTTTGAACTGTTTTACATTTTTTAATTTAAAATACAAAATAAATCAAGACCAAAAAAAAACAAAACAAACAGCTACGTCCATGATATTGATTTTACGGAATATTTTTGGTTTGCTAATAACTGTAACTGCGGATGTATATTTAACCATACAATGCAGCCAGCATCTTTCAAATAAATAATATTGCAGCAGGCTGGAATGCAAAGACACTATGGTTGTTCCAGATTAGACCAAAAGATGGCACTAGAGGACAATGCTGTACACCACCAATGTGACTACACAGAATCTCTGAAACTATCATTGTCTAACGGTACTACTTGACCCGAGGATCAGAATAAACTCCTCAAAGCTTGTTCTGAAATACATTCCGTTAGTTACAAGTATATAACCAATTATTTTGTACATGGGCATCATGAAGATCAGAAATCCTATACAATCTGACTGCTTGTTTTGAGAAACATTCAATCGTGATGGTTCACTATGAAGACTCAGGGCCCAGTCAGATAGCTTGTTAATAATAGTGATGGAAAGAAAAGTTACTTGTGGTAATCACCTACAGTAGATATAATATTTTTCCCTGGAGGAGCCTCATATTTACTTGGTGAGCCCTTCAGCAAGCACTATTATAAAATATACATAGGGACAGGGGCGTACCTAGAGCATTTGGCACCCGGGGCGGATCCAATATCTGGCACCCCCCCCCCACGTTAAAATGTAAAAACACCCCTCTGTGTCCCCTGCATACCTCTGCATCCTTCAATATCTCTTTGTTACTACTGTGTAGCCCCTCTACACAACTGCACCTCTGGACCCCTTTACATTACACAGCATCCTGCACCTCTGGACCTCATTACATTACACAGCACCCTGCACCTCTGCACCCCTTTACATTACACAGCCCCCTGCACCTCTGCACCCCTTTACATTACACAGCCCCCTGCACCTCTGCACCCCTTTACATTACACAGCCCCCTGCACCCCTTTACATTACACAGCCCCCTTCACCCCTTTACATTACACAGCACCCTGCACCTCTGGACCCCATTACATTACACAGCACTCTGCACCCCTTTACATTACACAGCACCCTGCACCCCTTTACATTACACAGCACCCTGCACCTCTGGACCCCATTACATTACACAGCACTCTGCACCCCTTTACATTACACAGCACCCTGCACCTCTGCACCCCTTTACATTACACAGCCCCCTGCACCTCTGGACCCCTTTACATTACACAGCACCCTGCACCCCTTTACATTACACAGCACCCTTCACATTACACAGCACCCTGCACCCCTTTACATTACACAGCACCCTGCACCTCTGAACCCCATTACATTACACAGCACTCTGCACCTCTGCACCTCTTTACATTACACAGCACCCTGCACCTCTGCACCCCTTTACATTACACAGCCCCCTGCACCTCTGGACCCCTTTACATTACACAGCACCCTGCACCTCTGGATGCCTTGACATTACACAGCCCCCCGCACTTCTGGACCCCTTGACCGTACACAGCACTCTGGACTCCTTTACATTACACAGCACCGCACCTCTGGACCATTTTACATTACACAGCACCTCACAGCTCTGGACCCCCTGCATGTTACACAGACCTCCCTCAGTGCAAACCTCCCCCCCTCAGTGCAGACCCCCCCTCAATGCAGACCCCCCCTGTGCAAACCTCCCCAGTGCAACCCCCCCTCAGTGCAAACTTCCCCCCTTAATGCAGACCCCCGTGCAAACCTCCCCCCTCAGTGCAGACCCCCCAGTGCAACCCCCCCTCCCCCTCAGTGCAAACCCCCCTTAATGCAGACACCCCCCCTCAGTGCAAACCTCCCCCCATGCAAACCCCCCCCTCAATGCAAACCCCCCCTCAATGCAAACCTCCCCCCCTTAATGCAGACCCCCGTGCAAACCCCACCACAGTGCAAACCTCCCCCCTTAATGCAGACCCCCGTGCAAATCCCCCTCAGTGCAAACCTCCCCAGTGCAACCCCCCCTCAATGCAGACACCCCCCCTCAGTGCAAACCTCCCCCTTAATGCAGACCCTCGTGCAAACCCCCCCTCAGTGCAAACCTCCCCCCCTCAGTGCAGACCCCCCAGTGCAACCCCCCCTTCCCCTCAGTGCAAACCCCCCTTAATGCAGACACCCCCCCCCCCTCAGTGCAAACCTCCCCCCCATGCAAACCCCCCCTCAATGCAAACCCCCCCTCAGTGCAAACCTCCCCCCCTTAATGCAGACCCCCGTGCAAACCCCCCACAGTGCAAACCTCCCCCTTAATGCAGACCCCCGTGCAAACCCCCCTCAGTGCAAACCTCCCCAGTGCAACCCCCCCTCAATGCAGACACCCCCCCTCAGTGCAAACCTCCCCCCATTAATGCAGACCCTCGTGCAAACCCCCCCTCAGTGCAAACCTCCCCCCCTCAGTGCAGACCCCTCAGTGCAAACCCCCTTTAATGCAGACACCCCCCCTCATGCAAACCCCCCCTCAATGCAGACACCCCCCCCCTCAGTGCAAACCTCCCCCCATTAATGCAGACCCTCGTGCAAACCCCCCCTCAGTGCAAACCTCCCCCCCTCAGTGCAGACCCCTCAGTGCAAACCCCCTTTAACGCAGACACCCCCCCTCAATGCAGACCCCCGTGCAAACCCCCCCCTCCCCCCTCCCATTCAGTACCTTAGATCAGCGTGAGGCAGCACATGCACAGAAGGTCCCTTCCCCCTCTGTACACATAAACAGAAAGGAGGGGGAGGCGACTTCACACGGCTGTGCCTGTGTTCTGTGAGAAGTGCCGAACATCGGGATAGCTCAGCCGCGGCCGTGAGGAGGGGATGGATGGTGCAGCAATGTCACCCCCCCTCCCTTCGTATCGTGATATATCTGCCTGTGCCTGCCTGGAGTCTCACTGCAGGCAGCTCTTACTTGACGGAGCGGCGCTGGCGCTATCACCGCTTAAGTCACGGGGGGGGCGCCGGCCTGACACCCCCCAGTGTGTGGCACCCCGGTGCGGCCCGCCCCCTCCGCCCCCCACTTAGTACGCCTCTGCATAGGGATATTCTATAATAAATGTACCGGTATATTGCACCACTGATGCATAGTTGCCAACATTCTCCAAAAATGTATGTAGCGGCCTCACCCCATCTCCTTTTTCTAGGGGTATGTCACATGACAGGGTGAGATGCGCTACGGCCCATGTCCTCCCCATAGCTGTGGGTGAGGTGAAGGCCAGCACCAGTATCTTCCTCGGGCCAATGTGTGTTAGTTATGAAGCTCAGTCCTGCTATGCTGAAACCTCCCTTGCTCCCATTAACCAGAGTCCATACACCGATGCAGGGTCCAACACTTGTTTATTATACTTCCACAACAAACAGTTCTTTCACAGCCGATTAGTTGCGACCCATAACATAATGCAAACGGTGGGATGAGCAGGCCGAGGCACTATCCTGATTTCAATCTAAACCCCTGTGGTTTCACCAGGGGTTGTAGCAGCTTTGCTTAGCACAGAACATAGAACTTGTGAGTCTCTACCAGCAACTCCATAGAACTTGGATGGGAGTACCTTCGCTGCGTTGCGGCCCCTATCAGGGGAAGATGTCCCTCTAAGGGAGTTACCAGAGGCCCATCTGTCACCGGGTTGATGCTGCTCCGGGTCTCCGGACGGGTGACCTCCCCGGCCTCCTTACCTCAGATGCGGGTCCCCTCGCAAGGCGGCACCCTGGGATCACTTCGCCCTTGCGGGACCCAGTTGAAGTTACTGGGCCCCAGGCCTCCGATCTAGTACCTCACCCCAGGCTGAAGGTGCCTGGGATGGACCCCAACTTCATTCCGGTCAGGCCTAGGGCACCTGGGCCGGAACCTTGAACCGCCCGCACCCAGGTCTAAGGTGCCTGGGTGCGTGAAGAGAGAATCCTCCAAGACCTCGTGGCGAGGGCGTCTCCCCCTTTTATCTCCTCCCTTCAACACCACGACGGGTTCCCCGCCCCAGCCGTACCATCTCCGGAAAGGGACAAAAAGGGTAGCACTGCCGCAGTGATTCTACCTTGAGCCTGTAGGTACCCCGCCACCTACAGGTCAAGGAGAATAATACACCACCCAATCCTCCACGAATTACAAAAAGGGGTCCAGAACCTTCACAATTACACACCTGGGTCACACTACCCCCAGGTGTACCCCAACTAAATTTAAAGACCCCGCTACATGTATACAGACACTTTGTCTGTAGGTGGAGTCTTATTTTAATAAGGGCCGTGGTGAAAAATGGCCGTGGTTTAAAAGAAATATTGGGCGTGGCTTAACCTCCCTGGCGGTATGATTCTGTCAGATTTTAGGTGCTGAAAGCGGTACCATTATTCTGCATGGAAATTTGGCGTTTTATATTGCAGGCCTGTAGATCTTAGGAATAACTCACTTAAATCTGTCCAAACAAGAGTCTAGTAGACATCCCGGGTATGATAAAGTTCAAAAAACAAAATTATACATTATAATAAAATAAATAACTATAAAATAATTATAACAAATAATATAATAATAATAATAAAAGTGTTTTTCAGTGTTTGATGACGAATTTCCCCACAAATCGCTATCGCTTAATTCTGCGAGTGATTCTCATTTATTATCGCTGTTTTTTAGCTGGTCTAAAACCACTGTTGACATAAAGGGACACTTTTTGGTTGCTATGGACAATCTCCAGTTTCTAGGCAGAAAGAAAAGTTTTTATTATATAAAAGTGCATGCAGGACACTGGGCAGACCACTAGGGACAATGGGGGTGTGTAATTATTACATACAGTACTGTAATCTGTAAGATTACAGTGTACTGTATGTATACTGTGTTTTAACTTTTTTGAATTTGGCACCGATCTCCACCCCTGTGCGTCGTAACGTCGCAGGGAACAGAGCTCGGCGGCACTCGGAAGTGTGTGAATCGAGCGAGGAGACAGCTCGCACACACAGCGGGGAGGCATCGCAGGATCCAGGGGACAAGGTAAGTAACTCTGCCTGGATCACTGCGATGCAATCCCGAGTCTGGCTCGGGGTTACCGCTTTTGGTGCTGAAATTTAACCCTGAGCCAGACTCAGGAATACCGCTAGGAAGGTTAAAGGGGGTGAGGTTAGAGTATGAGAGGAAAGAGGGATGAAGGGAGAAGTAAGAGAGGGATGGAGAGAGAGAGAAAGAGGGAGAGGGAAAGAAAGTGAGGGAGAGGAAAAGAAAGGGAGAAAGAGAGGGAGAGAGAAAGAAAGGGAGATAGAAAGAGAAAGGGAGAAAGAGGGAGATAGAAAAAGAAAGAAAGAGAAAGAGGGAATGAGAGAGCAGGAAGAAAGAAAGAAAGAAGGAAATAAAGAGGGATGTAAGGACAGCAGGCCCAGGCCCACAATAGCAATATGTGTATTCCAGAAAGTTTAACGATCAGCAGACAAAAATACTCCAAACACCATCCCCCCAGGCAGATCCCATCAAACAGATACAAGAGATGGTCAGAGACTGCAGACGTGATACAAGAGACAGTCAGAGAGTGTGAGGACATTGTACAGGAGACGGTCAGAGAGTGTGCGAATATGGTACAGGAGACGATCAGAGAGTGTGAGGACATGGTACAGGAGACGATCAGAGAGTGTGAGGACATGGTACAGGAGACGATCAGAGAGTGTGAGGACATGGTACAGGAGACGATCAGAGAGTGTGAGGACATGGTACAGGAGACGATCAGAGAGTGTGAGGACATTGTACAGGAGACGATCAGAGAGTGTGCGAACATGGTACAGGAGACGATCAGAGAGTGTGAGGACATGGTACAGGAGACGATCAGAGAGTGTGAGGACATGGTACAGGAGACGATCAAAGAGTGTGCGAACATGGTACAGGAGACGATCAGAGAGTGTGCGAACATGGTACAGGAGACAATCAGAGAGTGTAAGGACATGGTACAGGAGACGATCAGAGAGTGTGCGAACATGGTACAGGAGACGATCAGAGAGTGTGAGGACATGGTACAGGAGACGATCAGAGAGTGTGAGGACATTGTACAGGAGACGATCAGAGAGTGTGCGAACATGGTACAGGAGACGATCAGAGAGTGTGAGGACATGGTACAGGAGATGATCAGAGAGTGTGAGGACATGGTACAAGCGACAGGGTCAGAGATTGCGGACATGGTACAGGAGACGATCAGAGAGTGTGAGGACATGGTACAGGAGACGATCAGAGAGCGTGAGGACATGGTACAGGAGACGATCAGAGAGTGTGAGGACATGGTACAGGAGACGATCAGAGTGTGAGGACATGGTACAGGAGACGATCAGAGAGTGTGAGGACATGGTACAGGAGACGATCAGAGAGTGTGAGGACATGGTACAGGAGACGATCAGAGAGTGTGAGGACATGGTACAGGAGACGATCAGAGAGTGTGAGGACATGGTACAGGAGACGATCAGAGAGTGTGAGGACATGGTACAGGAGATGATCAAAGAGTGTGCGAACATGGTACAGGAGACGATCAGAGAGTGTGCGAACATGGTACAGGAGACAATCAGAGAGTGTAAGGACATGGTACAGGAGACGATCAGAGAGTGTGCGAACATGGTACAGGAGACGATCAGAGAGTGTGAGGACATGGTACAGGAGACGATCAGAGAGTGTGAGGACATTGTACAGGAGACGATCAGAGAGTGTGCGAACATGGTACAGGAGACGATCAGAGAGTGTGAGGACATGGTACAGGAGATGATCAGAGAGTGTGAGGACATGGTACAAGCGACAGGGTCAGAGATTGGGGACATGGTACAGGAGACGATCAGAGAGTGTGAGGACATGGTACAGGAGACGATCAGAGAGCGTGAGGACATGGTACAGGAGACGATCAGAGAGTGTGCGAACATGGTACAGGAGACGATCAGAGAGTGTGAGGACATGGTACAGGAGACGATCAGAGAGTGTAAGGACATGGTACAGGAGACGATCAGAGAGTGTGCGAACATGGTACAGGAGACGATCAGAGAGTGTGAGGACATGGTACAGGAGACGATCAGAGAGTGTGAGGACATTGTACAGGAGACGATCAGAGAGTGTGCGAACATGGTACAGGAGACGATCAGAGAGTGTGAGGACATGGTACAGGAGATGATCAGAGAGTGTGAGGACATGGTACAAGCGACAGGGTCAGAGATTGGGGACATGGTACAGGAGACGATCAGAGAGTGTGAGGACATGGTACAGGAGACGATCAGAGAGCGTGAGGACATGGTACAGGAGACGATCAGAGAGTGTGCGAACATGGTACAGGAGACGATCAGAGAGTGTGAGGACATGGTACAGGAGACGATCAGAGAGTGTGAGGACATGGTACAGGAGACGATAAAGAGTGTGCGAACATGGTACAGGAGACGATCAGAGTGTGCGAACATGGTACAGGAGACAATCAGAGAGTGTAAGGACATGGTACAGGAGACGATCAGAGAGTGTGCGAACATGGTACAGGAGACGATCAGAGAGTGTGAGGACATGGTACAGGAGACGATCAGAGAGTGTTAGGACATTGTACAGGAGACGATCAGAGAGTGTGCGAACATGGTACAGGAGACGATCAGAGAGTGTGAGGACATGGTACAGGAAATGATCAGAGAGTGTGAGGACATGGTACAAGCGACAGGGTCAGAGATTGCGAACATGGTACAGGAGACGATCAGAGAGTGTGAGGACATGGTACAGGAGACGATCAGAGAGCGTGAGGACATGGTACAGGAGACGATCAGAGAGTGTGAGGACATGGTACAGGAGACGATCAGAGTGTGAGGACATGGTACAGGAGACGATCAGAGAGTGTGAGGACATGGTACAGGAGACGATCAGAGAGTGTGAGGACATGGTACAGGAGACGATCAGAGAGTGTGAGGACATGGTACAGGAGATGATCAAAGAGTCTGCGAACATGGTACAGGAGACGATCAGAGAGTGTGCGAACATGGTACAGGAGACAATCAGAGAGTGTGAGGACATGGTACAGGAAACGATCAGAGAGTGTGCGAACATGGTACAGGAGACGATCAGAGAGTGTGAGGACATGGTACAGGAGACGATCAGAGAGTGTGCGAACATGGTACAGGAGACGATCAGAGAGTGTGAGGACATGGTACAGGAGACGATCAGAGAGTGTGAGGACATGGTACAAGCGACAGGGTCAGAGATTGGGGACATGGTACAGGAGACGATCAGAGTGTGAGGACATGGTACAGGAGACGATCAGAGAGTGTGAGGACATGGTACAGGAGACGATCAGAGTGTGAGGACATGGTACAGGAGACGATCAGAGAGTGTGAGGACATGGTACAGGAGACGATCAGAGAGTGTGAGGACATGGTACAGGAGACGATCAGAGAGTGTGAGGACATGGTACAGGAGATGAGGTCAGAGATTGGGGACATGGTACAAGAGATGAGGTCAGAGATTGGGGACATGATAGAGATGGTCAGAGATTAAGGACACAGCTGACAGCACAGAGCGATGAGGACGACTTGTGTAGAGAGAAGTTGGGGGTGATAATCACTAGTCCTGTCGTGTCCCATCCCAGTCAGTCCCTGCACTCCCCTGCTCACCGTCCAGCTGCTCCATTCACCTGTGTCCACTGCATTCAGGGCGGCACCATGATGTCATGTGCATGTGCCCAAATGGCTTAGCTAGGCCGAGCTTGTCCGAGCTTCCCCGAGCAGGAGTGGTGCATGTGCAGTTCCACATGGCCTGCGGCCATGTTTTTTTACAGGCAGAAGCTGTGGCCATCCAACTCTGGTGATCTGACGGGTCACCTAGTATTGTGACAGAACACTGGGACATTGTCAGACTGGGAAACCGGGACTGTTGGCAACTATGCTGATGAAGACCACTTCATAACGTGATGATTTGGGTCCACCCTATTTTGCTCTTTATCTAAGCCACAATTTTGGAATTATTTTCAATGCCATCTGTAGGCAAAACCATGAAACATAAGCAGCCCAATTTGATATGCTGGTGGTCTAAGAGAAGTATTCAATCTCTGTAGTTTGTTTTAGCTTGTGAAGTAGATTTAAGTAGTTGTTGCATAGGAAGATCATGTCAAATCATTGCTCTCGGTACAAACTTTTTCTGTATGCCCTTCCAATGAGAAGAGTGGGTTGCTCAACCACTTGCGGGCTGCCCAGCCACAATTTACTGAAGACGGGCACAGGCACAGCAATGTACTGGTACATTGTTTCCAGGTTTAGGGCGCACACATGTGCGTCCCCTGCCGATGCCCATTGTGATTGTACACAGCGGGAGTCTGTCAGCAGGTCCTGGCCAATGATTCATGACCAGGACCAGTTTATTGGCTGTGGCCAATCACAGCCCAAAACCCTGTGGTGACAATCACCACAGGGCTCTGTACAGAGGGAACAATCTCTCTGCTTCTTATCACTGCAAAGCACTATCACAGTCCCTTTATAAGTCGCTGATTACCGTAGTATAAAAAAAAAAAAAATTCCAGTAAATATACCAGAGTTTGAAGATGCTATAACTTTCATTCAAACCATTTAATATACACCTATTGGGATTTTTTATTTTATTTTATTTTTTTTACCAAAGACATGTAGCAGGAATACATTTTTGCCAAAATGTATAAAGATATTAGATCTTTTAAAAAAAATTGTATTGGATATGTTTATAGCAAAAAGTAAAAAACTTTTTTTTTTCAAAATTATTTCATTTATATAATAAAAAAAAAAAAAAAACAGTGGTGATCAAATACCACCTAAAGAAAGGTCTATGTATGTGAAAAAATTATATAATTTTTTTTTTCGGTACAGCGTTGCATAACCATGTAATTACCAGTTAAAGTAGCGCAGTGCTAAATAGCAAAAAATAGGGCCTTGTCATGAAGGAGGAACCTCATGCGATGTGGATGTACGAAGCCTTGCTCCTCTACCCCTCCTCTCCGCGGCGCCGGAATTCTAACTGTGGGCACCCGGCTGTGGCTTCACACCCGGGCACACACTGTGCATGCGTGAGCCGTGCTGCACGTTGTGAAGGGTCAGGCAATCTTCTGGGACCTGTGAGGTGCAGGGAGGGAGGGGAGAGAGGTGATCTTCCTTCCGGCGCCGCAGAGCCAAGGGAGGAAATGAGAGCTGGGTACCTCTAAAAACAGGGTACCCGCTCCTCACCCAAAAAAATACATTCTAAAGAGGGGTCACCAACACTTAAAGCGGAAGTTAAATTTTTGGGTGGAACTCCGTTTTAACCTTTTTGTAAAAAATAAAATGTCAGTTGCTTCCTGGTTTTTGACCTAGGCCAAAATGATGTCATACACCCCATCCTTCTTGGGCATTTTTTTCTTTCATCTGGAGGAGGGGTTTTCTCAGCTAAGCACGCCCTCCTGCCTCCATACCTGAGAGCAGATGGATTACAGGAACAAAATGCTATATGATATAATTAATATGGCAGCAGAAAAATGCAATAAATGCTGGGGGGCGGGGTTTCAAAGTGATTTCTCAACAAAATAAAGCATGGAGGCATGGATGGATTGATGAGTTTACTTTGAATATTATTCACATCAATAATGGGCACTTTCACCCCCTTCCTTCCCAGGCCAATTTTCATCTTTCAGCGCTCTCGCACTTTCAATGACATTTGCGCGGTCATGCTACGCTGTACCCAAGTGAAATTTTTATCATTTTATTCGAACAAACAGAGTTTTCTTTTTGTGGTATTTATTCATGACTCTGTTTTTTATTTTTTTGTGATATAAGCGAAAAAAGAGTGGAAATTTGGAAAAAAAAACAATATTTTCTTCTTTCTATATTAAAAGAAATCAAATAAAATCGAATTTTGTCATAAATTTAAGCCAAAATGTATTCTTCTACATGTCTTTGGTAAAAAGAATCCCGTTAAGTCTATAATAAATGGTTTGTGTGATCACGGACCGATGTATGCAGATGATCATGTACAGATGCGTGCAGGTGATCACGGACATATGTGTGCAGATGATCATTGGGACATGTGATTTTACTGTTACATATGTGGGGGACAGGTGTTTTTACTGTGTAGGGACTTGTGCGGGGACATGTGTTTTGGGGACATTGTGTGGGGACTTTGGGTGTTTACATTGTGTGGGGACACTAGGCTGGTGATCAGTGTGTAAAAAGCTGTAAAAAACAGCTCATACTCACTGATCACCAGCTGATCACCAGCCGGCAGCAGCGATCTGCTCTCCTCTCTGACAACTTCTGTATGAGGAGAGGAGAGCCAATCGCCTAGCAACCGGCTCTCTATTTACATCACACCTGTGATTGGACACGGCCGTCATGTGATCAGGAGGGCCAATCACAGAGCCCTTCTGCCAATCGGAGATGCGCCGTGTCCGCGTGACACGAGCGCATCCGGATCGCGCCACTGCGTGGGGGCGAGATCCCCCTCCTTCTGAGGGACGTTCCTGAACGTCCACTCAGAAGCAGGAAGCGCCCACCCGGCCGTATACATGCAGTGGTCGGGTGGGATCTGGTTAAAAAGCAATCATATAAAATTTTCAGTTTGTGGTGCTCTGATACAGTTTAGTACTGCTTTAACTTCCTCCTCACAAACTTTTTATACTGTACACTGAGCGGCGCATGCACAGTTTATTGTACAATCTCGACATCTGCATGTGAGTTATGTAATTCCGGCCAGGCCAAGCAATGAGGCCACGGATTCCAAAACCAAGAAGATGCCAGGGAGGGAGCTGGCAGACATTGGGGGTTATTTACGAAAGGCAAATCCACTTTGCACTACAAGTGCAAACTACAAGTGCAAAGTGCACTTGAAATTGCACTGAAAGTGCAATTGGAAGTGCAGTCGCTGTAGATCCGAGGGGGACATGCAAGGAAAATAAAAAACATAATTTTAGCTTGCAGATGATTGGATGATAAAATCAGCAGAGCTTCCCCTCATTTCAGATCTACCCCTCAGATTTACAGCGACTGCACTTCCAAGTGCACTTTCAGTGCAATTTCAAGTGCACATTGCACTGGTATTCTGCACTTGTAGTCAGTAGTGTATTTAGGTTTTGTGCTGCCCTAGGCCTGACTAAACTTGTGCACCCCCTAATTTGAATATTAGAAGCAGCGCGCCCTCCACAGTTGCGGAATGCCGGCAGCCTGCATACGGGAGGCAGTGCTGCCACTTTATGGGGGCCCTAGACTAATTTGCTTCTCAGCCCAGTCTGCCCCATAAGACTGGCGCTACACTAACAGTGTAGCGCAAGCCGGCGGGGACTCTTTCCGTGCTACCCCCCTGCAAAGTGCTGTCCTAGGCCTGGGCCTTGTTGGCCTAGGCCAGGATACAGCACTGCTTGTAGTGCAAAGTGGATTTGCCTTTTGTAAATAACCCCCACTGTGTCCCTGGAGGAGAGGTGAGTAAAGTTCTACTTTATGTATTTGTAACTATCTGTCAGATACGTGTAGATAACTTACCTCTCAAACTACAAGTCAGAAGTATTATCAAGCTTATTCCATATGATCTGTAGAGTACAATAACCCAAAGCAACCAATCAGAATGCATGTTTCACATCACCTGACAATAATAATCTGACTGTGTGCTATGGGCCACTGCACTTTAAACATCATCATTGCTTCTTGTGCTGAATAAACCTTAGTGAGTATAAGGATGACAGTGAAAAATGGGAACGGGAAATAGGTACACAAGAGATAAAAAAAAAAAGCATGTTATTTCAAATGTCTTTTTTTTGCCTTCCGCAAGGTTAGGTGAATGTGTGCAGCTAAATAATTAGAACACAATAACCATTAGAATAATAATAATGTAAGAAGAAAATAGAAATGATGCACTTTAGACGGAACACCATACAGATATAAAAGACACACATAATGCAGCTTTGTATTTATTATTAAATATGTTTTTTATTTGCAACTGCTACAGTGTAGGTAGGTACTTGAACTGGAGTTGTTATTTTCCTTTTTCAAATCTCTGAAGAGCAGCACTGCAGGGAAGGGCAGCAGCAGGAGTTAGTTATGGGGGTGATTTTATAAAAAAATGGAGCACACAGAATCTGGTGCAGCTGTGCATAATAACCAATCAGCTTCTAACTTCAAGGAAAAATAAAAAATTGCGCTATGGGTTCAAAATAATAAAGTCCAAATAGAAAAGTCCAATTGAGGGAATACTGAAACTTGTCAGGATATGTGCTTACCAGATGATAAGCCAAAATTGACAAATGGCTATAACCCAGCCCAGGCCTTTGTTTGTCACACCAGTGCCAGTTCCTCCAATATAGATGGATAACAGAAATGGGGAGATGGCTCCACGGTATGTATTGATGCGTGTGTCCAAAGAATTTAAATAAAAAAACAGAGAAAAAAACACATAGCGTAATCCTGCCACATGAGATGACTCTATACGGTGTCAAAACTATGGGGTATGGGAGACAGAACGACACCCAGTGTGTGACTGCTATTTATAGTGAACCATCACCGCACATAGAGTCTCCTTACCAGATACCAACATAAAAACAGGCCTTATCAATGATAAAGTGTCACAGGAACACATCCACCACTGTGTAAACCGCCACCTCTCATAGAGTCTGCTTACCAGAATGACCTAAGTTGTGTGCAATGAATTCAACTGCAGGCTAGTGGATGGCTGGATGGATGTAAACGTCACTCATATGGATATGGCTGTTGTAGTGGACGGATCAATGTTCCTCACTGTTGAAGTTGTAACTCCATGGGGCCCATATAGAAGTTGTATACCAAAAAAGCAAATAGGGACTAGATAGTGTGATATCGCCACAACATTTATTTAAAAAAAGTAAAAATACACTTACTCAGCGTCACTCATATGGATATGGCTGTTGTAGTGGACGGATCAATGTTCCTCACTGTTGAAGTTGTAACTCCATGGGGCCCATATAGAAGTTGTATACCAAAAAAGCAAATAGGGAATAGATAGTGTGATGGCAAGATGGCAAATTTCCAGGTACTTGTGCAATCTGAGCACTTCCTTTTATTTTAATTTGCCCCCGGTCCCTAATCCAGTGTCAAATAAGACACCTTTTAAACCGCGGAGACCAGCACTATATTTGATCTACCCCAAGGGATTTTGTAACAGTGAGGCTAATAAAAATTGTTACAAAAGGGTTAATCCCTTGGGGTAGATCAAATATAGTGCTGGTCTCCGCGGTTTAAAAGGTGTCTTATTTGACACTGGATTAGGGACCGGGGCAAATCAAACAAAAGGAAGTGCTCAGATTGCACAAGTACCTGGAAATTTGCCATCTCTGTGTGGGGTTTGCATTTGAAAAAAGATGTGAATATTGATCGATTCATTTGTCAAGCTTTCTGAGACATCAGGTGTGACTGTAGGGCAATTGTTCTTCCCTCATTTTTGTGGCCCAGACCTTCCCAATTGGATCTCTTGGAGGGTTTAGGGGATTATTTGGAACTGTGATCATTGTTATAGGTGGTATTGTACTAAAAAGGTCCTACAAAAGCTCCAGAAGAAGCCACGTTTGTGGTGAAACATGTAGAGGCAACCATTCTTTTGTTTTGTGACCACAGGGCTGTTTCGGCCCCAAAGTTTTAAGTAGTTTTATACTATTTATGTAATAATAAAATTCTCTATATTTTGTTAATTTGATTTTGATTGATTTTTCTGCACTTCAAAACCCAATTTTCTTGCTCTTTGGGTATTCTTTATAATATTTAAAAGAGGTGGTGTGTAAATTAAAATCTCCAAGTTCCAATACTAATATATCTGCTTTAAGATTATTTAATTCATCAAAACTGTTTTTCAAAAAACTTTGCAATGCATGTTTTTTTCCTTTTTTTTTTTGCTCATTCACACACTTTAAAAAAAAAAATGCACCCAAGTCATTATAGTTCCCTTTTAGATTAGAACATTTATGTATTCATAATAACAATGGCAGAGATCTTTGCAGCAAGTCTTACAAATTTTAACATGAATAAATATTTTTTTTTTAAAAACTAACTAAAGAAGATGGTACTGAGCATTAATGCTTTGACTGTTTCCAGCTTCAGTGACCAGTTGGTTTAAAGTTTGTCATTGACTATGGGTACCTCATAACTGCTTTCCCATTGATTAAGGCTCTGTTTCCACTACTGCGAGTTGTTGTGCGACTTGACACATGTGAAGTCGCATGACAAGTCAAAATCCATGTATTTCAATGGTCCCCGTTCTAATTGGTGCGACTCAAGTCGCAGCGACTCCAAAAAAGGTTTTTGCACTACTTTGTTTTGACTTTGGCGTGACTTGTTCTCGCATGGTTCTCACCGGTTGCATGATATCGCATCAAAAATTGCATTGCAAAGTCACACTGTAAAACGCGCAACTTTGGGGTCGCAATAGTGGAAACCTAGACTCACTGTAAATATCAAGCAGAAAGGTACATACATTCTAAAAAATACTTTTTGAGGGCCAGTTCACACCAGAAAGAGGTGCTGGAAAGGCTTGTTCCATGCAGTGCATTCAACATGCACTGCCTTTGCGATTTGCTGTGGGGGCCAATACATTGTTAATGGCACCCCAAATGCATACTGCAAAAGTAGTGAGTTTGAGGGAACCAGATCACATGGTATCACAGTACCTTGACTTGTGATGCAACCCGTTTTTCAAAAATCATGCTTTTCATGCACCCTGGTGTGATTTGCAGCCCATTCAAATGAATGGGCTGCCAAATTGTACTACAGGGGAATGCACAGGAATCTCATAGGAATACAGTCCACGTGAACCAGCCCTGACAGTCTGTAGGACCATCATAAGAATACCTCATGCACTTTCTGCTTTTCTACTTTGGAGGACCACCAATCTTGGACCAGGCACAAATGAAAAAAAAAGTTTCCTAGGAAAAAAAGGATGCACTAATATATTAGGGTTGGTTTACTAAAGTAGTAGAGGCTGTTAACTTTGCAAGGTAAATGTTAGTAAAAGGGTGAAGCTGTATTCGTTTTAAATACCCAATTATATGCTAAAAAAAAAAAAAAGGTTTTCTTATTTTATTTCTCTTGCACGTGATTGGTTATTTCTAGTGTATGCCTGGGTAGAATCATAAAAACATTGTACATATCTGCAACAAATTTACATTCCCCTATGTTTTATGCTTTTAAAAATAATGCAATTATAGAGAAGCTACGAGAGAGTGCAGAAAAGATAAGTATCTGAAGAAATCTCCCAAATGGAACTTTAGACTGCCTTAAAAGCTGTCAGAAAATCTACTTCTTCCCCATTCTATCCAAAACTAAAAAGAATAAAAAATTACTTTTGTTCCTTTCTTTTTGAGATTAAATAATCAATTTTTTCTACAAATATTCAGAGTATTTCTAAATAGACTATCGATGCAATGATCGGTTAATTACGAAGCCACTTCAATGGTTTTATTATTAAAATACTCTACTATTGAACTCAATTATACAATGTTATACTTTTATATGATACTTATGTACAAATGCTAGTATGATTGTACAAATTTTATTATTAAGCATTAATAAAAGCTTTATGGTTTAAAAAACAAAACAAATTGGTTATAGATACACTTTAGGCATTGTGTGGAAAAGCTTAAAGACTTTGAAAATAGACATTTCTTCTGGAAAAAAAAAATCTTCGATCAACAACACTATGAAGCTTCATGCGCTTTCAACTTTGGAGGACTACCAACCATCCTTGGACTAGAGGAAGTCCACATTGAAAAAGAAGAAGGGTGTGTGAAAACCACAAGAAAGAATCAAAATGCCTTGCATTGTAATAATGCACAGCACTTATAAGGTCAGGAATTCAATAAAAATGTAAGGACTGGAATTCATAATAATCTAGCTAAGCTTGGGGCACTAAAATCTGCTAGCTGCAATATATGTAATCAGTGGGGATGCCAATGTTTGCAAATCATTGGCAGTTGAAGACTTTCATGCTTTTTAATTCTAAGGTTAGTTTATAAGAAAAGCTTTAAATTTTTTATAATCCATCAACAAATATGAAACAATTACCATATATGCATTGCAAAATCAGAAGTATACATATCTATATAGCTAGTATAATCCAAGTTTACATTACTGATATTGAATGCTTGAGTCTGAGAGGCGCTCTCTACTAAATATTTTGTGTTACCAGGCCAGGACAATGATAGCAAGAGTTAATATGCCTTGACTGCCTGCTGTTATAGACTGGCAAGTGCCAATTAAAGTGATCAGTGTTTCTCCTAAACCTTGTTTATTGGAAGACATAAGTTAAGAGCCGGGATATCTTCCTGTGTCATTGTGATATATTGATATTTATCCAGCCAGGTTAAACACTCAATCGGTAGCAGCCAGCAGTTCAATAAAGGCCATTAGGGGAAGGAACTACAGAGATGCTGTAAATCCCCAGAGGGGACTGGGAGCAGCAGGATGCGTATGGTACGGCTACAGGCAGAATAGTACAGAGTGACAAGGGAAAGGCACAAAATGAGCCATTAAGTTTAAATGCATTCTGCTAGTATGTTTCTTTAGGGTTTACAGATCCCTGTGGATCACCATTCCCCTTTCCTGAACTTTAAGAGAGCAGATAGAAGGTCACTACTAAACTTTAACTGTTAACTGAACAAACTGGCTACTTGTTTCTCAACCCTTAAAACTTGACTAGCAGCCCTCATCCCCCTTTTTTCGTAGAACCTTTTGTTGTTACATAAGTGCAATCAAACAGTTCGGAGGAAGAAGCAGAGAGAAAAAATATAAACACATAATCAACATACATGTTCATTACATGCACATAATGACAGCGGCCAATATGGAACATTCTCAGATATTATGAGAGCAGTGAAGATGTCTCCAAGTATACAACCTCTGCAATTGCTACATGAAATTATCCAGTTGCTACATATCTATCAATAACAGGGTTGCATCTACCAGATTCTGCATTTAATCTCCTCTGTATAGAATTTAACCATACAGGTGCGTAAATAAAAAGGAGGGATAGATTAAACTAACATGGGGTAGGATTAGGTAAGGAAAAAAAAAAACAACAAAACAAACAGAAGGGAGGTATATTCCAAAATACGGAATATTACTAGTTGTTTCCATGGGTATTACAGCAATACAGATAAAAGGAAAGTTGGTTTCTGATTTGTGCATCCGTGTTAGGACCAAATGGCTGACAATTATTGGTTAGCTCAAGAAAACACAAAGTGTATACAAGTCGCCCAATAACTCATATTTATACCCATTCCTCAGCTTTCATGATAGAGTTCATACTTTAAACCCAGTCTACAACAGAAGGTGTTTGCATTTGTTTCCAAAAAAGCTAAATCAAACTTTTGTTGGCATTTAGCAAGTGAGGAGTTCTCTTATAAGCCCCAAGAGATGTAGAAGTGGTTTCAGTCCAAAATTAGTTCATTTTTGGACAGACCCACCAGATGAAAGCCCTGCATGCCACCAGTCCTCCAGCACCTGTCTGAGACTGAGAGATATGCCAAGGCCAGAGTCTAATGCCGCGTACACACGACCGAGTTTCTCCGTGGTGAAAACACCGCCGTGAAACCCGACGGGAAAAACGAGGACCGGCTTGGTCCCCTTTTCCCAGTCTACACACGGCCGTTTTTCACGACATGTTTTCTCTTGGTCGAGAAAACCGGCCGTGTGTAGGCTCCCTAGCAGTGTTTCCCTATGGGAAAACTGCCGAGGAAAAAAGTGCTGCGATTCGCGACGAGAAATATTAGTGCATGTTTCTAATTTTTCTCGTCCCGATTCGTCGGGAAAACTGCTGGAGAGCCTACACACGGTCGTTTTCCCGATGAGAAAAATGGTCGTGTGTACGCGGCATTAGCTACTCTGTCTCACCTTGTTGACAGTTTAAGCCCAGGTTCACAGTGGGCTGCGGGAGTGAAGACGTGCGAGTTCAGCTGAACTCGCACGATTTCTCTCTTGCTGGCAGTCCCGATTTCAACCGCGATTACAAAGACATCTGACACATATGTCAATGTAAATCGCGGCCGAAATCGCAAAAAGTAGTGCTGAAACTACTTTTTGAAATCGGTGCAGCGCCGCAGATGCAACGTTGCACCGATTAGGACGGTGCCATTCCCCGCAATTTGCGGAAAATATCGCTGATTTGACATGCGATTTGACATGTCAAATCGCATGTCAAATCGCACCAGTGTGAACCAGGGCTTAGGGTGGTTTCTTGCATTTTAGAACAAATACTGGCTCATCCCCCTTTTTACCTCTCTGCACTATAATTAACTGGAAACAGCATGCCATACAGAATGGGACTTTAGAGGTGCTGGAACCCTCCTCTCAGAATGAAAGTCTATACATAATTAAAGGTAAAAACTTATTTAATACACAAATAGTAAAAGAGAGAACAAAATACATACTAGGGGCCTAACCTCTTAAAAGCATGAGTGATTGTTCCTACACATACTATCAAAACCATTAATAATGGTGGACTATAAATCCAAAATGGGTTACAGCAGGGAATGATAACTCATTCCCTCCCAATGCGTTTCACCTGCATTGGCTTCTTCAAAGGGTTCAGGTGAAATGTGTGGTTTGGAACAAAATTGATTTAAGAACAGAACATTTACCGATTTCAGGAGATATGCATATAGCCCTCACTCCAACATCGATCAGGGATGCTAAAAGATGCGCAAAGACAGACACATGGGCAAGGTCCAAACCGGCTCTGCCTCCAGGCCACAGACATCAACCCCAGAAATAAGGGAGAAGATGCCAGGAAGCGTAGGCTTGTATGGTCAAAAAGCCCAAAGTTGGTGATATATCTCCTAAATGTGTCTGCAAAAAACGAATGCAACACCTCAGATAGAAAATCCCTCTTATGTGTACAGGTAGCCCAGAGGATCCAGGGAAACACTGCAACGAAGAGGAACAGATACTGAGGAGTAGCCCCACTGACATGAAGACCGGAGAAACATACCTCCATACAGATTACACAACAATTAGTATTGGACCGAATTGTTTTCAGTCTTTTGAGCTTGAAAAACAGACTCAGAGAAAGACTTGACAATATTGGCTAACAATAACTAATGCCGCGTACACACGATCAATTTTTTCGACGGTGAAAACACTGTCGAGAAATTTGACGTGAAAAACGAGGAACAGCTTGTTCCCCCCACACACGGCCGTTTTAAGTGACATTTTTTTTTTTGGTCGAAAAAAAAGACCGTGTGCGGGCTCCCCGGCAGTGTTTCCCTATGGGAAAACTGCGCGGAAAAAAACGACAAGAATCACGACGAGAAAAATTAGCGCATGTTCTAATTTTTCTCTTCGTGATTAATGCCGTTTTTCCCGTCGAGAAAAACGACAAAAAGCTCACAGACGATAGTTTTTCTCGTCCAAAGGAAAAAATGTAATTTTTCTCGACGGGAAAAATGATCGTGTGTACGCGGCATAAGCAGCAACATAAAGCCTTATGCACACTAGACGTTATAATAATGTTATAAAAAAAAAAGTAGCTTTGCAGTGAGTTTTTCAATGTTTTTCAGCGTTTTTAGCGGTAGAATTTTTACGCGTTTTTTTTCCCAATGGGATCAAGAACCTTAAAAAACGCAGATGAGCGTTTTTGGACGTTTTTGGACGTTAGAGCGTTTTTACAGCTGAAAAACTCCTCTCAGAACCCACTAGTTTTTTTACAGCCAAAAACAGTTGATAACAGCCTTTGTGTGCATGGACACATAGGACAGTGTTGCCAACCGTGCGTTAATTTACATACAGCATGTAAATTTAACCCCCTTTTTGGGGTGTCCATAAAGTCTGTTATGGGCATCGGGTGCCCGTAAAAAAGATGGCCGCGAGCCGACCATGCAACAGCGCATGCGCCGTTCCGAAGCCGGCCGGGCTCGGGAAAGTTCGTATGCTATCGGCCGGGCGCCATTTTTGAATAGACGATCAGGACGGGAGTGTGGTGACGGTCGCGGGCTACAGTGGCTCGTGCAGTGCAGTGCACTCGCAGTCGCCATAGTAGGAGGAGAGGACTCGGCCGAGCAGGGGTGAGGAGGAGGAGGGGATATGAACTGAAGTAAGAGGAGGACTGCGCTGGGGCTGGGAGTGGGAGCCCGGAGGGTGAAGCGGCCATGGCATGCAGGGGAGGGACAGAGACTGATGTGCTCTGTCCACCATCATATAACTTCTCCTCCACATCATCAGTATGCTGTGTCCTCCTGTGCCCCTTTCACCTCTTCATAGGTCAGAGCTGCCCTGACCTATGGAGAGGTGAAAGGGGCACAGGAGGAGGACACAACATACTGATGATGTGGAGAAGTTATATGATGGTGGACAGAGGAGGAGGCCACTGTGAGGGGGTGAGGACTGAGGAGGACCCTATCATATTTGCAGCCTCTGTCCCCCTCCTGTGTCATGTCCGCAGCCTCTGTCCCCCTCCTGTGTCATGTCTGCAGCCTCTGTCCCCCTCCTGTGTCATGTCTGCAGCCCCTGTCCCCCTCCTGTGTCATGTCCACAGCCTCTGTCCCCCTCCTGTGTCATGTCCGCAGCCTCTGTCCCCCTCCTGTGTCATGTCTGCAGCCTCTGTCCCCCTCCTGTGTCATGTCCGCAGCCTTTGTCCCCCTCCTGTGTCATGTCTGCAGCCTCTGTCCCGCTCCTGTGTCATGTCTGCAGCCTCTGTCCCCCTCCTGTGTCATGGCTCTGCAGTCTCTGTCCACCTCCTGCAGTATGTCCGCAGCCTCTGACCATCTCCTGTCTTTTATCGTGTCTGCAGTCTCTGAGGGGATCCTAGAAAGAAGTCAAGAGTGGGAGTGCCGGGATGGGGGTTACGGGAAGAAAAAGACGTGTGGACTGTGGAGAGGAGATCAGAGCCGCCAAGCTGGAGCCGTCTGACTGAGCCCCGCACTGTGCACCTAAGAGGAGGTCAGTGACAGTGCCACCAGGCAAGTCTGAGGGGGGGGGGGCACTGATCTAAGGAGGGGAGTGAATACAATAATGTAAGGGGGCACTGATATAAAGGCCCCCCCCTATATTAGTAACCCCCCCTTACCTTAGTGTATTCACTCTGCGAAAGGTGGTCTCTATTCACCAGAGCCCCCCTCCACATCAGAGTTCCCCTTACATCATGATCTGCAGTGTTCCCCTTTACATAAGAGTTCCCTTGCACTGTAAGGGGGCATCCTGCAGACTCTGATGTAAGAGGGAACTCTGTGCTGGCTGGGTTATAGTATCCTGACCTTCATGTCAATTGAGAAATATGTTTTTTTACTTTTGTTTAACTTAAACACATTGATAATAGCATTAGCTGTGTGTTTATTGTTCAAATATTGATATTTGCACTGTTTATCACTAAAAACAGTAATTTCAGGTACTTTTTGTCAGTGTCAGTAAAAAATGTGGATCTGCCAGTAAATTTCATTTTTTTCCCGCCAGAAAAATAAAAAAATTTGGTGCAGTTCATAAATTTCGTCGTTCTGCCAGTAAATTTCACTTCGAGGGGTTGGCAACACTGACATAGGATAACATGCTGGAGAGTTTATTGACTGTAGAAAAAAACATCTGTAAAAACAGCAGCTGTAAAAACATCCAAAAACGTCCAGTGTGCATGAGGCCTCAATTCCAAGTAGCAGCTGCACAGTTATTTACCTGTTTTGGATGTATCAAAGGAATATAAAAGAACATGATAAACGTCTGCCCCTCATAAGGAAACTGCAAGGTCGTCTCTTGATTATGGGGTACAGTTGTAGGCACTGCACTGTAAGAAGGACGTGATTTGGAGAGGGTAAAAAGGTAAGCAACCAAAGGAATGAATGGTATCAAAGATAAAACTTATAATTTAAGATAAACTGAGAATGATTACCGTATATACTCGAGTATAAGCCGAGTTTTTCAGCAATTTTTTGTGCTGAAAATGCCCCCTCGGCTTATACTCGAGTCTGTGTCCACCTTCACCTTTGTGCGCTTGATCCCGGCCAGACGTAGGTCCCCTGAACTTGGCACACATGTAGCCCCACTCTTCCTCTACAAGTGTGCAAAGTTTGTTGTCTGGGGGACCTACGGCCGGGGAGCACCGATTTTTCAAATCCGGGCACCCCTTCCATAGACTCCCATGTTAAACAGTAATTTCTCCAGTGATTTTGGGGACCCGGTACTGGCCGGCCCTAGGTCCCCTGGATCCCAACCTTGGCACACATGTAGCCCACTCTTCATCTACAAGTGTGCAAAGTTTGTTGTCCAGGGGACCTACGGCTGGGGAGCACCGATTTTTTAAATCAGGGCACCTCTTCTATAGACTCCCATGTTAAACGTCAGTCTAGTCACACAGCGCCAGAGATCAGGTAAGGAGATTGGGCAGTGAGGCATGGGCACAGTGACAGTGAGGCATGGGCACAGTGAGGCATGGCACAGTGAGGCATGGGCACAGTGAGGCATGGACACAGTGAGGCATGCACATGGACACAGTGAGGCAAAGTGAGGCACAGTGAGGCATGCAGATGGACACCCTAGACTTATACTTGAGTCAATAAGTTTTCCCAGTTTTTTGTGCTAAAATTAGGTGCCTCTGCTTATATTCGGGTCGGCTTATACACGAGTATATACGGTAGTTAAAAAGGTGAAATAAAAAGTATAAATGTATCCAAGGTCAATATAAAGATTTGGCATGTAAACATTTATCCACAAAAATATCAGTTTTGTATAGAGGAAATGAGATGTGGCCATCAGAGGTTAAGCTGGGGAATGCCTTATTTCAGAAGATTATAATCAGCAAAATCAATCAATGAGGTTTTAATTGTTTTAGTCACTGCTTGTTTGTTGGGTTTGGGAGTGGTTAAAGATCAGTTGTGTGACTTGTAAACTTTAGACAAAAGCAGTACTTTTCTATTGATGTGCACTTTACCATTTTGTATATATGTGTAGCATTACCCCCGTAGGAGCTGCTGTTTTTTGTTTGTTTGGGTCTTGCACTTTACCTCGGTATTCATTGTCTAGGTGAATAAAATCTGTGAGAAACTCCAATGTCCACACAAGATGTAAAACCTTTTTTCTTGTTCATACATCACGGGACACAGAGCAGCATAGTCATTACTATGTGGGTTATATAGAATTACCTTCAGGTGCTGGCACTGGCAACTTCCAAAACAGGAAGTACCCTCCCCTATATAAGCCCCTCCCATCCGGAAGTACCTCAGTTTTTTGCCAGTGTCTAAGGTGTTGGCCAAGGTCAACATGTATTCATCTGGGCTTGTGTACAGGTTCTCTGGGCCTTAGCAAGCTATTCCGGATCCGACCAAAAAAGCTTCATAGCTAAACGGTCGGTACCCGGGCCTTGCAGAGAAGAGCAGGGTTTTGCCTGTAATGCCTCTCTTAGGAGGGCTGGACCCTGGGATCCATAGCTCTGGTCATACCCAAAACCAAGAGGCTATCTGTGCAGGGTGCTATACAGGTCCAGGGGAGTGGAATCCTTGGGAACCCGGTCCCTGAAGGTCTAGTACAATGCCTGCCGTGAGAGGTGAAGTTTGGGCTTCTGTGGACCAAACAAAGTCCTGCGGCGGGGAAAAGGTAAGTGGGGGCCCCTCAGGAACTTGGTTCTATTGAGGGGACCCCCAAGCTTAATATGTCTTTCTGCCTGTTACCTAAAGGGTATTCCCGCTAATAGCTGTATATGCCTAAGAAATCCTAGAAATGTTTTTTCATAAGGGAAGTTTTAAAAAAACTGTAAACCTGGAAATGTTTTTCATAAAGGAGGTTTTTAAAAAAAAAAAAAAAAAAAGACAAAAGTGCGGTACCTGTGTTTGTCCACTAGAGGCCGCTGTGGAACGTCTTTTTTCTTGGGACTATTCCTTCCATGGTGAAAGTCCAGGCAGATGAGTGAGCTCTCTATCAGGGAAGCTGCATTCCTCTGTCATGCTGCCAAGTAGTTTCCTTCCATCCCCGAGTCCTGGTAAAACAGGGACCCTGGCTCCTCTCCCTACATGGCGCCAAGAGCGCACACGTGCACGCGCGCATGCGCGCACACATGCTTTCTTTTTATAAGGTTTAGCTTCAAAAAAGGGGGCGGAGCCTGGCGGATGACGCGCTCTGTGCGCCCAGCGCTTCTGCGCATGCGCGGGCGTCCCAGCAAGATAAAAGGACTCAGTCCACGCTGCTTGCTATGGACACAGAGCATGAAAAGGAGCTGGTAGCATGGTATAGGGGCTTACAGCGGGCGGTTGATACAGGCATCCCCAGAAAGACGCATTAGTAGACACCCACTGATGTACATAGCAGCAAATTGCATTAGACTATTTCAGTAAGGTGTGTATTGCGGCTGGAATACCTCAGCTTTGAACTAAGGAATATGCCGCCTAAAAAACTCCGAGATATACCTCTCAGGAAGTGTAGGGGGTCTCCATCGGGCTCTGAGGATCTGGAGCAGTCATCTGCACCCTCCTCCCCTGAGAAATCAGAGGTTAATACCCATAAGGAACCCCCGGGAGTGCCAGGTACTGCGGCTGTCCTCAGTCCACCTGCTCCTGCATATATAACAGAGGAGGTTTTTTCCTCAACTCTGGAGGGATTGGAGCAGAGATTGGCTGCATTGATCGCTTCTTCTCTACAGGAAAGAAAGCGCGCCAGATCTCCATCACCTCCATTAGAGTGCCTGTTGGCAGAGCAACAGTCCCAGGAAGGGACCGACCTACCTGAAGGGGATCAGGAGGAGGTTAGCTCTGTTTTTGAGGAATCGACAGTAGATGAACCATTTTCAGCATCACAGACTGAAAGATTGTGGGTCCAGACCCTAACTGACATGGTTCGATCTGCATTTAAAATGCCTCTTGTTGAACCATCAACTACTGCTGTCTCCTCATTGGGGTCGCTAAAAGCTCCCCAGGTTAATTGCTCCTTTCCAATACATCCATTATTGGAAGGACTTATATACCAGGACTGGGAACATCCTGATAAACTATTTGTTCCGCCTAAAAGGTTTCCGGTGATCTATCCCATGGAGGAAAAGTTCACCCAGAGATGGAATGTTCCTACGGTGGATGCAGCCATCTCTTCTGTGAACAAATCACTGACATGTCCAGTAGATAATGTTCAAATGTTCAAAGATCCAGTGGATAAAAAATTGGAATCTTTATTAAAATCTGCTTTTTCCACAGCAGGGGCTGTTACACAGCCAGCAGTGGCAGCTATTGGGGTCTGCCAAGCTTTAAAGGATCAAATGAAAATGGTCCTGAGGGATTTGCCAGACCAACAGGCCCAGGCTCTGGCTGATCTGCCTAGAGCATTATGCTTTGCGGTTGACGCCATCAAGGATTCTATCCATCAGGCCTCCCGCCTCACGCTGTCTTTGGTACATATGCGTAGGCTTCTGTGGCTTAAAAACTGGTCTGCTGAAGCTCCCTGTAAGAAGCTCTTAGTTAGCTTCCCATTTCATGGGGAACGCCTTTTTGGCGAAGACCTGGATAAGTATATCCAGAAGATTTCCAGTGGTAAAAGTACTCTCTTACCGAGTAAGAAGAGGTCTAGGGGTCCATCTTTTAAGAGGACTACCTCTCCTATCCCTGCGACGTCTGCTACTAAGCAGTTCCGACGGCCTCCTCGGTCAAACTCAGGAGGTAAAAATCAGGGACAGCCACAGGGTAATAAAAAGCCCTGGATCCGAAGAGGTACTAAACCAGCCTCCAAGTCAAGCCTATGAAGGGCTGCCCCCACTCAAACGGGTGGGGGGAAGACTTCAGTTGTTCGCAGAGACCTGGCGGGAGACGATCAAAGACAGATGGGTGCTCTCCGCGGTAACTCTGGGATACAAGTTGGAGTTAAAAGAGTCTCCTCCGTCCCATTTTATGTGGTCAGGCATGCCAAGAGACCCTCTGAAAAGACGGTCTCTCCTATTGGCGTTAGAACAACTATTGCTCCAAGGAGTAATTATGGAGGTTCCTATGGAAGAGTGGGGGTTGGGTTTCTACTCAAACCTTTTCACAGTCCCGAAGCCAAACGGGGACATAAGACCCATATTGGACCTAAAGAGTCTAAACAAATTTCTAAACGTCCGGTCTTTCCGGATGGAGTCGATCCGATCGGTCACCGCTGCCCTACAAGGGGAGGAATGGTTAGCCTTGATCGACATCAAAGATGCTTACTTGCATGTTCCCATCTTTCCAGGTCATCAAAAATTCCTGCGCTTTGCAGTAGAAGGGCGCCATTTTCAGTTCAGAGCCTTACCATTCGGTCTGGCCACAGCACCACGAGTGTTCACAAAAATTCTGGCCCCACTGTTGGCCGATCTAAGAACACGGGGTGTAACGATAATGGCATACCTAGACGACCTGTTGTTGATGGACCACTCAGTTGCCAAGCTAGAAGTGGTAATTATCGATACAATCAAGTATCTAGAATCTCACGGTTGGGTCATCAACCTGGACAAGTCAGCCCTACAGCCAGTGAAAAACCTGGTATATCTAGGGCTACGGCTGGATTCAGACCAGAGGAAGATTTTCTTACCTCTAGACAAGGTATCCTCTTTGAGGGGCTTGGTCCGTCTGCTTTGTGCAAAAAGACAGCCGTCCATACGCCTGTGCATGAGGCTGCTAGGAAAGATGGTAGCATCATTCGAAGCTGTGCCATACGCCCAATTCCACTCAAGGAATTTACAAAGGGCCATATTGTCAGCCTGGAACGGAAAAGTTCAGGCTCTAGACTTCCCGATGGCTTTGTCCCCTTCCGTTCGGAAGAGTCTCTGCTGGTGGTTGATCCCCCAGAATCTCCAGAAGGGAAAACCCTTCAGCCCGATATCTTGGAAGGTGGTCACTACAGATGCCAGCCTTACAGGCTGGGAGGCAGTACTGGAGCAATGGTCTCTCCAGGGCAGATGGTCAAATGTAGTAAAAACCCTGCCCATCAATCTCTTAGAGATACGAGCAGCCCGGTACGCCCTAGTAGCCTGGACATCCAGACTCCAAGGGTCCCCTGTCAGAAGCCCAGGGGAATGGTCCCTTCATCCCGAGGTCTTCCGAGCAATATGTCAGCGGTGGGGAACACCGGATGTAGATCTGCTAGCATCCAGATTCAACGCAAAGGTGGACAGGTTTGTCTCCCGGACAAGGGATCCCCTCGCTTGCGGCTCGGATGCTCTGGTGTTCCCTTGGGATCAGTTCAGACTGATATATGCATTCCCTCCGCTACAATTGTTGCCTCGACTCCTTCGCAGAGTCAGGTTGGAGAAGAAGCCGGTGATCCTGGTGGCTCCAGCGTGGCCCCGAAGGGCCTGGTACGCGGAGATCATCAAAATGTCTGTGGGGAGTCCTTGGACCCTTCCACGTCGTCCGGACCTGCTTTCGCAAGGACCGATATACCACCCTTCCTTACTAACTCTAAGTTTAACGGCCTGGCTATTGAGTCCCACATCCTAAAGAAGAGAGGTCTCTCTAACTCTGTGGTATCAACTATAATCAATGCCAGGAAGCCTGTATCCAGGCAGATCTACTATAGAGTTTGGAAGGCGTACATCACTTGGTGCGAGGCCAGAAAATGGCATCCACGTAAGTACGTTATAGGCAGAATTCTGGACTTCCTGCAGTGGGCTGTAGACAGGAAGTTTGCCTTAAGTACTATCAAGGGCCAGGTTTCGGCCTTGTCAATACTATTTCAAAGGCCCCTGGCTATGCATTCACTTGTCAAATCCTTTATGCAAGGTGTGACTCGTATTATTCCACCGATTAAGGCTCCCATATGCCCATGGGATCTAAATTTGGTTCTGTCGGTTCTGCAGAAGCAGCCATTTGAACCTTTGCGGCACATTTCCTTGGTTCTACTCACCAGGAAATTGATATTTTTAGTAGCCATATGCTCGGCTAGAAGAGTGTCGGAATTAGCCGCCATGTCCTGTAAAGAGCCATATCTGGTTATCCATAAGGACAGAGTAGTATTACGTCCTCACCCAGCCTTTCTTCCTAAGGTGGTATCGAGGTTTCACTTGAACCAGGATGTGGTTCTTCCTTCTTTTTTCCCCAAACCAAGCTCGGTAGAGGAAAAGTTATTGCATTCTTTGGATGTAGTAAGAGCAGTTAAAGCTTATCTAAAAGCCACTGCTCAGATTCGTAGAACGGATTCTCTGTTTGTTCTGCCGGAAGGCCCCAGAAAGGGTTAGGCAGCATCAAAATCTACTTTAGCCAAGTGGATTCGACAGGTCATAATACAAGCCTATGGCTTGAAAAGTAGACCGCCTCCGTTCAAAGTTAGGGCGCACTCCACGAGAGCAGTTGGAACTTCATGGGCAGTGCATCACCAGGCCTCCCTGGCGCAAATTTGTAAGGCCGCAACATGGTCTTCAGTACACACGTTTACTAGGTTCTACCAGGTGGACGTGAGAAGTCAGGAGGATGTCGCCTTTGGGCGCAGTGTGTTGCAGGCCGCAAAAGATCCTCATGCCTGATGGCGCCCAGCTTATGTATGGTGTATCCCCCCCCTCATGTGGCATTGCTTTGGGACGTCCCACATAGTAATGACTATGTCGCTCTGTGTCCCGTGATGTATGAACAAGAAAGTAGGATTTTTAAAACAGCTTACCTGTAAAATCCTTTTCTTGGAGTACATCACGGGACACAGAGCTCCCACCCCTCTTTTGGGGACACGTATTGCTTTGCTACAAAACTGAGGTACTCCCGGATGGGAGGGGCTTATATAGGGGAGGGTACTTCCTGTTTTGGAAGTTGCCAGTGCCAGCACCTGAAGGTAATTCTATATAACCCACATAGTAATGACTATGCTGCTCTGTGTCCCGTGATGTACTCCAAGAAAAGGATTTTACAGGTAAGCTGTTTTAAAAATCCTACTTTTGCTGTTAGGTTTTATTTTTGCTCAAAACTTGGGAAGAAAGGAGAAGGATGAAGGAGGGAGGGGAAGGTTCAGTTACGCGGAACAGATCACTGGGGAAAAACTTCTCAACCCCAAAGTCATTCACCACTCCCCCTCGAGGGGGTATTGCTCACCCAAATAGACCCCTCTCACCTGGCCTAGCAGCCGGAATGAAGCACGGACAATGATCAGGAACAGTCTCTGCCACAGACTGGTTGCGAACAAAAATGGATAGTCCGGAATCCTCTGCCACAGGACTTAACGCCCGAACTCCCAGCCAAACAGTCTAAGAGCCTTTAAGCCGACCCGGCGGACTGAAAGGTAACTTGAGCGGTAGATCCCTCCTTAATAAGGTCACCAGGCCAATCCTGAGACATTAGCCTTTCACTTGGTCTCCTCTAGCGCAGGCCCTCCTCTGGTTTCCTCCGTTAAGTAGCTTCCTCTGCTTAGACGGACAGCTTGGGATCCCCTCTGAATCATAGGGCACAGTCAGCATAACTGGGCCTACTTGGTAGAGATGCGGCCTCGGACCAACATGGTCCCGGGGCCGAAATCACACAGCACATTCCTCGCGCCAGGAGGGCCACGAGGCGAAGACCCCCAAAAATGGTTTCTGCCCCTTAAGTACCCCTTCCCGGCATGCCCAGCAGGGACACCACTCCCACTCGGCTGTTTCTGGGAAAGGACACTCAATCCACCATGACTTGCCCATATTCCAACACTGGCCTGTGGTGGTATCGGCACCTACAGGCAACAGTGGGAAATCCTGTCAGGCACAGCCACAGCTGAACAGAGGCTAATTTAACACAATCGTTTAAGTCTGAGCCCAACTATCTGCTCATACACCCACTAAATTTAATATAGCGCCCAGTCATTGGGAGCAGGGCGCTACATATGGATTCATTTTTAGTCTGGTAGACTAATGTGTTAATATTTCTTATTACAAATAGTACAGCATTTTCTTTGCTTTTATTTGTTTTTTCGATTGGGTATCATAATTTTGGTATTTGCTGCTTTTTTTCTATATCTGTAGCCTAAATACAGATTTACAACACAGCTTTTAAAACTAGATGTATGTTGATATGCAGTATATAGTATTTCCAAAAGCAGACTATTGGAACTTTTCTTTTATTTTAGTGGAAAAAACAAACTGCATCTTAGAACATTTTCAGAATTATTCCTATAGAATTGTATTTAAAGTATACTATTTGAATGTAATATTTTTATGGATTATATTTTATATTATATTTTATATTTTTTTAGAGATGTGAATTCATTGGAGTCCAATCCAAACATGAGTGATAGCAGCAGAGGTTAATATATATGTAAATATACTATATACTGTATATATGTATATAGATATATCTATATATATATATATATATATATATATATATATATATATTTATGGTTGGAGCCCTATGGCCGATAGGATATGGGTGAGATACATTGACGCGGACTTACAACATAAATAGACCTGAAGTGTGCCCTGGTCTAATGGACGGTATGCCAAGTAAGGGGGCATACCCAAGATTAGTGGTAGACATTGTGGAGAGAAATGATTTTCTGAGAATGCTTTTAATAGGGGATGGGAGGATGGGTGACGTTGCGCCGTAAACCATGTATTGCGCACAGGAATACCGACAAGGCCTGTAGAGGAGTGGGCTGGCTACATAGCCGCCGGGCTCCTCCCATAAATTCAGGCCACCATGCTGGCCTTCCAACTTATGGTTGGAGCCCTATGGTCGATAGGATATGGGTGAGATACATTGACGCGGACTTACAACATAAAATAGACCTGAAGTGTGCCCTGGCCTAATGGACGGTATGCCAAATAAGGGGGCAAAAACATTCAGGTAGGGGTATCATTTTATTTGGATTGTTCATTGAGCAAGTTTGGAAAAAGCTTGTGCGATCTCCAGCTGAGGGTTAGGAATGTACCGGGCGAAGCAGGCGGACTTCCACCTGCCTAGCTTCTTGATGACATGATCTGGCACCCCATGATGGGAGGCGACCGAGGCTGCTCCGATACGAAAAGAGTGAGCTGTATACTGAGCGGGGTTGAGATGTAGACTTCGTAGAAGGATCCTCACATGCTTGACGAACTGGCAGGTGCTTAAAGGTTTGGTCGGGAAAGGGAGTAGGGGAGTAGAGACTGTTTGTGCTGGTAGGTGTGACAGTAGGCGATCCAATATGGCTACTGGGCACCAGGCATTGTTTGTTCTATATAAGCAGATATCCATGCCGGCGCCCAACTGTTGAGTTTTGGACACTGCAAGGTGGAGTGTGAAGTGAGTTGGATGGCGAACTAAGTGACGTCTGCACAAGACTTGGCCGCTGGGACTATTGCAGATGAACTCGCTTGGCCGTAGAAATCCATAATAGGCTAAATAGATGGCCGCTTGTATGACCAAGCTAGGGAGGAGGCCAAACGGAGATGTGGGGAGGATGTTGGACATGTCCCTAAAGATGGCACTGGTTATAGGTAGACGTTTGGGGTTGACAATGGGTTGTTGTTTCTGGACTCCGCGTAGGACGGCTCTGACTGCGTGGGATGTGAATAACGAGGGTTTCGCAGGATCTTGTAAGGCCAGAAAGTGCTGAACGCCTGCTAAGTACAGACGGATGGTGTTGTGGGATAAGGCCAAGCTATTATGGCAGTACGAGATAAAGGCCAGTATGTGTTTGACGTCTACGGCCATATTGTCAGAGCGGGGTGCCAGAAACTTGCTGAAAAGGTCCCAGGCTGCACGGTAGGCTTTTAAAGTGTTGTAAGACAGGGACTGATTGATGAGCTGTGACGCTTGCTGTAGGTGGTGTCCTAGTCCAGGGTCAGCTGAGACCAAGGAGGGATAGGGGCTGAGGTCTGGTCGGCTCCGGGTCTCTGCTGAAAAAAGGATGTATAATTAAAGCGGAACAGAGCATCTGCGGCAAGATTATACTTGCAAGGGAGGTAGGTACAGTGAACATTGAACTGATGTTGTAACGAGAGTTGTACCAGCCTGCATAGGAAGGACATTGTTGTGAGCGACTTGGACATGCCTTTGTTGATAATGTCGGCAGTGGCCTGGTTGTCAGTGGTGAAGCCTACGGTTTGCCCTGTGCAAATGTGGCCCCATAGTTGGGCGGCTGCTACCACCGGGTATAACTCAAACAGAGAGGAAGTCTGAGTAAAGCCTGGGATTGCTAGTATCTCTGGCGGCCATGATCCTGCGAACCAGTGGTGGCCAAAAATTGCTGCGAAGCCTGTGGAGGCTGCGGCGTCTGTGATTACCTGCGGGGAGAGGGGAGACATTGTGGTTAGGGATGAGCTTCGAGTTCGAGTCGAACTCATGTTCGACTCGAACATTGCCTGTTCGCCCGTTCGCCGAACAGCGAACAAATTGGGGTGTTCGTGGCAAATTCGAAAAATCTATGGGAGAAATCTAAAGTGTTAATTATAAAGGCTTATATGCAAGTTATTGTCCTAAAAAGTGTTTGGGGACCCGGGTCCTGCCCCAGGGGACATGTATCAATGCAAAAAGAAGTTTTAAAAACGGCCGTTTTTTCGGGAGCAGTGATTTTAATAATGCTTAAAATGAAAAAATAAAAGTGAAATATTCCTTTAAATTTCGTACCTGGGGGGTGTGTATGATATGCATGTGAAGTGGCGCATGTTTCCCGTGCTTAGAACTGTCCCTGCAAAAAATGTCATTTTTGAAAGAAAAAAATGCATTTAAAACTGACTCGCGGCTATTAATGAATTGTCGGCTCCCGGCAATACATACAAAAGTCATTGATAAAAAAAAAAAAAAAAAGCGTGGGGGTTCCCCAGAATTCAATTACCAGGCCCTTCAGGTCTGGAATGGATATTAAGGGGAACCCCGCCGCAAATTTAAAAAAAAATTGACGTGGGGTTCCCCCAAATATCCATTCCAGGCCCTTCAGATCTGGCATGGATTTTAAGGGGAACTCCACCCCAAATTTAAAAAAAAATGGCGTGGAGTCCCCCTAAAAATCCATACCAGACCCCTTATCCGAGCACGCAACCTGGCCGGCCGCAGGGGAAAAGGGGGGGACGAGAGAGCGGCCCCCCTCCCTCCTGAACCGTACCAAGCCACATGCCCTCAACATGGGGAGGATGTCCCCATGTTGATGGGGACAAGGGCCTCATCCCCACAACCCTTGCCCGGTGGTTGTGGGGGTCTGCGGGCGGGGGGCTTATCGGAATCTGGAAGACCCCTTTAACAAAGAGGACCCCCAGATCCCGCCCCCCCCCCTATGTGAATTGGTAAGGGGTACATTGTACCCCTACCATTTCACGAAGAAAGCGTAAAAAAATGTTTAAAAAAACACACAAACACCTTGAAAAAGTCCTTTATTTAAAAAAAAAAAAAAAAAAAAAAAACATTCCAGCGGTGAAATCCAGTGTCCCGCGGCGATCCCGATGTCCAGCGCTGTCCTTCATTGGTTGTGCCTGAGCGGACCTGATGGGGAACTCCCTCTCAGTATTTTAAATGTATAGACCCACCCCTTCTAAAGTTCCCCATCAGGTCCGCTCAGCGGACCAGATGCGGAACATGAGAAGGGGCGGGTCTATACATGTATTACCAAAGTGAGAGCAGTTCCCCATCAGGTCCGCCCCCTCGGTATGTCGGACCCGCCTACGTCATTGGCTTGAGCGGGGAACTTCCTTCACTGTGTAATTTAAATTTAAATAGTGAAGGAAGTTCCCCGCTCAGGCCAATGACGTAGGCGGGTCCGACATACCGAGGGGGCGGACCTGATGGGGAACTGCTCTCACTTTGGTAATACATGTATAGACCCGCCCCTTCTCATGTTCTGCATCTCGTCCGCTGAGCGGACCTGATGGGGAACTTTAGAAGGGGCGGGTCTATACATTTAAAATACTGAGAGGGAGTTCCCCATCAGGTCCGCTCAGGCACAACCAATGAAGGACAGCGCTGGACATCGGGATCGCCGCGGGACACTGGATTTCACCGCTGGAATGTTTATTTATTTATTTTTTTAAATAAAGGACTTTTTCAAGGTGTTTGTGTGTTTTTTTAAACATTTTTTTACGCTTTCTTTGTGAAATGGTAGGGGTACAATGTACCCCTTACCAATTCACATGGGGGGGGGGTGGGATCTGGGGGTCCCCTTTGTTAAAGGGGTCTTCCAGATTCCGATAAGCCCCCCGCCCGCAGACCCCCACAACCACCGGGCAAGGGTTGTGGGGATGAGGCCCTTGTCCCCATCAACATGGGGACATCCTCCCCATGTTGAGGGCATGTGGCTTGGTACGGTTCAGGAGGGAGGGGGGGCCGCTCTCTCGTCCCCCCCTTTTCCCCTGCGGCCGGCCAGGTTGCGTGCTCGGATAAGGGGTCTGGTATGGATTTTTAGGGGGACTCCACGCCATTTTTTTTTAAATTTGGGGTGGAGTTCCCCTTAAAATCCATGCCAGATCTGAAGGGCCTGGAATGGATATTTGGGGGAACCCCACGTCAATTTTTTTTTTTAATTTGCGGCGGGGTTCCCCTTAATATCCATTCCAGACCTGAAGGGCCTGGTAATTGAATTCTGGGGAACCCCCACGCTTTTTTTTTTTTTTTTATCAATGACTTTTGTATGTATTGCCGGGAGCCGACAATTCATTAATAGCCGCGAGTCAGTTTTAAATGCATTTTTTTCTTTCAAAAATGACATTTTTTGCAGGGACAGTTCTAAGCACGGGAAACATGCGCCACTTTACATGCATATCATACACACCCCCCAGGTACGAAATTTAAAGGAATATTTCACTTTTATTTTTTCATCTTAAGCATTATTAAAATCACTGCTCCCGAAAAAACGGCCGTTTTTAAAACTTCTTTTTGCATTGATACATGTCCCCTGGGACAGGACCCGGGTCCCCAAACACTTTTTAGGACAATAACTTGCATATTAGCCTTTATAATTAACACTTTAGATTTCGAACGTTCGAGTCCATTGTATTTAATAGGGTTCTAAAGTTTACACAAACATTTTGTCTGTTCGCAGGTTCTGGTGCGAACCGAACAGGGGGGTGTTCGGCTCATCCCTGATTGTGGTTATGAACATGGATATCCCATTCCAACTGGTGAGGAACTCTTCCCACATCAACAAGTCCGCTATTGCTGCGGCGTCTAGATTAAGGATCTGATCGGGATCCTGTGACTGGGAAAGAAAAACTAGGAGACGTGAGACGAAGGACCGTCCCTAGGGGATGATCCTTATTGCAAAATTAAGCATTCCCAGAAGGGATTGCAACTGTTTTTTAGTACACCCCTGTGTGCGGGTGAAAGCTTGGAGTACTGATCTAATGCGGGCCAGTTTGTCGGGGGGGGAGGCTGGCTTGCATGGTGGTGGTATTCAGATTGATACCGAGGAAGGTAACCGAGTGTGCTGGACCATCTACTTTATGCTCCGCGATGGGAATATTGAGATTTCCAAAGACGACTCTTAACTTGTCGAGGTCTTTTGGGGGCGTATCAGGCTGTTCAATCAGCAAAAAGTCGTCCAAGTAGTGGATGACTTCTTGACACTGGGCTTGGTGCAACAGTGAGAGACCATGCGAAAGTGTCGAAGAGCCAGGGGCTATTCTTGGAGCCGAAAGTCAGCTTGGTAGCAAAGTAGTAAGAGTCTCTCCATTTAATGCCGTGCCAGCACCAGAGGGACGGATGGATAGGTAGGAGCTTAAAGGCGTCCGAGATGTCAGCTTTGGAGAGCCAGGCGCCTGTGCCGGTTTTGATTATGGCTTGGATTGCCATGTCTACGGAGGCGTACTTAAGGGAGAACTCTTCCGAGGGGATTAAGGAATTCAGGCTGGGGATGGGGGAAGAATGAGGCGCAGACAGGTCGTACACCAAACGAACTTTATTCGAGAACTTGCCCTTGACAAGCCCAATAGGGCTGACTCTCCAGGTGTTGAAAGGGGGCTGAGTGAAGGGGCCTATGACAAAGCCACGCTCCAGCTCGGTGTGCAACAGCTGATCTATGGCCTGTTCGTCTGTGGCGGCTGAGCGCAGATTCTTACACTCACTTCAGTCGTGTGGGGTAGGGAGATGAGGCCTGTATGGAAGCCGGTTGTGAACCCTTGGACGAGGAAGGTGGTGAGAGAGGGGGTGGGGTGTGAAGTGAGGTAGTGCTCCAGCCACAGATTGTTTACTTGGCCTAGTCAAGATTTTTTCTGTTGCTTGATCTGGCATAGGGTTTTGGGGTGTGCCCTGTGGCATACGAGGCAAACATGAAGTAGGCGACATTGGCTAAAGTTGCAGGATCCGAAGTTGAAATTATTGCAGATGGCTGCTCCCCCTGCTGTCAGTATTGGGTGTCGGAACTTGTCCACCTGGGACGTCTGCTGGGAGGCCGGTAAGCCTAGAGCTGCCCTTGAGGTGGAGGGGGCTTCGTGGGGACGAATATTGGTGGTGTTGGAGCACCAAGTGGCAGTATGGGTAGAGGACTGGCAGTTCGTGCATAGAGGTGAGCGTAGGCCAGCGAAGTGGCGGCAGAATAGCTCGGTGTCCATGAGACTACAGTCTGTGGCTGTTTGGAACTGTAACAGCCTGGCAGCTGCTTTGGCTGAGAAGGAGCGTTGATAATCGTAAAACGAAAATCCTCCGTATTTGTAACCTAGATCCACCAAAGTGTGGAGATATACGTCCAACTCTTCCCGTCTGTTGGGGGAGGCCGAGCATAGGACATCCCTGAGAGTCCCGAAGGCCAGCACAAATTCTGGTACTGACAATTTGCGATTCAGCCTCGGGTCTTTGGCCTTGAGGACCACTGAAATGTCTCCCCATGTGTAGGCCTTGTTTTCCGCTACGTCGTGGACTGCGATGAGTAGGGAGGCGAGGTTAATGTCCTTGCCCTCCAGGATGTCCTTCCTAATGCTGGCTGGGACCAAATGTGCTGGGAGGACAACGGGGCACTTGCCTGCTGGGATAGCCAGAGGGGGTGTTGGGACCTGGACTATGGGTAGGTCGGGAGTGACGGTCGGTGGGTGGACCTCCAGGAGCGTCACTCTGGCCTTCATGGCTGTGACTGAGGTAGACGAGAATGCTACCAAGGTGTGGAGTTGAGCGACGGCAGCAGCTATGGAGTACAGGGATGCCCGCTGTGTGCTTGGTCCAGGTGAAGCTGGCGTGGGGAGGTCGGTTGTGGCTGGTGGCGGAAATAGGAGCCTAAAGAGCTTTGCCTTCCTGGCTGTGGCCGGGAAGGGCACCTGCCGGCGTCTCAGTTCTGCGGTCAACTTGGGGATGGTCCATCCCCTGAGAGAATGTGTGCTGCCGCTCTCTGAGGCAGGAGAAAGTGAAGGAGGGGCGGTGAGATCTTCACTGCCGGCCTGAGACATGGCTCTGAGTAAATCAGGCCTGGATAGGATATCCTGTCTTTTGAAGTTGGGGTGGTGACCAGAACCTGTAAGGGATGACATGACAATCGGGGTTGTTTCTGTTTCTATGGGGGATTTTTTTTTTTACCTGTAGAAATGACGTCCAACCTAATGCAGGGTGGACCTGGATTTGACTGACCTGGAGGAGAAACAGCAGATAATATGTGACGAGGGGGTACTGACTGATGTGACTGTACCTAATTGTGTGAACCGGATGCGGTAATGGAGGTGAAAGTGAGTGACATAAATGTCCCATGACAGAGACACAAGTCGGTGCGTTTGCTATGCGGCTAAACTACCGGGCTCTGGAGCATGTACCGAAAGGGGGCCGTGTAGGACTGGTGCGTGTTGGGGCGAACCTGCTGCTGAGACTGCGTAAATCTCAAACAGCTGTGTTCCCGCTAAATGAGTGGCAGAAATGACCCATGACAGAGATATGAACCGGTGCGTTTGCAGTAGCGACTGAAAAACTACCGGGCTCTGGAGCATGTGCAGAAATGGGGGCTGAAAAACAACTGGGGTCTTGCTCCGAGGTGGGCATGCTCATTATGTGTGGGCTTGAACCAAGGTGTGAGAACTTGTTTCGCCCCCTCTCCCCTGTGTTTGTGTACGTACTACCCCTTTCCCCTTTTTTTTCTATATTTTTTTTTACTAGCCCCTAACCTCCCCTTTTTTTTTTAGACGAGGTGTTTATGCATTTATGACAGTGAAGTGTTTTTGACTATTTCTCCACCCAACATGTTATTAAATAATCTCTATACAAAACAAAACAACAAACAAAAACAAACGGCTATAACGATTAAATGTAACACATCTAATGGTGGCTTCACTGCGGACTCCTGCTGTACCTCAAAGCACTAGGTGATTTAAGGGAATTCGTCCCAATGTACTGGCATTGACATGGATCCTACTATGGATATACTCTGAGTATTCTGAACTGCTATTTCTGGAACTGACGCTAACCCCTGGTGACAGATGTAGGCAGTGAAATGTGGAGCAGAGGGGGCAGAAGCAGCATTCAGTGTATGAGCAGTGTAGCACTAAGCAGCTGGTCCTCACTTATGACCCAAAACTGGCAGTCCAAACACAACTGGGTTGTTTGTGAAAGTGGGACTGCTGGCGCTCTGCAGGTGTGGCTTGTCAGCAACTGGCCAGTTTTGAATTTGGACGGAGCTAAGAGGAGTGGGGTGCGCTGGTGTGAGCCGGTGTACAGATGCAGCCTGGACTCGGATATGATGTGGTATCTGACCGGAACGAAGATGACAACAGTGAGGGGGGGGGGGCGGTGCGGGTGCAACGGTAGCCAGTACCGGTTGCCTGATGGTGCGGTGAGGTGTGGCCGTGAGTGGGATAGCGGCGCCTGGTGACACTGGCATGGGAAATGAGTGACTGTGCGGGGGACTAAGGGGAGATTTTGCTGGTTTAAGAGCAAAATCTCCGACATGGCATCTGCACAATTATATGGGGAAACGGAGCCTACCTGTAGCGGCCGAGCCAGGCGTGCGTACGGCGCTGAGTCCCGGGATGAAAGTGCCTTCGAATTGTGCCGCGCTCGCTGAAGGGTCGCTCTGAAATGACGTAATGACGTTGCGCCGGAAACCATGTGGTGCGCACAGGAATACTGACAAGGCCTGTAGAGGAGTGGGCTGGCTATATAGCCGCCGGGCTCTTCCCATAAATTCAGGCCACCATGCTGGCCTTCCAACATATATATATATATATATTTCTATATATATTTAGGCCTTTTTTTCTCAGGTTGCAGGAACTCCTCTTTTCTGAGTCATCTTTCGTCTCTGCCCCTACCCACTTTTGAGCACCGTCTCTTGGTTCCACCCCCTATCCACCTCCCTGTACCACTAATTTTAGAGAATACATAACCAAGTATCATTTTGTGCTACTAAGTAATTTGTATGAAATTTGATAGACCCCGCCCCAGCAACAATAGACCCTGTCCCAGAAACAATAGACCCCCTAGCAACAATAGATCCCCCACATAACAATGGACCCCTAGCAACAAAATACCACCCCAGCAACAATAGACCCCCAGCAGCAACAACAGATTTCCCAGCAGCCAGCATCAATGGACCCTCCAGCAGCCAGCAGTAACTGATCTCTCCCTCAACCGTAGATCCCTCCCAGCAACAAGGAGACCCCCCAGCAACAATAGACCCCCACAAAAAATAGATCCCTACCAGCAACAATAGATCCCCCGAGCAGGCAGCATCATTAGACCCTCCAGCACACCTCAGCACTCCTTACCATAAAATACATTAAGTGCTGGTGGTGCCGGAACTGCGTTCCTCCGTGCTCCCACTGAAAAAGAAAGCTCTGTTTTTTGCCGCACCCCCCCCCAAAAAAAGCCCATCAGCCACCACTGAGTCTGCATACATTTTGAAGTACAGCACCCCCCCCCCCCCCGCTCTCTTCCACACATAACACACAACACTGCTGCACTGTAAAAGAAAACAAACCCATGAATGCTATTGCAGCCATACATTTATTTCCATTCTTTCACTCTCCCCCATCATGCAGCTTTGTCAGTGGCAGTCAAAGGATTAAATATGGCCATGAATTGATCAGTAACTGATCGAATGTTTGAGGCCTACTCACAGAGACCAGAGTGATCCCCAGAGAGTGCTGAAGCTGTAAATTCAAGACTTTAATTAAAGCCCTCCAAGCACAGTTAGGAGGATGTATATTTACAGGGGGGCTTGGGAAAAGATTAAATTATACTGTGATGCACTAAATAGCAATACACATCTAAACTTGCCAGAATTTTCTTTTAAGGCTTAGGTTTATTGAAATTTTACAACTAAAGGCTCCTGTATGACAAGTACCAAATCAATTTACCATGTAATACACAAGTCTTATAAAATAAACAAAAAAAACGTGGTTTATCTTCCCTAACTGAGCTAAATGCTCCTTTATTTGTCTCTCACACGCTCCCCCTCCTAGACAATGTGGGGGTGATTTACTAAAGGCAAATAGACTGTGCACTGCAAAGTGCAGCTGCTCCAAAGCTTAGCAAATGAGGTGAAGCTTTACTTTGAATACCCAATCACCTGCAAGGAAATTTAGAAAAACAGCATCATGATTGGACGATTGAAGTCAGCAGAGTTTCTGCTCATTTAGTAAGCTCTGGAGCAACTGCACTTTCAGAGTGCACAGTCTATTTGACTTTAGTAAATCCACCCCTATAACTCACAGTGGGAGGGTTTCAGTGACAGAGGAAGTGCTGTCAATCCAGAAAGCAGAGGGCGAGGTTAGGTGTGGCCAGGGGCTGACTGACAATCGAAAGGCTTGTAAATCAGAAATGTCAATCTTGTGCACATGTTCTGGAGGTGCCCCAAGCTATATCAGTGTAGCGGGGTCTTCAGATTTAGTTGGGGTACACCTGGGGGTAGTGTGACCCAGGTGTGTAATTAGGTTAGGGTATGGACCCCTTTTTGTTATTTGTGGAGGATTGGGTGGTGCAGTATTCTCCTTGGCCTGTGGGTGGCGGGGTACCTACGGGCTCAAGGTAGAATCACTACCACAGTGCTACCCTTTTTGTCCCTTTCCGGAGATGGTACGGCTGGGGCAGGGAACCCGCCGTGGTGTCGATGGGAGGAGATAAAAGGGGGAGACGCCCTCACCACGAGGTCTTCGGAGGATCACCTCTTCACGCACCCAGGCACCTTAGGCCTGGGTGCGGCCAGTTCGAGGTTCCGGTTCAGGTGCCTTAGGACTGACCGGAATGGAGTTGGAGTCCATCCCAGGCACCTTCAGCCTGGGGTGAGGTACTATGTCGTAGGCCTGGGGCCCAGTGACTTCGACTGGGTCCCGCGAGGGTAAAGTGATTCCAGGGTGCCCCTTGCGAGGGGACCCGCATCTGAGGTGAGGAGGCTGGGGAGGTCACCCGTCCGGAGATTCCGGAGCAGCGTCAACCCGGTGACGGATGGGCCTCCGGTAACTCCCTTGGAGGAACATCTTCCCCTGATAGGGGCCGCAACGCAGCGAAGGTCTTCTAATCAAGGTTGCTACTACCCTTGGTCATAGTACAGGGGTATAGAGACTAAAATCAGTACAGTGCCTCGACCTGCTCATCCCACCGTATCTTGCCATTACATTGTTTGTTGTGGAGCTACAAAATAAAACAGAGAGTTGGACTGTGATCGGTGTATGGACTCTGTTAATGGGAGCAAGGGAGATTCCAGCACAGCAGGACTGAGTCCCGTAACCAGCACACATTTGGCCCGAGGAAGATGTTGATACTGGCCTTCACCTCACCCACAGCTATGGGGAGGACATGGGCCGTGGCGCACCTCACCCTGTCGTGTGACATACCCCTAGCTAAAGAGGACGGGGTGAGGCCGCTACACGTGGGGGCTCATCCGGGATGAAATGTGTGTTAACCCTGAGGTTTGGAATGGCTGTGTCTGGACTTTGCTGCCCGGAGGAGGTCCGAGCAGGTCGGCCATGTGATCGGCCAAAGTGCGTCCCTGTGCTCGAAGTCGTGGACATGACCCTAAGACGGGAAAGGCCCATGCAGAAAGAGCGGGAAGAGGGAGGAGTCCAGCCGTGTGAAGTACTACATGTGGGGACTTTTGCTGCACTGCGCCACGAGGCACCCCGTGACCGCGCAATTTGTGGGCGGAGGCTGGTGGAAGCCCGCGAAAACGTGCAAGTCGTGGGAGGAGTCTGGCCATGTGTGGAGATACACGTAGAGACTCCGGTGCGTGGTCAGCGTGTGATGGAGCAGCAAGTGGTCGGAATGAACTCAAGCTCCCCATGGATGCCGGTATCTTACCCTATGAGGATGACTGCATTTGCTGCTCCCCTTACAGACGCGGGGATAAGACTCAGGCCCCGAGGACAGTTGGCTCTGTACTCATGCAGAGACACGGAGGCTCTCGGTGTGATCTGTCCCGGATGCTCGGGACTGGTGGTCCAGTTAAAGCCATTTGGGCGATGTGAAGCATGCAAGGAGTTCCTTTTTGAGGTCGAACCATACACGGAAAGGCCCCGGGCCCTTCGCCTCAACTGCATCACAGGAACCGCCACTCCGGAGGGAGAGATCCAGGCCTCTGCGCAGGTCCCCGTACGCGCTGACCAGGGTGACGTGACTGCCCAACCAGAGACTGAGAGAGAAAAATCCGAGGACGCTGCTTCGGTCACCACAGATTCTCTGCTCCCACCTCCGAAGAGGAAGATCGGCCTGGTGCAGGCCTCCTGTGGTCGTGGTTGAGCTTTGCCCCGCTGCTTGCCGGACCTGGATGGATCTGGTCGGAAGAATCCTGGACATCTCAGTGCTGAAAAGGGTCCAGGTGAGCCAGGGGCTGGGACTGTGGTGGTGGTTGGAGGTGTCGGGGGTCCATTGGAGGTGGAGCCCGCAAGGGAGGGTAGTTCTCCGTCTACTAAAGACTACCTTCCCGCCGAGATGTATGACACCTCCGACCTAGAGTCGCTGTCAGACTGTGGGGATGACGGAGAAATAGACAAACTGTTTCACCGGAAGGGCTGGGACAAACGCCCGCTACCTGTGCTGTGTAAACCGCAGGATTCCCCTATGTCTATAGAAGACAGTATGCCCCGGGCGCAGGCCCCAGAGTTTTCGAGGAAATCTAGTCCTCCGACTAACCTTCCACATTCCACCACATCACCCGCTCTGATAGTGGGGATGCAGCGCGCTTCATTGCGGGCACCAAAGGCAAAGCCACCCGAGATGGTGAAGGTACCTCGGCACCCGGAGGCCATCGTACAGCCAGGAGAAGGTGAGCGAGATGTCATGCCTCCTCTAGCCCGATTGCAACGACTTTTCTCTCAGAGAGTCGCCCGTGAATATGGGTGGGAGTACCCCTACTTGCCTCGGGACTTACTGTATGAAGTCGAGGTCTTGCGACAACGGTGGTACGACGAGTTTGTCTGGGAAAAGCTCAAAGTGCCTCATGCCCGGCGATACTTGTCGTGTTCGCCGCCTGTGTCTAAGAAGTTCAGAGACTGCAGAGCTGATTGGAAATTAGGGCGCCATATTCATGCCGATAAGGTGCTCATCTGCAGAAAAGAGGGAAAGGATGTCGAATATTCAGTCGAAGTGTTTGACAAGCACTTGAAGCCCTTGTTTTTGCCAGATCCAAGATTTTATCTGTAGGAGAAGAGAACTCCTATTTTTTTTTTTGCTTGTTGAACTCTGGAAGGAACATTCCCGGACGCTCAGAACTGTGCCCTAGTTTTGTTTGATTTGGGCTCTTTTTCTTTACTCACAGGAGACTTGGGAGCTGTTGTTTTTTTTTCTTTCTCCCTTTTCTTCATGTACCAAAGGCAGAGACTTTGGGGGTAGAGTCAGTGTAGGAAAGCAGGAAGAGTGAAGATATCACCAAGTGCCATTACCGCGGCGTCGTCACCAGGTGGCGGTGTTGCGCAACGTTTGTTTGGTTTTTTTTCTGCACACTTTTACACCACACTCGTTGGAGCGAATGGGTCTCTCGGCTGATAGACCCATTCATTCCAAAATCTCACAAGATATTAGGATGTTGTTTTTGTTTCCCTTCTGCAGGAGATTCGTCGGTCAAGACTGCTGAGTGTGGGTGGTTCTTAGACAGGCACGGGAGGGATTGTATATGTGTACCTGACAGATGTTTTATACAAGAGTTTATCGTTTTATATTTCCCTTCCCTTTTCGAGCAGGTCTTGGCACACACAATGTTCAAATTTTAGGGACAGCCTCTGGGGCTCGCTTCATGTCACCACTCCTTGGGAGACATGGGTGTGCACCTGACGCTGGGGACCAGCGTAAAATCACAGGGGGGAGTGTGTAGCGGCAGGGCCGGCCCAAGACATTGTGCTGCCTGGGACCAAGAATGAAATGCTGCCCCCCCCCAAAAAAAATAATCACGCCCACCAAAAGGCCCCCACATTCATTATTTTATATCATGATAACTAGGGGGGACCCGTTATGGCTCTATACATGTATAGGAGTAAAAAGAGGACTTGTTGTGGCTCTATACATGTATAAAGAGGACCTGTCATGGCTCTATACATGTATAAAGGATAATAAAGAGGACCTGTCGTGGCTCTATACATGTATAAAGGAGTATAAAGAGGACCTGTCATGGCTCTATACAAGGATAATAAAGAGGACCTGTCGTGGCTCTATACATGTATAAATGAGTATAAAGAGGACCTGTCATGGCTCTATACATGTATAAAGGAGTATAAAGAGGACCTGTCATGGCTCTATACGTGCATATAGGTGTATAAAAGGACCTGTCAGGGCTCTATACATGTATATAGGAGTATAAAGGGACCTGTGCATGGCGGGCGGCCGCAATGTCTTTTGCGCAAACTAATCAATGTACGCTAATTATGTTTTTTTTGGTACCAAAAATATGTAGAAGAATACATATTGGCCTAAACTGATGAAGAAATTATTTTTTTATACATTTTTTGGATATTTATTATAGCAAAAAGTAAAAAATATTGTTTGTTTTTTTTTTTTAATTGTTGCTCGTTTGTTGTTTATAGTGCAATAAATAAAAACCGCAGAGGTGATCAAATATCACCAAAAGAAAGCTCTATTTGTGGGAAAAAAAGGACGCCAATTTTATTTGGGTACAGTGTCGCATTACCGCGCAATTGTCAGTTAAAGCGACACAGTGCCGTATCGCAAAAAATGGCCTGGTTATTAAAGGGTTTGTAAAGGTTCGTGATTTTTCACCTTAATGCATCAAGGTGAAAAAACACCTGGCAATGACTGCCCCCCAGCCCCCCTGTTTTACTTACCTGAGCCCGTTCACTTGCTGTGCACGTCCCCCGGCGTCCTCTTCTCCACGGAGTCTGGCCGTTAATTGGCTAGATTGATAGCAGTGCAGCCATTGGCTCGCGCTGCTGTCAATCACATCCAATGACCCGGGCCCTGGGGGGGGGCGGGAACGAGTCATACACGTTGTGTCTATGGACGCAGCGTGCATAACAGGGAGCGCGCCCGCAAGCTAACCCCCTTGGGAGAGTGCTTCCCAGAAGGGGGTTAGCTGATGCAGGGAGGAGCCAAGACAGCCGCCGAGGGACCAGAGAATCGGGGCCACTCTTTTCCAAACGCACTGCACAGTGGAGGTAAGTATAACATGTTTGTTATTTAAAAAAACAAAAAAAACAAAGCCATACAACCGCTTTAAGTGGGCAAATATTTCCGGTCCTTAAGTGGTTAATCAGGGCTGGGCAAGGCAAGTCCCTCTCAGAGGCTCTCATGTCTCATACAACTTGTGATGTGTGTTTGTACTTACAGTTTTGCTTCGGACTCCACCACCAGATGCGGGTTGTCACCTGCCACACGTTGCGGATTGTCGGCTGCCACATGTTGCGCATGGTCACTTATGTCACCTGCCACACGTTGCGGGTTGCCACTTGCCACACGTTGCGGATTGTCACTTGCCACGTCACCTGCCACACGTTGCGGATTGTCATCTGCCACACGTTGCGGGTTGTCTCTTGCCACGTCACATGCCACAACATCACCTGCCACACGTTGCGCATTGTCACTTGCCACAACGTCACCTGCCACACGTTGCGGATTGTCACTTGCCACAACGTCACCTGCCACACATTGCGGATAGTCCCGTGCCACACATTGCGGATTGTCACTTGCCACGGCGTCACCTGCCACACGTTGCATATTGTCACTTGCCACAACGTCACCTGCCACACATTGCGGATAGTCCCGTGCCACACATTGCGGATAGTCCCGTGCCACACATTGCGGATTGTCACTTGCCACGGCGTCACCTGCCACACGTTGCATATTGTCACTTGCCACAACGTCACCTGCCACACATTGCGGATAGTCCCGTGCCACACGTTGCGGATTGTCACTTGCCAAGCGTCACCTGCCACACCTTGCGTATTGCCACTTGCCACATGTTGCGGATTGTCACGACGTCACCTGTCACACGTTGCGCATTGTCACTTTCCACAACGTCACCTGCCACACGTTGCAGATTGTCACTTGCCACAACATCACCTGCCACACGTTGCAGATTGTCACTTGCCACAACATCACCTGCCACACGTTGCAGATTGTCACTTGCCACAACGTCACCTGCCACACGTTGCGGATTGTCACTTGCCACGGCGTCACCTGCCACACGTTGCGGATAGTCCCGTGCCACACGTTGCGGATTGTCACTTGCCAAGCGTCACCTGCCACACGTTGCGTATTGTCACTTGCCACACGTTGCGGATTGTCACTTGCCAAGCGTCACCTGCCACACGTTGCGTATTGTCACTTGCCACACGTTGCGGATTGTCACGACATCACCTGTCACACGTTGCGGGTTGTCACTTGCTGTGTCCCAAAGTGAAGGCAGGCAGCAGAGAGATGATATAATCTCTCTGCTGCCCATGGCTGCACAGTGAGGGTGAAACTGTGGTGATGCAGGGCGGCGGGGAGAGATGACATCATCACTCTGCTCCGCTGCCCGCTCACTTGCTGACTGCTCCTCTCAACCCCCCCCCCTGCGAGTGCTCTGTCCGCCCCTGTCACCAACAGCAGCGGCGCCGGGCTCCTCACAGGGAGCGGTGCCTGCAGTGCTCACTCGCTGACTGCCCCCTCCCCTCGCCTGTGAGTGTCCTCACAGGCAGCGGCGCCGGTACACCGGGCTCCTCACAGGGAGCGGCGCCTGCCCATGCCTGCTCACTCGCTGACTGCCCCCCCCGCCTGTGAGTGTCCTCAGCGGCGCCGGGCTCCTCACAGGCAGCGGAGTTGGCTGGCGGGCGTCAGTTTGCCGCCCCCCTAACAGTGCCGCCTGGTACCATGGTACCACCCGGTCCCATCATAGGGCCGGCCCTGTGTAGCGGGGTCTTCAGATTTAGTTGGGGTACACCTGGGGGTACTGTGACCCAGGTGTGTAATTAGGTTAGGGTATGGACCCCTTTTTGTTATTCGTGGAGGATTGGGTGGTGCAGTATTCTCCTTGGCCTATGGGTGGCGGGGTACCTACGGGCTCAAGGTAGAATCACTACCACAGTGCTACCCTTTTTGTCCCTTTCCAGAGATGGTACGGCTGGGGCGGGGAACCCGCCGTGGTGTCGATGGGAGGAGATAAAAGGGGGAGACGCCCTCACCACGAGGTCTTCGGAGGATCATCTCTTCATGCACCCAGGCACCTTAGGCCTGGGTGCGGCCGGTTCGAGGTTCCGGTTCAGGCGCCTTAGGCCTGACCGGAATGGAGTTGGAGTCCATCCCAGGCACCTTCAGCCTGGGGTGAGGTACTATGTCGTAGGCCTGGGGCCCAGTGACTTCGACTGGGTCCCGCGAGGGTGAAGTGATTCCAGGGTGCCCCTTGCGAGGGGACCCGCATCTGAGGTGAGGAGGCTGGGGAGGTCACCCGTCCGGAGATTCCGGAGCAGCGTCAACCCGGTGACGGATGGGCCTCCGGTAACTCCCTTGGAGGAACATCTTCCCCTGATAGGGGCCGCAACGCAGCGAAGGTATTCTAATCAAGGTTGCTACTACCCTTGGTCATAGTACAGGGGTATAGAGACTAAAATCAGTACAGTGCCTCGACCTGCTCATCCCACCGTATCTTGCCGTTACATTGTTTGTTGTGGAGCTACGAAATAAAACAGAGAGTTGGACTGTGATCGGTGTATGGACTCTGTTAATGGGAGCAAGGGAGATTCCAGCACAGCAGGACTGAGTCCCGTAACCAGCACACATTTGGCCCGAGGAAGATGTTGATACTGGCCTTCACCTCACCCACAGCTATGGGGAGGACATGGGCCGTGGCGCACCTCACCCTGTCGTGTGACATACCCCTAGCTAAAGAGGACGGGGTGAGGCCGCTACATCAGTATTGGAAGGAGATTGTGGAAAAAATAAATGTGGTATTTGAGACTGCTTTGCAGCCAGAGGCTAAGACATGTGTGTAGCGGATCTCCAATGTCCGCTGGGAAATCCTTGAAGCTGAGGAAGTACTAACTTATCCAAGGCAACCTTTTATCCCAGTAACTGGACGACACACAGTTCTGGGAGTAAAATCAACACTTTATTTAGACACAGCTGGCTTTTTATATCATTCCCCATGCAAGGGGTTTCTTACTCATTTTCCAGGGGCATTCCCTTCAGCAACTAACAGATGACAGTGATTTAATTACCTGGAACTATTTCTAACAAACTTGGTATGCGTGAGACGTTTGTCACCACATGGACAGAGCTCCACCTATTTACCCATAACAATAAAACTGTGCCAGACACATTACTAGGAGTGTAATTACATCCCGTAGCAGATAATAGGTGGGTTCATTAACACACTGACAATAGATGAATGGAAAGCTACCTCAGACCCCAATTAACCCAATTTACTTATTCAGACATCAGTAGACATTCTGTCTCTACATTTCCTAGAATGAAAATTTACTTTCACATTTGAAGTGATCCCCACCATATTCTCAGTGTTCAGTATTTTGCTACAATGTGTATTGGGCCTCGTGGAAGAAAGGGGGGTAGCAGGAGACAAAAAAACGTCAATTACAAGGTGTTTGTTCGAGGGAAGGAAACTTATTGCACAGAAATGGCAATCGGTAAACCCCCCCCACAGTGTTAGAATGGAGGAACGCGATAGAGGATATGATTAACAAAGACGAATTCATATACACTAAAAGGGGAATTATCAAGAAATTCAAAACCATGTGGAAACAATGGATAGAAGTGGAAGCACATTAAGGGTGGGAGTTTGAAAGTGAAGTCGGTGAAGGGAAGAGGGACAAGGGGGAATATAAGGGTAGAATGGAAGAAGGAATTGTGGAATGTATTATCGCTGTGATATTTGATTTATATAATGTGATACATAAAGGATGATGGTTGTATGGTTTTATATGTGGTGTAAAACAAGAATAAAAAAGGATTTGATTAAAAAAAAGAAATGTCAATCTTGATAGCCATGTCCCTGCAACATTTGTTATTTTACTACAGAGCAAGAAGGTACAGCCTACATGAGAACACTCATAGCCTACATAGTGTAGCACTATTGTCACATCATGACAGGAAGCTGCATTAGGTGGACTTTGCTGCAAACTCACAGGTATCTGTAAGATTTTGCAGGGGAAAAAGGCTGGTCACACACTGTTAATTCGTAAAAAAAAAAAAAAAACAGATTGCCCCGTCCAGACAACAAATCAGATGGAAGAATGCCCCATGCTGGGACATTGTATTCCTTGCTGAACCAGTCAGAGTTTACTCAGTGTATGGCCAGCTTAAAGTTTCTGTAAAGGCAGAAGGTTTTTTTATCCTAATGCATTCTATGCATTAAAGTAGAGTTCCACCCAAAATTTAAATTCAGCTCATCCCCGGTTCCTCCCCACCCTCCGGTGTCACATTTGCCACCTTACGGGGGGGGGGGGAGGGGGGAGCACATACATGTCTAATACAGGTATTTGCTCCCACTTCCGGTGAAAGATTGTCGCAAAATCCGCAGCGATCTACGCCATGTCCACCCCCCACTGTCTTCTGGGAGACACACAGGTCCCAGAAGACAGCAGGGACCAGTCAGGACGCGCAGCGCTACTCGCAGTAGGGAACCAGGCTGTGAAGCCGCAAGACTTCACTTCCTGATTCCCTTACTGAAGATGGCGGCGCTTCCACCTGGAGCAGAGGGAGGGGCTAGCTTCGGGGGAGGACATCGCGGACACCCTGGACAGGTAAGTGTCCTTATTTTAGGTCAGCAGCTGCAGTATTTGTAGCTGCTGACTTTTATTTTATTTTATTTTTTTCAGTGGAGATCCACTTTTATATAAACAACCTTCTGTGTGCAGCAGCCCCCCTCAGCCCCCCTAATACTTACTGGAGCCCCATCCCTGTCCAGCGATGTTCACGAGTCCCTTGGCCATCCTGATTGGCTGAGACACAGCAGCCGCACCATTGGCTTCCACTGCTGTCAGTTAAAGTCAGTTAGTCAATCAGGAGATAGAGGGGGTGGGGCCGAACTGCAGCTCCATGTCTTAATGGACACACGGAGCTGCAGCTCGGCTTGGGTGCCCCCATAGCAAGCTGCTTGCTGTGGATGCATTCGACAGGAGGGAGGGGCCAGGAGCAGCGAAGAGGGACCCAAGAATCGGAGGATGCAAAACCACTGCACAGAGCAGGTAAGTATAACATGTTTGTTATTTTAAAAAAAAATTGACTTTACAATCACTTTAAAGCGGAACATCACCTAAAAAGGAAAGTAGTTCTGCTTTATGTCCTCCTGCCCCACCTCACCCTTCCGCTTTTGAAACTTTTTTTAAGGGGGTAGAGCGGGTACCTAGTTTTATCAGGTAAAGTAAGTAAATATATATAACTGTGACACCAAGTTATGTAGTGGAATAGTGTCCATACAGGATGTCTCATACATACTAGGAGGAGTAAAACTGGGGAGTCAATAGTGGAGAAGAATCTGGGTGTTCTGGTAGATCATAGACCTAATAATAGCAAGCAATGCCAAGCTGCAGTTTCTAAAGCTAGCAAAATACTTTCTTGTAATAAAAAAGGCTTAGACTCCAGAGAGAGAAACATAATATCCCCCCTGTACAAATCATTAGCGAGGTCTCATCTGGAAAATGAAATTCAGTTTTTGGCATCCGTTCACACAAAAGGTATTGGAGAACTGGAGAAAGTGCAACAAGAGCAACCAAACTGATAAGAGGCATGGAGGAGCTATTAGCGAAACTGTATTTATTTTTCCTTAACCTCCCTGGCGGTATTCCCAAGTGTGGCTCGGGGTGAATTTTCAGTACCAAAAGCGGTAACCGCGAGCCACCCTCGGGATTGCATCGCAGCATCCAGGCAAAGTTACTTACCTTGTCCCCACGATCCTTCGATGTCCTCCTGCTCTGTGTCCTCAGCTCGATTCATCACAGTGCCGAGCTCCATTCCCAGCGAGCGGCGTGACGCACGGGGGCGGTGCACGGCACCAAATTCAAAAACCTGCCACCACTCCCTCATTTTTAAGCCCACCTACACAAATTTTATATCAAAACGTTCAGCTATCCCTGCTGCCACTACACGTGTTCACGGCTAAGCCATAGTCCTTACAGTTTTCACAGTATGATGATTTGTTTGCAACTCACGCCACCCATTGACAATCATTGAAATTACCCTCTAGCCACTTCAAATTTGAAGGGCAATTTCTAAACTGCGACTGTGTCTTCAATTTTAATATTTCAGAGACATACTATATATTAAAATGTAGGTCTGGGTCTTGTGATTCTCACAAGATAAAGCTCTTCGCTGTAGGATTTATAATACGACCGTTTGAAGAATTGCAAGAATTCAGGAGAGGCTGAAAATACTGTGACCTGTGGTTAGAGCCTGCATAAACAAACATTGGTTTCCTTGGCAACGCTGAGGGACCTATAGCTCCTCCCACACAGCTCTGAGGGGAGTTTCTGAATCACAAATTGTTGTAACATGGAGGTTGGCTGTGTTGTCTTTCCCTCAGGACAGAGTATGTTCCCAGTTGGGATGTCTGGGGGGAAAGACAAATGCACGTCGCCTCTTATTTCTCGAAGGCATTTCTAATGTTCAACTTTGCTTACTTTTTTGATTCTGTTATCTGTAAATGAAATACTATGTACCTCTACTATGTACTGTAATACAACGGATAGTGTTTTCCGCTGTTTATGAACCCCCCCCCCATGAAAAAATAAAAATAATAAATGTAAAAAACAAAATTTGAAAAGAAAATATAATAATTTTTGAAAAAAATAAAGATTTTTGAAAAAACATAATTTAAAAAAATATAAAAAAATTTAAAACAAAAATCATTTTGAAAAAAAAAACACTTTTGAAAAAAAAAATCATTTTTGAAAAAAAAAATCTATTTTTGAAAAAAAAAATATTTTTGACAAAAAAAATATTTTTGTAAAAAAAAAAATATCTGAGAAATTTTTTTTTTGAAAGGAAAAAGATAAAAAAATAAAAAAAACAATTTGAATTTTTTTTGGGGAAAAACAATCATTTACAAATAAAAAAAAATTATAATTTTAGAAATTTATTTTTCTTTTTTTATATATATATATTTTTTTAAATGTTCCGCTCTTTCAGCTAATGATGGGACTTCTTCATTTTTTTTCTACTATTTCTACTTTTTAAAATATTAAGCTTTTTAACACTTTTCACAGTTACTCCAGCCACTCCAACCACACAACAGTTGCTCAAGCCACTCCACCCAGTTACTCCGCCCACTCCAGTTGTAGACTACTGGTGGAGGCAAGAACACGTCACACAATTTCCCCAGAAATTGTAGCTTTTCTAGTATTATTTGTTATAATTATTTATAGTTATTTATTATATTATAATTTATGATTTCGTGTTTCAAACTTTATCATACCCAGGATGTCTACTAGACTCTTGTTTGGACAGATTTAAGTGTGTTATTACTAAGAATTACAGGCCTACAATATAAAACGCCAAATTTCCATGCAAAATATTGTACCGCTTTTAGCATCAAAAATCGGACATAATCATATCGCCAGGGAGGTTAAGAAAAGGCAGTTAAGGGAGGATATGATCACCATGTATAAATACAAAAGTGGTCCATATAAAAAACTTGGTGTTGAGTTTATCACTTTAAAGTCATCACAAAGGACAAGGGGACACTCTTTTTGTCTGGAGGAAAAGAGATATAACCTCCAATTATGGAAAGGCTTCTTCATAATAAGAACTGTGAAAATGTGGAATAAATTAGATGGCCTGCTGAGCGGATTGTTTTAAAAAGGCCTAAAAATAACTGGATACCAATGTTTATAGGTAATAATGCCAGGGGTAGTTGATCCAGGGACTGATTGCCGGGGGAGTCACAAAATATTTTTTTTCCTTGGTGGAGTAAATTGTATCATGCTTTATTGGTCTTCTGGATCAACTGTGGGTATAGGATTGTACATATGGAGGTTTTCTGTTTGTGTGTGCGTTTATTTATTTTTATTTTTCTATTGGTTGAATTAGATAGACTTGTGTCTTTTTTCAACCAGACTAACCAGTCAGAATAATTTCTTAAAGTATATTTAAATCTTTTTGTTTTAAATTTTGGATAGACTAGAGAATAGATAAAAACTCCGTCAGGATTTTTTTGTTATACGTGTACTATTGGGGGAAAATGGAAAGTGAGAATTTTTTTTTCTAAAGTGATGGAAATCACCCCTTGGACAGTTACCACCAGGACATATAGGGGTTTATTTACTAAAGGCAAAGTGCAGTTGCTCCAGAGCTTAGTAAATGAACAGAAGCTCCGCTGACTTTCATCATCCAAGCAAATATGTTTTTTTTTTTGTTTTTTTTCCTTGCACGTGATTAGGTATTCTTTGCAAAGTGAAGCTTTACCTCATTTACTAACTTCTGGAGCAACTGCACTGGCAGAGTGCAGCTGCACATTGCAAAGTACACAGCATATTTGCCTTTAGTAAATCAACCCCATAGAGAGAGCATATTTCCATAAACAGAACAACAATAAAAACCCAGCAGAGGTTATAACTAAAAATATAGCTTTGGAACCCGATTGGCACCACTGTGTTATTGCCCTGAGACCTCAAATCAGATGGAACTTAACAGATTATATTGTAGAATAGACACTATTAGCACCCAGACAATTTCCACAGACAAGTTGTAATTACTACTTTGAAAGCTAGGCACATGTCTGTCCTGGACATAAAGATGGCCAAGGCAAAGTGGACCTCAGGCAGTGGTGGTGCGTCCATAAAAGGCGCAAGAGCGCCGCCCTCCCTCTCCTGTCACTCTCTCTCACCATAGATAGATTCATGCATTGCATGAATCTATCTATGGTCGCCGCTGCCACCCCCTATTCATGTGACTGTTCCCTTGTCGGTCGCCGGGCATATGAATTACAGCAGCGTGTTTTTTTTTTAAAGCGCCTGATTAGAGCCGTGCACCCGAGACATGGAGGACACCGGACATCGCCGCCTGCCACCGTCACCCGCTGTTCACCCAAGACAGGGTAAGTGCCAGGCAGATGGCGGGTGGGGGGCACAGTGGCAGCATTTGGGGCACAGTGGCAGCGATTAATGGGCACAGTGGCAGCATTTGGGGCACAGTGGCAGCATTTGGGGCACAGTGGCAGCGATTAATGGGCACAGTGGCAGCATTTGCGGCACAGTGGCAGGGATTAATGGGCACAGTGGCAGCATTTGGGGCACAGTGGCAGCATTTGGGGCACAGTGGCAGCGATTAATGGGCACAGTGGCAGCATTTGCGGCACAGTGGCAGGGATTAATGGGCACAGTGGCAGCATTTGGGGCACAGTGGGAGTGATTAATGGGCACAGTGGCAGCAATTAATGGGCACAGTGGCAGCGATTAATGGGCACAGTGGCAGCATTTGGGGCACAGTGGCAGCGATTAATGGGCACAGTGGCAGCATTTGGGGCACAGTGGCAGCGATTAATGGGCACAGTGGCAGCGATTAATGGGCACAGTGGCAGCATTTGGGGCACAGTGGCAGTGTTTAATGGGCACAGTGGCAGCATTTGATGGCAAAGTGGCTGCGTTTGATGGCAAAGTGGCAGAAATTGATGGCACAGTGGCAGCTTTTGATGGGCACAGTGAGGCTGCAATTGATGTTTTTTTTTGTTTTCAGAATCTTTCAGTTTGTTTGCGCCCCCCAAAAATTTTGAGCACCAGCCGCCACTGACCTCAGGTGGCAATAGCAATTGCGGGACCTATAATGTTAACATTTTTAATGAATGTTGGGAGGTATGCTATTTATTCTGATCAGGGCTTTACAAATGTTCCTCTCAGTCTACTTAAACCCCTTTATAACCTCAATCTGTATCAATTATTTTTAAATAATTAGTTCAAGGGAATGCAATCTATCTACATACAGTCTAAATACAATCTGTTTTGAACATTAGCAATCAATTTTAAAGATATTTCTTGTGAAGTGCAAGGGTAAAAAACATATTTAAAAGGCTCGGAAATAAAATAAAACAAGTACATTTAAACAATTATAAAATAGGGATTCAGCCAGATAATTTCTGTAATATATATGTAGCGGCCTCACCTCTCTCCCTTGCTTCATCGGTTATATGGCTGTTGTCTAGGGGTACCTGGGAGAGAGAGATGATACACACCACGGCCCGTGTCCTCCCGTAACCAGGAGGTGAAGGCCAAAGATTGGGCTTTTGTGTAGGTGTCCTAGAGCCAAGTCCAGTCCTTCGTCCCTGGCTCCTTTGCTTAGTAACCCAAGTTCCACACAGTGAATAGGTACAACTCAGTTTTATTCTTCTTGCCAAGCAATAAAACAGTCTTTCTCCTTTTGAATAATGGGGGAACAGATCGAGGCACAATCCTTTCCCTTCTTGCTGCTGCCCACTGTGCTGTCACCAGTGGTGGATAGTCACTGCCACTGAATAGGTAATTTAGAACGTGAATTTACCTTCTCTCACTTTGCCCCTGTCAGGGGAAGAAATCTGTCCAAGGGAGAAATGGAGGCCTCTCCGTCACCAGCGATGCTGCGCCGGACTCTTCGGAGAAGTTACTGCGCACCAGTCCTCACGAACTCAGACACGGGCACCCAAGGCGTTAGGGCCCCCTCGGATTCCTCACCCTCGCGGAACTCAGTCGAAGGTACTGAGCCCCAGGCATCCGCCATAGTACCTCACCCCAGGCTAAAGGTGCCTGGAATGGACTCCATCTCTGTTCCAGCTAGGCCAAGGGCGCCTAGGCCTGGAACACCGGAACGCCAGCACCCAAGCTAAAGGTGCCTGGGTGCGGCCATGTCCTCCGACTCTCTCCAAAATCAGGGCCTCCGCCCCTTTTATGACCTCTCCCTTTGCATCACAGCGGGTTCCCCGACCTGCTGTACCAGCTCCAGGGGAGGACAAAAAGGCACGGTTCGCGGTGTATGTTCAGCTCGGACCCAAGGCAACAGCGCCACCCAGGGACCCCAAGGAACCTCACACCACCAGAGTCCTTACAAATTCAAATACCTGCTACACTCTCCCCCTGGTGATTTGACACTGGTCCCCAGTGTCTGGTACAAACTCACACCCCACGAAAGGTGGTGTCATAAGTTCAGCCCAGAAACCAAACTACACAATTTAACCCTGGATTGTGCCACGACCTGAATGGGAAATGAATACAATTATAAAACTTTTCAATAAAACACTTTAAATATCTCACACATTTACATTCCTCCCTCCCACTGACTATCTGAAGACCACCCACTCTCAGTAGTCTTGACAGACGAATCTCCTGCAGAGGGAAAGAAAAGAAACATACATCCTACCAACATGTGTGTTTGCTTGGAATGAATGAGTCTATCCTAGGAGAAACCCATTCACTCCAATAAGTGCTGCATGATGTAAAAAAAAAAAACAATCGTTGCGCAACACTGCCACCTGGTGACAGTGCCGCGGTCAAGACACTCATAACTTCCAGATGAACTTTCCGCTTCAACATTTTCTCTGTGACCCTACACTATCTAAAACCCAAAGTCACTGATTCTTGTGAGTGTCAGAAGAAGAGAAGGGAGAACAAACAAAAACAGCTCCCATATCTTCAAAGAGTAAGATTGTCCAAATACAAAAAAAAACTAGGGCACAGTCTCTGTGTTCTGGAAAAGGCACTCTGGAAAGTTCAGCCAGGAATGAAAAGAAACAAACGAGAGTCTTTTTCTCTCTTCTTCTCTTACAGGTAAAACCTTGGATGAGGCAATGATATAGGCTTCAAACGATCATCAAAAGCCTCCACATGGTACTCAACACTCTTTCCTTCTTTGCGGCAGATCACCACTTTGTCCGCATGAATGTGTCTTCCCAGCATCCACTTAGCTTTACAGTCCTGAAACTTCTTGGTGACCGTTGGTGAACAGGAAAGGTACCGCCGTGCTTGCTGTACCTTCAGTTTGTCCCACACAAAGGCATCATACCATCTTTGCCGGAAGACCTCCACCTCATAGAGCAGTTCCCGAGGCAGAGACGGGTATTCCCACCCATATTCCTGAGCAACCTTCTGGCCAAAGAGACGTTGCAGCCTTGACAAAGGTGGCATAGTAGCCCGGTCTCCTTCTCCGGGTGGAACAATCGCTTCTGGATGGCGAGGTGCATTCACCACCTCGGTAGACCTGGGCCTAGGAGCCCGCAGTGATTGACGTTGCACTCCTGCAACAGGAGCAGGTGAAATGGATGTTGAATCCAGAAGGGGAACTCCAGACAGAGGACTAGCTTTCTCCCTCAGCGCCGGGGCCTCCTCCCGAGGTGTACTATCTCCAGTAGACATAGGCAGGTCCCTCGTAATACGGGCCAAGGGTAGCTTCATTCTGTCCCATCCCTTCTGTTGGAAGATCTCGTCTATCTCCCCATCATCCCCATTGTCAGACAATGAATCCAGGTCAGAGGTGTCATAGCACTCTGCGGGCAGATAATTCCCAGTCACGGAACTATCCCCCTTGACGGCCTCTACCGACTGTGGACTACCGCCACTTTCTACCACACAGACAGTCCCAACCCCTGGCTCACTTGGGCCTTTTGAAGAATAGGGATGTCCAGGACTTTTCCTACCGGAGCCATCCAGGCCAGGCAAGCAGTGGGGCGAAGCTCTTCCACGACCACACAAGTGCCATCACTAGGCCGACTTTCCTCTTCGGTGGCCGGAGCAGGGAGCTGCTGGTGACCGAGGCAGCATCCTCGGATTTTTCTCTTTTCACCTCTGTTTGGGCAGTCACTTCGCCCGGATCAGTGCGCACGGGGAACGCACCAGCATCGATCTCTCCTTCGGGAGTGGCAGTCCCTGTGAGGTAGTTGAGGTGGAAAGCCCGAGGCTTTTCTGTGGATGGTTCCACCTCAAAGAGAAATTCTTTGCAGACCTCACAGCGCCCAAACGGCTTCAGCTGGACCACCAGTCCCAAACAGCCAGGACAGATCACACCGAGGGCTTCCATGTCTCTACAGGTAAAGAGAGCCAATCGCCCCCGGGGCCTTAGTCTTATCCCCGTATCCATGATCGGAGCAGCCAGAGAAGACATATCCGCGAAGGAAGGAACAGAAATCCACGGAGCACTTGAAGCCATCCTCTCTCTTTGCTGCTCCATTGCGCACTGACCCACCTGCGCCGGAATCTCCACGTGCGTACCTCCACGTGGCCAGACTCCTCCCACGTTCTGCACTTGTTCGCGGGCTTTGCCCTTGCCCCGCCCACGAACTCCGCAGTTGTGAGTTGCCTCGTGGCGCATTGGCCAATATGGCCGACCTACTCGGAACTCCTCTGGGCAGCAAAGTTCAAATTCAGACACCATACACATATCCCGGATACGATGCCCCCACGTGTAGCGGCCTCACCTCTCTCCCTTGCTTCATCGGTTATATGGCTGTTGTCTAGGGGTACCTGGGAGAGAGATGATACACACCACGGCCCGTGTCCTCCCGTAACCAGGAGGTGAAGGCCAAAGATTGGGCGTTTGTGTAGGTGTCCTAGAGCCAAGTCCAGTCCTTCGTCCCTGGCTCCTTTGCTTAGTAACCCAAGTTCCACACAGTGAATAGGTACAACTCAGTTTTATTCTTCTTGCCAAGCAATAAAACAGTCTTTCTCCTTTTGAATAATGGGGGAACAGATCGAGGCACAATCCTTTCCCTTCTTGCTGCTGCCCATTATGCTGTCACCAGTGGTGGATAGTCACTGCCACTGACTAGGTAATTTAGAACGTGAATTTACCTTCTCTCACTTTGCCCCTGTCAGGGGAAGAAATCCGTCCAAGGGAGAAATGGAGGCCTTTCCGTCACCAGCGATGCTGCGCCGGACTCTTCGGAGAAGTTACTGCGCACCAGTCCTCACGAACTCAGACACGGGCACCCAAGGCGTTAGGGCCCCCTCGGATTCCTCACCCTCGCGGAACTCAGTCGAAGGTACTGAGCCCCAGGCATCCACCATAGTACCTCACCCCAGGCTAAAGGTGCCTGGAATGGACTCCATCTCTGTTCCAGCTAGGCCAAGGGCGCCTAGGCCTGGAACACCGGAACGCCAGCACCCAAGCTGAAGGTGCCTGGGTGCGGCCACGTCCTCCAACTCTCTCCAAAATCAGGGCCTCCGCCCCTTTTATGACCTCTCCCTTTGCATCACAGCGGGTTCCCCGCCCCGCTGTACCAGCTCCAGGGGAGGACAAAAAGGCACGGTTTGCGGTGTGTGTTCAGCTCGGACCCAAGGCAACAGCGCCACCCAGGGACCCCAAGGAACCTCACACCACCAGAGTCCTTACAAATTCAAATACCCGCTACACTTATATATATAAAAATGACTTTTTAATTTTAATCTGCAGTCAATATTTAATTGCCCACACTCATTGCAGCAGTACTGTAATGGACAGTAGAGGACTACTGGTAATAATTGGGGTTCCTGGTGTAATTGATTGCTGCAGTAGCAGCCATCAGCTTGCGGCCATTTTCCTCAGCTGGCTTCCGGCTGTAAAGTCAAAGTGATCCGGCGCTTTATAGCCACTGATCACTTTCACCGTGCAGGCGCCTGTGTGAGGCTACCATGCATAGCTGCACCAGATTCCAGTTTTATTAAACCACCCCATTGTGTTTTTGTTCCTTAAAATTAACTTTTTTACTGAAATTAGATATATCATAACTAGTTGTGCTAATATCATGTGTGATAACATTTAAAAAAAAAAATATTCTCCAATGTCGCTTCTTTCAGAAAAGACATAATGTTTAGGGTTTTTAAGTAATCATTAAAAAACAAAAAAAACAAAAAAAACCCCCCACAAAAACCACGCTCTGTGAGCGAAAGGGTTAAAGTAGATGTACAGTACATTAATCCTAACTAACTGACACTTATTTGATAAAGAATTATGTTTTACAAACTGTTTGTTCATAAATTACTGTTTTTACCTGTTTTTCTTCCATTGTTGCATCTCAGTGCTGATGATCTGCAGACACTTATGCAGGACCCTTCCTGCATTAAGGGAGTTGAAAAGGCTACTTGTTGTTGCCGTCAGAAGTCCATGTGAAAGGGTGACAACTAAGGAGCACATTTTGGAGGGACAGTTTAGCAAGTGCCTGAACAAGTACCTTTATGGTAGGATCACCAGGTATTATTTTAATGAAAGCTTCAGATTAGACCACTTGTCGACCGTGCTATAGCTGAATGACAGCTACAGTTCGGTCAGTTTTGGGAGGGTGTCTACTGACGTCCTTCCAGAACCACAACCCCCTGTGCGCCCGCTGTGGCACGCCCCTTCGGACACAGCTGATCACAGATTACGGTAAAGAGCCTATCACAGGGGCCCTTTACCATGTGATCAGCTGAATCCAATCCCAGCTGATCACAATGTAAACATACTTGCCGGTTATTGGCATTCCTTTCCTGACACTGTCACAGCATGAGGAGAGGCAGAGCCAGTAACCAGCAAGTGTGAAAGGGGACATTGACACTGATAATCAGGGCACTAATCATCAATGTTTTGCTCATCAGTGCAGCACCAACAGTGCCCATCAGTGCTGCCCATCAGTGCCAATCAGTGCCCATCAGTGCCAATCAGTGCCCATCAGTGCTGCCAATCAGTGCCTCCTGTATTAATGTATTATTTTTTGTTTTTGGTTTACCATTGTTTCATTATTGATTTTGTTTGTTTTATTAGTGAATTCATCAAGCTTTCCTTTGAAGAAGCCAAATACGGCGAAACATGTCGGAACTATAAGCATTGTATCAATTCAATGCAATGTACAGTGGGGAATATAATTATTTGATCCCCTGCAGATTTTGTAAGTTTGTCCACTTACAAAGAAATGAAGGGTCTAAAGGTGTTATCATAGGTGTATTTTAAATAATAGAGACAGAATATAAACCAAAAATCCAGAAAAAGCACATAAAACAAATGCTATAAATTAAGTTGCAGTTCGGTGAGTAAAATAAGTATTTGATCCCCAAGCAACACATGACTTAGTACTTGGTGAAGAAAACCGTTGTTGGCAAGCACAGTGGTAAGACATTTATTTTAGTTGGTGACCAGGTTTGCACACATCTCAGGAAGGATTTTGGTCCAATCTTCTTTACAGATCTTCTCTAAACCCTTAAGGTTTCTTGACTATCTCTTGGCAACTTAAAGCTTTAGCTCCCTCCATACATTTTCTAAAGGATGGCTAGGCCACTCTATGACCTTAACGTGCCTTTGTTGTCTTGACAGTATGTTTTGGGTCATTGTCATACAGGAAGACCCATCCATGACCCATCTTCAGTGTTCTGGCTGAGGGAAAAAGGTTCTCATCCAAGAGTTTACAATACATGACCTCGTCCATTGGCCCCTGAATGCGGCAAAGTTGGCCTGTACCTTTAGCAGAGAAACGGCCCCAAAGCATCATGTTTCCACCTCCACGCTTGACTGTAGGGACGGTGTTCTTGGGGTCATAGTCAGCATTTCTCTTCCTCCAAACACGGCGAGTCGAGTTAATGCCAAAGAGCTCAATTTTGGTCTCATCTGACCACAGCACTTTCTCCCAACCCTTCTCTGAATCATTTAGATGTTCATTGGCATGACTGCACCGGTGCCTTTTTGAGGAGGGGTACTCGCCATGTTTGGAGGAAGAAAAATGCTGACTATGACCCCAAGAACACCATCCCCACAGTCAAGCAATGGAGGTGGAAAAATTATGCTTTGGGGCTGTTTCTCTGCTAAAGGTGCAAATCGACTTTGCCACATTGAGGGGTCAATAGATGGGGCCATGTTTTGTAAAATCTTGGATGAGAACCTTCTTCCCTCAGCCAGAACACTGAAGATGGGTCATGGATGGGTCTTTCAGCATGACAATGACCCAAAACTTACCGCCAAGGCAACAAATGAGTGGCTAAAGTGGCACATTAAGGTAACGGAGTGGCCTAGCCAGTCTCCAGACTTTAAAAAATTTATGGAGGGAGTTGAAACTTTGAGTTGCCAAGTGACACCCCAGATCCCTTAAGGATTTAGAGAATATCTGTAAAATCCCTTCTGAGATGTGTGCAGACCTGGTATCCAACTTCAAGAAACGTCTAACCTCTGTGCAAGCCAACAAGGGTTTCTCAACCAAGTACTAACTCATGTTTTGCTTGGGGATCAAATACTTATTTTACTCACTGAACTGCAACTTGGATTTTTGGTTGATATTCTGGCTTTATCACTTAAAATACACCTATGATAAAAATGATAGACCCTTCATTTCTTTGTTAGTGGGCAAACCTACAAAATCTGCAGGGGATCAAATAATTATTTTCCCCACTGTATACTTGAACAGTGATATACAAATGTTTTTAGCCCTATCATGTCTAAATAAATACTATTGTTTTAAGCAATAAAAAATATAATGATACAGACCTGTCTTTCTCAACCAGGGTTCCGTAAAGCCCTAGGGTTCCTCCTGAGGTTATGAGGGGTTCATTGAGCAAAGAACAATGGCAAATTGATCTTCCACCTACACTAACCACCAATGCAAGCAGACACTTCTATACTGACCATAAATGAGGGGATACCACAATTATTTCTGTTTGCATTTCTTTTTCATTAATGGGCATTAATATTAATGTATTAATGGGCACAGTGGCAGCATTTGCGGCACAGTGGCAGGGATTAATGTGCACAGTGGCAGCATTTGGGGCACAGTGGCAACATTTGGGGCACAGTGGCAGTGATTAATGGGCACAGTGGCAGCATTTGGGGCACAGTGGCAGCGATTAATGGGCACAGTGGCAGCGATTAATGGGCACAGTGGCAGCATTTGGGGCACAGTGGCAGCGATTAATGGGCACAGTGGCAGCATTTGGGGCACAGTGACAGCGTTTAATGGGCACAGTGGCAGCATTTGATGGCAAAGTGGCTGCGTTTGATGGCAAAGTGGCAGAATTTGATGGCACAGTGGCAGCTTTTGATGGGCACAGTGAGGCTGCAATTGATGTTTTTTTTTTTCAGAATCTTTCCGTTTGTTTGCGTCCCCCAAAAATTTTGAGCCCCAGACGCCACTAACCTCAGGTGGCAATAGCAATTGCAGGACCTATAATGTTAACATTTTTAATGAATGTTGGGAGGTATGCTATTTTTTCTGATCAGGGCTTACAAATGTTCCTCTCAGTCTACTTAAACCCCTTTATAACCTCAATCTGTATCAATTATTTTTAAATAATTAGTTCAAGGGAATGCAATCTATCTACATACAGTCTAAATACAATCTGTTTTGAACATTAGCAATCAATTTTAAAGATATTTCTTGTGAAGTGCAAGGGTAAAAAACATATTTAAAAGGCTCGGAAATAAAATAAAACAAGTACATTTAAACAATTATAAAATAGGGATTCAGCCAGATAATTTCTGTAATATATATATATATATATATATATATATATATATATATATATATATAAAAATGACTTTTTAATTTTAATCTGCAGTCAATATTTAATTGCCCACACTCATTGCAGCAGTACTGTAGTGGACAGTAGAGGACTACTGGTAATAATTGGGGTTCCTGGTGTAATTGATTGCTGCAGTAGCAGCCATCAGCTTGCGGCCATTTTCCTCAGCTGGCTTCCGGTTGTAAAGACGAGACAACGTGACTTATCACGAAACGCGTAGGGCTGACAGAGCGGCGTGCTGACGTCATCCCCTCACTGCTCAATCTCCAGAGGATGGGTTTGCTTGTTGGTGTCCGGCCGGCACCTCAGGCTTAAGACTGTACCTTATCGTCATATATGTAAGTGTTTTATCTACTTGTCTAGTCCAATAAACCCAAAGATTTTACACCAGCGAGGCATCCTGTTTCTTTTGCATGTCTCAACTGCGTTCAAATTGCTTCTATGCTGTGGAAAGTGCTGAGTGAAGAGACGGTGGTCATAGAAGCTACTCTTATCCAGCTGGGATTGTTTATATGCGGTCTTAGGTCCTCCGTGACAGGGGGCCAACTGGTTCTGGTAAGCAGTATACTTGCTCATGGTGGTGGTTTTCACTCCGGTCTTCAGTCAATCTAGTGGAGATTTGGATTCCGTTACTGCATGGGTGTTTTATCACAGAAAAAGTTTGGACTCTTTAATGAGAATATTTTGCATCCTATGAACTGATGCCCTAGTGTGTCACAATTGGATGGCACTTTATGCATGTAATCTTCTATGCAATTTTGTATACACATTGTGGTAGTTTTTGGTATATGTTTTATTTCATGTCCCAGGTTTGCCCATAATTATCTACTAGTCCACATGATCCAACCAGTGAACTTATGCATATTGTATGTGTTGTGGAGCATACCATGACAAATTTTTTTGTCTATTAATTTTTTGTTTTGAGTTAAGCGCTACTATATATATATTTTTTTATCGTGGTTTCACTGATTATGTTTTCAGGTTAGTAGCTGCATATAACCAGAACACAGGCAATTTTTTATGACAAGCAATTAATTGCCATCCTCAGATCCTAGCACAGTTTCTTTTTTCTTTTTCATTTCTTTTTCATTGTTATCATTCATTTAATTTCAGGATTCTTAAAAATTTTTTTATTGTATAGAGCAAGAGGCTGTAAAAAATGGATGTCAAATATGTTAGGGTTAGAACAGTAACACCTTCGCCCTGCCCTTTGGCCTATATTAGCCAACATCCCCACCAAACTGTCTTCTTTCATTTACTCTCTCTTGCTTTTTTCTTTGCAGAAATAAGGTATACTCTTCAGTGTTGAGAACATCTATTTATCTTTTTAGAGACATCATTTTTTTTTTTCATTTATAACCATTTACACAGTAAATGTCAGGTCTCCTGCACTCAAGGGGGAACCCTCTGACCCCTGTGGTTATAACAGGACATAGTGCAGGCACATACCTTTTTTGGAATAAATCTAGAGAATCTCTTAAAGAGGGTGAAGAATAACTAAAAGGAAGATTCTTTTAAAATATGTAATCTCCAGGCACCCGTGAAAAGGGCATATTGAGAATCCCTGTCTATTCTCTTCCACCGCCCAGCACATTTATTACATTAGAAAGAGCTACCATGTATCTGTCTTCCAATAAATCTTTAGGAGGCCGGTATGCAGTTAATGTCATTGTAGGAGAAGGTGGAGGGGAGTAGACAGGATGTCAATTACCCCAGTTGGAGATCTAGCCTCAGGCAGAGTGTGCTGTTTAGCAATCTTTTACTGATATTGGCCATATTGGATTTGAACTTTACTATGTTACTTTAAATAAGACATTTTCTTTTCTTTGTTTGCTGCCATCTAAAAGTGTCAAATGTGTAAACTTACCACTATCTGTTCTTTTTCTTAATATTTCAATGAATGTCTTTCTGTAAGCATGAACACCGATGGAAGAAGGTACAGTATTTGCTCTGTTTCGTGTCCATGCTTTTATTTTACTTTATATACAAAAGAGTGGGAAAAAATAGAGGCATTACTTCCTTTACTTTGTTTCTACAATTTGACCTTCTGTCTTACCCCAAAACCCAGGACATCAAGTTACTCTCACATGTATATAGTTAAGAAATGTTTATCTAACATATTGAATATGCAAATTGTTACGCATCTGTAGCATTCTTTAGTGTGCTACTAGCGGTAGTGTAGGCAAATTATAGTCTGGCCCAGGGCTAAACCTGAGTCATGGAAATTGTGGTCAAGGTTATTAGAGGTTAGGACTGGATGACTCATCCTAGCAGCTCTCTGGTGCCTCCCCCTGGTTCTAGAATGTTGGAGAATATTCTAGAAATGAGTGGGCCCAGTATGTGGGACTGGCAGGGAATTAAGGAGCCCTTATACAGACATGAGGCATGCCAGCCAGGGAGGCAGGTGGAAGAAGCAGTGCTGAGGGAGTCTGTCGGTGGCTCTTGAGGGACCCCGTCATGGAGCGGTTTTACCTCAGGCCAGAGCTCCGATGGGTGGCCTGGAAGGATCCTACCACAGGAGGCAGTTGGAGGAAAGCTTTCCAAAGAGGCAGTAGGAGTAAAGAGAGACAGAGTGAGTAGATCAGCACAGTGCAGGGACAGACAAAGGGAGAGACTGCCAGCTGTAGCTTCTCCTGAAGCCTTCATCCAACCTTGCCCTGATAAATCTCCAGTGTGTCAGTCGGTAAACTGGAAATGTAAAGTAAAAGAACTGCGCTAAACCAATATTTGTGCAACGGAGCTGCTGGCACTCAAACAAACAAAGTATAAACAGATATATAGAAAAATAATGCAGCGCTCAAAATCAAGAGATGCTGAAAGCACCTCTGATGTGTAAAGGACTAATGAACCACTGAGGGTTAGTGATGAATGATTAGAGTTCATAAGCAGTCTATTCCAATGAATGATTTCACATAAGAGATGACATCCGTGAAGACTGTAAAACGTGACCACTCTGGATAAGAAAAGTGATTCAAAAAAGTCCAAACAGCATATGTGTAGTGAAAGTGAATGTCTTTTCATGGACACCGCCGCCACCACATAGATAACTGGAGGACCTCAATGTATCGGATGGAAATCAACAGTAAGAAACAAAAGATGAGATTGGATACTCTTACCGGATACGGTGGACACACCTGTCGTATGACAGTGTGTCAAACGGGCTAGATGGTCGCCATGACCAAAAAGTAAGGGGAACTGGATGTCCAGATTGCCTCAGACCGACTCCCACGGGGTAGCAGATGACCAACTCACTCGATGGACACTCCTCCGATCATACAGGCTCCAAGACAGTGCAAGGTGGATGCAAGGGTAAAGGAGAAAAAGAAAAACTCCAGATGGTGCAGGTCAATATAACCATAAACGGTTTATTGAATGAATTTTGTCTTTTTTATATTATAGACAAAAAATATATATAAAAGTGATCACGAAATAAAATATTAAGAGCAATGTGGGGTGCAGCATAAGCAAGCCCTACGCGTTTCGACTTCAGAAGTCTTCAACAGGGGCATAGTGCTGTACCCCCCACATTGCTGACATTAAATAAAGTCTGAAATGAATCCGACCCACCCTAAAAGGGGCGGAGTCAAAACCGGAAATAATGAACTGTTCAACACCAGACTAACATCAATACAAATTAACCTGAACTAAAGAATCATTACATTCAAATAATATGAATAAATATGAAACAATATGCAATCATAGTGTATAGAAGTACAAATTAAACAACATATAAGTCACATAAAAAACATATATAAATCAAATTTTCCGCCTAAGGTTATACCCCAATCATATTGGAAGACAGATGGAACCAAAAGTGCTAATAGCTTAATTATCTGGATGTTATTGTCCCCACCTGAACTTACCGCCAATGGAGGGCGTCTAAATATCCTACCAAGTGGCGGCAGATACACAGATGAAGGTCATCTTGCAGCTACACTTCACAAATGTTGCTGCAATATTGATTGGGGACACCATTGTAGCGTGGCGTCGCGGGCATCTAGTGCGCGCCGTGCACGTATACGTCACGTGCGCGCATTCAAAACGAATGTTGTGGCTAGAGGACGCCGTTGTAGCGTGGGCGTCTGGTGCGTATCGTGCGCGTGAACATCACGCGCGCGCACCCCAACCAGTTGTCCTGATATTGGTCACATGGTGCGCGACGCTCGCGTAAGCCTCACGCTTACACTCAGGGACAGCACCAGGATGTGATCACGTCACGGCGTCTCCACTTTCCTAGCTTATAATTAGGAAGATCATCAACTACCCTCGGACGGCGGTATCTCACTGCCAAAGGGCGCAATTAATTCCATGGCAACGCCAGACGCCATGGAGCCAACGCCATCTAGTGGAGGGAGAGAAAAATGACTAAAAAATAAAAATCAAGAACTATATGGATCCACTAATGGACGTTTATAATGTATAGCCCAAAAAACGCCATGAGTGAATTCCAGATAGCAAACCCTTTTAACACATAAAAGGGCAAACCATACATCAGGCTAAAATTCGGATATAAGGAACCCAGCTTCCTCCTAACATCACGACAAAATGTGGTGATTCAAACATTTAAAACATAACACATCATGTCACCCCCTCAGCAACAAAATATACACAGCAAATGTTAATACCAAAAAGGCGACATTCAAGGTATACTACAGTCCACACATAGCACATATAACACACCAACCCCTCCTGTCACCTAAACAAGTGCACAGGGGAGTTAAATTGTAACAAAGGTTTAGTACGGACCGTATGTCCAGACTAAAGAGTGGCTCACGAGCTCAGGGCACTCACGCCCGATTGATGAAACAATTAATATCCCATTCAATGTTCATACCATGGGGTGAGTAACACCTGAGCTTGTGTATCCAGTAAGTCTCTAACCTAGAGACACCCCGCAGAGAGGAGTCCCCCCTCCAATGGGGGACAAACCTATCTATCACCTGAAATTGGGTGCCTCTAGGGTCCTTGGCATGATGTTCCAAATAGTGCCGCGAAACGGTATGCTTGTCACAACCTTTGCGAATTTTGGCTAAATGTTCGTTAACCCGAATAGAAAAATTCCTGATGGTGCGTCCTACATATTGAAGTTTGCATGGGCATGTAATTAGGTACACGACGAACCTGGTGACGCAGGTAGTGAATTGCTTCATGGTATAACTGCGTCCCGTGACACTGGAGCTAAACGTGTCCGTTCTACGTCTGCCCAATACATTAACCATGCAAACATTACATTTTCTACACGGGTAATAGCCATTAGCCTCTGGAAAAAAGGAAATCTTAATGGGAGGGTCTATTATGTTAGGGGCTATTTCACCCTGAATAGATCGGGCACCCCTATAGATCACACCTGCCCGTTCATTGAGAGATGGTCCAAGTATTCTATCGCTTAACAACACTTCCCAATGCCTGTTCAAAATCTTTTTGATTTCATGATGTTGGGTGGAATAGGAAGTGAAGAAGGACCATTTGAATCTATCCTCTCTAACATTTCTCTGTTTGTCTGTGAGAAGAGAAGACCTCTCAATTTCCAATACAGAGGAAATATCTGTATCTAGTCCAGTGGATGAGTAACCCCTATCCAGGAATCTTTCCCTGAGGGTATTGGATTGAGCCACAAAGTCATCATCACGGGTGCAGTTCCTCCTGAGGCGGAGGAACTGTCCCCGTGGTATGGACCTCAACCACTGGTCATGGTGACAGCTATCGACCGGGATGTACCCATTTCTGTCAGTAGACTTGAAATAGGTTTTAAATTCAAGGTGATTACTGACAGCCATGATTTCCAGATCAAGGAAATGTATGGACGAAGAGCTCGCCTCATACGTTAACACAATTCCCCGATCGTTATCATTAAGAGCTGCCATAAAGATGTCTAAAGATTCTCTCGTGCCCCTTCCTTATATCCGAATTTTAGCCTGATGTATGGTTTGCCCTTTTATGTGTTAAAAGGGTTTGCTATCTGGAATTCACTCATGGCGTTTTTTGGGCTATACATTATAAACGTCCATTAGTGGATCCATATAGTTCTTGATTTTTATTTTTTATTCATTTTTCTCTCCCTCCACTAGATGGCGTTGGCTCCATGGCGTCTGGCGTTGCCATGGAATTAATTGCGCCCTTTGGCAGTGAGATACCGCCGTCCGAGGGTAGTTGATGATCTTCCTAATTATAAGCTAGGAAAGTGGAGACGCCGTGACGTGATCACATCCTGGTGCTGTCCCTGAGTGTAAGCGTGAGGCTTACGCGAGCGTCGCGCACCATGTGACCAATATCAGGACAACTGGTTGGGGTGCGCGCGCGTGATGTTCACGCGCACGATACGCACCAGACGCCCACGCTACAACGGCATCCTCTAGCCACAACATTCGTTTTGAATGCGCGCACGTGACGTATACGTGCATGGCGCGCACTAGATGCCCGCGACGCCACGCTACAATGGTGTCCCCAATCAATATTGCAGCAACATTTGTGAAGTGTAGCTGCAAGATGACCTTCATCTGTGTATCTGCCGCCACTTGGTAGGATATTTAGACGCCCTCCATTGGCGGTAAGTTCAGGTGGGGACAATAACATCCAGATAATTAAGCTATTAGCACTTTTGGTTCCATCTGTCTTCCAATATGATTGGGGTATAACCTTAGGCGGAAAATTTGATTTATATATGTTTTTTATGTGACTTATATGTTGTTTAATTTGTACTTCTATACACTATGATTGCATATTGTTTCATATTTATTCATATTATTTGAATGTAATGATTCTTTAGTTCAGGTTAATTTGTATTGATGTTAGTCTGGTGTTGAACAGTTAATTATTTCCGGTTTTGACTCCGCCCCTTTTAGGGTGGGTCGGATTCATTTCAGACTTTATTTAATGTCAGCAATGTGGGGGGTACAGCACTATGCCCCTGTTGAAGACTTCTGAAGTCGAAACGCGTAGGGCTTGCTTATGCTGCACCCCACATTGCTCTTAATATTTTATTTCGTGATCACTTTTATATATATTTTTTGTCTATAATATAAAAAAGACAAAATTCATTCAATAAACCGTTTATGGTTATATTGACCTGCACCATCTGGAGTTTTTCTTTTTCTCCTTTACCCTTGCATCCACCTTGCACTGTCTTGGAGCCTGTATGATCGGAGGAGTGTCCATCGAGTGAGTTGGTCATCTGCTACCCCGTGGGAGTCGGTCTGAGGCAATCTGGACATCCAGTTCCCCTTACTTTTGGTCATGGCGACCATCTAGCCCGTTTGACACACTGTCATACGACAGGTGTGTCCACCGTATCCGGTAAGAGTATCCAATCTCATCTTTTGTTTCTTACTGTTGATTTCCATCCGATACATTGAGGTCCTCCAGTTATCTATGTGGTGGCGGCGGTGTCCATGAAAAGACATTCACTTTCACTACACATATGCTGTTTGGACTTTTTTGAATCACTTTTCTTATCCAGAGTGGTCACGTTTTACAGTCTTCACGGATGTCATCTCTTATGTGAAATCATTCATTGGAATAGACTGCTTATGAACTCTAATCATTCATCACTAACCCTCAGTGGTTCATTAGTCCTTTACACATCAGAGGTGCTTTCAGCATCTCTTGATTTTGAGCGCTGCATTATTTTTCTATATATCTGGTAAACTGGAAAGAAGAAGCAGCTAGGTGGGCTGGTGAAGTGGCAGCCAGGTGGGCTAGTAAAGTGGCAGCTAGGTGGGCTAGCATTTCTGCGGGGAGTGGAGCTGGGACCAGTGTCTACAGGAAAGCAGAAGGTGTTGCAGGAAGTAGTTCACTCCACATGTGCTACCAAGGGACTGAGAGTTCTTAGCCTGTAAGGGGCTGTTCCTGAGCTGACAAAAAGACTGTTAGCACCTAAAGGAGTGTGCAAAAGAGAAAGATTTGTGCAGGAGGAAGAAGTGGAAGCTGTAAAAAGGGAGAATGTTGTCCCTGGATCTGTTTGTTACTGTCAAGCTGGGCATTCCATAATCCCTACCTCATCCAAGTTATCATCCCCAAATAAATAAAAAAAAAAGGCCAAAATACATTTTTTCTGTGTCTGGATGCAAAAAGGAAGTGCTGTGTGACTGGCTGTGCAGCAGTGGGGAACCCTGACATCTGCAACTCCTACAGGGGTAGTGCTACACATGTCAAAAAATGTCCAGCTGATTTTTGTTGTTGGCAGACACCAGTGGGCTTCATTGCCTGCCAATTGTGTCTGCTAGTCTCTATGAAGGGATCTAGAAGAGATGTTTTCTGAAAACATTTATGACCTAATCCAATTTGATATGTAAACCAGTTGTGGTGTTTCCTGTTTGAACTATTACATTCTCTGAAATTTAAAGAGAAACTATCATGGCTTTTGGCATACAGTAGCCGGCCACGGCATCCTTAACAACGGATGACTTATCGTCCCCCCCCCCAAAATCCATATCAGTACCTTATCCGAGCATGCAGCCCAGCAGGTCAGGAAAGGGGGGGTGGTGAGCGAGCACCCCCTCCCCCTCTTGAACCATATCAGGCCACATGCCCTTAACATGGGGGGTTGGTGCTTTGGGGAAGAGGGGCTCTGCCCCCCCCACCCCAAGGCACCTTGTTCCCATGTTGATGGGGATGACGTGGGTTATGAAGAAGAAAAAATAATACATTCTATATTTACTGGCATGAATGTTATTATTCTAGTAGGCCTCAAAAATGGAGTGAACAATTGCACTTGAAAACCTTTCAGAGAAAAGCAATGAGCTTATGTGTTTTTTTTTTACAAGTCAACTATACATCAAATATTAAAGGTTTTTACTACTCCTGTGTTAAAGCAGAGACATGTTAAAACAATGATAGCTTTCGTCACTAAACGAGAAGGTTTCAGTGGATATATAAACCCATTGTGAAGTCAAATCTCTAGCCAAATACCAATGTTGATTTAACCACTTAAGCCCCGGACCATTTGGTAGCTAAAGGACCAGAGGTGAATTCAGAATTTTGCACTGCGCTGCTTTAACTGTAAATTGTGCGGACATGCAATGTTGTACCCAAACGAAATTTGCGTCCTTTTCTTCCCACAAATAGAGCTTTCTTTCAATGGTATTTGATTGCCTCTGCGATTTTTATTTTTTGCGATATAAACGGAAAAAGACCGAAAATTTTGAAAAAAAATGATATTTTCTACTTTTTGTTATAAGAAAAATCGAATAAACTCAATTTTAGTCATACATTTAGGCCAAAATGTATTCAGCCACATGTCTTTAGTAAAAAAAATGTCAATAAGCGTATATTTATTGGTTTGCGCAAAAGTTATAGCGTTTACAAACTAGGGTACATTTTCTGGAATTTACACAGCTTTAAATTTATGACTGCCTATCTCATTTCTTGAGGTGCTAAAATGGCAGGGCAGTACAAAACCCCCCCAAATGACCCCATTTTAGAAAGTAGACACCCTAAGGAAATTGCTGAGAGGCATGTTGAGCCAATTGAATATTTTTTTTTTGTCCCAAGTGATTGAATAATGACAAAAAAAAAAAAAAAAATACAAAAAGTTGTCACTAAATGATATATTGCTCACACATGCCATGGTTATATGTGGAATTGCACCCCAAAATACATTCTGCTGCTTCTCCTGAGTACGGGGATACCACATGTGTGGGACTTTTTAGGAGCCTAGCCACGTACGGGACCCCGGAAACCAAGCACCGCCTTCAGGATTTCTAAGGGCGCAAATTTTTGATTTCACTCCTCACTACCTATCACAGTTTTGAAGGCCATAAAATGCCAAAATAGCACAAAACCCCCCCAAATGACCCCATTTTAGAAAGTAGACACCCCAAGGAAATTGCTGAGAGGCCTGTTGAGCCCATTGAATATTTTTGTTTGTTTGTTCCAAGTGATTGAATAATGGCAAAAAAAAAAAAAAAAAAATTACAAAAAGTTGTCACTAAATGATATATTGCTCACACATGCCATGGTTATATGTGGTATTGCACCCCAAAATAAATTTTGCTGCTTCTCCTGAGTACGGGGATACCACATGTGTGGGACTTTTTAGGAGCCTAGCCACGTACGGGACCCCGAAAACCAATCACCGCCTTCAGGATTTCTAGGCACAAATTTTTGATTTGACTCCTCACTACCTATCAGTTTCGAAGGCCATAAAATGCCAAAATAGCACAAAACCCCCCCAAATGACCCCATTTTGGAAAGTAGACACCCCAAGCTGTTTGCTGAGAGGCATGGTGAGTATTTTACAGCTCTAATTTGTTTTTGAAAATGAAGAAAGAACATTTTTTTTTTCTTTTTTTTTTTCAATTTTCAAAACTTTGTGACAAAAAGCGAGATCTGCAAAATACTCACAATACCTCTCAGCAAATAGCTTGGGGTGTCTACTTTCCAAAATGGGGTCATTTGGGGGGGTTTTGTGCCATCTGGGTATTCCATGGCCTCCGAAACTGTGATAGGCAGTGAGAAGTGAAATCAAAAGTTTACACCCTTAGAAAGCCTGGAGGGGGTGATTGGTTTTTGGGGTCCCGTACGTGGCTAGGCTCCCAAAAAGTCTCACACATGTGGTATCCCCGTACTCAGGAGAAGCAACAGAATGTATTTTGGGGTGTAATTCCACATATGCCCATGGCATGTTTGAGCAATATATCATTTAGTGACAACTTTGTGCCAAAAAAAAAAAAATTGTCTTTTTTCCGCAACTTGTGTCAACATATAAAATATTCCATGGACTCGACATGCCTCTCAGTATATAGCTTGGGGTGTCTACTTTCCAAAATGAGGTAATTTGGGGGGGGGTTTTGAACTGTTCTGGCATTTTATACACAACATTAGGAAGCTTACATCCACTCTTCTAACCACTTGAAGACAAAGCCCTTTTTGACACTTTTTGTTTACATGAAAACATATTTTTTTTTGCAAGAAAATTATGTTGAACCCCCAAACATTATATATATTTTTAAAGCAAAGGCCCTACAGAATAAAATGGTGGGTGTTGCATTTTTTTTTCTACACAGTATTTGCGCAGCGATTTTTCAAACGCATTTTTTGGGGAAAAAATACACTTTTTTTAATTTTAACGCACTAAAACACACTATATTGCCCAAATGTTTGATGAAATAAAAAAGATGATCTTAGGCCGAGTACATAGATACCAAACACGACATGCTTTAAAATTTCGCACAAACGCGCATTGGCGACAAACTACATACATTTTTAAAAGCCTTTAAAAGCCTTTACAGGTTACCCCGTTAGATTTACAGAGGAGGTCTACTGCTAAAATTACTGCCCTCGATCTGACCTTCGCGGTGATACCTCACATGCATGGTGCAATTGCTGTTTACATATGACGCCAGACCGACGCTTGCGTTCGCCATTGGGCAAGAGCAGGGCAGGACAGGGGTGCTTTTTTTTTTTTTTTATTAATTTTGCTTTTTTATTTTATTTTTAAACTGTTGCTTCCATATTTTTTTTTTTTTATCATTTTTATTGTTATCTCAGGGAATGCAAATATCCCCTATGATAGCAATAGGTAATGACAGGTACTCTTTTTTGAAAAAACTGGGGTCTATTGGACCCTAGATCTTTCCTCTGCCCTCAAAGCATCTGACCACACCAAGATCGGTGTGATAAAATGCTTTCCCAATTTCCCAATGGCGCTTTTTATATCCGGGGGGGGGGGACATTCCCTCCCACTGCTTGTAAAAGCAGTCCAGAGGCTAATTAGCCACTAGGATTGCTTTTACATGAAAGCCGGCCGCTGGCTGAAAAGAATGATACCAAGATGATACCTAAACCCGCAGGCATCATTCTGGTATAAACATTCAAAGTCCAGCAACATACCAGTACGTTGCTGGTCCTTGTTGGACATGTATTGTAATCTTTTTTTTCATGCAGCCTGTTGGCTGAACGAAAAAAAAAGATTGATCGGTGGGTATGCCCACCATTAGAATACCGCCCTTCATCCACCCACTTCTAATGATGGGCATACATGCACCATTTATATATGCCGAAGCATGGGGGCATCTTCCCGCAAAAGTTATGCCGCGTACACATGGTCAGACTTTTCCACGGGCAAGCCTCCGTCGGAATTTCGACCGTATGTACGCGGCATTAGGAGCAAAATCGCTCCTCCGCCCCTGCTGCCCCAATGCTTCGGCATATATGCTTTTTTTTTTTTAACTGTGGTGGTGAAATCACCTCCTACAGCACTGGAGTCGCAGGGATCAGGCCTGTCTCTGCGAACGCTGCAGTTATGTGTGTTGTGTTTTGCAAGTGACAGTGATCGATCGATACTGCACTTGGGTGGCCTGGGCTGGACGGAGGGGCAAAACGCAGGTGCTAGCAGGTATCTGGGCTGATCCCGCTAACACTGCGTTTTTGGGAACCCTAAACTGCTGGGGACGCTAGTATAGATCTGATCAGATCAGATATTGATCTGTTCAGATACTATACCACTAAGGGGGGTGTATGCTTAACGCGTGGGTGTTAGCGCTACTGGCACTAACCTGACGCTGCCTGGGGTGTGACGCAGACCCTCTCTGACGCTAAAACCTAATTGATATCACCCGCCGGGCGATCAGGGGGTTAAACCTTTATTGGGTTATATACGGCGGGTGCCCTGACACTATAAAAAGCAAACTAACTAACCAGCATCACCCGTAACACTTATATGATGATCACTGGTGAAAGGGTTAACTAGGGGCAATTAGGGGGTTAAAACCTTTATTAGGTAATATATGGGGGTACCTGACGCTATATAAAAACCTGACGGCGAACCTAAAAAAAAATTACAGGCTACCTATCGGCATCACCGACACTAAGACAACGATCATAAAAACGATCGCTTAGCGACAGTGGTGATAGGGGGTGAAAGGGTTACCTGGGGGGGCGATCAGGGGGTTAAACCTTTATTAGATAATATATGGGGGTACCTGACGCTATAAAAACCTGCGGCGAACCTAAAAAAAATTACTGGCTACCGATCTGCATCACCGACGCTAAGACAGCGATCAGAAAAATGATCGCTTAGCGACAGTGGAGATAGGGGGTGAAAGGGTTACCTGGGGGCGATCAAGGGGGTTAAACCTTTATTAGGTAATATATTGGGGTACCTGACGCTATAAAAACCTGCGGCGAACCTAAAAAAAATTACTGGCTACCGATCTGAATCACCGACGCTAAGACAGCGATCAGAAAAATTATCGCCTTAGTGACAGTGGTGATAGGGGGTGAAAGGGTTACCTGGGGGGCGATCAAGGGGGTTAAACCTTTATTAGGTAATATATGGGGGTACCCGACGCTATAAAAACCTGCGGCGAACCTAAAAAAAATTACTGGCTACTGATCAGCATCACCAACGCTAAGACATCGATCAGAAAAATGATCGCATAGCGACGGCGGTGCTAGGGGGTGAAAGGGTTACCTGGGGGGTGATCAAGGGGGTTAAACCTTTATTAGGTAATATATGGGGGTACCCGACGCTATAAAAACCTGCGGCGAACCTAAAAAAAATTACTGGCTACCGATCAGCATCGCCGACGCTAAGACATCGATCAGAAAAATTATCGCTTAGTGACAGTGGTGATAGGGGTAGAAAGGGTTACCTGGGGGGCGATCAAGGGGGTTAAACCTTTATTAGGTAATATATGGGGGTACCCGACGCTATAAAAACCTGCGGCGAACCTAAAAAAAATTACTGGCTACCGATCAGCATCACCGACGCTAAGACATCGATCAGAAAAATGATCGCTTAGCGACGGCGGTGCTAGGGGGTGAAAGGGTTATCTGGGGGGTGATCAGGGGGTTAAACCTTTATTAGGGGGGTTAGGGGGCTACACTGGACCTAAAACTAAATGTAGTGACACTTTTACAGTCACAAATGTCACTGATTGCAGTGATCACTAAATAAATGGTCACTGCAATCAGTGACACTGTGACTGGGGGCTGGGGGGTGATCTGGGGGGTGATCTGGGGGTGTCTGGGGGGGGGCCTGGGGGGGCGATTTATGTGCCTATGTGTCCTGGTGTCAGTGTAGTGTTGTGTGCACTAACCTGCATCTTCTCCTGTACGGCGCTCGGTATATGTGAGCGCCGCAGGAGAGATGACATCACTTCCTCCTGCCTGGCAGGCAGGGGAAGCTCTCTCATTCGCCGGGAGCGATCGAGAGGGGGGGGCCGGAATCGAACCGCCGTCCCCTCATGCCGGATCGCTCCCGAAGGTAAAACGACCACCCACTGTAAAGAAGGGGGGTCCGATCGGACCCCCCAACTATACAAAGGCAATCACGTATATGTACGTGATTCTGCCTGTCGGTGCCATTCTGCCGACGTATATTTACAGTGGGCGGTCGTTAAGTGGTTAAAGGGCTGTTCCGGGCAACCCCGGGCAAAAAAATCAAAAAAAAAATCCAGCAGCTACACATACTGCAGCTGCTGGCTTTTAATAAATGGAGACTTACCTGTCCTGGAACCCTACCATGCATGCACGAGGCCCGCTCCTCTCTCCTATTAGCCTGGCGGCCAGGGGAGGAGGAGGAGGGAGCCCCGCGGTGATGCCACAGCCGCGTTGCGGCCGGACTCCCAGAAGTAGGAAAGGATGCCTGTCTTTGACAGATATCCTGTCCCCCCTCCCCCCCGAAAGGTGGCAATTGTGGCACCGGAGGAGGGGCGGAATCCGATAAGCGAAAGTTCCACTTTAGGGTGGAACTCCGCTTTAAGCTGTCTTACAGACAATGGATATGTTGTAAGGTATATGGCACCCAAAAACTGGACAATCATAAATGTGTGAACCTATGTACCATGTACCTATGATATTGTAAATCAAAAAGATGATAATGATTGTAGTATCTGATGGACCAAGAAATTGGTTATAAGACATGTATATATATATATAAGTGTGATTCTAAGTAGAAATGTTTTGAAAAGCTAATTAGCATTATGAAATATACCAAATAATGATTATAACCATAAAAAAATTTAACCTGCATTTAGAGATTAACACATATTCATCGGATATCAGAATTATTCATGTATAGATAATCATTTTTTTTTTTGTGATATTGATTGATATCTAACCTGAGTCATTTTTAGAAAAAAATGTTTTAAAAGATATACATTTATACAGGAATATAGAACCATTTTATGTTATGTAAATGAATCAAAAAGTATATTAATTGTATGTTATGTATACCAGTTACCAGAATATTCAAAATATATATATTCTTCCCAGCATTATATAAACCAATATACACATTATGCAAATATAATATCTTAACTTAAAGAAATAGACTCAAAACACATGTGAGACACCTGGTGGTTGAAGGTGATATTACCTTAAAATCATCGCTCTCCTGGAAAGGGGTTGGTGAGAATCAGGGCAGTTAACTCCCATATTTGCAAACAACCAATACGCAAGCAACACATACATTTTGGGCAAAACTTATTATAATTTTATTATAGCATTGTCTGAGATAATATTTAAGACAAGGAAAATGAGATGAATAGGAGACTCACTCCCACAGGACGGAGGACACCCAGGGAGACACACTGGGGGGGGAGATGCAGCCACACACTCCCAGACAGACTTACACTCACAGACTCAGACACATGCACCATACTTGAAGACATATCTTTACATTCATAAAGATTCCTGAAACCCCGATGAGCAGACATCTTAAATTTTCTGGTAACCAGTAATCCAGCCTAAATAGCCATTTTAGAATGGGTAATTATGTAATTTTTGATTTTATCTTGAATTCATGTTTTTTCCCTCTAAAATATTGATGTATTGAATATTCTGAAATTGATGATTTTTCTCCAGAATTAATAACCTGGTAGATTTTTCTCTTAAGTTTCAATTTTTCATTATATTTTTCTTGGTGCATAGTCCCAATTTTAGTGACAAAACAAACGTCTAATTTATTTCACATTGTTAACCACTTACTTACCTGCAGTATAGTAACGGTTAGACGTGTGAAATACAGACATTCTGTTTAATTGTCATTTACATAAGGTTATTAATTCTACCGACAGGATATCATGGCAAAAGTATGTCAAAGGGACTGCATGCCAATTTTTACGGATGTTTTTATTGATTTTTAAGTCGTTCATGCAACGCAATTGGTATTTTAATTTCATGTGAATATTTGTTTTTTGTCAAACAATAAATGTAACTATTTTATATGATCACAGGTCTCTGTGAATAAGTTTCATATTATAGACTGTATCATATAGATTATCTTGTATCTTAAATAATAATAATAAATACTGTGCGGGCAAAACTGGCCTTAAAAAAGCACAACAGAGACAAGGGCCTCATCCTCACAACCGTGGCTGGTGGTTGTGAATGCCCCCCATGTAAATGAGTATGGTGTACATCATACTCCTACCCATTTACCAAAAAAGTGTCAAAAAGTAATAAAAACACAGAGAGACAATTCCTTTATAAGAAAAAAAAAAAAAAAACTGTGTCCCCCAATGTAAATCCATTGCCAATCACGCCACCACCCACACCCAAAAAAACGCTACCGCCACCCATGAAGTCTGGTCACCTACTGCAGGCTCTACCATTTGACATTTCTTATATAGGTAAGGCACAGGGCCACCTGGCTACATCACCTGGTCGTCCTGCCCTCTTGTGACGTCACGGACCAGTGCATGAGTAGTCCGGCTTCCTCCATTCAAATGTGAATAAGCTCCTAGCTAATCTGAAAAGCTGGTTAATTAGGATATGTTGTCCAAGTTGACGTCATTCTTGTCTGGCAAAAACTAAGAAAGTGGGAGTGGGTACCTGTCAAAAAAGGTACCTGCTTCTCCAGGGATGGGGTGGAGGATGAGTTGTACTTCACTTTTCAATGAAGGTCCTATAGAGAAAATAGATGAGATCCCTATGCCAGCTTTGCTTAAAAAGTGGAAGCAAGTGCTTGGGAATGGTAAATTCAGTCACATCAGATGTTTTTATTGTCAAAGATTGGAGCAGATAGCTAGAGAGAGACATGCTGGAAAAACCGACAGGCTGGCATTTAAAGGACAGGATAAATAGAGATGCAGGTTTATTCTTTCTGATGAAAATCTAAACCTTAGCTTGAGAACATCACACAACCAATGTTGGAACCATACAATGATTTTAGAGCCAGAAATGGGCACATAGAATGATAATTGTTAGCAGTTAACTGTGTATATTGGCCTAGTTGGAAGGAACATACAACCCCAATTCCAAAAAAGTTGTGTAAAATCGACATAAAAACCGAAAGCAATAATTCGAAAATCCCACAAACCCATATTTTATTCACAATAGAAAACATATCAAATGTTTAGAGAGAACAACACGATAAAAAAGATGATAAAAAAAATGATGAATAGAACTCACTTTTTAGAAGTGAAGGAGGTGTAAAACATCTGGGGAGCCGTGGATCTCGCTCGGGCTCTGAGGAGGGCACCTGGTATGAGTGAGACTCATACCAGCCACCCTCCTCAGAGCCCGAGCAAGATCCACCGCACCCCAGACGTTCTAAAAGTGAGTTCTATTCATCACCTTTTATATCGTGTTGTTCTCTCTATGCATAACTGCCCTTTTTACCTCCAGAAGGCTGGCCCCCTATTCCCCTGTTCGCATTAACTTCATATAGGTATCCAGGACCTATATTTTTAGGGGAGCTGCCTCCACTTGTGCTTCACCTGCCTTTTTGTCCTGCTGTCCCATCTAATTTGAACCCCCTCCCCTTCCTTCCCCATCCATCAGTATTACAGTAGTGCCATAGTAACTTCTTCGTATAAAATGCTTAAACTGGGAAAATGTACCATTTAAAAAATAAATAAAAATAAGATAATTTTGAAATTGACAACAGCAACAAAATAGATGGGATAGGGCAACAAAAAGCTGGCAAAGTAAGTGGTACTTACAAGGAAGAGCTGGAAGAACATTTTTCAACTAATTCGGTTAATTGACAACAGATCAGTAACATGACTGGGTATAAAAAGAGCATCTTAGAGAGTCAGAGTGTCACATAAGTAAAGGTGGGCAGAGGTTCACGAATCTGTCTAAAAATGTTCAAACATTTCAGAATGATGTTCTTCAACATAAAACTGCAAAGACTTTAAACATATCAATATCTACAGTACATAATATCATCAAAAGATTCAGAGAATCTGGAGAAATCTCTGTGTGCAAAGGAGATGGCCAAAATGCAATATTGGATGCCCGTGATCTTTGGGCCCTCAGACTGCCCTGTATTAAAAACAGGCATGATTCTGTGATGGACATCACTGCATGATCTCAGGAATACTTCCCAAAATCACTGTCTGTGATGTCAGTTTGCAGCACCATCCAAAAGCGCAAGTTAAAGCTCTATCATGCAAAAAAGAAGCCATATCTGAACATGGTCCAAAAATGCTGCAGTATTGCAGTATATGCAGTATGCCCACTTAAAATGGTCTGTTGCAAAGTGGAAAACCGTTCTGTAGTTAGACAAATTTAATGTTCTTTTTGGCAACCATGGGCACCACACCCTCTAGACCAGTGGTTCTCAACTCCTGTCCTCAGGACCCACTAACAGGCCAGATTTTAAGTATTACCTTGGTGAGATGCAGACTAGAATGCTGCAATCCCTGAGCAGCAAATTATATCACCTGTGATGCATTTCAGTTATCTTGCAAACCTGGCCTGTTGGTGAGCCCTGAGGACTGGAGTTGAGAACCACTGTTCTAGACTAAAGAGGAGAGGAACCTTCCAACTTGCTATCAGCACTTAATTCAAAAGCATCTTTGATGGTATGGGGGTGCATTACTGCGTATGGACTGGACAGCTTGCACATCCTGAAAGGCAACATCAATGCTGAAACATATATGCAGGTCTTGGAGAAGTATATACTCCCATCCAGACAATGTGTTTTTCAGGGAAGGCTTTGCATATTTCAGCAGGACAATGCTAAACTGCATACTGCATCTATGACAACAACATGGCTTCATGGTAGAAGAGTCCAGGTGCTTAACTGGCCTGTCTATACCTATAAACGTCGATACCTCTAAGACTTCTGTACATTCCAAGACAAATATTTAATCAAAGTAAAACAATAAAAAAAAAAATGTATAGAAGGAAATAACAACTTCAAGTATTTTAAAGGCTGTGTTTTTCTTGCTTGTACCTGCATTTATTTAACTTGGTTGTAGGGTCTCTTTAAGGCAGCCCATACATTAGTAAAAAAAAAAATTTCATTCAACCAGCAGGTTAATGAAAAAACTGATTTGATTCTGCCATCCACACATTTGAGGTGGATGGGGAAATCCTCCCCGCTTTGTATATTGACAGCAAGCAGGCTTCCCAGCCATCAGAAAACACTAATAAGCGCTGCATTCTATAGCAAGCACTATGTGGGGAAAATCCGACAGGGCGGTCGTACAAAAGTTGATCGGTAGATTGACTTCTGTACAACCAGTCTGCCCATACATGAAATTCAGCTGGTTCCTGCTGAACCAGCCACATTTTGATCTATGTATGGACGGCTTTAGTTATCAGTGGTCCAGTTGGATGTATTCCCCCTTTAGAAGAACAAATCCTCATATAGGTTCAAAGCCTCCAGTACTTCCAGATACTTTGACAACCTCATGGTATATAATCAGTGTTGTTCGAATAGGGGACGCAATTGCAACCCGGCCTGCTGAATACCTGCATATGAGGGGCGGTGTAGGTGGCATATAATTGAATAAGCACTAGCATATGTGTAAAACGGGTCAACAACAGCTACAGCATACTCTGTCTTTTGTGCTGTCTTCATTTGATATATGGAATAAAGGATGAAGCATCTCTACAATTTCCTCTATAATACAATTATCATTTGCTAATCTATAATTGCAGATAGAAACAGACAAACTGTATTGTAGCAAAGGCTAAAAATACACGATACATATTATAAATATGAAGTAACAGAAAGCTTCAGAACTTAGGCATGATAAAGTATAACTAAAGGCAAAACATCGTTTTTTAGCTTTTGTTAGAATGCAGAGGGGTTAGAACACTTGTCAGTTTTTATTGCTGTCTCTGCCCCCCATTAAGGAGATTCACCCTCTATTTGTCCTGTTTTTTATTATCATTAAAAGTGACAGTAAAAAAGATTCCGGAGTTTTGTGGTTGTCCCCAGAAAAATAATAGAGGGGAGATCTTCCAATGGGGAAACTAGTTCTTGTGACCTGGGGGTCCCCAAGGAATTTCCTTTCCCTTAATTTGCAAGGATTTCCTCTAACTTCCTGTTTTGGCTATTGGACAGGAAGTGAAGGGAAATCTACACAATAGGACACAGATGGCAAAAATCTGACTGGTCTATCTGGTTATAACCTTTCCTTGCTCTATCCAAAATGAAAAAAAAGTTAGGCCTATAGTTCTACTTTAATACATTTTTAAAGTTACTGTACATGCAAAATTATGCAGTATCATAATGATGAACTTCAAAGTAAAATCTCCCAGTGACACCAATGTGCTGAAATCTGATGGTTTGGGTGTTTGCTCTTTGCACATTTTCATCAAAGAAATCAAATGTTATAACACTTTAACTTGCAAATCTAAACCTTCTCCACCACCATAATCAATATACAGGAAGGGACTTTGAAGGTCACTGTCTTGTAAAGCCGCGTACACACGACCGGTTTTCTCAGCAAGAAACTACAAGAAAACTGTTGGGAGAGCTTTCTTGCCGAGAAAACCGTTCGTGTGTATGCTTTCTCGTCGAGAAAACTGTCCAAAATCTTGACGAGAAAAAAGACGACCTGCGGTCTTTTTTCTCGTCGGAATCTCAGTTTTTCTCGCCATGATTCTCGTCAGACTGTTTTTGGACGAGAAAACCGTTCGTGTGTATGCTTTTCCGAGTCTTCAAAAACCGGGCATGGTCAGACTCAAGTATGAGACGGGAGCGCACCTTCTTGTAAAACTAGCGTTCGTAATGGAGATAGCACATTTGTCACACTGTAACGAACTGAAAGCACGAAGTCTGAAAAGCGCGAATCGTCTCTTCCCAAACTTTTACTAACACGCGGCAACACAAGATTAGCAAAAGCAGCCCAAGGGGTGGCGCCATGAGAATTGAACTTCCCCTTTATACTGCCATCGTACGTGTTGTACGTCACCGCGCTTTTAGACTGACGAGATTTTGGATTCACAGTGTGTATGCAAGGAAAGCTTGACAAGAATCTCGTCAAGCTTGACAAGAAACCCGTCGAGAAAAACATTGGTTTTTTTCCGACTAGATTCTCGGTCGTGTGTACGAGGCTTCAGAGTTTTGAAACCTAGACCCAAGTTTTCTAAGTGAAATCTTCTGATCAGAGCTGTCTTATACTAACAGACAGTCAGCGAGGACACAGCCCCGGACTCCGCTGATTCAGCTCTTTCCCAATTGGTCAGATGGATGGCTGTGATAGGTTTTGACTTGGCACTATGACAAGATTTGGAGAACTGCCACAGCCAGCACGATGACAGGCGAATGCAATCTGCAGACACAAATGACACAAGGACAAAGATCTATAGACTCCCAACACATATGCAGTCAAAAGAGATGTCAGCTATAAAAGAAAACTACATGGACAGGAGCCAACCTCACACATTTTATTAATAATAAAGAGCATTTATCATGAGATACCTTTAAAATGCACTGCTCCACAATGTAAGACTACCATGTCACACTGCAAAGACAATTCTCCTCCTCTATATATTCTGCCTGAACAGAAGTGTAATTATGGTGAGGATGATGCATCATCCAGACTGGTGACATTGAAAGATACTTATCACAGGATTGAAAAGGAAGTTAGTTAAAAAAATATCAGTACTATAATTCTTATTAAAGGAAAACATCAGTTTCGTTAAAAATGTTTATATTGTACAGCGTATATTGTACAACTGCTACACAAGTCATTTTGAAATGTAATATTATTAAAAATGAGCTATCCATTTATCATTCTGTTGCCAGCTAGGATTTTCTAAAACGAATAAATCATAAATATATTATTGTGGTCAGCCCTTCCACCTGACAGCACTAGAGTCCCTTTTGTCCCTAATGCTTTGTCCAGTGTCCTGCATGCAGTTTTATATTATAAAAACTGTTCTTTCTGCCTGGAAACTGGAGATTTTTCATAGCAACCAAAAAGTGTCCCTTTACGTCAAAAGTGGTTTTAGACCAGCTAGAAAACAGCGATAATAAATTAGAATCACTTGCAGAATTTGTGGGGAAATTCGTCATCAAACACTGAAAGTAATGACAACGACAATTCTGCAACTGAGCAAATTTCAGTGTTTTTGATTTGATTACATTATTGAATAATCTTTATTATTATATTATTATTTGTTATAATTATTTATAGTTATTTATTACATTATAATTTATGATTTTGTGTTTCAAACTTTATCATACCCGGGATGTCTACTAGACTCTTGTTTGGACAGATTTAAGTGTTATTCCTAAGAATTACAGGCCTACAATATAAAACGCCAAATTTCCATGCAAAATAATTGTACCGCTTTGAGCATCAAAAATCTGACATAATCATACCGCCAGGGAGGTTAACCACTTAAGCCCCGGACCATTTCGGGCCATTAGGACCAGGCCTGTTTTTGGGATTCGGCACTGCGCTGCTTTAACTGTAAATTGTGCGGACATGCAATGTTGTACCCAAATGAAATTTGCGTCCTTTTCTTCCCACAAATAGAGCTTTCTTTTAATGGTATTTGATTGCCTCTGCGATTTTTAGTTTTTGCGATATAAACAGAAAAAGACCGAAAATTTTGAAAAAAAATGATATTTTCTAATTTTTGTTATAAGAAAAATCGAATAAACTCAATTTTAGTCATACATGTAGGCCAAAATGTATTCAGCCACATGTCTTTAGTAAAAAAAATGTCAATAAGCGTATATTTATTGGTTTGCGCAAAAGTTATAGCGTTTACAAACTAGGGTACATTTTCTGAAATTTACACAGCTTTAAATTTATGACTGCCTATCTCATTTCTTGAGGTGCTAAAATGGCAGGGCAGTACAAACCCCCCCCAAATGACCCCATTTTGGAAAGTAGACACCCCAAGGAAATTGCTGAGAGGCATGTTGAGCCCATTGAATATTTTTTTTTTTTGTCCCAAGTGATTGAATAATGACAAAAAAAAAAAAAAAATTACAAAAAGTTGTCACTAAATGATATATTGCTCACACATGCCATGGTTATATGTGGAATTGCACCCCAAAATACATTCTGCTGCTTCTCCTGAGTACGGGGATACCACATGTGTGGGACTTTTTAGGAGCCTAGCCACGTACGGGACCCCGGAAACCAAGCACCGCCTTCAGGATTTCTAAGGGCGCAAATTTTTGATTTCACTCCTCACTACCTATCACAGTTTCGAAGGCCATAAAATGCCAAAATAGCACAAAACCCCCCCAAATGACTCCATTTTGGAAAGTAGACACCCCAAGCTATTTGCTGAGAGGCATGTTGAGTCCATGGAATATTTTATATTTTGCCACAGGTTGCGGGAATATGACAAACTTTTTTTTTTTTGCACAAAGTTGTCACTAAATGATATATTGCTCACACATGCCATGGGCATATGTGAAATTACACCCCAAAATACATTCTGCTGCTTCTCCTGAGTACGGGGATACCACATGTGTGGGACTTTTTGGGAGCCTAGCCGCGTACGGGACCCCAAAAACCAAGCACCGCCTTCAAGGTTTCTAAGGGCATAAATTTTTGATTTCGCTCCTCACTACCTATCACAGTTTTGAAGGCCATAAAATGCCAAGATGGCACAAAACCCCCACAAATGACCCCATTTTGGAAAGTAGACACCCCAAGCTATTTGCTGAGAGGCATGTTGAGCCCATTGAATATTTTATTTTTTTGTCCCAAATGATTGAATAATGACAAAAAGAAAAAAAAAATGTACAAAAAGTTGTCACTAAATGATATATTGCTCACACATGCCATGGTTATATGTGAAATTACACCCCAAAATACATTCTGCTGCTTCTCCTGAGTATGGGGATACCACATGTGTGGGACTTTTTGGGAGCCTAGCCGTGTACGGGACCCCAAAAACCAAGCACCGCCTTCAAGGTTTCTAAGGGCATAAATTTTTGATTTCACTCCTCACTACCTATCACAGTTTTGAAGGCCATAAAATGTCAAAATAGCCCAAAACCCCCACAAATGACCCCATTTTGGAAAGTAGACACCCCAAGCTATTTGCTGAGAGGCATGGTGAGTATTTTACAGCTCTCATTTGTTTTTGAAAATTAAGAAAGACATTTTTTTTTTTTTTTTTTTTTTCTTTTTTTACATTTTCAAAACTTTGTGACAAAAAGCGAGATCTGCAAAATACTCAACATACCTCTCAGCAAATAGCTTGGGGTGTCTACTTTCCAAAATGGGGTCATTTGGGGGGGTTTTGTGCCATCTGGGCATTCCATGGCCTCCGAAACTGTGATAGGCAGTGAGGAGTGAAATCAAAAATTTACACCCATAGAAATCCTGAAGGCGGTGCTTGGTTTTTGGGGTCCCGTACGCGACTAGGCTCCCAAAAAGTCCCACACATGTGGTATCCCCGTACTCAGGAGAAGCAACAGAATGTATTTTGGGGTGTAATTCCACATATGCCCATGGCATGTTTGAGCAATATATAATTTAGTGACAACATTTTGTACATTTTTATTTATTTTTATTTTTTTGGTCATTATTCAATCACTTGGGACAAAAAAAAAAATATTCAATGGGCTCAACATGCCTCTCAGCAAATAGCTTGGGGTGTCTACTTTCCAAAATGGGGTCATTTGGGGGGGTTTTGAACTGTCCTGGCATTTTATGCACAACATTAGGAAGCTTATGTCACACATCATCCACTCTTCTAACCACTTGAAGACAAAGCCCTTTCTGACACTTTTTGTTTACATGAAAAAAAAAAATTTTTGCAAGAAAATTATGTTGAACCCCCAAACATTATATATTTTTTTAAAGCAAAGGCCCTACAGATTAAAATAGTGGGTGTTGCATTTTTTTTTTCCACACAGTATTTGCGCAGCAATTTTTCAAACACATTTTTTGGGGGAAAAACACACTTTTTTTATTTTTAATGCACTAAAAAACACTATATTGCCCAAATGTTTGATGAAATAAAAAAGATGATCATAGGCCGAGTACATGGATACCAAACACGACATGCTTTAAAATTGCGCACAAACGCGCAGCGGCGACAAACTACATTCATTTTTAAAAGCATTTAAAAGCCTTTACAGGTTACCACGTTAGATTTACAGAGGAGGTCTACTGCTAAAATGACTGCCCTCGATCTGACCTTCGCGGTGATACCTCACATGCATGATGCAATTGCTGTTTACATATGACGCTAGACCGACGCTTGCGTTCGCCTTTGCGCAAGAGCAGGGGGGGACAGCGGTGCTTTTTTTTTTTTTTTTTTTTTTTATCATTTATTTGGCTTTTTTATTTTATTTTTAAACTGTGCCTTCCATATTTTATTTTTTTACCATTTTTATCGTTATCTCAGGGAATGTAAATATCCCCTATGATAGCAATAAGTAGTGACAGGTACTCTTTTTTTGAAAAAAATTGGGGGGTTAGACCCTAGATCTTTCCTCTGCCCTCAAAGCATCTGACCACACCAAGATCGGTGTGATAAAATGCTTTCCCAATTTCCCAATGGCGCTTTTTATATCCGGGGGGGGGACATTCCCTCCCACTGCTTGTAAAAGCAGTCTAGAGGCTAATTATCTGCTAGAATTGCTTTTACATGAAAGCCGGCTGCTGGCTGAAAAGAATGATACCAAGATGATACCTAAACCCGCAGGCATCATTCTGGTATAAACATTCAAAGTCCAGCAACATACCAGTACGTTGCTGGTCCTTGTTGGACATGTATTGTAATCTTTTTTTTCATACAGCCTATTGGCTGAACGAAAAAAAGAGATTGATTGGTGGGTATGCCCACCATTAGAATACCTCCCTTCATCCACCCACTTCTAATGATAGGCATATATGCCGAAGCATGGGGGCATCCTCCCGCAAAAAAGTTATGCCGCGTACACACGGTCAAGCCTTCGTCGGAATTTCGACCGTATGTACGCGGCATAAAAGGTTATGCCGCGTACACACGGTCGGACTTTTCCACGGGCAAGCCTCCGTTGGAATTTCGACCGTATATACGCGGCATTAGGAGCAAAATCGCTCCTCCGCCCCTGCTGCCCCCATGCTTCGGCATATATGCTCTTTTTTTTAACTGTGGTGTCACGGCTTTATGTATCGTGGGAGCAAACGCTGTTGCTGTCAAGATAAATAATTCCGCGCTGCAGTTGAATGGCGCACCTGAAAACAAAAAATTACATACCTGAAAAGCAAGCATGATAAAACATTGCAGAATAGAATACAGTAAAAAAGAGCAGAACAATAGAGAGAAAATAGAGAGAGAGAGAACAATAAAACGACAACTATTTTTGTTTTTTTTATTTTATATTTTTTTTGTGTTTTGTTTTTTACGTTTTTTTTTTCTTTTTTACACTTTTTTTGTAACTTTACAACTGTAATGGTTCGGGTCTCTCAAAATGTAATGGCATCTTGGGAGACCCTGTGTAAGTGTGTCCTTGTCTGTGAAATGCTGTACCCTACGCTAAAACTTCACTTTTGAGTGGTAGCGTTCAAAACATTCACCTTGGACTGGTTGATATTGATGGTTGCTATGGACTGGTTGCTATGGACGGTTGCTATGGACAGTTGCTATGGACGGTTGCTACGGATTGGTTGTTATGGACGGTTGCTATGGATTGGTTGCCATGGACAGTTGCTATGGACTGGATGCTATGGATAGTTGCTATGGATGGTTGCTATGGACAGTTGCTATGGACGGTTGCTATGGACTGGTTGCAATGGATGGTTGCTATGGACAGTTGCTATAGACTGGTTGCTATGGATGGTTGCTATGGACGGTTGCTATGGACTGGTTGCTATGGACGTTTGCTATGGACTGGTTGATATGGATCAGGCCTGTCTCTGCGAACGCTGCAGTTATGTGTATTGTGTTTGGTAAGTGACAGTGATCGATCGATACTGCACTTGGGTGGGCTGGGCTGGGCTGGGCTGGGCGGAGGGGCTAAACGCAGGCGCTAGCAGGTATCTGGGCTGATCCCGCTAACACTGCGTTTTTGGGAACCCTAAACCGCTGGGGATGCTAGTATAGATCTGATCAGATACTATACCACTAAGGGGGGTGTATGCTTTGCGCGTGGGTGTTAGCGTTACTGGCACTAACCTAACACTGCCTGGGGCGACGCAGACCCTCTCTGGCGCTAAAACCTAATTGATCTCACCCGCCGGGCGATCAGGGGGGTTAAACCTTTATTGGGTTATATACGGCGGGTGCCCTGATGCTATAAAAAGCAAACTAATCAACCAGCGTCACCCGTAACCTTTATATGGTGATCACTGGTGAAAGGGTTAACTAGGGGCAATCAGGGGGTTAAAACCTTTATTAGGTTAAATATGGGGGTACCTGACACTATATAAAAACCTGACGGGTAACCTAAATAACTAAATAACTTACTGGCTAACCAGTGACACCAGTGACGCTTATACGGCGATCACTGGTGAAAGGGTTAACTCTAGGGGCAATCAGGGGGTTAAAATAATATATGGGGGTACCTGACACTAATAAAAACCTGCGGCGAACCTAAAAAAAAATAACTAATAATCTAAAACACCAGCGACACAAATACAGCGATCGGAAAAACAATCGCTTAGTGACGCTGAAGTTAGGGGGTGAAAGGGTTACCTGGGGGGTGATCAAGGGGTTAAACCTTTATTAGGGGGGGGTTAGGGGGCTACCCTGGACCTAAAGGGGCCTAATCCTAACTGCCCTGCAACTTTTTACAATCACAGATGACACTAAATGCAGTGATCAGTAAAATAAATGATCACTGCAATCAGTGACACTGTGATTGGGGGCTTTGGGGTGACCTGGGGGGTGATCTGGGGGTGACTGGGGGGTGATTTGTGTGCCTATGTGTACCTACGTGTCAGTGGACTGTTGGTGCACTAACCTCTGTCTTCACTCCTCGGCGCCGGGAACGAAAAGACCGCGGCGAGGGAGATGACATCACTTCCTCCAGCCTTGTTTACATCACATGGCGGAGGAAGCATTTTCATTGGCCGGGAGCGATCGCGAGGGGGGGGGGGCGGAATCGAGCGGCCGCCCCCTCATGCCTGATCGCTCCCGAACACTTAACGGCCGCTCACTGCAGTGAAGGGGGGTCCGGATGGACCCCCCAACTGCACAAAGGCGATCACGTAGATCTACGTGATTCTGCCTGTCCGTGCCATTCTGCCGACGTAAATCGGCGGTGGGCGGTCGTTAAGTGGTTAAATACTCCAAAACAAGCTGACGGATTAATTGGCTTCTGTCTACATTGGCACTAATATATGTATGTATGAATGTGAGTTGGGGATCTTAGATTGTAAGCTCCTTGAGGGCAGAGACTGATGTGAATGTACAATATAGATATACACAATATTACCAAAAGTATTGGGACACCTGCCTTTACAAGCACATGAACTTTAATGGCATCCCAGTCTTACTCCATAGGGTTCATTATTGAGTTGGCCCACCCTTTGCAGCTATAACAGCTTCAACTCTTTTGGAAAGGCTGTCCACAAGGTTTAGGAATGTGTCTATGGGAATGTTTGACCATTCTTCTATAAGCACATTTGTGAGGTCAGGGACAGATGTTGGACGAGAAGGCCTGGCTCGCAGTCATCTGCCTCCTAATGTAAGGAGGCCTCTGATCATCCATCTCCCGCAGGGGGTGGTGATCACCGCCTTCCTGTCCATCTGCCGCCAAGGGGTTTGGGGGACTCGCCGTCTTCCCATCCATCTCCCACAGGGGGGATCACCGCCTTCCCGTCCGTCTCCCGCAGACACCAGCCACCACAGCTCCTCATCATCTGCATTAACCTACTAAATCGTGCATGTAGTTGTGGGGAGCTTACAGAGTGGCCCTATTCACTGAAAGCGTCAGGGGTATAATTCCTGCCACAGCCGTAAAGTGAAGCATCATGGCTGTGGCATGTGTACACCCCTGGCCTCTACCTCTGCAGCTATAAAGGAGATAGCAGATGGGGATAGTAAAAGCGCAGCTCAACCGTAGGGTTTTACTGCCCCCAATCTCATACGTGAATGAGCCGTTTCACTCCTAATTGTGGTACAGTCAATAAAGCATGTGGGTAAAAGGACTGTGGCACGTGTGTGCTGAGAAAAGAGGAAGTAGGCTCAGGTGTTATTTAATAACCCCCCATAATTCCCTCCCACTGTGCAAATTGGCCACACCCACAATTCGGTGTGGTGTGCATCGTTTTGTCTCACTAATTTCTTTTCGGGGAGGGGGCGGTGTAAAAATTTTTTTTATCGGCCCGGTTGCCAGATGTGCTAGGTATTCCACTGATGGGTGCATAGCTGCATTAAAAATTTTTTTTTTAAAGGCTTTGATTTTCTCCTTAATAAAACACCAAGCACCATGACTATAAAGATACACCTGACTAGCATCAGAAAATTGTTTCCAAAATATATGATTATATCTGATCTCGATCTTCATTACTTCCTCATCTTATTTAATAGCGTGTTCACATCAGAAAGAAATTATTTCAGAAGAATGTGTTAGTGCAATAATGACAGTAAGGTCAAGGCTAACTCTGAACGAGAAAAATGTAAACTGGTGGAATATACAGAAATGAACAATTGATCTATATTTTCTATGCTTGATAAGAACTGCCTGTAACTGTTAGCAAACAAAATCAATGTTTTAGATCCCAAATGCCAGACAGGAAGATTCAATTCTAATTATTGGCTTTGGCAATAGATAAGCTCTCATTTACCACCAAGGATCTTCTAAAAAGTTCAGTTGCACAAGGACAAATGTTCACCAACCTCTTACAAAGTCCAGCAGGTGTGGTTCAGATAAATATCAAACATAATGTGGGCATAGACCTCTGACCTCACAAAGATGCCTACTCTATTCCCAGGATCCCAATGGTACCATAGTCTCTTTAGTAATTCTAATTTAAGATACTGCAAATGACAACAAGATAATCTAAAGCAGGTCAAATCAGAAAAGTCAAAAAATCACACGAAAAATTGCGCTTTTAAAGCGATCGCAGGATAATCTGATCGTTGGTACACAGCTTTCGAGAGCCGATCATGACAGTTTATCTAAAATTATCCGAAGCGACAAACATTAAAAATGTTCTTGTATGATACCAGATCATACGATTTCCATTTAATCAGTACAGTTTTTGTCCGAAAATACAAATCCAATACATTACATCACTCCCGAAGTTGTATTCTGTCGTACGTGAATTTTCAGAAATTGAGTAACCTATTCATTTTCGATATGGAGACTAGCAAAAAAAAAACAGATGATCATTCGTCTGATATTCTCATCATTTGTACAACTCTTAACTCCACTGGCTAACCCCCCACCCTGGGGGACTAAAGTTGGTTCGCTCTATGCATTAAATGCAACATTTCACCAAAATACTAAAATATCTGCATGGAGACCCATGTGGGTGGATGCAGAAGTTTTTTTACCTTAAATTAGAACCATGGGCAAAACCCTTTTTTTTTCATTTGGATAGAGCAGGGGAGGGTTATAACCCCTGTAAGATTTTGTTTGGCCATTTGTGTCCCATTGCAAAGATTTCACTTCCTGTCCCATAGCCAAACAGGAAGTGAAAGGAAATCCCTGCAAATTAAGGGAAATCCTAGGGGACCGCCAGGTCACCAGAACTAGTCTCCTCATTGGATGATTTCCCCTCTATTACTTTTCTGGGGACAAATTTTGTATTTTATTTTACTTTCAATGATAATGGTAAACAGAGCAAAGAGAGGGTGAATCTCCCTAATGGGGGCACAGACATAAATAAAAACTGATAGGTGTTCTAATACCTCTCTACTCTGTCCAAAACTGAAAAAGTTTTGCCTTTAGGCTACTTTCACACTGCGGCACGGGCGGTGATGGCGGTAAAGCGGCTCTATTTTTAGCAGTGCTTTACTGTTGTTTTTTGCGGTGCTATTTGCCCGCTAGCGGGTGCCTTTAACCCCCGCTAGCAGCCGAAAAAGGGTTAAAACTGCCGGCAAAGCACCGATGCAGCAGCGCTTTTCTGGTGGTTCAGCCGCGCTGCCTATTGATTTCAATGGGCATGGGCGCTGTAGGAGTGGTGCATACACCACTCCTACAGCACCTCAAAGATGCGGCTAGCAAGGCCCGAGGGAGTGGAGGAGGAGGCTCTTTCAGGGCACTTTGCAGGCGCTATTTTTAGCGCTATAGCACCTGCAAAGCGCTTCAGTGTGAAAGTAGCCTTAAGCCCCATACACACGGTAGGACTTTTTGACAACAAACTTCAAAATAAGCAAGTTTTCAAAAAAATCCTACCGTGTGTACATTCCATCGGACAAACTTTTTCGGTTTTCATCGGACAAAAGTTCGCTCTGCAAACGGACAAACTTTTCGGGAACAAAAGTCCTACGGTGCAAAGTCCTGCCGTGTGTACAGAAATCCATCGGATTTTTGTCTGAAGTACAAACACACATGCCCAGAACCAATGTTAAAATCAACCAACAATAGCAGAAGTTGACCAAAGGGTGGCGGTAAAGAGTAGAAAAGAGCAGAAAAAACACGTGATGTTGGGAAAGTTTTGGAAAAGTTTGCAGAAAAGTCCTGCTGTGTGTATGCTAAAGCCCCGTACACACGGTCGGACTTTTGGCCAACAAACTTAATTTTGAGCAAGTTGGACCAACAATCCGACCGTGTGTATGCTCCATCGGACAAACTTTTTTTTTTTTTTCATCGGACAAAAGTTGGGTCTGCAAACGGACAAACTTTTGGCCAACAAAAGTCCGATGGAGCAAAGTCCGACCGTGTGTACAGAAAACCATAGGACTTTTGTCCGATGGACAAAACAACTAATGTTAAAATCAACCAACAATAGCAGAAGTTGACCAAAGGGTGGCGGTAAAGAGCAGAAAAGAGCAGAAAAACCATGTGATGTTGCAAAAAGTTTTGGGAAAGTTTGCAGAAAAGTCCTGTGGTGTGTATGCTATGGGTGTGCCCGGCCAACTCCACGGAAAAGTCAGATGGAAGTCCGACCGTGTGTACGAGGCTTATGGGTGTTCCTGGCCAACTCCCTTCAGACAAAAATCCACGGAAAATTTTGTTTGAAGTCCGACCGTGTGTTCGAGGCTTAAGTTTTACTTTAATGCAGAGAATGCATTAGGTACAAATCCTTCTTCCTTTAGAACCACTTTAAGGTCAGTGTTAGGTTAGGGTTAGTCTCTGTTCCTTAAAGAGGAACTGCAGTCTACTCACATAATTTGTAATAAAAACATCTTTGCCATTCTGAAGTTTCCCTCCAACCACTTTGCATATTATTTTATATATACTGTGATTCTGTACTTGCCAAATATACTGCAGAATTCTCCCACTCCCCCTCCCTTCCTGGCAAACTCTCACGAGAGTGAGAGAGAGAGTTGTGCATGATGTCATAAGCCTAGGCTAATTACCAGACAAGAAACAGGAAGTGGGCTGTATAAGGTATTTACTGGCAGAAAAAAAGTGTTTCCCTATCCAAAGTTAAAACAAGAAGGGCAGTAGATTTAATAGATGGAAAGTTGAAAAAATGACTGAGGCTGGGTTCACACCTCTGATGGATGTGGCTCGCCGCAGGGGTCCGGTGCGTCCCTGTTCTCCGTTTCAAAGACGAATTAGGGCCGAATTTTTTTGTCTGAATTCTGCTCTGAAACAGAGCCAAAGACGCACAGCACTCCTGTGCAAGCCGCTCCACAGCTGCAACAGAGATATGTGAACCGGCTCCATAGAGAGTTGGTCACAATCTCCTGTCATGCGAATTGGATGCGGGGAATTGGATGCATAGGTCCGCTTTAATATCTAATATTATGCTGCCAGCTAATGAGAAGCCTTTTTTGGTATAAGGATAGTTCCAGGATAGTTGAAATGAGCTTTCCTAGCGCCCAGAAGCCATTTAAGGCTCACTATAACCTTAAAAGCCACTTTTATTTGATCTTTACCAATGACTTTGCAATTTCATTTAATGGCAAAAGCTCACAAATATTATGGCAAATAAAAGACCTATAATTTTGAACCTTCAACGACTTGTTAATGTACAATTATTTCTCATTGCAATGGCAAATGCTGATATTGTATTTGTAAAAATGTGAATAAAAACATTGGAAAACAAAAGACCTACAATTTTGCGCATTTCTTTCTATACAAAAGGGAGAACAAGCCCTGAGGCTGTAGACTTCCAGTGATCCAGTGAGGTGTCTCTGGAGTTTTGCTGTCGGGAATCCTAGAGAACTCAGATTGAAATTGTCAGTAAATAGCTAGCAACTCACCATTTACTTGTACCTATTGTTTGGAATCCTTAATAGAAAATCACTTTACACCCTAAATGGGCAGTAAGTAGCTTACACTGTGTTAATGACCTTCTCCCCTCCCTCGATAACTGGGTTTGGGCATGGTGATTGGTCACTCAGGCTGAAGCGCTGCATTCTGGGAGGTCTTTTTTTTACAGAAAAACGGAGCGGGATGGGAATGCAGCGGAGGTGAATATATAGATGGGCGGGCGAGCCTGGAGCTTAGCCCTGAATGCACAAAATAACAGATTCTCTTGAAATAGACTCAGTCAATTAAAGCGGAGGTCCACCCAGAAAAAAAAAATACATTAAAAATCCTAAAAAATAAATTAAAAAATTAATAGAAAAAAATATATATATACTCACTCGAAATGCCTGTTTTTATGCGGAAGTCCCCTAATCTGCCTTCTACTGTGACTCTTCCTTGTCCTCGGATTGAGAACTTCCGTTTCCTCTTCTTGTGAATGGGGCGCACTGCCTTCTGGGAACTGTGCGTATCCCAGGGGGAAAGGCGCCCATTCACAAAGCGCCGTGCGAGAGGCACATGCGCAGTAGGAAACGGGCAGTGAAGCCCTAAGGCTTCACAGGCTGTTTCCCTTAGTCAGGATGGAGGAGCCGGGAGCCTGGCAGCAGCGATCGATCGCCGTGGTGGGACCGACATCGCGGGCGAGTAGGACAGGTAAGTGTCCTTATTAAAAGTCAGCAGCTTCACTGTTAGTAGCTGCTGACTTAAAAAAAATAAAATAAATACAAGCTGCACCTCCGCTTTAATAGATAAAGTAACTATTTGTAAAACCTTATTTTCAGCTCTCCTGCGAATAGGTTTCTAAGGTGATGCTTCCTTGCCATCCCTGCCCTGAATATGACTTCTGCATTAACCGGATCCCCACACATTAAGCAGATTTGCCTTAGGAAAGAAAAGCGGCCATTTATTCCGTGTATGCTGAATATTTCCTTGTTAACATGGAAAGCACTGATGTTACATAAATATATAGTTTTAAAAGATTTAGAATTAAACTCACCGCTTACATTAATTAGACCAAGAAAAGGAAAAATAATCGATTGGCTTTTAAACGGCAGAAGCCGTGCACAGACCGTGAAATATTCTACAAAATTCTGGATTCAACAAAATATCATTTCTAATTTATTTCTACAATGTTTTCTTTGCTGCCATTTCATCTGTAAATATTTAATTTATTGCCATGGGTGATTCATTAATAAATTAAATGTTTTTCTTAAACAGAGGATTTTGCTACTGGTAATTGTTTAACTCTTATGGGCTTGTTTGGTAAGACAACCAACGTGCAGAGTGCAGAAACCTTTGGTAGTCTTTAAGTTTCTTTTCACTGAAGATGACAATGAGATTTGTTTTGATTGGTAGTTACAGATTACCGCAGTTTGCCCTAAATTTGAACTCCAGTAAGCTAGAAAAGGCACACATTGGGGCTAATTTACTAAAATTAAAGAGTGAAAAATCTGATCCTGCTGTGCATGGTAACCAATCAGCTTCTAACTTCAGCTTGTTCAATTAAGCTTTGATAAAAAAAAAAAAAAAAACGGGAAGCTGATTGGTTTCTATTCAGAGCTTCACCAGATTTTGCACTGTCCAATTTTAGTAAATCAACCCCATTGTCTCAGTTCCACTTTCATTAAAAACAAAATATATGCCGTATTTATCGGCCCATAACACACACTTTTATCCCCTTAAAATCAGGGGAAAATCGTGGGTGCGTGTTATACGCCTATCCCCGCCGATCCCCCGCTGATTGTGAGGAAACGAGCGAGCGGAGCCGAGATACACAAAGCCGAAGTACACTCGGCTTTACTCGGCTCCTCTCGCAGTCACGTCCACCTCCACTGATTGCGAGAGAAGCGAGCGCCGCTGACATGCAGAAAGCCGAGTGTACTTCGGCTAGTCTTGGCTCCTCTCACAGTCCCGCCCCTGACTGTGAGCAGAGCCGAGTCTAGCCGAAGTACACTCTGCTTTCTTTATGTCAGCGGCGCTCGCTCCTCTCCTCTCGCAATCAGTGGAGATGGGCGGGACTGTGAGCAGAGCCGAGTCTAGCCGAAGTACACTCGGCTTTCTGTATGTCAGCGGCGCTCGCTCCTCTCCTCTCGCAATCAGTGGAGATGGGCGGGACTGTGAGCAGAGCCGAGTCTAGCTGAAGTACACTCGGCTTTCTGTATGTCAGCGGCGCTCGCTCCTCTCCTCTCGCAATCAGTGGAGATGGGCGGGACTGTGAGCAGAGCCGAGTCTAGCCGAAGTACACTCGGCTTTCTGTATGTCAGCGGCGCTCGCTCCTCTCGCAATCAGTGGAGATGGGCGGGACTGTGAGCAGAGCCGAGTCTAGCCGAAGTACACTCGGCTTTCTGTATGTCAGCGGCGCTCGCTCCTCTCCTCTCGCAATCAGTGGAGATGGGCGGGACTGTGAGCAGAGCCGAGTCTAGCCGAAGTACACTCGGCTTTCTGTATCTCGGCTCCTCTCCGCTCACAGTCAGCGGAAATCGGCGCCAATTTTAAATCAGGGCAATTCTGCAAAGAGACTGACAAGGCTGCAAAGGCACTGGGCAATGCTGAAAAGGCACTGGGCAAGGCTGCAAAGGCACTGGGCAATGCTGCAGATGGACACTGGGCAAGGCTGCAATGATGGACAAGGCTGCAGATGGACACTGATAAGGCTGCATTGATGGGCATTTAAATGTACGTTTTTTTCCTTAAACTTCCCTCCTAAAAGTTTTTTTCCTTAAAATTCCCTCCTAAACTTGGGGTGCGTGTTATACGCCAGTGTTATACCATGATAAATACGGTATATATTTTTTAAACGCAAGCAGTACAAGTACCCGAATTTGACCTTGTTATTAGCTATTTCAGCTCACTGTACAGAGCTCAGACCGGCAGTTGAAAAGCAGCACGAAGAGCCATTTAGTTTTGTTGGAGTGCCCATGTGCTAAAAACAAGCATGCTCATAGGTGGAGAGAGCAGAGTGACAGAGAGATGAGCCTATTAAGCCTCGTACACACGATCGGATTATCCGACGGGAATTGTGTGATGGCAGGCTGTTGTCGGAAAATCCGACCGTTTGTATACTCCATCAGACAATTGTCAGATTTTCCGCGGACAAATGTGGGATAGCATGCTTTAAAATTGTCCGCCAACAAATGTGTGTTTTCGGATTATCTGATCATGTGTACACAAGTCCATCGGACAAAACTCCAAAGTACAAACACGCATGCTCAGAAGCAATGCTCACCATAACACAACATTAGCAGAAGTTGCCCAAAGGGTGGCGCTAAAGAGCTGAAAAACCACATAGTTTCGTGTTTGTTGGCTGATAATTCTTTGCCGTTGGTATGCAATACAAGTTCCTGGCCAACGCCCTTCGGACAAAAGTCCTACGCTTTGTCCGATGAAAATCCGATCGTGTGTATGAGGCTTAAGTCTTCTGTTCCTCCTTTCACTGCCAAATCTAAGGCGAGGGAGGGTCAAGACCTGTAAGTGTAACTAAAGGCCCATACACACAATAGGACTTTTTGACACCAAATGTCTGACAGACAATCCGACCGTTTGTACGCTCCATCGGACAAACTTTTTTGCTTTTTCATAGGACAAATGTTCACTGTGAGAACAGACAAACTTTCTGGCAACAAATGTCCTACGTCGGCTAATCCTATCGTGTGTACACAAGTCCATCGGACAAAAATCCAAAGTACAAACACGCATGCTCAGAACCAATGCTAAAGATCAGACAACAATATCAGAAGTTGTCCACAGGGTGTCAATAAAGAGCTGAAAAACCATGTGATCTGGTGAAAGTTGGCTGAAAAAGTCCTGCCGTGTGTATGCAGAACAAGTTCACGGCCAACGCCCTTCGGACAAAAATCCACGGAAAAGTCAGATGGAAGTCCGATCGTGTGTATGAGGCGTTAGAGAGAGATCCTAGGTCTACAATACAATGTTTTTACTACAAAAATTAGAGAATGTGTTGTATAGGTTATATGCAATGCAAAATCAGACCTGAGAAAATTAACGGTGATTATGAACTTTGACTGTTGTAAACGAATGAGTATGTATGGAGGTACTGGCCTCAAATTGTGATTTCAGTTTTATACAGAATTTTATGTAATGTAAAGAAATTTTGGAAGAGATTTATTTTTTTCCTCCATTATTGAATGTATCTGAAAATATCCATCAAAATGAAGCTTATGTGTATATTGATCAATAGAGATGATGGTACACGTAGGAGGTTGTTTGCTCATGAAGCCTATGGTTATTATGCCGCGTACACACGACCGAGTTTCTCTGCGGTGAAAACACCGCCGTGAAACCCGATGGGAAAAACGAGGACCGGCTTGGTCCCCTTTTCCCAGTCTACACGCGGCCGTTTTTCACGACATGTTTTCTGTTGGTCGAGAAAACCGGCCATGTGTAGGCTCCCTAGCAGTGTTTCCCTATGGGAAAACTGCCTAGGAAAAAAATGCCGCGATTTGCGACAAGAAAAATTAGTGCATGTTCTAATTTTTCTCGTCGTGATTCTCGGCGGTTTTCTCGTCGGGAAAACTGCTGGAGAGCCTACACACGACCGTTTTTCTCGTCCAAGTGAAAAAATGACAGTTTTCCCAACGAGAAAAAGGGTCGTGTGTACGCGGCACAAATGTTGTTTCTATTCTGAAATTGCTGGGGGAGGGCAAGGATTGCGAAGAATAAACGCACAGAACCTTAAACACTTGGGGCCTGGCTCCAGCATAGATCACACAGAGCAGTTCCTGACCCACCCCAGGCCACATCATCAGCCCTGCCTCCTTCTGTCTCTGCTCTTTGGTACACCAGTGAGAAGCAGAGGGGGGCCATAGGTCACGGATATGGTGCCAGGGGAACAAGATGGCACTAAGGGTTGGGAATCTGTTGGCATTCCTGTGCATCTGCAGTTTCAGGTGACTTATGTGTGTGAGAAAGGGAACGCATGCAATAATGTTATTTCTCTGTAATTTCAGCATTATATTTTAGAGTAAAATGTGTTATAAAAGTTATATTAGGCATTGCTTTTTTAATACAACAATTGAGCAGTTCAGTAGAACCACTTTGAAATGAAATCACCGTAATAGGAATCCACAGAGAACAAGGAAGACTGGAGAGATAAAAGGACAAAGAAACCCATCCATTGTAAATAAATTACAGCAATAACCTTTTCAAAAGCAGAACTTTCCATGAAAAATGACAATCTAATTGTAGCTTTGGAACCAGTGCCTGGCTCTGATTCACTATGTGCAGTCAGCCTCCTTTAGCCAGACATCAGAAGATAAGCGAACACGGGACTGTACTGTCCACAGGGAGATATTCAGTCCCTCTTTTTGGGCTGCACTTGCAAAGTTGGGCACAAAAACCTTCAGGGGGGAAAAGTTAGACACTTTACCATTGACGGCTTTAAGCAAACCTATCAGGGTTATGAGTATTTGCACTGAGAATTATTCTAAACCAATTTGGGGCATAGCTCAAAGTCAGAGATCAAATGGGTAGCCTTTAGTAAGTTTCTGACCATGATTGCCACACAGTAAAGCATTACTACAATGGAACATTGGATTACAAGCATAATCCGTTCCAGGAGATGCTTGTAAATCCAAAGCACTCACATATCAAAGCGAGTTTCCCCATAGAAGTCAATGGAAACAAAGATAATTCGTTCCTCATTGAGTTCTATTGCATGCAATACCACATGTGGCCAGAGGTGGGGGGCGCCGGAGAGACTCGGAAATATTCGGAGACCGCTCGGATGCACTCGGAAACCCTCGGAAAGGCTCGGAAACACACGGGAACGGGGTATTTCTGAGTGTTTCCGAGTATTTCCGAGCAGCTCCGAACGGCTCTGAATGGCTCCGAGTGTCACTGGCGCCCCCGGACTTCTTGCCAAATGCGGTACTGCACACCGCAGAGGCTTGAATCCTGCTCGTTTCGCGAGACAACACTCCCAAACCGAGTTAGGATTTAAGAAAAAAAAATTCTCGTATTGAGAAACGCTTGTTAACCGCATTACTCACAATCCGAGGTTCCACTGTATTATGAAAGTGGTATTTCTTCCATATGTGGAAGTGTGAACATTCAATGAATCCTGATAGGGGCATTTTAGGCAGTCTGTGGTGATGTGTCTAACATTTCCCTACACCCCTTACACTTTGGGTGCAAATATCTGCACATTTGTTGCAGAATGGTCAAAAATATTAGAGCGCACTTTTGGCTGAATCTGGGGTTCTTTACATGCCAGCTCATCCCCCTGTCCCTTAAATTTCCCTCCTCCCCGATAGAAGTCCACATGCTGAAGTTTTTAATACTTACCTTTTCAAATGTTCTCAGGTCGGTCATGTGACAAGCTGGGTCTTCTTCTTCACCTCTTTTTCGGTATTATGAAGTTCTCAACTGATGCAGATAGTAGTGCTGACATTAGCACATTTCTCTGCTGCAAACAGTAAAGGGCACTGTGGTGATACCCACTTATAGGTAGGGCCATGACACCCCGCATTCATAATATGTCCTCAGTCTTCCAGATTGAATGATGCCCAAGAAGAATGAAGACATCTTGTGGCATAAAATAAGTACTGTGGGGACAGCTCCAGATTGAGGGTGAGTATTCAGTATTTTGTACAGTGCATGGGGACCATTTTAATAAAAAATGCACAGAGTTGGGCTTTTAATTGGTAACAGGGGACAGGGGTTCCGGTCATATACATAGACATTAAAGATCCAATAGTAAGGATTTTGAAGTCATAAAATATAGATGAACCAATGAACCATTTAAGCTCTTATAAAAGAGAATGATAAAATACTTTGCCAGTACCAGCAGGCAGGTATGTGTGCCAACATCGTCCATTCTGTAACAGAAACAAACTGACTGGCAAGGAAAGTACAGTTTTGACAGTTTTCATCCATTTAACTGAGTGCTCTGACAAGGAACAGATGTGAATGGAGTGTAAAAGGGCAGAGGGTTACAAGTAAGTCTAAGAAATATTGTCTACATAATGGATAGAAACTATAGTCTTACCAGACGCACACGGATCTTGCTTCTGTGCTGGGATTCAATGAAAAAGTTCTCAACTTTGTAGGCAATTATGGTAAATTATCACCTAATTGCTCACACCAATTATATTTCCATTAGTGTCTGCGTGCAGCGGGTGCGCATTTAACCTGAGACGCCAGATATTAACTTTAGCAGGATTACATTGCTTTAAATTATTTAATTGCCCCTTAATCTTTGCAGGTTTGCAGGCTGAATTTGCAGCTGGGAGAAAGGATGTCTGTGGTCTTCAGGGAGATGCAGATGTAGGCTAGTGTTCTGCTGTATTCAAGGATGGCCTACTCCATGAAAGGGTTACACGATAATAACGATGTGCATTCTACTAAATTTCTCCAAGTAATTTCCCTCAACGCATCTTCAATTTAAATACCAGGTGAAAGCTGATAAGTGAATACAGATGTTTCTGATCAGACGCTCAATGGACACCCTGCTGTAATAAGTTTTCTTAAATTTACAAAATAATTTAATAAAAGATAATAACTAATATCTGCAAAGTTTTAAAATGTGTGTGTGTGTGGGGGGGGGGGGGGGGGGAGGGGGGGAATGCAAATGTATTCTTTTTACAAGGACAGCAATGACATCCACGCCTTAGCTACTCACTAGGTTTCATAAACATTATTAATAAATTAAAAACAGAATGCACAGCAAACCTTCCTGGCTTAACTGGTACCTGTTGGTCATCTGCACACCTGTTTCAGGTTTTATGTTGAAGGACCCTGCTTTGCCCCTTGGGCACAAATTTAGTTTTCAGGAGATGTACCAATCTAGCGATTAAGAGAGAAGGAGAAGTCCACACTAAGACACCTTTAACACTGAGGCGCTTTGCAGGCGCTATAACGCTAAAAATAGCGCCTGCAAAGCGCCCTGAAAGAGCCGCTGCTGTCTCTCCAATGTGAAAGCCCCAAGGGCTTTCACACTGGAGCGGTGCGCTAGCAGGATGGTAAAAAAAGTCCTGCTAGCAGCATCTTTGGAGAAGTGAAGGAGCGGTGTGTATACCGCTCCTCCACAGCTCCTGCCCATTGAAATGAATAAGCACCTAGGCTATACCGCCGGAAAAGTGCTGCTGCAGCGGCGCTTTGCAGGTGGTTTTAACCCTTTTTCGGCCGCTAGCGGGGGTTAAAAGTACCCCGCTAGCAGCCAAATACCTCCACGAAATTGACGGTAAAGCGCCGCTAAAAATAGCGCCGCTTTACCGCCGATGCCCCCAACGCCCCAGTGTGAAAGGGGCTTAAGATTGCTTTTTACAGTTTACAAGATCAATAGAAGGAAATATATTTACATACTTTAGCCATCCCTTGAAGGTGGTGACACTTAGCTTAAAGAAGAATCACAGGTATGGATACTTTATACATAGTTACAAAGATCCAGCTTGAAGCGATGTAACTAAGTATATAACATACTTGCCCCTAGATGCTGAAAATCAGCTGGCCTGGGTTGGGTTAGGTAGACAGCGGCCAACCTCCTGTGTTCAGAAAGCATCAGGTCAGCTGCTAAGCACTGGACCTGGAAGCAAGTGGAGATCACTGGAGGCCTGGTTCTCACCATAGGGGTGTCCCAAAGTCTGGCATCCAAAAGCATCATCCCATAAATGCATTGAGACCTTACACTGCTCCAGGCTTCCCTCTAATGGTCGCTAAGGCCGGGTTCACACTTGTGCGACACGACAGCCATCCTTCTTTGGATCCGACTTTTCCCTGCGACATGAAGCTGACATATGTCCGACTTTCCATGAACGGGGATCCGACTTTGATCCCCGCCAATACCAGGCACTGTGTTTGGTATGAATCTTGAGCGGGAACTCCACACCAAATTTTAAATAAAAAACCGGCATGGGTTCCCCCTCCAAGAGCATACCAGGCCCTTGGGTCTGGTATGGATTTTATGGGGAACCCCCTACACCAAAAAAACGGCGTGGGGGTCCCCCCAAAATCCAAACCAGACCCTTATGGCAGGCCGCAGGGGGAGAGGGGGGACGAGAGAGCGGCCCCGCCTCCCTCCTGAACCGTACCAGGCCGCATGCCCTCAACATGGGGGGTTTGGTGCTTTGGGGCAGGGGGGCGACCTGCGGCCCCCCCACCCCAAAGCACCCTGCCCCCATGTTGATGAGGACAGGGCCTCTTCCCGACAACCCTGGCCGTTGGTTGTCGGGGTCTGCTGGCGGGGGGCTTATCGGAATCCGGGAGCCCCCCTTTAATAAGGGGGCCCCCAGATCCCGGCCCCCCACCCTATGTGAATGAGTATGGGGTACATGGTACCCCTACTCATTCACCTGGTGGAAAAAAATGGCAATAAAAAAACACACACAGCTTTTTAAAGCAATTTATTGCACAGCTCCGGGAGTCTTCTTCCACCTCCGGGGATCTCTTCCGTCTTCGGGGGTCTCCGGTGTCGTCTCCGCGCTCTCCGGTTCTTCCTTCCTTCTGCCGGGCCTCCGCTATCTTCTTCCAGCTCTTTTGCTAGCGGAGCCAGGTCTTTTCTGTCGCCTTCTTCCCTCGCTCTCCGGTTCTTTCTTTCTTCCTTCTGCCGGGCCCCTCCACTATCTTCTTCCAGCTCTTTTGCTAGTGGAGGGGCCCGGTCTTCTCCGTTGCCGTCGCCGTCTTCTTCCTTCTTCTCCTTCTCGATGTTGACACGTCGCTTCCTCCCGCTGTAATGCTTGGCTGTTCACTCCGCAGCGATTTATTATAGGCTTCTCATGACGTCACAGTCACATGCTCCGGGTGGCCCCGGAGCATGTGACTGTGACGTCATGGGAGCATGTGACTGTGACGTCATGAGAAGCCTATAATAAATCGCTGCGGAGCGAACAGCCAAGCATTACAGCGGGAGGAAGCGACGTGTCAACATCGAGAAGGAGAAGAGGGAAGAAGACGCCGACGGCGACGGAGAAGACCGGCTCCTCCACTAGCAAAAGAGCTGGAAGAAGATAGTGGAGGGGTCGGCAGAAGGAAGAAAGAAAGAACCGGAGAGCGAGGGAAGAAAGCGACGGAGAAGACTGGGCCCCGCTAGCAAAAGAGCTGGAAGAAGATAGCGGAGGCCCGGCAGAAGGAAGGAAGAACCGGAGAGCGCGGAGACCCCCGAAGTCGGAAGAAGACCCCGGAGCTGTGCAATAAATTGCTTTAAAAAGCTGTGTGTGTTCTTTTATTGCCATTTTTTTCCACCAGGTGAATGGGTAGGGGTACGATGTACCACATACTCATTCACATAGGGTGGGGGGCCAGGATCTGGGGGCCCCCTTATTAAAGGGGGCTCCCGGATTCTGATAAGCCCCCCGCCCGCAGACCCCGACAACCAACGGCCAGGGTTGTCGGGAAGAGGCCCTGTCCTCATCAACATGGGGGCAGGGTGCTTTGGGGTTGGGGGGGCGCAGGTCGCCCCCCTGCCCCAAAGCACCAAACCCCCCATGTTGAGGGCATGCGGCCTGGTACGGTTCAGGAGGGAGGGGGGGCCGCTCTCTTGTCCCCCCTCTTCCCCTGCGGCCTGCCAGGTTGCGTGCTCGGATAAGGGTCTGGTTTGGATTTTGGGGGAACCCCCACGCCATTTTTTCGGCGTAGGGGTTCCCCTTAAAATCCATACCAGACCCAAGGGCCTGGTATGCTCTTGGAGGGAAACCCATCCCGGTTTTTTATTTAAAATTTGGCCTGGAGTTCCCCCTCAAGAGCAGCAGAGCACAAGTCGCATGCCAAAGTCGGATCATGCAAGACTGCGGTCCGACTTTGATCCGACTTCAATGATAGTCAATGGGCTGAAGTCGGATTAAAGTCAGACCAAAGTAGTACAGGGAGCATGTTCAAAGTCGGACCGACATGTGTCGGACCAGTTAAGACGGCTCCCATAGGGAAACATTGATTTTCACACGTCATGCGACATGAGCTCCCAATGTCGAAGCGTTTGTCGCCCCAGTGTGAACCCGGCCTAAATAAATAAGAGGCGTAAAAATGGATTGGAGTGGTGGGACTTTATGAGGTGCATCATATATAAAATCACTTCAAATTCATTTGATATAGAAATATACAAAATTATTTATTTAAAGTGTAAGTAAACCCTCCTATCATTTTCAGCCAAGGAAGTTGCCATCTTTGCCTCTGTTTAATCTACAACTGCCATGATGCTGCACATGTGATCAGTTATGACATCAGCCATTGGATGGTTTGACAGTTTGGTTGAGAGCACAACCAATGGGAGTGTTACATTTCCGCCACGTGCCATAAATGAAACTTTTTTTAAACTGGTAAATAGATGGGCTTACTTCCGCTTTAAGAAACAACATAAAAGTATGCAAAACAGTGTATCCAAGGACATGGGTGTACACAAAACATCCTAGCAATATCAATGAATTATTGTAATTCCATACATATTTTCGTCCATTTAAGTCGACATGTTTCGCCAATAAATAAATAAGACTCAACTGCCTACATGATATTCTGTTCCAGTGCACCCATAGAGAAAACCAGTAATCACTCTCCTTGTGGCCAGCTCTCTACCCTTTTAATATACTCTTACCTTGGGTTTCCCCTTCTACCGGGAACAGGACTGGCACTTAATCCAAGGAGCTCCTAAGCTGAATCTCACTCTGAAGTTATAGGGACAACTACTGGCCAACCAAAAAACAACAACAGGCCACATCCATGCCCTACCCATCATTTGAAATGCAGAGACCTATAACTACTCTCAGCAGGTGGCAGATTTCTTCTCCTGCAGGTTCCTTGATGAGTTTACTTACAAATGTAATTTGGTGGTCAAGCAGTGCAAAAGGAAAAACGAAAACACAAATTGTAAATGTTGCACTTGCTTTTAGGGTACTCTCTTAACTTGGTATTATAGACTCTGACTTATAAGAGCCTAAAGACAAAAAAAGCTCTAGTGCAGTAATGCATTTTTCTTAAACTTTAGATAGAAAGTAGTTTTACCTGTGTTTTTAAAAGTATATGAAATCAAATCACTAAAATCTCATATATGTGTAGCCCTCTTTTGGGGGGTTATGAGAAATGTCCCTTCCCAAACTGGATAGTGTGCTAAACTTGTAGGTAATATATATAGCAGTGGCGGTGCGTCCATAGAGGGCGCCGGAGCGCCGCCCCCTCTCGCTCCCGCACCGCCACTGAAAGACAATACACAGATTCATGCATTGCATGAATCTGTGTATTGTCACCGCTGCCGCGCTGCCCACTATACATATGGCCGGCCTCCTGGTGAGCGCCGGGAATATGAATTAGAGCGGCGGCCGGCGGTGGGTGTAACTTGGAAGTGCCTATCAGAGCCAGCGGCTCTGATAGGCTTTCCGAATACAGCTCTCACGCTGTATTCGGCTTCCAAAAACTCCTCCCAGGTACGCACGGGGGTGCGTTCCTGGAAGAAGACTGTGTGGAGGTTTCAGCCAATCAGGTTCACCGGATCTGGTTACCGGTAACCTGATTGGCTGAAGCGACATCGAGGGCGGGAGAACACATCGAGGACGCGCGGACCGAGGAAGGTAAGTGCAGGGCTGGGGGGGGGGAACAGGCTGCATTTGGGGGACAAACAGGCTTAATATGGGGGACAAACTGGCTGAATATGGGGCACAAACTGGCTGCATTTGGGGGGAACTGGCTGTATATGGGGGGGAACTGGCTGAATATGGGGGGAACTGGCTGAATATGGGGGACAAACTGGCTGAATATGGGGGGAACTGGCTGAATATGGGGGACAAACTGGCTGAATATGGGGGGAACTGGCTGTATATGGGGGACAAACTGGCTGAATATGGGGGACAAACTGGCTGAATATGGGGGGAACTGGCTGAATATGGGGGACAAACTGGCTGAATATGGGGGGAACTGGCTGTATATGGGGGACACGCTGGCTGAATATGGGGGGAACTGGCTGTATATGGGGGACACGCTGGCTGCATTTGGGGGAAACTGGCTGTATATGGGGGACAAACTGGCTGCATTTGGGGGGAACTGGCTGTATATGGGGGACACACTGGCTGCATTTGGGGGGAACTGGCTGTATATGGGGGACAAACTGGCTGCATTTGGGGGGAACTGGCTGTATATGGGGGGCAAACTGGCTGCATTTGGGGGGAACTGGCTGCATTTGGGGGGAACTGGCTGTATATGGGGGACAAACTGGCTGCATTTGGGGGGAACTGGCTGCATTTGGGGGGAACTGGCTGTATATGGGGACAAACTGGCTGTATATGGGGGCACACTGGCTATATATATGGGGACACACTGGCTGTATATGGGGGCACACTGGCTATATATATGGGGACAAACTGGCTGTATATGGGGGCACTGGCTATATATATATGGGGGCACACTGGCTGTATATGGGGGCACACTGGCTGTATATGGGGGCACACTGGCTGTATATATGGGGGCACACTGGTTATATATATATGGGGGCACACTGGCTGTATATGGAAACAAACTGGCTGTATTTGAGGGGGCAAACTGGTGGCGTTTGGGCACAGTGGCTGCGTTTAATGGGCACAGTGGCGGCAATTGATTTTTTTTTTTTTTCAGTTTGTTTGCGCCCCCCCCAAAAATTTTGAGCACCAGCCGCCACTGATATATAGTTATTAATAAAGATACCACAGATATCAGATGAATGTTGCAACAAAATCCAGTTGCAGGGGTCCCTGAGGATAATCATGATGCAGTGTCTCTCTTTGTGTTGGAGACCTGAGGACAAGATCAGCGGTGATGGGTAGATCCTCCAGCTGTTATCCAACCAGCCTGGAATGAAGCTTTTCACATGCAGAAACTTTGGAGTGAGACCGGAAATCAGAGCCTATCTGCTCTCTGCCTTAGCCCCTCCCTAGTAGTTTCTAATCTGACATGCAACCAGACCTGTAACTATCAGAAGTGGCAATTTGATGCCTAGCCTGGCTCTAGCTTATGCTGGTTATTGAGCCCTGAGCTAAAACAAGCTGTGGAATTCTAGAACAGAAGGGGAAGGGATAACTAAAATAACAGGAGCTGCATATAAACTCTATTGCAATAAACAGGATCGCCTACTAATATACTGGAAGATGACCATTACACATATACTGTATAGTAGCAAAGATCTAGCTATCTGGCACTGTGCATGTGAGATAATAACAATATCACAGAGATAAGTCTATCACTAGGATTTAGAAGCTATTGACAGCTGCAGTTAAACTACTAATCATAGGAATACTTGATTGATGGTCTTTGCTTCTGGTCTGGGTGAAAATACAGAAGCAGCAAATCTATGGCCAGGAAATGCGGTTGACACTTTCTCTCTCTCTCTCTCTCCAATTCCCTTCTTCTATTTTTTTTTAAACCAACCTCCCAGAGACAGGCAGTGACATAATTTTTCATAACACTGTGATATTAGCAGCTAACAGTAGAGAGCAGCAGATCCCTACATATGTTTTAACATGTTAATGCAATTTCAAGATAAATGTTCCATATATTTAAATCTGCAACCATTTTAAAATAATACTTGGTTATCCTGTTATGAAGGTCTTTGTGCAGGCACTTCTTTTCTAGAATGACAATGCTCTGTATCTTTCTACCAGTATTACTCCTGCTTTGTTACCTTTTATTTGGGCTTCTGATTGAGACTACAAGTGGCCATCTTCAGGAGACTTGTCCAAAAAAATACCATGCAACCATTGTTGTAGCACATGCATATATACAGGAAATGGCTGAAAAGTGGCTGCAGGAGATAAGCAACACAGATATGTAACAAGCGATGGGTATAAAAAATAAAACTTTGTTTTATAGGCATTTATGGTACATACTGTTTAACAACTTCAATACTGGGCACTTTCACTCCCTTCCCGCCCAGACCAATTTGTTGCTTTTATTGCTGTTGCACTTTGAATGATAATTGTGGGCATACAACACTGTGCCCATTTTAATTTTCTTTTGGTGGTATTTAATCACCACTGGATTTTTTATTTTTTACTAAACCGACAATTTTGAAAAAAAAAAAAACCTTCTTAGTTTCTATTATAAAATTGTGCAAATAAGTAATATTTCTTCTTCACTGATGTGCGCTGAGGAGGCTGCACTGATGGGTACTGATAGGCTGCACTGATGAGCACTGATGAGGCTGCACTGTAGGAACACTGATAGGCACTGATGAGGTGGCACTGATGGGCACTGATAAGCTGCACTGATAGGCACTGATGGGGCTACACTGATAATCAAGACACTGATATCAGTGCCCTGATTATCAGTGTAAACAGTGTGCTGACAAGCTTGCCGTTTATCGGCACTCCCTTTCTCACACAGACACGTGAGAAAAGGACTGCTGATAACCAGCAAGTCTTTTTACATGTGATCAGCTGTGATTGGACACAGCTGATCACATGGTAAAGGACTGCTGTGATTGGCCCTTTATCCCGATCTGTGATCACCTGTGTCCTAAGGACACAGCAGTCACAGAGCGCACCAGATGTGCTCCGCAGGAGGCGTGGTTCTGGGAAGAAGTCTATAGATGCCCTCCCAGAACTATAGTACCTCACTGCAGCTGTGTTTTGGCTATAGCATGGTACTGAAGCGGTTAAGCAAACTAAATGCCTTTCAGATTACTTCTGTTTTTACTGCGTCTGCATTAAATAAATTCCGGAAATGTCACAATATACTGTAACAGTGTCTTTTTTTTTAAACTGTACACAAACAGATTAAGGTAAAATTCCTTTCACAGAGCTGTGCTCTCCATTACTCCATTATATGCAAACTTTGAAGAATGTTAATGCACCTTTTATCTCTCATATACAAATATTATATTAGTGTCTCTTCTCTTGCTTTTATAATACTTACACTATGTTACATACATAAATATTATTTTCACATGGTATTGTTTACATTTTTAGACAATGTATGTATATTGGTGCATATCCACTTGCCAAGATATCATCGATAACAACGGTATTTTTTTTTTAGCCGGCAATTGGTTTTCTTATAAAAGCAGTCTGAGCGGCTAATTAGTCCCTGGATCACTTTCAGAAGCAGTGGAAGGAGTTGACCCCTCCTCCCCCACCTGTTTCTCGAGCTTACCGTTTTTACTGGGGTGCCCGGGAAATGCTACGATGGTTCAAGGGGCTGGCCATAGAGGTGAACAATCTATGATCTTGGAGGACCGGAGCGATGTCATGACCTCACTTCTGGTCTAGGGTGGAAGTAAACAATTTTTCAAGGTAAATGAGAGATTTGGGGGCTTAAAGACCCCAGATATCCCCATAAAGAGGACCTGTCATCCCTTATTTCTACTACAAGGGATGTTTACATACCACAATAAAAGTGGTAAAAAAACGTTAGAGCCAGTGCAATAATTTCAGTGCTAGATCTCCACTGTAACTCTAAACTGGTAACCTGTGAAAATTTTTAAAGCATCACCCATGGAGATTTTTAAGTATCGTAGTTTGTCGCCCTTCCATGAACGTGCGCAATTTTAAAGCGTGACATGTTAAGTATCTATTTACTTGGCGTAACATCTTTTATAGTTTACTAAAAAATTGGGTTATACAGTATATTGTGTTTTTTTTTTGCATTGAAATTCATTAAAATTAATTTTTACAAAAAAATAACGTTTGAAAAACTGCTACACAAATACCGTGGGACATTAAAAATTGCAACGATTGCCATTTTATTCTCTAGGGTCTCTGCTAAAAAGATATATAATGTTTGGGTGTTATAAGTATTTTTTGCTAGAAAAGTACTTATCAAAAAATACTGATTTTTACTTGTAAACAAAAAATGTCAGAAAAGACCTGGAGCTGAAGTGGATATATACAGTATGTATGTGTGGATACTGTATGCAAATGCATGTATTTACTGCTGTAACATTTTGTTTTATTGAATAAATATGAATATAAAGTATCTTATCTCACTAAAGATTTTACTTTATACATGATTGAATAATTGAAATAAATTTAGATTTTCATTAAAAAACAACAGAAGTCTTTGAGCTCAGAAAAGGTAACTTTGCCTAGGATTAGATGATGTCATCAGTAAGGAGGAGGAAGCATTATAGCAGCCCACAGATGATTCTATTTTATTTCCTCGGGTGGAAAGAAAATATCTTGATTCCCCCATTAAGACTGACTGTGTGTTGACAGTCAGCCTTGATGGGGGAATGCCTCCCATAGCGCTATTGTGTTCTGCTGGCGGGGTGGCACGGGGGGGCCTTCTCGGGCGGCAGAACACAATGCTTACTGCTAGCGGCTATAGCAGCTGGTGGTAATCGCATGTAAAAAATCCGACAGGCTGGTTGTACCCAAGTCGATAGATGGATAAACTCAGCATGCCTGTAGATGGATAAAATCTTGGTCGGTCCTTGCAGAACCAGCTGAATTTCGATCCATGTATGGCGGGCTTTACCCATACATTGAGACTTTGTGGTCACAAGATGAAAGACTGCAACAGGGGCTGATCCCTGTCACACATTTGTAAACCCAGTTATGAATTTGCAGGCATCAGGAATTACACTATATTACCAAAAGTATTGGGACACCTGCATATACACGCACATGAACTTTAATGGCATCCCAGTCTTAGTCTGAAGGGTTCAATATTGAGTTGGCCCTCCCTTTGCAGCTATAACAACTTCAACTCTTCTGGGAAGGCTGTCCACAAGGTTTAGGAGTTTGTCTATTGGAATGTTTAAGCAGTCTTCCAGAAGTGCATTTGTGAGGCCAGGCACTGATGTTGGACGAGAAGGCCTGGCTCGGAGTCTCCACTCTTATTCATCCCAAAGGTGTTGTATTGGGTTGAGGTAAGGACTCTGTGCAGGCAAGTCAAGTTCCTGCACCCCAAGCTCGCTCATCCATGTATTTATGGACCTTGCTTTGTGCAAGCCTTTGATTGCGTTACATGTCAATGTTCTGACTGGAGTCTGGAAGCAGGATCGATAAGGAAGGAAAATCTTTGTGAGGAGAGTTCCAGTGGAATTATTATTAATAACAAGGCATGATTTTAGAGGACATAAGGTGAGAGTACAATCTGGTGGAGGGAGCACAGGAATCCTAGTAGAGGCACGGAGGTGGATGTTTTTGAAGATAGCAACCAATCAAATAATTCTTATTACTATAAGTGGACTGGCACATTGTTTTTCACCAATACGTTTTTTCACAAGGACCTTTATGAACTTATGTGATATATTTATTATTTATGATATATTTATTATTTTTCACTTTGCACTTTATATATGGAAATTTGATTGATCATATGGTTTACATGTGTATATATATATATATAAAAAATAGGTAAGTGATGCACTTATTTGTATACATTGGTGTAGGATTGTTATTTTTTCTCATGAAATAGTGATATAACCTTTTATTTTATATAGGCTTTTATTGTTCATGAATCCATACAGCGTCATCTGAATCATTTATCTCCACATGGAATGGCTGCTTTCCAGCTCACCTCCACAGAGATCTCCTAGAAACTCACATTAAACACCAGCTAGGAATTAGAGGTATTTTAAGGGGAGAAAATCAGTATGTTAATCCGTGTGAACTGACTTTTAAATACAAAATGTAACAAAAATCAATATTAGTATGTGCTCAGTTTAGTCTGATTCATGCGATAAAATCTTTAGTGAATTCCACACTCCATTTCAATAAAAAAAAAATAAAGAAAAAAAATGCCCAAAATAAATAAAACTTTAACCACAGGCTCCAGCCACCACCCCCATGGAGGCCCCCGTGGATATGTTATACTTTTTTAATACGTGTATTTACCCAAAGTCTTTAGGCTGCTTGTGTGATTTGAATCTCCTCCTGGTGGTTGGTAGTTCTCGATGGTGCAGACAGCAGTGCTGACGTGATGACGTCAGTCGTCACGTCAGCATCAATCAACTGGGCGCCATTCAACCCAGAATGATTTGCTGCGCAGTTGAGAATTTCTGTACTAGACAGTTACAGCTTTTCTGAAATGTTTACTACTGATAACTGCATCAACACAATCCAGCGATATTTCTAATTACTTACATAGGAAGAGCTTCTTTATGGAGCTACTTCTTTACCAACATGTAAACCTTAAATAGCATACTAATCTTTTCCCAATCCAATTTGCTAGAGAGTGATGAACGGCAAAAGTAGAGTCACTCATTCCCCCCAAGCTGTATGACCAGTTAGGTCAAAGCTGAGCCACCAGCGACTGCTCTGGTGTCAGAATGCACAATGGGGGGGGGGGGGGGGTTCTCAGACACTTTTTATTATTCTTGACCAGGCCTTTTCTGGAACTTTTTGTTTAAAAGTTTAAATTAGTATTTTTTTGCTAGAAAGTTACTTAGGACCCCCAAAAACGTATATATTTGTTTTTAGCAGAGACTCTAGAGAATAAAATGGCGATCGTTGACATATTTTATATCACACTTTATTTGTGCAGCGGTCTTTCAAACAATTTTTTTTTTTAAAAATACACTTAAATGAATAAAAAAAAAACACATTCTTTTTTTGTATAATGTGAAAGATGATGTTACGCTGAGTAAATAGATACCTAACATGTTATGCTTTAAAATTGCGTAATGGCGACAAACTACGGTACTTAAAAATCTCCATAGGCGACATTTAATTTTTTTTTACAGATTACCTTTTTAGAGTTACAGAGGAGGTCTAGTGCTAGAATTATTGCTCTTGCTCTAACGATCGTGGTGATACCCCTCATGTGTGAACACCATTTACATATGTGGGCACGACATACATATGCGCTCGCTTCTGCGTGCAAACATTTCTAATAATGTTTTTCTTCTTATTATTATTTTTTTACACTGTTCCTTTCGGGTTTTTTTTTTTAATTCACTTTTATTCCTCTTACAAGGAATGTAAACATCCCTTGCAATAGAAATAAGCACAAAAGATCTCTTTATTGAGAAATCTGGGGTAAAAAAAAAACAACAGATCTCTCATCTACCTTTAAAAGGAAAAAAAAGAAAAAATGTTGACACTTTGTTCGAAAAAAAAAATGTCTTTATGCCCGAGAACAGGAAGTGACATCAGAGGTCGCTTCCAACCTCCAAGGGCATCTTGCCCTCACTCGAGTTTCTGCCTAGTCATCGGCCGCATCGGATCGCTTCCGGGTTAACTGACGGCTCTGGTAAACCCGGAAACTACGGGAATTGGGGGAGGGGGGGCATCTCTCCCACCACCTCTAAAAGTGATCCCATGGGGAATCTGCCGCTAGGATCACTTTTATCAGACGCTGAATCGCCCACAGAAAAAAATGATATGGTATATGGGGTTATGGCAGCTAGTTGCTGCCACAACAACAGTATTTATTGTCAAAGTAATGACGTATATACAGTGTATATAAAAGGTCTACACACCCCTGTTAAAATGTCAGATTTCTGTGATGTAAAAAAAATTAGACAAAGATAAATAATTTCAGAACCTTTTTCCACCTTTAATGTGACCTATAAACTGTACAACTGTATTGAAAAACAAACTGAAATCTTTAAGGGGGGAAGTAAAAATAAAAAACGAAAATAATGTGGTTGTATAAGTGTGCACACCCTCTTATAACTGGGGATGTAGCTGTGTTTGGAATTAAGCAATCACATTTTAACTCATGTTAAATAGGAGTCAGTACACGCCTGCCATCATTTAAAGTGCCTCTGATTAACCCCCAAAAAAATCAGCTGTTCTAGTAGGTCTTTCCTGATATTTTCCTAGTCGCATCCTATAGCAAAAGCCATGATCCACAGAGAGCTTCCAAAATATCAGAGGGGTCTCATTGGTAAAAGGTATCAGTCAGAAGAAGGTTACAAAAGAGTTTCCAAGGCACTAGATATACCATGGAACACAGTGAAGACAGTCATCATCAAGTGGAGAAAATACGGCACAACAGTGACATTACCAAGAACTGGACGTCCCTCCAAAATTGATGAAAAGACGAGAAGAAAACTGGTCAGGGAGGCTGCCAAGAGGCCTACAGAAACATTAAAGGGGCTGCAGGAATATCTGGCAAGTACTGGCTGTGTGGTACATGTGAGAACAATCTCCCGTATTCTTCATATGTCTGGGCTATGGGGTAGAGTGGCAAGATGGAAGCCTTTTCTTATAAGGAAAAACATCCAAGCCTTAGTCAAGGTAGAGGGAATTATTTACAGTTCCAAATACCGGTCAATATTGGCACAAAACCTTCAGGGTTCTGCTAGAAACCTGAATATGAAGAGGAACTTCATCTTTCAGCATGACAACGACCCAAAGCATACATCCAAATCAACAAAGAAATGGCTCCACCAGAAAAATATTAAAGTTTTGGAATGGTCCAGCCAGAGCCCAGACCTGATTCTGATTGAAAATCTGTGGGGTGATCTGAAGAGGGCTGTGCACAGGAGATGCCCTCGCAATCTGACAGATTTGTGTTTTTCCAAAGAAGAGTGGGCAAATATTGGCAAGTCAGGATGTGCCATGCTGATAGACTCATACCCAAAAAGACTGAGTGCTGTAATAAAATCAAAAGGTGCTTCAACAAAGTATTAGTTTAAGGGTGTACACATTTCAACCATATTATTTTTGTTTTTTTCATTTTACTTCCCTCCACCTAAAAGATTTCAGTTTGTTTTTCAACGGAGTTGCACAGTTTATAGGTCACATTAAAGGTGGAAAAAGTTCTGAAATGATTTATCTTTGCCTCATTTTTTTACATCACAGAAGCCTTACATTTTAACAGGTGTGTGCAGACTTTTTATATCCACTGATATACTGTGGGTGGTTGGCAAATGGTGAAACCACAGCTCAAGCACCTAGTTTTACTGCCCCCTGGTCACATATGAGAACGGTGGTGGCAGAGTAGTGGTCAGATTGCAGCCTTCATATACACTCTGAGGACAGTTCTTGCTTATACACGGAGAAGTTTAAGCACTGCAGTAGAGCATAGAGATAGATTATCTGGAAACCATATGTACACTCTTCCAGCTCTGAACAGCTGTTTAATGTGTCTAAATTAGCCTAAACTAGTTACAATTTAGCTCCACGCTAATTCATTCGATAGTTAAAGTAGATGTAAACTCTAACTGAATGAAAGGTCCTAGCAATATGCTGGACCAACATGGGGGAGTTCAAAGGGGACCGCAGATATTGTGCTTTATTTTCTAGGTATGATATATTAGCAGTTTCCCTGGGCAGCAACAGCCATGGGATTGGTTACCTGGATCAGAAGAGGATTGGTCGGCTACAGTAAGCGAAAAGCCCGCGCGGAGAGAGGTTATATAAGGGACCAGTGAGCGGGGCGCCTCAGACCGTTTGAACCGGACCTCAACGGCAGCAGCATGCAGCGCAGTTCTCCGGTGGATCGCGAGTCCCTCTTACGCCGCTTGTTAGAGAAGGCAGAGGGACAGGGCGGTGAGGAGTGGCTGCTTCGTTGCCTGGATGAAGGTCACGGTTCAGCTCTGCCTGTGGAGGCGGCTATCGCATCTCCAGAGTCAGTACTAGTGAAGAGCGGTCCGCGCAAGCAGCCAGGCAGAGCCAAGAAACGGAAGATTTCTGCTTCTCCTCAGGTACCTGACAGGGAGAGAGCCGGTGGGAGCCTGCAGTCTGTGAGGAATAAAGACGCTACTCCGCTGCCTCAAGTGGCCACAAACTGTGAACATCCAGAAGATGGTGAGAAGTGTTCTGTATCTATGGCTGACATGTCAGCGCTTTTTATCTCACTATCTAACATGTTTAAGATGAAAGGGGCACATTCATATGGTGCTTTGTTGGGTCAGGGAGCACAGGTCTCTGGTGCTGAATCATTGGAGGAGGTTGGTAAATTAATGGGCAAAGTCCCCAGTGAAAACGAAAATTTTCATCCTCGTATGAAGGTTAATGAGAATAAGAGGGCACAGGTATCTGGTGCAGGCTGCAGTTATATGACTGATTCTAAAGATTTATATGAAGGTGCACATTTATATGGTGCTATGGATGAAGGTGATGCTGACGCTGGTTCTGTATGGCATGGTTTGAATGCGCAGCAATCTATGAATAATGAGGCTACCTTATTGCCGAATATTAGGAGCTTTAACCCTTCACAGTTTGTTAACCCTGCCTTGCCTCTAAGACCTTCTGCTACTTTGGTTGGTGAATCCTCATTTAAAGAACCCCTACCGTGTATATTATCACCTCTGGGCTTTCACTTGTCAAAATCAGTGAAAGAAAAAATTTGGAGAGGTGACTTCATTGACCTATTATCATTGTTTCCAGCTTCAAAAGAATTTCTGGCTAAAAGTGATAAGCTGTCAGGTGATAGATCTGAGGAGGATAGAAGAAGAGCAATTCCCAAAACTTTCCAAAACTGGCTTCAGGCCTTTTGTATTTTTGCTGCGGTTTTGGGGGAACGCTTTCCAGGCAAGTGCTCGGGTTTATTTCAACATGTGGATATTATTGCTGAAGCATTCCGCCACTTTGGCGGTTCGGCTTGGTATTCTTATGATGAAAATTTTCGCCAGAAATTGGCGGTTCATCCCTCTCTAAACTGGGGGTCTAAGGACGTCGGATTGTGGTTGAATTTAATGCTACCTCCAAAGCCTCAGTTCGCTCCTAGGTTAGCGTCCAATCAGCAGTCCCCTTTTCGCAAAGGTTTTTGTTTCGCCTTTAATGAAGGGCAGTGTAAATTCCTTACTAATTGCCGTTATCGGCACGAATGTTCTAATTGCTATGGTAGCCATGCAGCTAACAGATGTTTTCGCAAGTCTTCTGCAACCTCTTTTCAATCACATGCCAGGGATGCTGGGCCAAAAAGCTCGGACACCAGTGAGCTTACCAAACATGCTCCCGTGGTTAGAGCGATACCCCGATCGCAAGATGGCAACACTGCTCATTGAAGGCTTTCGGGATGGTTTTTTGGTACCCACTTTCAAAGGTCCTGGCTGTTCTATGGTCAACAATTTGAAATCAGTTGCCTTGAATTATGCAGTGGTGCAGGAAAAAATTTCCAAGGAATTGGTGGAAGGTAGAGTAGCGGGCCCTTTCTCAACCCCTCCATTTTCCAACTTCAGGCTTTCTCCTTTGGGAATAGTCCCCAAGAGAGAGGCGGGTTGTTATCGCTTAATTCATCACCTCTCTTATCCTGTAAATTTTTCTTTGAACGATGAAGTGTCGGATGTGGAGGCTCCAGTCTGCTACTCTTCTTTCGATAATGCTTTGGTTATTTTGCAACAACACGGCCGGGGTGCTTTATTATCAAAAGCAGACATCAAGTCTGCTTTTTGATTGCTCCCGGTTCATCCTCAAGGTTTTAATTCATTAGGTTTTCATTTTCAAGATCAATTTTTCTTTGACAAATGTATGCCGATGGGTTTCTCCTTATCGTGTTTTTATTTTGAATCATTTTCTACCTTTTTGCACTGGGTATTGACTCAGAGATGTCCTGAAGGCGGTTTTTTACATTATTTAGACAATTTTTTATTTGTTGGCCCTCCGGGTTCTCCTTCATGTCTAAATTACCTGCAAACATTCTTCTCCATTTGTGATGATTTCGGGGTTCCTCTGGCTGTAGAGAAGACAGTTCTTCCAACTATGTCTCTTGAGTTTCTGGGGATTGTCATTGATTCCTCTGCTATGGAATTCAGGCTTCCTCTGCAAAAGTTAGAAAGGATGAGATCTATGATCTCTGTCTTTCTATCTAAACGAAAAGTTTTTCTCAAAGAGGCTCAGTCGCTGTTGGGGCTATTTGCCTTCACAGCCAGGGTAATTCCGATGGCCAGGGTATTTTCTCGCAGGTTTTCTTTATCTACCAAAGGTCTTAAGAACCCGTACTCCCACGTTTACATCTCCAAAACCATTAAAGAAGATCTGAAGGTTTGGGATGCCTTCTTGTGTAATTTCAATGGTACGACCATTTGGCAAAAGGAGTTTGTCTCTAGTGTTCAGCTGAATTTCTTCACAGATGCAGCTGGATCTGTTGGTTTTGGGGCATTTCTCGATGGCCACTGGTGCGCAGAGCGGTGGCATCAGGAGTGGCTTCACCAGGATATTCTCCATAACCTTGTGCTTTTGGAATTATTTCCTGTTGTGGTTTCCGTGGTAATTTGGAAAAAGACCTTTGAGAATCGTAGAGTTTTGGTTTACACTGACAACAAAGGTGTTTTCTTTGCGGTTAATTCCCTGTCCTCAAAGTCGGAACCAGTGATTAACCTATTACGTTTTTTAGTATTGCATTGTTTGCGTTATAATATTTGGTTAAAAGCTGCACATATAGCAGGCATAAAGAATAACATCGCCGACGGTTTGTCTCGTCTACAGTTCGAAAGATTTCGGGACTTGGCGCCGGAGGCAGACCTGCATGGAACTCCTTGCCCAGATTTCCTCTGGGGCTTAATCCGGAGCTGATACTTCCGTATCTCAAGAACTCGGTTTCGGAGAAGACTTGGTCGGATTATCTTCTTTCCTGGTACAGATGGTGCTCTTTTTGTCATGATTCAGGTTTGGATTCTTTAGTTGTGACATCATACACCTCTTTGTCCTTTTTGTCCGCTCTGATTCAATCAGATTTAAGTCCTGCTTCCATAAGCCGGATTCTAGCAGGAGTATCTTTCTTTCTGAAGTTTGCAGGTTTACCGGCTTTAACCTCATTCTTTCAGGTCAGTCAAGTTTTAAAAGGCCTTCGGAGGTCCTGTCCGTCTTTGGATACCCGGCGTCCCATTTCAATTCCTTTGCTGATTGATTTATTAAGGGTTATAGAGGAAGTCTGTTTTTCAAAATTTGAGCTTCTCCTTTTCCGTGCATCCTTTGCGTTGGCTTTCTTTGGTGCTATGAGGCTGGGTGAATTTACAGCGGCCAATAAAAGATCTTTGGCCTTTCTGCTTTTTCACCACGTTCGTATAGACAATGGTTTTCTTCACATTTTTCTGGCTAGGTCTAAGTCTAAGCCCGGTGGTAAGGGCCAATGGTTCTCTCTAGCCAGATCCTCGAGTCATGTGATCTGTCCGGTACGGCATGTTGCGAGGTATTTGGCGGTCAGACCTCCCTCTGGGGATTCCTTCTTTGTTCACCAAGACCTGTCTTCCCTTACCAGATATCAATTCTCGTCCGTACTGGCTTCCTCTTTGAAACGCTTAAATCTGTCAGGTTTTTTGCTTTTCGTCACATTCCTTTCGGATTGGAGCAGCCACTACGGCCGATGCATTGGGTTTCTCTTCGGAAATGTTAAAAAGAGTTGGTCGCTGGGAGAGTAATAGATATAGAATTTATGTACGCCCTGATCTACTAATTGTATGATTTTCTCTTTCAGATATTTCCAGAAAAGTTATCTGGATAGTGGGTCATTCCTTCGTTTTCTGGGCTGCTCAACATGCCGGAAACAGGAACTACTCCACCACTTTAGGTCTGGACGCTAAGTCTTATTTAGTCTTATGGTCATGGGTACGGGGTTTGAGATGGAGGGGCCTAAGGGAACATTTGATTTATTTGTCCAGTATTTGGCCTTTTCCTCAGGTTTTAGTGATTCACGCAGGGGCGAACGACTTAGGTAAAGTTAGGACTTGGGACCTTTTATGCGAAATGAAAAGAGACTTAGGTTCTATTAAGGTGATGTTTCCTTCTTCCATTTTGGCATTCTCGGAAATGATTCCGAGATTAGTATGGTCTCCTGCCAGTAATCTCTTCTACGTGGACAGGATAAGGAGGCGCCTAAATAGAACAATCCATAGTTTTCTTAGAGCGTCAGGTGGTGTCTCTTATCGGCACTCGGAGCTGGAAGGTTTCATTCCGGGTTTGTTCCGGGAGGATTCAATCCATTTATCCCCTATAGGTTTGGACATTTTTTGTATGGGTTTGCAAAGTTTAATCGAGTCGGCCACGGTGGAGGGGGGCTTCAACCAGTAGTTTCCCTACTGGCCTCAGCCGGTGGGGTGTAGTTGTCCAGCATGTCTGGATGGACCCCGTTAATCTCGTTTTAATTATTAGCCAAGATGGCTTTCTTATTTAATTTAATTATAGTAATTATCAGGTTACCCCTTGGATACACCGTGGCCATTTAAAATGCCAAAGAATTATTTATTAATAAATTTATTTGCACCTTTTATCGTTGTGTTCTCTCTTTATTGAGTCCCTTTGTACGAGCCCATGAAAGGTCCTAGCAATATGCTGGACCAACATGGGGGAGTTCAAAGGGGACCGCAGATATTGTGCTTTATTTTCTAGGTATGATATATTAGCAGTTTCCCTGGGCAGCAACAGCCATGGGATTGGTTACCTGGATCAGAAGAGGATTGGTCGGCTACAGTAAGCGAAAAGCCCGCGCGGAGAGAGGTTATATAAGGGACCAGTGAGCGGGGCGCCTCAGACCGTTTGAACCGGACCTCAACGCCCACCCGCCCTCCCTATTGTTAAAGTCATGGTGTATTCAGTGGGGGTGTAGTTGTCCAGCATGTCTGGATGGACCCCGTTAATCTCGTTTTAATTATTAGCCAAGATGGCTTTCTTATTTAATTTAATTATAGTAATTATCAGGTTACCCCTTGGATACACCGTGGCCATTTAAAATGCCAAATAATTATTTATTAATAAATTTATTTGCACCTTTTATCGTTGTGTTCTCTCTTTATTGAGTCCCTTTGTACGAGCCCATGGCACTAAAGCACTGTGTGTCACAAAGAATTGCCATTTTGCAATATAATATTTGGTTTCCCCTTATTTTCATCCTTCGTCACATCTCTGTGCTGCTGATGTCCTACAGCTTCTTTGCAGCCACTTCTTTTATCATGTACCCCTTTTTTCATGATGGCTGCATGGCATTTTTCACCCTAAATTTCCACATGGTGAGAATAGTAGACCATGCCTATCGCATACAGTCTCCATCAGAAGCCCGTGTGAAAGGGTGACAATGATGGAACACAGCTATGTGATAAAACCCAGCCGCTCCAATGCTGCCCTTCCAAGCCGAGATATAAAGCCCTGCTGGTGCTCAGGATATTGGGGATGCTGGCGTGAGTTATGGCTCATCCAGTGGGGAAATGAGATTAGGGAAAAGAAACGCTGTTCACCTGACCTGATTCTGGTTGTGATATGTATATGTGGTATCCTCAGTCAGCGCTGCTCTGCAAACCACGTCCCCGACGCGTTTCGCCCCACCCATGGGGTCTTAGTCATAGAGTTATATGGCTGTTCTTTTTCTTTTATCACAGCTGGGTAACAGGGACAGAATGTTGTCATCCTATAACAGAAAATGCTTGCACAAGGACCTTCATGGCAGGATCACTAGATATTCTTTTAATGAACGCTGCAGATTTAAAACAATATTGCAAATGACTTTTAACACTAATTTAGCAAGGTAAATCCTGTATGAGATTTTAGTGATTGGGTTTAGATGTATATTAAAGTGTACATACATACCTGCAACCAAATTGTATTTTTTTATTTATTTTTTTATTTGGCTAGCTTCAAGGTAGAGATAGAACTTCTGTCTGGTTTTTTGAAACTTATTAGGGCAATTTCCCTTCACTTGCTGTTCTGGTGGTGATGGTATCGCTGGGCAGGAAGTAAGGGAAAATAAATAGGAACATGAACAGCAATACTAAGCTGATAAGGGTTATAAATGCAACCCCTTCCTGCCCAGCCTCAGCATTTCTTTAAATAGGTCTTTTAGCCCTGGAAGTGGGATGGACTTCCAGATCACTTGACCACTTTGACTGGCTGTCACATGATCAGAAGCCCATCCCTCCTGCTCCTGATCATGCTTGGAGACTGGAGCTGTCCATGACAGCTTGGTCACTGTGCTGGGAGCACTCAGTGAGCAGCTTCCTGGTGGGATTGCTCAGGTGGGATCAGGTTAGGATCTGAACATGACCTGAGCTTATCCCTAAGGCTGCATCAATACCTGAGCATCGCATTTTTGCATGTTTGTTTGGGCATTTTGTAGCGTGTTTGTATATGTGTTTTTGACTGTGTAGCGGGTATATACTTTTCTATCATGTTTAAAACTGGCAGAGATACCAGTGATGTATAGTTCCCTGCGGCCAAGCAGGTGGCGCTGTCCCTGTGGGCTGGGGTTGAACCATCACTGCAGTGCCGTACCCTTTGTGGCCTCTCGCAGCACCTGTACGGCGGGGCGGGGAACCCGCTGTGCTTGCTGGGGGAGGGTATAAAGGGGGCGGACATCTTTGTCACGGGGTCGAGTCCCAGGCACCTTTAGCCTGAAGTCTGCTCTCCTAGGCCTGGACACCAGGAGTTCGGGAGCCACCCCAGACACCTTTAGTCTGGGGTGAGGTACTTTGTTCCAGGCCTGGGGCCCAGCTACTTCCACTGGGTTCCGCCCGGGAGGGATCGTCCTAAGGTGCTCGATGGACTGGGTACCTGAATCTAAGATGAAATGGACCGCGCAGGTGACCTTCCCGTAGATCTGGTGCAGCAGATTGCCAGTGCCGGGACAGGGACTCCGGAGACCATCTGGAGGGATGCCTTCACCAAATAGGGGCTTATTCACACGGAAGGTGGTTCATGTGCTGAGGTCTGTGCAGAGACATTTCGCAAAGGTTGCATCTAAAGACCATTACTTTCAGGCCTGTGGCAGAGGCTGTAACAGTTCACCCGGTAGGTGGCAGCTACCAATTCACGGTCGGTGGCAGAGACCGTGCGCCAAGCCTATTCGCACGCTAAAAGGAATAGGAGAGTTCATTGTGCCTGGGCCTACTCGTATCCACACCCCCTGTCTGTCTGTTGAGGGAGTCCAACTGATTGTGTTTCATCCTGACATTGGAAAAATAAAGGAGTGTTGGACTTTTATTGGTGTGGGGCTCATTTACTGTTCCACAGAAGAAGCGGAGACTCCGAATGCAGAACACCGACCCGAAGGTAAAGAGACTTTGCTCACACCACACACACATCTGCAGTGAAAGCTTGGCGTGGTGACCCCGCACTCTCTCCTTCAAGGTACCCCTAGACCGCAGCCAAAAATAACCGATAAGCAAGAGAGAGAGTGGAGGGCGCTACAACTGTTTTGTACAATGTTTTCCAAACATTTTAGAGCTTTGGAATTTTTGTTTTAGCCAACAGAGAAAACTATCATCTGTTACACCATTTGTTGCTATGTGTTTCTGCTAGGGATGCACCGACATCGATACGGTATCGGTGCCAATACCAAGCATTTGTGTGAGTATCAGTACTCGCACAAATGCTCCTGATACCGAAACCGATACTTTGCGGTGCGATTTGCGTCAATACAAGATGAAATCACATTGCAAAGAATCACATGCCATTTGACCTGGAATGTGGTGCAATTCCTGTCCCAATCACATGCTATTTCCCTCACTGCTCCTGTGTATGTGTGTGTGTGTGTATATTGAAAGAGAAAAGCGCCATCTAGTGGGCAGCTTATTTATGTTAGAACTCACAGTACATATCTGGCCAAATGCAAAATCTTCATAGGTGTCCCGGTTCCGCAGATGATAGCAAAGGGTGGAGGAGATGTAGAGGCTTTTGGCCAAGCTGACATCACTTCCACCCTATACCCACGGTGTCCCGGAACTTCTCCTCTAGCCCCGTGAGCACCTGCAGGAGCCGTGATTTGCTATCATTGGCTTGTACTGGGACAACTATGAAGATTTTGCATTGGGCCAGATATGTACTGTGAGTTCTAACATTTTTAATAAACTGCCCACTAGATGGCACTTTCCTTTCTATACATACACACACACATGAGCAGTGGGGAAAATTGCCGAAAGGAATCACACTGAATTCCTGTTCAAATCGCATTGCATGTATTTTTGTATTGACGCAAATCGCACTGCAAAGTATCGGTACTCAGTATCAGTGAGTACTTAACCGAAAGTATCGGTACTCATACTCATCGATAAAAAAACAGTATTGGTGCAACCCTAGTTTCTGCTTTCAGCTCCTTCATCAATCTACAAGACAAGCTCCAAAACTTTTTTGAGCTTCAGGCTTTGTCTTCAGATGTTTTGGAGTTGAGTTGTGAACCATCACCATAGAGTATAATTGATTTTTTCTACCTGAGCGTTTTGGAGCTTCGAGCTCGAGCTTTGATTTGCAAAACACTAAATTGTTAAGGGGTTCTAATGTTCTACAGAGTCTGTCATTGCATTAAAGTGTCAACACAAAGGACAAGGGGGCACTCTTTACGTCTAGAAGAAAAGAGATTTCATCTCCAAATACGGAAAGGTTTCTTCACAGTAAGAGCTGTGAAAATGTGGAATAGACTCCCCGCAGAGGTGGTTCTGGCCAGCTCAGTAGATTGCTTTAAGAAAGGCCTGGATTCTTTCTTAAATGTACATAATATAACTGGGTACTGACATTTATAGGTAAAGTTGATCCGGGAAAATCCAATTGCCTCTTGGGGGGATCAGGAATTAATTTTTCCCCCTGCTGTAGCAAATTGGATCATGCTCTGCTGGGGTTTTTCGCCTTCCTTTGGATCAACTGTGGGTATAGAATTGGGTATATGGGATTGTATGATATTATATATATATATATATTTTTTTATGGTTGGACTTGTGTCTTTTTTCAACCTGACTAACTATGTGTCTACAGCCAGCTATAAGAGATACACTTGATTAAAGATTTCAGTAAAAGTAACTTTTCTTGAAACTTGATCTCATCAATATCATTAGCACCCCATTAAGGTTCTCCCTTTTGAAGCTCCTATTCTGCACTGGAATCTTGGTTTTTGATTGGTTTTCATGGTACATAATTACAGTTTTTCTTGTGGTGACATGGAACGATCTCATCCTCCACGATCAAGCAGATTCCATTGTTTTTTCTTTTTTTTTTAAGGTAATAAATGACTAATATTTATTTAATGTAAGATAAAATATACAAAAAGTACAAACAAGAACTAAGGCACAAAGAGTTCTGGTGGATTCTTATGGTTTTATTGAGTTCCTGCCAGTTATTAAGGGATTTATACTTTACGCCTCCAGTGTACGTGTTGTTTTAGGCAAGACATTTAGAAGTGACACATTACTTAGTTTCAAACTTCCCAGCGCCAGTGTATTTGTCCTGGCACCAGAGTATATGGGTAGAAAGGGCCCAGGAGATCGTACAAGCAATGCGATTTAATCTATGAAGCATTTTTATGCTTGTCCATTAAAAGGTATTACCATCATCAACAAATCTCTAGACAGCCACTTCTATAATTGAACTGACTTGTAAGTCCTAGTAAGTTGAGAGTCTGCAAGACATTACTTCACTGAACGTATAATCAATGTAGATTCTTACAAGCCGTGTATGTCTCTCAAATGCATATTAAAATTCATCAACAAACAAAACAGAGAAATATACCATATTATTGAAATATTATTTTTCTTATGTATTCTACAATATAATTATTGTAATTTACTGCATATATAGACATCATTTATGCAGAATTTTTCATTTATGTTAGAACTCAAATGTTTAGAAATTGTGGGTCACTAAGAGGAAGGAAGTGATAAGATCCATGTAAATGTTTTCAAACCAATCTATGTGTTTATGCAAGCCTGAAAGTATTTAACCACTTAAGCCCCGGACCATTTCGGGCCATTAGGACCAGGCCTGTTTTTGGGATTCGGCACTGCGCTGCTTTAACTGTAAATTGTGCGGACATGCAATGTTGTACCCAAATGAAATTTGCGTCCTTTTCTTCCCACAAATAGAGCTTTCTTTTAATGGTATTTGATTGCCTCTGCGATTTTTATTTTTTGCGATATAAACGGAAAAAGACCGAAAATTTTGAAAAAAAATGATATTTTCTACTTTTTGTTATAAGAAAAATCGAATAAACTCAATTTTAGTCAGACATTTAGGCCAAAATGTATTCAGCCACATGTCTTTAGTAAAAAAAATGTCAATAAACGTATATTTATTGGTTTGCGCAAAAGTTATAGCGTTTACAAACTAGGGTACATTTTCTGAAATTTACACAGCTTTAAATTTATGACTGCCTATCTCATTTCTTGAGGTGCTAAAATGGCAGGGCAGTACAAAACCCCCCCAAATGACCCCATTTTGGAAAGTAGACACCCCAAGGAAATTGCTGAGAGGCATGTTGAGCCCATTGAATATTTTTTTTTTTTGTCCCAAGTGATTGAATAATGACAAAAAAAAAAAAAAAAAAAAAAATTACAAAAAGTTGTCACTAAATGATATATTGCTCACACATGCCATGGTTATATGTGGAATTGCACCCCAAAATACATTTTGCTGCTTCTCCTGAGTACGGGGATACCACATGTGTGGGACTTTTTAGGAGCCTGGCCACGTACGGGACCCCGGAAACCAAGCACCGCCTTCAGGATTTCTAAGGGCGCAAATTTTTGATTTCATTCCTCACTACCTATCACAGTTTCGAAGGCCATAAAATGCCAAAATAGCACAAAACCCCCCCAAATGACCCCATTTTAGAAAGTAGACACCCCAAGGAAATTGCTGAGAGGCCTGTTGAGCCTGTTGAATATTTTTTTTTTTTGTCCCAAGTGATTGAATAATGACAAAAAATAAAAATAAAAAATAAATTACAAAAAGTTGTCACTAAATGATATATTGCTCACACATGCCATGGTTATATGTGGAATTGCACCCCAAAATACATTTTGCTGCTTCTCCTGAGTACAGGGATACCACATGTGTGGGACTTTTTAGGAGCCTAGCCGCGTACGGGACCCCGAAAACCAAGCACCGCCTTCAGGATTTCTAGGCACAAATTTTTGATTTCACTCCTCACTACCTATCACAGTTTCTAAGGCCATAAAATGCCAAAATAGCACAAAACCCCCCCAAATGACCCCATTTTGGAAAGTAGACACCCCAAGCTATTTGCTGAGGAGGCATGGTGAGTATTTTACAGCTCTCATTTGTTTTTGAAAATGAAGAAAGAAAATTTTTTTTTTTTTTTTTTTTTTTTCAATTTTCAAAACTTTGTGACAAAAAGCGAGATCTGCAAAATACTCACAATACCTCTCAGCAAATAGCTTGGGGTGTCTACTTTCCAAAATGGGGTCATTTGGGGGGGTTTTGTGCCATCTGGGCATTCCATGGCCTCCGAAACTGTGATAGGCAGTGAGAAGTAAAATCAAAAATTTACACCCTTAGAAAGCCTGAAGGCGGTGCTTTGTTTTTGGGGTCCCGTACGCGGCTAGGCTCCCAAAAAGTCTCACACATGTGGTATCCCTGTACTCAGGAGAAGCAACAGAATTTATTTTGGGGTGTAATTCCACATATGCCCATGGCATGTTTGAGCAATATATCATTTAGTGACAACTTTGTGCAAAAAAAAAATAAAAAAAAAAAAATTGTCTTTTTTCCGCAACTTGTGTCAACATATAAAATATTCCATGGACTCGACATGCCTCTCAGTATATAGCTTGGGGTGTCTACTTTCCAAAATGGGGTAATTTGGGGGGGTTTTGAACTGTTCTGGCATTTTATACACAACATTAGGAAGCTTACATCCACTCTTCTAACCACTTGCAGACAAAGCCCTTTTTGACACTTTTTGTTTACATGAAAACATATTTTTTTTTTGCAAGAAAATTATGTTGAACCCCCAAACATTATATATATTTTTAAAGCAAAGGCCCTACAGATTAAAATGGTGGGTGTTGCATTTTTTTTTTCTACACAGTATTTGCGCAGCGATTTTTCAAACGCATTTTTTGGGGAAAAAATACACTTTTTTTAATTTTAATGCACTAAAACACACTATATTGCCCAAATGTTTGATGAAATAATAAAGATGATCTTAGGCCGAGTACATAGATACCAAACACGACATGCTTTAAAATTTCGCACAAACGCGCATTGGCGACAAACTACATACATTTTTAAAAGCCTTTAAAAGCCTTTACAGATTACCCCGTTAGATTTACAGAGGAGGTCTACTGCTAAAATGACTGCCCTCGATCTGACCTTCGCGGTGATACCTCACATGCATGGTGCAATTGCTGTTTACATATGACGCCAGACCGACGCTTGCGTTCGCCATTGGGCAAGAGCAGGGCAGGACAGGGGTGCTTTTTTTTTTTTTTTTTTTTTTTTATTATTAATTTTGCTTTTTTATTTTATTTTTAAATTGTTCCTTACATATATTTTTTTTTTTATAATTTTTATTGTTATCTCAGGGAATGTAAATATCCCCTATGATAGCAATAGGTAGTGACAGGTACTCTTTTTTTGAAAAAACTGGGGTCTTCTAGACCCTAGATCTTTCCTCTGCCCTCAAAGCATCTGACCACACCAAGATCGGTGTGATAAAATGCTTTCCCAATTTCCCAATGGCGCTTTTTATATCCGGGGGGGGGACATTCCCTCCCACTGCTTGTAAAAGCAGTCCAGAGGCTAATTAGCCGCTGTGATTGCTTTTACATGAAAGCCGGCCGCTGGCTGAAAAGAATGATACCAAGATGATGCCTAAACCCGCAGGCATCAATCTGGTATAACCATTCAAAGTCCAGCAACATACCAGTACGTTGCTGGTCCTTGTTGGACATGTATTGTAATCTTTTTTTTTCATGCAGCCTGTTGGCTGAACGAAAAAAGAGATTGATCGGTGGGTATGCCCACCATTAGAATACCGCCCTTCATCCACCCACTTCTAATGATGGGCATACATGCACCATTTATATATGCCGAAGCATGGGGGCATCCTCCCGCAAAAAAGTTATGCCGCACACACATGGTCAAACGTTTCCACGGGCAAGCCTCCGTCGGAATTTCGACCGTATGTATGCGGCATTAGGAGCAAAATTGCTCCTCCGCCCTGCTGCCCCTGCTGCCCCCATGCTTCGGCATATATGCTTTTTTTTTTTTAACTGTGGTGGTGAAATCACCTCCTACAGCACTGGAGTCGCAGGGATCAGGCCTGTCTCTGCGAACGCTGCAGTTATGTGTGTTGTGTTTTGTAAGTGACAGTGATCGATCGATACTGCACTTGGGTGGCCTGGGCTGGACGGAGGGGCAAAACGCAGGTGCTAGCAGGTATCTGGGCTGATCCCGCTAACACTGCGTTTTTGGGAACCCTAAACCGCTGGTATAGATCTGATCAGATCAGATATTGATCTGTGCAGATACTATACCACTAAGGGGGGTGTATGCTTTACGCGTGGGTGTTAGCGTTACTGGCACTAACCTGACGCTGCCTGGGGTGTGACGCAGACCCTCTCTGACGCTAAAACCTAATTGATATCACCCACCGGGCGATCAGGGGGTTAAACCTTTATTGGGTTATATACGGCGGGTGCCCTGACACTATAAAAAGCAAACTAACTAACCAGCGTCACCCGTAACACTTATATGGTGATCACTGGTGAAAGGGTTAACTAGGGGCAATTAGGGGGTTAAAACCTTTATTAGATCATATTTGGGGGTACCTGACGCTATAAAAACCTGCGGCGAACCTAAAAAAAATGACTGGCTACCGATTGGCATCACCGACACGAAGACAGCGATCAGAAAAACGATCGCTTAGTGACAGTGGTGATAGGGGGTGAAAGGGTTACCTGGGGAGCGATCAAGGGTGTTAAACCTTTATTAGATAATATATTGGGGTACCCGACGCTATAAAAACCTGCGGCGAACCTAAAAAAAATTACTGGCTACCGATCGCCATCACTGATGCTAAGACAGCCATCAGAAAAATGATCGCATAGCGACAGCGGTGATAGGGGGTGAAAGGGTTACCTGGGGGGCGATCAAGGGGGTTTAACCTTTATTAGATAATATATTGGGGTACCTGACGCTATAAAAACCTGCGGCGAACCTAAAAAAAAATTACTGGCTACCGATCGCCATCACTGATGCTAAGACAGCCATCAGAAAAATGATCGCATAGCGACAGCGGTGATAGGGGGTGAAAGGGTTACCTGGGGGGCGATCAAGGGGGTTTAACCTTTATTAGATAATATATTGGGGTACCTGACGCTATAAAAACCTGCGGCGAACCTAAAAAAAATTACTGGCTACCGATCGCCATCACTGATGCTAAGACAGCATCAGAAAAACGATCGATTAGCGACAGCGGTGATAGGGGGTGAAAGGGTTACCTGGGGGGCGATCAAGGGGGTTGAACCTTTATTAGATAATATATTGGGGTACCCGACGCTATAAAAACCTGCGGCGAACCTAAAAAAAATTACTGGCTACCGATCGCCATCACTGATGCTAAGACAGCCATCAGAAAAATGATCGCATAGCGACAGCGGTGATAGGGGGTGAAAGGGTTATCTGGGGGGTGATCAGGGGGTTAAACCTTTATTAGGGGGGGTTAGGGGGCTACACTGGACCTAAAACTAAACTTTAGTGACACTTTCACAGTCACAAATGTCACTGATTGCAGTGATCACTAAATAAATGGTCACTGCAATCAGTGACACTGTGACTGGGGGCTGGGGGGTGATCTGGGGGGTGATCTGGGGGGGTCTGGGGGTCCTGGGGGGGGGGCGATTAGTGTTCCTATGTGTCCTGGTGTCAGTGTAGTGTTGTGCTCACTGACCTGATGTCTTCTCTTGTACGGCGCTCGGTATATGTGAGCGCCGCACAGGAGATGACATCACTTCCTCCTGCCTCCTCTGTCTGAAACAGACAGAGGAGGCATTTCCATTCGCCGGGAGCGATCGCGAGGGGGGGGCCGGAATCGAAAGGCCGCCCCCTCATCTGGGATCGCTCCCGGTGAAGTAACGACCGCTCACGGCACAGAAGGGGGGTCCGGATGGACCCCCCAACTGTACAAAGGCAGTCACGTAGATCTACGTGATTCTGCCTGTCCGTGCCATTCTGCCGACGTAAATCGGCGGTGGGCGGTCGTTAAGTGGTTAAAGAAGGACCACTGCACTCCTTGGGGACTTATGCCCTGTACACACGATCGGTTTTACAGATGAAAACAGTCCGATGGACTTTTTTCATCGGACAAACCGATCGTGTATGGGCCCCATCGGTCTTTTTTCCATCGGTGAGAAAAAATAGAACATATTTTAAATTTATCCGATGGAAAAAAAAAAACGATAGCAAATTCCGATCGTCTGTGTGGAACTCCATCAGAGAAAAAACCCACGCATGCTCAGAATCAAGTCGACGCATGCTCAGACGCATTGAACTTCATTTTTCTCGGCTCGTCAGAGTGTTTTACGTCACGCCGTTTGGGACGGTCGGATTTTTGACTGATAGTGTGTAGGCAAGACTGATGGAAGTCAGCTTCATCGGAATTCCGATGGAAAAATCCATCGGATTTGAATCCATAGGAAATCCGATCATGTGTACAGGGCTTAAGACCCCTTTCACACTAGGGCCATGGCCACGTTAGCGCTAAAGCGCCTCTAATTTTAGCGGCGCTTTACTGCTGTTTAGCGGCGGCTAGCGGGGCGCTTTTAACCCCAAAAAAGGGGTTAAAAACTCTTGTTTTGCGACACTTTCAAAGCGCTTTTAGCCCAGGTTCACACTGGGCTGCTGGAATGAAGCCGTGCGAGTTCACTCCCGCTTGTCACTCCCGATTTCGGCCGCGATTACAGAGACATCTGTGCAGGTTTCTGCACAGATGTCAATGTAAAGAAGGGCCCGAAATCGCAAAAAGCAGTACAGAAACGACTTTTTGAAATCGGTGCAGAGCGGTAGATGCAGCGTCGCACCGATTAGGATGGTGCCATTGCTGGCAAATGCCGCCAATTTGACATGTCAAATCTCATGTCAAAACGCAGCAGTGTGAACCAGGGCTTAAGGCGCTTTGAAAGCGCTGCCCATTCATTTCAATGGGCAGAAGCATTTTGGGAGTTGCTTGCAGGACCTTTACTAATGTCCCGCAAGCGCACCACCCAGGTGTGAAAGCACCCATTGCAATGAATGTGAGGCAGTTTTCAGGCACTTTACAGGTGCTATTTCTAGCGCTAAAACACCTGAAAAACAGCCTCAGTGTAAAAGGGGCCTTAAAAAACTGGCAGGGTAATCACTGCCTTATGACAAAATTGACCCTAGATTGTCCATGTGTTATTGTTTGCATGGCTGTGGGAGAGACATTTGATTGTAAGCTCTGCTGGGCAAGGACTGATGTAAAAGGCCATGTGCACTGTATAGAACTATGAAATATGTTGGTGCGTTATAAATTTGAGAAATAAATATTATATACGGTAATTAAAGCTGAACTCGAGGTACAAAAACTTGCATTTAAATATATGCCTTTTTCCAACCCAGATGTTATCTTGTGGAACCTGTCCTGTTAAACCGCTGTATGGTCTTGGCCACCGTGCTGCAGCTCAGTTTTAGGGTCTTGGTAATCTTCTTATAGCCTAGGCCAGTGGTAGGCAACAAATCCCATCATGCCTCTGCCTCCAGGAGTCATGCCTGTGATTGTCAGGGTCTTGCAATGTCTCATGGGACTTGTAGTTTCAAAACAGCTGGAGGGCCGAGGTTGCCTTCCCCTGGCCTAGGCCATCTTTATGTAGAGCAACAATTCTTTTTTTTCAGAGAGTTCTCAGAGAGTTCTTTGCCATGAGGTGCCATGTTGAACTTCCAGTGACCAGTATGAGAGAGTGAGAGCGATAATAACAAATTTAACACACCTGCTCCCCATTCACACCTTAGACCTTGTAACACGAATGAGTCATATGACACGGGGAGGGAAAATGGCTAATTCGGCCCAATTTGGACATTTTGACTTAAGGGGTGTACTCACTTTTGTTGTCAGCGGTTTAGACATTAGGGATGAGCTTCGAGTTCGAGTCGAACTCATGTTCGACTCAAACATTGCCTGTTCACCTGTTTGCCGAACAGCGAACAATTTGGGGTGTTCGCGGCAAATTCCAAAAGCCACGGAACACCCTGTAAAAGTCTATGGGAGAAATCTAAAGTGCTAATTTTAAAGGCTTATATGCAAGTTATTGTCATAAAAAGTGTTTGGGGACCCGGGTCCTGCCCCAGGGGATATGTATCAATGCAAAAGTTTTAAAAACTGATGTTTTTTTGGGAGCAGTGATTTTAATAATGCTTAAAGTGGAATATTCCGTTAAACTTCATACCTGGGGGGGGTGGGGGGGGGGTGGGGTGGTGTGTATAGTATGCCTGTAAAGTAGCAAAAGGTAATTTAAAAGCACTCGCGGCTATAATGCGTGGGTGTCCCAAATTCAATTTCCAGGCCCTTCAAGTCTGGTATGGATATTAAGGGGAAACCTGCGTCAAATGAAAAAAAAAATTATGTGGGGTTCCCCCCAAATATCCATACCAGACCCTTCAGGTCTGGTATGGATTTTAAGGGGAATTCCATGCCAAATTTTAAAAAAAAGATGGCGTGGAGCTCCCCCCAAAAATCCATACGAGACCCTTTATCTGAGCATGCAACCTGGCAGGCCGCAGAAAAAGGGGGGGACGAGAGAGCGCCCCCCCCTCCTGAACCGTACCAGGCCACATGCCCTCAACATGGGGAGGATGCTTTGGGGGTCTGTGACCCCTCAAAGCACCATGTCCCCATGTTGATGGAAACAAGGGCCTCATCCCCACAACCCTTGCCCGGTGGTTGTGGGGGTCTGCGGGTGGGGGGCTTATCGGAATCTGGAAGACCCCTTTAACAAAGGGGACCCCCAGATCCTGGCCCCCCTATGTGAATTGGTAAGGGGTACATTGTACCCCTACCATTTCAAAAAGAAAGTGTAAAAAAACACACAGACACGTTGGGAAAAGTCCTTTATTAAAAAAAAAAAAAAAGATTCCAGCAGTGGTAATCCACTCTCGGTATCCTGCGATGGATGCTCTCCTCTCCGGGGTCCAGCGGTGGATGATCTCCTCTCCATCCAGGTCCAGGCTCCAGCGATGAGATGTCCAGCATCAGAGGGGGACGGGGTCACGTGACGGGTGGCCCCGCTCTCAGCTACAGAAGAGACCTGTCAGGCTGCCGGGATTCCCGGGTTGTCTCCGGTGGAGACAGGATGTGCTGCACTGGACATCTCATCTATGGAGCCTGGACCTGGATGGAGAGGAGATCATCCACCGATGGACCCTGGAGAGGAGAGCATCCATCGCAGGATACCGAGAGTGGATTACCACCGCTGGAATCTTTTTTAAAAAATTTTTATTTTTTAATAAAGGACTTTTCCCAATGGTGTTTTTTTTATTTTTTTTACACTTTCTTTGTTAAATGATAGGGGTACAATGTACCCCTTACCAATTCACATGGGGGGGCGGGATCTGGGGGTCCCCTTTGTTAAAGGGGTCTTCCAGATTCTGATAAGCCCCCCACCCGTAGACCCCCACAACCACCGGGCAAGGGTTGTGGGGATGAGGCCCTTGTCCCCATCAACATGGGGACATGGTGCTTTGAGGGAACACAGACCCCCAAAGCATCCTCCCCATGTTGAGGGCATGTGGCCTGGTACGGTTCAGGAGGGGGGGCGCTCTCTCGCAACCCCCTCTTTTCCTGCGGCCTGCCAGGTTGCATGCTCGGATAAAGGGTCTGATATGGATTTTTGGGGGGAACTCCATGCCATTTTTTAAAAAAAATTGGCGTGGAGTTCCCCTTAAAATCCATACCAGACCTGAAGGGCCTGGTAATTGAATTTGGGGGGGACCCCCACGCATTGTTTTATCAATGAGTTTTCTCTGTATTGCCGGGAGCCGACAATTCATTATAGCCGTGAGTGCTTTTAAATGACTTTTTTTCCTTCAGAAATTACACTTTGTGCGGGGACAGTTCTAAGCACGGGAAACAAGCGCTACTTTAAAGGCATACTATACACACCCCCCAGGTACGACATTTAAAGGAATATTTATTGTTTCACTTTAAGCATTATTAAAATCACTGCTCCCGAAAAAACGGCCGTTTTTAAAACTTTTTTTTGCATTGATACATGTCCCCTGGAGCAGGACCCGGGTCCCCAAACACTTTTTATGACAATAGCTTGCATATAAGCCTTTAAAATTAGCACTTTAGATTTTTCATGTTCGAATCCCATAGACTTTAACGGTGTTCGGATGTTCAAACAAATTTATTGCCTGTTCGCAAGTTCTGGTGCGAACCGAACTGGGGGGTGTTCAGCTCATCCCTATTAGACATTGATGGCTGTATGTTGAGTTATTTTGAGGGGACAGCAAATTTACACTGTCATAAAAGCTGTACACTCACTACTTTACATTGTAGCAAAGTGCAATTTCTTCAGTGTTGTGACATGAAAAGATATAATAAAATATTTACAAAAATGTGAGGGGTGTACTCACTTTTGGGAGATACTGTATATATATATATTGTGACAGCAGGAAGGTAAAGTCACCTGGTTGCATCCAGGGGGGTAGATATATTTCGCCCAGATTCAGGCTTTACGCCGACTTATACAACTAGGTGGAGAGTTGTATAAGCCCAGCTAAGGCTAGTGGGCTCATGGATGACTCATATGTCTAGGGAGAGTGTGGGGCGTCGTGCAGACAGGGAGTTGATGAGACCAGCTGAAGCTTGTCAGCTCATTTAGGCCTCTATAAGAACTCCCAGCTTCATTAGATGTTAGCTCATGCCTGGAACCAGACCTGTGTGGACTGTCTAGGGAGAGTGAACCCCTGTGCGGTGAGGCAAAGCCTGTGTGGCTATTTGTTTGGACTTTTACTAAACCAGGGACTTAGGGACTAGGACAGCACCAGGCTGATCCCAGTTGTTAGTTTAGGAAACCTGCATGTTTAGTCAGAGGTCAAACTGACCAGGATTTATTTTGTTTATGTTTCTTTTTGGCTTTGCTGTGGTTTTTGTCACTGTACATAGAGAAATAAACCGCACCTTTTGATTTTGAAAACCACAACCTCCGTCTGCTGGCCCTGTTTTTGTGTGGGGAGCCCAACCAGGGGGTCACACCCACCCGCTACCGAGTTAACCCCCTCACAGTTGGTGGAGAACCAGTGGCAGTTTTTTTTAAGCCAGCATGGAGGAGATACTGAAACAGCTGGCTCTAGCAAATGCCAATCAACAGCAGACAAATGCAGGTTTGCAAAGGAGCCTTGCAGCCCAGCAGCAAGCTCATCAACAAGCCCAGCAGCAATCTGAGGCCCGCTTCATAGACCTGTTACAGAAGCAAGAGCAGAGACTACAACAAATGGAAGCAGTAATGCAGCAACGTCCGCAGACCAGTGAGGAAAGCCGTCCCACTAATACCGCGTCCTTTGGGGTGAGTCGTTTATTGACAAAAATGACTGGAGAGGATGATCCAGAGGTATTTTTGACCACATTTGAAAGGACTGCTGAAAGAGAAAAGTGGCCTGAGGAGCAGTGGGCTGGACTGGTGGCTCCTCTGTTAACTGGTGAATCGCAGAAGGCTTACTATGACCTAGAGCCTGACCAAGCAAAAGACTATGTGATGCTAAAAGCTGAAATATTGGCAAGGCTGGGTGTCACCCTGGCTGTCCGGGCTCAGCGTGTGCATAACTGGACTTTCCAGCTTGGAAAACCCCCCAGGTCTCAAATGTATGATCTCATTCACCTGAGCAGGAAGTGGCTACAGCCAGAGACTTTGTCCGCACCAGAGATTGTGGAACGTGTTGTAATGGATCGGTTTTTGAGAGCTCTTCCTACTGCCATCCAAAAGTGGGTAAGCCATGGAGACCCAGAGACGGCCGGTGGTCTTGTGGATCGTGTAGAGAAATACTTGGCTACAGAGAACCTGACGGCCTCTTCCAGAGACTCTCGGACTTTCCACCCTAAGACCAGACCATCCCCAGGGGCGGATAAGAGGATTCCAAGGGGTAAGGGTGGAGAGAGTGAGAGGGTGGGAGCTCTACCCCAAGTTTGGCGAGAACAGCCTGGGAAATCAGCGGCTCAAGAGGCGGCAAGAAGGATCGTTTGCTACCGCTGCCGGCAAGCGGGACATATTGCAGCAAATTGCCCGGTTGTGGAGGAACCCATGCAGTGTGACTTTCTGACGGGCAGACGTCAGTCGCTGTGTGCGACAGTCGCATGCACTGCCATTCGGGGAACTGAGAAACATTTATGCAAAATGTGTATTAATGGTAGAAATGTTGTGGTATTACTGGATTCAGGTAGCCTTGTGACCCTGATAAAGGCTGAATTAGTTAAAACAGAGGTCTCTGGGAATAGCAAGGTAGCTGTTATTTGTGTGCATGGGGACACCCGAGAGTATCCAGTGACTACAGTGTGTTTCGAGACCCCCAAAGGTACCCTCTCTCATCCAGTGGGGTTAGTATCTCAATTACCGCATGATGCCATTGTGGGAAGGGATTTTCCGAAGTTCTGGGAACTGTGGGATGATCCTGAGCCCCCCACTGGTGCCCCTATGTACCAGGAATGTGATAGCCAGAACTCCTCTGAGAGTGGTGAGGACTCTCCAGAATTTCCCTTGTCAGTATTGGCAGGGGAGACTCAAGAAACTGGAGAGGAGCCCACCTCCTCAGACGAAAACCTACCGTCTGTGGAGTTTTCTGATCTGGAGGTTCACAGGGAAAATTTTGCCACAGAACAGTTAAAAGACCCCGCCCTAATAAAGGCACGGGAAAACGTAGTGGAAATAGATGGCGAGTTAGTGAACCCAGATAATACCTGCACTTACCCATACTTCAGCGTAGAGAAGGACCTACTGTATCGGGTGGCAAAAAGGGCAGAAGAAACCGTTGAGCAGCTTGTGGTGCCCAAACCTTACAGGAAGTTGGTGTTGGAGTTGGCCCATGGGCACATTCTTGGAGGTCATCTGGGGACAGAGAAAACCCGAGAGAGGGTATTACAGAGATTCTATTGGCCTGGGGTGATGAAGGACATAGAAAATTATTGTTCCTCCTGCCCTGTGTGTCAGAGGTCGGCCCCGATGCCACATTTCCGTAGCCCGCTGGTCCCTCTACCCATCATTGAGGTCCCGTTTGAGAGAATCGCAATGGATTTGGTAGGTCCTATAATCAAGTCCGCTAGGGGGCACCAGTACATATTGGTTATAATGGACTATGCCACCCGTTATCCAGAAGCGATCCCTCTCAGAAATACCTCGGCCAAAACCATAGCCAAAGAGCTATCTCTTGTTTTTAGCCGGGTGGGTATTTGTAAAGAACTGCTTACGGACCAAGGTACACCCTTTATGTCCCGGGTTATGAAAGAGCTGTGTAAATTGCTCAAAGTGACGCAATTGCGTACATCTGTGTATCACCCCCAAACCGATGGGCTGGTTGAAAGATTCAACAAAACCCTAAAACAAATGTTGAAGAAAGTGGTGGATAGAGATGGAAAGGATTGGGACTGTCTACTTCCTTATTTGATGTTTGCTATTAGGGAGGTGCCCCAATCCTCTACGGGATTCTCCCCCTTTGAGTTACTGTATGGGAGACACCCAAGAGGGCTGTTGGATATTGCCAAGGAAACTTGGGAAAGTGAGAGTTCTCCCCACAGGAGTGTGATTGAGCATGTCGCCCTGATGCAAGATCGAATTGCACAGGTAATGCCCATCGTGAAGGAACATTTGGCCCAAGCGCAGTTGGCACAGCAGAGAGTGTACAACCGTGGAGCAAAGACCCGTACCTTTTCCCCGGGGGATAGGATATTGGTACTTGTCCCTACGGTTGAAAGTAAATTCCTTGCCAAATGGCAAGGCCCCTACGAGATAATGGAAAAAGTGAGCGAAGTGAATTACAAGGTCAGACAACCAGGAAGGCGAAAGCCCGAACAGATATATCACGTTAATCTGTTGAAAGCCTGGAGGGATAGAGAGTCCCTAGTCGCAGAAACTTGGTCACCAGCTCAAACTGGTTGCGTGATTCCGGAGGTTGGAATAGCAGCCACCTTGTCACAACCCCAACAACAGGAGGTTAAGGAGTTTGTGCTTCGCAACAAGGAGGTGTTCTCTGAGCTGCCGGGACAAACATCTGGGGTAGAGCATGATATTATTACCCCGCCCGGTGAAAGGGTGAAGTTAAAACCCTATCGGATCCCAGAGGCCCGACGGGAGGCAATACGGGAGGAAGTACAGAAAATGCTGAACTTAGGGGTGATAGAGGAGTCCCAAAGTGATTGGTCTAGTCCCATTGTGTTGGTGCCTAAACCGGATGGGAGCTGGCGATTTTGTAACGATTTTCGTCAGTTGAACAAAGTTACAAAATTTGACACCTACCCCATGCCACGTATAGATGAGTTGATCGACCGGCTGGGAACAGCCCGATACATGACGACTCTTGACCTCACAAAAGGGTATTGGCAAATTCCCCTGGCCAAGTCGGCCAAAGAGAAAACCGCATTTGTAACCCCAGACGGGGCGTTCCAATATAAGAGAATGCCGTTCGGGTTACAGAATGCGCCGGCCACATTCCAGCGGAAAATGGACCAGATACTGAGGCCCCATCGGAAGTATGCTGCGGCTTACCTGGATGACGTAATTGTCCATAGCACAGATTGGGCCTCACATCTGCCAAAAGTGCAAGCAGTCCTAGACTCTATCCGGGAAGCGGGGTTTACGGCTAACCCCAAGAAGTGTACCATTGGGCAGGAGGAGGCCAAATATCTTGGGTACACCATTGGCAGGGGAGTGATAAAACCCCAACTCAACAAAGTCGAGGCCATCCAGAGTTGGCCACGTCCCAACAGCAAGAAGCAGGTACGGGCCTTTCTGGGAATCGCGGGTTATTATCGGCGCTTCATTCCCCACTTTGCTTCTAAGGCTGTGCCCCTAACCAACCTGACGAAAGGGAAAGGGTCGGTCATGATTAAATGGACCCCCGAGGCTGAGGCAGCATTCCAATTCTTGAAACAAGCCTTATGTAGCCAGCCAGTGTTGTACTCACCCGACTTCTCTAAAGACTTTGTCGTACAAAGTGATGCGTCAGATGTGGGGTTAGGAGCAGTATTGTCCCAGGTCTGGAACGGGGAAGAGCACCCAGTCATTTACCTCAGCAGGAAGTTGAAGTCCCATGAGGTAAATTACGCCACGGTTGAAAAGGAGTGTTTAGCGGTGAAGTGGGCTCTAGATTCCCTTCGGTACTATCTGCTAGGTAGGCACTTTGACATGGTTACGGATCACGCTCCGTTAAAGTGGATGGCTCAAAACAAGGAAACAAATAGAAGAGTGAATAGGTGGTTCCTGGCCCTCCAGGAATTCAACTTCACAGTAAAGCATCGCCCTGGCGTTCAAATGGGGAATGTGGATGCTTTGTCTCGAGTACATGAATGCCTGATTGCTGGTGTTCCAACCCCGAGGTTAAAACAAGAGGGGGGGGGGGTATGTGACAGCAGGAAGGTAAAGTCACCTGGTTGCATCCAGGGGGGTAGATATATTTCGCCCAGATTCAGGCTTTACGCTGACTTATACAACTAGGTGGAGAGTTGTATAAGCCCAGCTAAGGCTAGTGGGCTCATGGATGACTCATATGTCTAGGGAGAGTGTGGGGCGTCGTGCAGACAGGGAGTTGATGAGACCAGCTGAAGCTTGTCAGCTCATTTAGGCCTCTATAAGAACTCCCAGCTTCATTAGATGTTAGCTCATGCCTGGAACCAGACCTGTGTAGACTGTCTAGGGAGAGTGAACCCCTGTGCGGTGAGGCAAAGCCTGTGTGGCTATTTGTTTGGACTTTTACTAAACCAGGGACTTAGGGACTAGGACAGCACCAGGCTGATCCCAGTTGTTAGTTTAGGAAACCTGCATGTTTAGTCAGAGGTCAAACTGACCAGGATTTATTTTGTTTATGTTTCTTTTTGGCTTTGCTGTGGTTTTTGTCACTGTACATAGAGAAATAAACCGCACCTTTTGATTTTGAAAACCACAACCTCCGTCTGCTGGCCCTGTTTTTGTGTGGGGAGCCCAACCAGGGGGTCACACCCACCCGCTACCGAGTTAACCCCCTCACAATATATATATATATATATATATATATATATATATATATACACATATACATATATACATCTTTTGTATTTTAAGATTTAGGCAGTGGTTTTACGTGCCTGCTTTTCTAAATGTCTGTACAATGGTAATTTTTGTCAACTTATTACCATTTCAACAACCCTGGAAAACTGTAGGTATCCATTTCTAGCATTGACAGGGAACATTGCATATAAACATTCTCAAGTGATCTGCTGCATAGGACAAAAATACACCTCTTTGCCAGGGATGAGCCGAACACCCCCCTGTTCGGTTCGCACCAGAACCTGCGAACAGACAAAATGTTCGTGTAAACTTTAGAACCCTATTAAATACAATGGACTCGAACGTTCGAAATCTAAAGTGTTAATTATAAAGGCTAATATGCAAGTTATTGTCCTAAAAAGTGTTTGGGGACCCGGGTCCTGCCCCAGGGGACATGTATCAATGCAAAAAGAAGTTTTAAAAACGGCCGTTTTTTCGGGAGCAGTGATTTTAATAATGCTTAAAATGAAAAAATAAAAGTGAAATATTCCTTTAAATTTCGTACCTGGGGGGTGTGTATGATATGCATGTAAAGTGGCGCATGTTTCCCGTGCTTAGAACTGTCCCTGCAAAAAATGTCATTTTTGAAAGAAAAAAATGCATTTAAAACTGACTCGCGGCTATTAATGAATTGTCGGCTCCCGGCAATACATACAAAAGTCATTGAGAAAAAAAAAAAAAAAAGCGTGGGGGTTCCCCAGAATTCAATTACCAGGCCCTTCAGGTCTGGAATGGATATTAAGGGGAACCCCGCCGCAAATAAAAAAAAAATTGACGTGGGGTTCCCCCAAATATCCATTCCAGGCCCTTCAGATCTGGCATGGATTTTAAGGGGAACTCCACCCCAAATTAAAAAAAAAATGGCGTGGAGTCCCCCTAAAAATCCATACCAAACCCCTTATCCGAGCACGCAACCTGGCCGGCCGCAGGGGAAAAGGGGGGGACGAGAGAGCGGCCCCCCCTCCCTCCTGAACCGTACCAAGCCACATGCCCTCAACATGGGGAGGATGGTCCCATGTTGATGGGGACAAGGGCCTCATCCCCACAACCCTTGCCCGGTGGTTGTGGGGGTCTGCGGGCGGGGGGCTTATCGGAATCTGGAAGACCCCTTTAACAAAGAGGACCCCCAGATCCCGCCCCCCCCCCATGTGAATTGGTAAGGGGTACATTGTACCCCTACCATTTCACGAAGAAAGCGTAAAAAAATGTTTAAAAAAACACACAAACACCTTGAAAAAGTCCTTTATTTAAAAAAACAAAAACAAAACATTCCAGCGGTGAAATCCAGTGTCCCGCGGCGATCCCGATGTCCAGCGCTGTCCGTCATTGGTTGTGCCTGAGCGGACCTGATGGGGAACTCCCTCTCAGTATTTTAAATGTATAGACCCGCCCCTTCTAAAGTTCCCCATCAGGTCCGCTCAGCGGACGAGATGCGGAACATGAGAAGGGGCGGGTCTATACATGTATTACCAAAGTGAGAGCAGTTCCCCATCAGGTCCGCCCCCTCGGTATGTCAGACCCGCCTACGTCATTGGCTTGAGCGGGGAACTTCCTTCACTGTGTAATTTAAATTTACATAGTGAAGGAAGTTCCCCGCTCAAGCCAATGACGTAGGCGGGTCCGACATACCGAGGAGGCGGACCTGATGGGGAACTGCTCTCACTTTGGTAATACATGTATAGACCCGCCCCTTCTCATGTTCCGCATCTCGTCCGCTGAGCGGACCTGATGGGGAACTTTAGAAGGGGCGGGTCTATACATTTAAAATACTGAGAGGGAGTTCCCCATCAGGTCCGCTCAGGCACAACCAATGACGGACAGCGCTGGACATCGGGATCGCCGCGGGACACTGGATTTCACCGCTGGAATGTTTTTTTTTTTTTTTTTTAAATAAAGGACTTTTTCAAGGTGTTTGTGTGTTTTTTTAAACATTTTTTTACGCTTTCTTCGTGAAATGGTAGGGGTACAATGTACCCCTTACCAATTCACATGGGGGGGGGCCGGGATCTGGGGGTCCTCTTTGTTAAAGGGGTCTTCCAGATTCCGATAAGCCCCCCGCCCGCAGACCCCCACAACCACCGGGCAAGGGTTGTGGGGATGAGGCCCTTGTCCCCATCAACATGGGGACATCCTCCCCATGTTGAGGGCATGTGGCTTGGTACGGTTCAGGAGGGAGGGGGGGCCGCTCTCTCGTCCCCCCCTTTTCCCCTGCGGCCGGCCAGGTTGCGTGCTCGGATAAGGGGTCTGGTATGGATTTTTAGGGGGACTCCACGCCATTTTTTTTTTAATTTGGGGTGGAGTTCCCCTTAAAATCCATGCCAGATCTGAAGGGCCTGGAATGGATATTTGGGGGAACCCCACGTCAATTTTTTTTTTATTTGCGGCGGGGTTCCCCTTAATATCCATTCCAGACCTGAAGGGCCTGGTAATTGAATTCTGGGGAACCCCCACGCTTTTTTTTTTTTTTTTTCTCAATGACTTTTGTATGTATTGCCGGGAGCCGACAATTCATTAATAGCCGCGAGTCAGTTTTAAATGCATTTTTTTCTTTCAAAAATGACACTTTTTGCAGGGACAGTTCTAAGCACGGGAAACATGCGCCACTTCACATGCATATCATACACACCCCCCAGGTACGAAATTTAAAGGAATATTTCACTTTTATTTTTTCATTTTAAGCATTATTAAAATCACTGCTCCCGAAAAAACGGCCGTTTTTAAAACTTCTTTTTGCATTGATACATGTCCCCTGGGGCAGGACCCGGGTCCCCAAACACTTTTTAGGACAATAACTTGCATATAAGCCTTTATAATTAGCACTTTAGATTTCTCCCATAGATTTTTCGAATTTGCCGCGAACACCCCAATTTGTTCGCTGTTCGGCGAACGGGCGAACAGGCAATGTTCGAGTCGAACATGAGTTCGACTCGAACTCGAAGCTCATCCCTACTCTTTGCAAGGCAGATGGCACAAGTGAATAATATATTTGTCTTTGTTTGCAAATACTTTGCCCGTTTATTTTTGCAGCATTCTATAAGCCCGCATTGTTGTGTTAGCACGGGACTGAGCATCCGCCATATTTCCTCCTGCAGAATTCACACACAGACGTGTAAACACAAACAGACAGTTGGTCAGTATGTAGATTCCCCTATTAAATATTCACTGTGACTTTTAGCAACCATTTAGCGCTTTAAAGCTTTTTTCTCATCTGAGAAAATTTACAAAACAACTGCATGGGTTAATTAAATGTACTCATACAGATCTGGTAATCGGGATATGGGAAGCAGACAAAAAGAGTGTCAGAATGTTAAAACCCCAATTTTAGTTTTCATAGAAACAGGGGCCGAGGGAAAATATTCCAACGGGAAAAAAATTGACAGGGGTCTGCAAAAAATGCTTTGTCTTTTAGATACACTTGCATAGATGCAAATCCTAAATGAATGACATTCAATTTGCTGAAGCACTGTGTATTGCCATTTAAAAAAAAATATTTTTACCCTGTATGTGGCTTGGTGCTGCTGATCTCCTTTGCAGGCTCTTTTCTAGCCACTTCCTGTCTACATGCATGCACTCCAGTGATGGCTGTATGGCATTTCTCAGGGAAGAATTCCTGATCATGACAGCAGTGGGTCATACCTGTGTAATTTATGTTGAAACATCCACTTGTAATCTTCATCAGATTCTAGTGTGACAATGCAGGACCACTATTGGTACAAAGCATTGTCACCGTACAACAGGAAGTACCTGAACAAGGACCTTCATGGCAGGATCGCCAGATATTTCTTTAGCCACTTGAAAACCAGACTGTTTCACCAGTTCCAGTCCGGGCCATTTTCTGTCACACTTTGAATGACAATTACTCAGATATTCAACACTGTACCCAAATTTTATTTTATATAATTTTTAGACAACTAGAGCTTTCTTTTCTTATATTTAGCCAACACTTGTTTTTTTTACATTTTACTATATACAGGAATAAAGACCAAAAATGTTTAGTTTTTGTTAAAAACTTTGCAAATAAATAATTTTTATTCATAAATTTGGGCCATAATCTATTCTGTTACATTTCTTTAATGAAGAAAAAAAAAATCAGTGTATATTATTTAGTCTGCGTGAAATATATAGAGTCTTCAAACTATGGTATAAACATTATTTGAAAATTGGTCAGTCCTGATGTACTGATGGCCTATCTCATTTCTTGAAGCTCTAAAATGCCAGGACAGTACAAATAGCCCAAAAATTACCCTTTTTGGGGAGTAGACAGTCGAAGGTATTTAGTAAGAGGCATGGTGAGTTTTTGAACTTGTCAATTTTTGTCCGTCGCCTTCTTCTTCTCCCGCTCTCCGGTTCTTCTCCCGCTCTCCGGTTCTTTCTTCCGCTGGCCCCTCCACTAACTTCTTTAGCTCTTTTGCTAGTGGAGGAGCCGGTCTTCTCTGTCGTCGCCGTCGGCGTCTTCTTCCCTCTTCTCCTCCTCGATGTTGACTCGACGCTTCCTCTCGCAGTAATGATAAATCTTCGGTCCGCAGAGATTAATATAGGCTTCACATGACGTCACAGTCACATGGTCCCATGATGTCACAGTCACATGCTCCGGGGCACATGTGCACATGTGCCCTGGAGCATGTGACTGTGACGTCATGTGCACATGTGCCCCGGAGCATGTGACTGTGACATCATGTGAAGCCTATATTAATCTCTGCGGACCGAAGATTTATCATTACTGCGAGAGGAAGCGACGAGTCAACATCGAGGAGGAGAAGAGGGAAGAAGTTAGTGGAGGGGCCGGCAGAAGAAAGAACCGGAGAGCGGGAGAAAAACCGGAGAGCGGGAGAAGAAGAAGGCGACGGAGAAGACCGGTCCTCCGTTAGCAAAAGAGCTAAAAAGAAGTTAGCGGAGGCCCGGCAGAAGAAAGAACCGGAGAGCGGCGGCGACGACACCGGAGACCCCCGAAGTCGGAAGAAGACCTCCGGAGCGGTGCAATAAAATACTTTTAAAAACTGTGTTGTGTTTTTATTACCATTTTTTTCCACCAGGTGAATGGGTAGGGGTACGATATACCCCATACTCATTCACATAGGGTGGGGGGGGGCGGGATCCGGGCGCCCCCTTATTAAAGGGGGCTCCCGGATTCCGATAAGCCCCCCGCCCGCAGACCCCGACAACCAACGGCCAGGGTTGTCGGGAAGAGGCCCTGTCCTCATCAACATGGGGGCAGGGTGCTCTGGGGTGGGGGGGCCGCAGGTCGCCCCCCTGCCCCAGAGCACCAAACCCCCCATGTTGAGGGCATATGGCCTGGTACGGTTCAGGAGGGAGGGGGGCCACTCTCGTCCCCCCCTCTTCCCCTGTGGCCTGCCAGGTTGCGTGCTCGGATAAGGGTCTGGTTTGGATCTTCAGGGGGACCCCCACGCCGTTTTTTCGGCGTAGGGTTCCCCTTCAAATCCAGACCAGACCCAAGGGCCTGGTATGCCCCTGGAGGGGGAACCCACGCCGGTTTTTTCTTTAAAAATTGGCGTGGAGTTTCCGCTCAGGATTCATAACAAATGCAGTGCCTGGTATTGGCGGGAATCCACGTCGGATCCCCGCCTATCGGCAATGCGTGTCGCTCATCGTGAAAGGAACATTTTTTCCTTTCCCGATGACGAGACAGCTCGGCGCTGGCTCTCGCGATGGAGCTCATAGGGTGTCAATATCGCCGCTAGTAGCGGCGAGATTGACACAATATCGGCGGCACCTACTGTATGTGAGACTTTTTCACAGCCTAGATGTATAGAAGGGCCCAAAATCACAGGAGCACCTTTGGGCATTCAAAGAGCATCTAATTTCATGACTACCTATCATATCAAGTGAGTCCCTGAATTGCCCAGACAGCACAAAATCACCCTATTTTGAAAAGCAAACACCACAAGGTATTTTCGGAAAGGCATAGTGAGTCTTTTTAAAATGTATTTTTTGCCACACATTTTTTGGAAATGCAGGACAGAAAATGAAAAAAAATCTTTTTACACAAAGTTGCCAATTAATAAATCTATTTCTATAACTCACAGCAAAGGCATACTTAAAATTACAGCTCAAAACACATATTGCTATTCCTCCAGAGTATGGGGATATTACATATGTGAGACCTTTTTACAGCCTAACCACCTACTGTAGAGAGGCTCAAAATCCAAGGAGCACCTTCAGGCTTTCTAGGGACATAAATTACACATCTATATTTCTGACTACCTATTACATTTTGGACTGTGACTGGTGCAGGGTCCAAGGTGTTAAAGCAGGCAGTGAGGAGGTGATGGAATGCCTTGTCACCGCCTCTTAAATGCTCTCTGAAGAGCGATTTAAAGCGGAGTTCCACCCAAAAATGGAACTTCCGCTTTTCCGAACCCCCCCTCCCATGGGAGTCACGCCACCCCCCCCCCCCGCTGTCTCCTGGGAAACACACTGGTCCCATGAGAGAGCGGGGACCAGTGAGGGCGCGCCGCACTACTCGCGCATGCGCAGTAGAGAACCGGGCAGTGAAGCTGCGACGCTTCACTTCTTGATTCCCTCACCGAGGATGGCAGCGGGGGCAGCCGAGAGACAAGCGATTGCTCGGCCTCGGCTGCCAATATCGCGGGCGCGCTGGACAGGTAAGTATCCATTTTTTAAAAGTCAGCAGCTGCAGTATTTGTAGCTGCTGGCTTTTTAAAAAAAAAAAAAAAATCCGCTTTAAATATGTGTTGCCCTTCAGAGAGTAACTCACATTTCAATTAGGGCCCTATAGTGACACTGGAACTGATGTGGTGGCTGCACTGACTGGCTGCACTATTGGGGTTCACACAGCAACATGGCAATAGTGACATAGTGACAGGGGATTTTTTTTTCTTACAGTGCTGATCACTGTAATAAGCACAGCTGATTGCTGTGAGAGGAAACAGTTCAATGACTCCTCATGCAGCCTTTGTTTACAAGTGTGATCACTGTGATTGGTCACAGTGATCACATAAATTGGCCCTCTATCTAGCTCTGTTATCTGATGTGTCTGAAGGAAGCCGCGCACGAGTGGCCAACGTAGCTCCTGCGCTGCAGTTTTTCTATAAGCGGCCAAACGGGAAGCAGTTAATGAAAGCTTCAAATTTTTTAATATTGAAAAATTACTTTTGAAATTATGTTAACATTTTAAAGCTTTTATGATATTTTAGTGATTGGATTTAAATATAAGTGCCAACACACTTTTCAATCTGCTTGTTTAATTTTAACATTTCAATCAAAGCATGTGTTGGCGTTTAAAAAAAAAAAAAATCACATTAATCACATCTTCTAGGGAAATTGAATAGGAAATAGTCAGAAAGATTGGGACATTTTTACTGGTTTCTGTTGTGAATGTGGCATGTGTAGTATTCAAAAAGATGTTTTATAAAGTCTTCTAGAGCTTGGAAAATTGATTAAATTAAAATCTAACACACAATGAGGTTGACTTACTAAAACTGGAGAAGGCAAAATCGGGTGCAGCTCTGCATAGAAACCAATTAGCTTCCAGGTTTTTTTTCAATGCTTAACCGCTTGCCAACCGCTGCACGACTATTTACCTGTACGTTCCCTTTAAATCACGTGATTGCGGGCACGTGCGCCGCCGCAAGCTCCTTGAGTGTGACCGCGGATCGCGTGGACTCGATATCTGCCGGATGCCCGCGATCGTGTCACGGAGCTGCAGAACAGGGGGATGCCTGTGTAAACAAGGCATTTCCCTGTTCTGCCTAGTGAAAGGACAGTGATCTACTGCTCCCTGTCATCGGGAGCAGTGATCACTGTCATGTCACTGGTAGCCCAGCCCCCTCACAGTTAGAATCACTCCCTAGGACACACTTAACCCCTTCCTCACCCCCTAGTGGTTAACCCCTTCCCTGCCAGTGTCATTTATACAGTAATCATTTCATATTTATAGCACTGTTCGCTGTATAAATGACAATGGTCCCAAAATAGCGTCAAAAGTGTCCGATGTGTCCGCCATAATGTCGCAGTCATGATAAAAATCGCAGATCACCACCATTACTAATAAAAAAATGATTTAAAAAATGCTATAATTCTATCCTCTATTTTGTAGACACTATAACTTTTGCGCAAACCAATCAATATACGCTTATTGCGATTTTTTTTTTATACCAAAAATATGTAGGAGAATACATATCAGCCTTAACTGTGGAATTTTTTTTTTAATATATATTTTTGGGGGATAATGATTATAGCAAAAAGTAAAAAATATAGCTTTTTTTCAAAATTGTCGCTCTTTTTTTGTTTATAGCGCAAAAAATAAAAACCGCAGAGGTGATCAAATACGACCAAAAGAAAGCTCTATTTGTGGGGAAAAAAGGACGTCAATTTTGTTTGGGTGCAATGTCGCACGACCGCGTAATTGTCAGTTAAAGCAAAGCAGTGCCGAATCGCAAAAAGCGGCCCGGTAATTTGGCAGCCAAATGGGGCTGAAGTGGTTAAGGTATGCTGTGAATGAGAGCACATAACAGACCTATAGTGGAGTTTTTGACTGCAAAATTGGAAATACACTTTAAGCTTAAAGTGGGTTAGTTGTCATAATCAGTTCACAAGATATTACCTTACCATGGTAATAAAACCGGAAGCTGCCCAGATTAGATGTCTGCAAACTCTGGAAACGCACCATGACTTGATTGGTTGGGCTTCGGATCACCTGACCTCTCATCATGAAGGATTCATTGGCGAGGATTACAGGCTCGACCCCTTCAAGACTCTCCACTGTCACGGTCTCAGCTTCAGAAAGACTGATATTTTGTACCTAGAGAGAGAGAACTCATAATAAATCTAAGCACTTGAATATGGTACAGGCTACACAAAATGATAAAGCCAACAACTTTCTTATAATAAAAAATCTTAGTTTTGCTGTGAGCATAAAATTGCATTGTACATTGTGATCCATTTTAATTTTCCCAAAGTCTTTTATTTAGAGCACATCAAACTCTTAGGCAGTGCTGTGACCGTACAGTCTGTTCACTGTGCAGAGATCAAGCTGCGTTTAATTAAAGGCAATCTGTCAGGCGTTTGGATACCTCTCTGACTTACAAAGCCAGATCCTTGTTTTGGGGGAGCCACGTCACTCTCGGTAAAGCTAATGAGATACAGCTTCACTGCCATATAACTAGCATGTGGGCCAGGAGTCAGAGAATAACTGCTGTAGAGTGACATCTTGCTTAAAGGGGAGCTTCAGATAAATAGCAAAATATGGATCAAATATGTTTAATTCATCTATTAAAGCAGTGGTCCCCAACCTCAGTTTTCAATTACACCCAACAAGTCAAGTTTTCAGGATTTTCTTTACCTTGCACAGGTGCTTTAAATGAAATTCAATGGCTCAGTATGCATAAAAGGTTTATTGTCTAGGGGAATTCTCCAAAGCATCTGTTGGGGGTACTTGAGGACTGTGGTGTACTAGATACACCCCCATATGGGAAAATAATAGACTTCCTCAAATTTTGGCCCTTAGAGGCTTTCAGAGATGGGGGAATTTAGGAATAACAACTCTAGCTCAGTTATACGAAAACGGTATACTTAAATCCTTTGAAGATCTAAGAGGAGAGTTCTCTTTACAATCTAATTGGTTCTATCAATTCCTCCAACTAAGACATGCTTTACATGCCCAATTCTCTTCTGCTAGGATATTTTCCCTCCCTATCCTTGTTGTTGATAAGATAGTACAGGCAGGGTCAACAAAAGGTCTCACCTCTGCTACATATAGGGTATTGTTAGATAGGTTTCTACTGAACTTTCCCATTCGCTCTAGGGCTGGCTGGGAAAAAGATATTGGTTCTATCCCCGAGGAGGCCTGGGATGATATTCTTCGGTCCTCGCCCCGGGTGCCTCTTTCTCCATCACACAGACTGACACAGATCTTTATCCTTGATAGAGTCTATAGAACTCCTCAATTTCTGTATGCAATTGGATTGAAATCTGAGCCAACCTGTGCTAGATGGTAATACAGGTACGCTAATACATCTTTTGTGGCGGTGTCCGAAACTTCAAAGATACTGGGCGGAGGTGATTGGTACCCTAAATGGGCTATTGGATACTAATATTCGGGTTGAGCCACTTATATTCCTATTGGGATACTGCGATATGTTTATTTATACCTCCTCTACTGGTAACACTATAAGATGCGCACTTTTTGTTGCCCGTAGACAGATTGCTCTTAAGTGGACCTCTCCCTACCCGCTGACCGTATCTGAGTGGATTTTAGATCTCAATAGGTTTATTCTCTTTGAAAAACATACATACTCCCTAAGGAATTCCATGAGCAAGTTTGATGCTATCTGGTCAAGATGGCTTCAATTCATGGCCTAGGTATCATGTAAACCAGGGATACACAATTAGCGGACCTCCAGCTGTTGCAGAACTACAAGTCCCATGAGGCATAGCAAGACTCTGACAGCTACAAGCATGACACCCAGAGGCAGAGGAATGATGGGACTTGTAGTTTTGCAACAGCTGGAGGTCCGCTAATTGCATATCCCTGATGTAAACTAATAGGTACTATATACTTTGTAATATTGGATGCTGTTTTTTTTCCTGTCTTTTTTTTCTTCTTTTTTCTCTTCCATACATACTCCAAGAGCAGGGTGGGGGATGGGGGGTGCGGGGATATGTTCTTTTTTCTTTTTTGGGTTGTGTTTTGTTTAATGTGATTTTGTTTGTATAATTTGTCTGTATTCTCTTAATGTTGTTTGCATATAAAAATAAAAAAAGGATCTGATTTTAAAAAAAGAGGACTGTTTTTTTATTCGATTTTGGATATTAATAAGATATCTGCAGACGGGATTGAATAGAAGTTTGAAACATGACGAACATGCAAGAAAACAACTCCTCAGAGCTCCTGTGGAGGTGAAGAGGGGAACACATGGCTGAGCCCTCTGTCATTGAGGGATTAAAATGGAGGTAAACTCCACTTTTGAACTTGTACCTACAGGTAAGCCTATAATTAGGCATGCCTGTAGGTACAGTGAATATCTCCTAAACTTGCACTGTTTAGGAGATATTCACAAGGGATGCTGCCAGTGACATCACCGGCACATGCGCTCTGTAGGGACAGCATCCCCATGCCGTACCTTCAAAGTCCCATGCCGGAGCTGAGGGCTCTTTTTTTGCTATATGGCACTGCATTAATTTAACTGAAAATTGTGCAGTGGTGCGACACTGTACTCAAATAAAATTGATGTCCTTTTTTTTCTCACTAATAGAGCTTTCTTTTGTTAGTATTTGATCATCTCTGCATTTTTTTTTTTGGTTTGTTTTTTGGTATTTTTTGGGCTATAAACAAAAGAAGGCTACCAATTTTGAAAAAAAAAAAAAATATTTTTAACTTTCTGCTATAAAACACATACAATAAAATGTAAAAAAAAAAAAATATATATATTCTTCATAAATTTAGGCCAATATGTATTCTGCTAAATGGTTTTGGTAAAAAAAATCCCAATAAGCGTATTTTGATTGGTTTACGCAAACATTTTAGCATCTACAAACTATGGGATATATTTGGAGCTGTCAAAATAAAATAAAAAAGCAACCAGGCAATGTTTAACAACACCATTGCTCAGCCGTTGAAACAGAAAGGTAAAAAGAAACATTCTTTCTTTTTGAATATTTCTGTTTCTTCATCTACTAATCAAAGGGATGAACTTCAAACTGCAGATAAAGTCAGTTTAAAGCAACCTGTCAAGTATTGTTCACTTCTATTTTATAAACTATTAATAATTAATAAAAAACAATTGTTTTCTTTTTTCGTTAATATTTTGACACCTTTAACATATATTTACACTTTTCACATTGAAAAAAGCACAAAATAAATAATAATAATTTAATTTGTAAATAACTTTTCAGTGCTTTGTATTATTGCTGACAGCTGAAGTGTAAACAAAACAGTTGCAATAGGTATCAGTAATTGGTATCGGCAAGTACTAAAAATAAAGTATGGTACTCGTACTTGTCAAAAAAATGGTATCGGTGCATCCCTAATTATTATTCTTATGATCACTAATACTATGAGCAGATTTTTATTCACTTTTCTAACACTGAACCGCCTCTCAGCCAATCAGGAGGCTCAAATCGAATGCCCATCACCTGATTGGCTGAAGGCACCGGCGCTGTGATTGGATGCCTAGCAGAAGGAAGAAAAGGCAAATGGAGGACACGGGAGCCGCCGCCGTCACACACTGCTCATCCCACAGCTTGCCGCCTGACCTGCTGTCTGATCCCCTACCAAGATGAGATAAGTGCCGGGCAGTCAGCGGGCGAGGAGCAGGGGGGGGTCACAGTGGCGGCATATGACGGGCTGAGTAGCTGCATTTGAAGGCACACTGGCTGTATTTGATGGCACAGTGGCTGTATTTGATGGCAAAGTGGCTGTATTTGACAGGCACAGTAGTGGCATTCGATGGGCACAGTGGCTGCATTTGACAGGCACAGTGGCTGTATTTGATGGCACAGTGACTGTATTTGACGGGCACAGTGGCTGCATTTGACAGGCACAGTGGCTGTATTTGATGGCACAGTGACTGTATTTGACGGGCACAGTGGCTGCATTTGATGGGCACAGTGGCTGTATTTGATGGCACAGTGACTGTATTTGACGGGCACAGTGGCTGCATTTTATAGGCACAGTGGCTGTATTTGATGTTTTTTTTCAGTATTTTTCCAAATTTTGCGCCCCCCCAAAAAATTTGGAGCACCAGCCGCCACTGCAGGAAAAAGTGTTTTAATTGGTGTATGGGTACGTTATGGATTCCTTTCACTTTTTATAGTTTGTGACCAGCATGCCTGGAACAAAAAGTGATCAGAAATTGGCTCACCCACCCCCATGAGGAACACAGCAATAAAGCTCTGACAAAGGTTCTAATCCTTCCTTACTTCCTTATCCAAAGAGAGAACCTTTTGGCTAGAAGCCCCTTTTTATTTGCAGCCAGGATCAGGTAGATGTACACAACAATGAAAGCTTTGAAAATGGAAGATTAATACATTTTCTGGCAGAAAATAAAAGCTGCTTTTTGTTTTCAGCTGGAAACATTGCGTATGAGTGTTTGAACTTCCGATAGGGAAAATCAGTGTGATTCAATTCTGAAGAACAACGAAGCCAACTGGTAACCTCCATAAACCATGCAAACTGCTGCATTTCATGCTGAATTTTCCACTCTACTGATGTGATTTAATTCCCCAACTCATCGTATTCTGTTGCACATTGTAGAGCGAGACTGCTGGATTCACAGTGCCCTACTGGATTCAGTTTGTGCAAGATATGCGTTGATCAGCTTTCTACTCGAGTGACTCTATTTGGCATTTACTGTGTTGTTCAAAAAATGTATTGTTTTTATTCTTTTCACAGCCATAGGTATAGAATTATAGGATACACCGCTGCATATGCAGCTGTAAGTCCTATGACCACGTGCAGAGAGAACAGAATAAGCACTTATAGATAAGTGTCAAAAAACAAATGTATAGTATCTCTTGACATGAACTGTACATGTGACTAAGGGACCTAGTAGGGCTTCCTTGGATTTTAAAGGAATATGTCTCGTTCCTCTCTGCCTGTTTTAAGCATGTAAATGCCAAACCACCACACTACTACCATGTGCATTGCATGTGGTTGTGATGAGGCTCTATTCACCTAAATGAATTGCATTTGTTGGAGGTAGTGCCCGCAGAACATGACAGGGGGATAAATTGATATACTTCTGTCTGTCTTCCTTTGCAACTTAAGGGGGCAGTTGGGTGTTAAAAATACAGATTAAGAGCAGGAGTGTGCAATGAACCAAAGAAACCAAAAGAAATGGGCTTTTGTTAGCTTGTTGTGAACCAACTGACAATTCTAAGTTATATAACAGGCAAAAACATTAAAAGCTAACATATAAGGCTCAGAACACAAAGCTTTAACATAACAATATGGGCCTTTATTTTTTCATGTGGCTGTAATTTTCAAAACTCACTGAAATTTCTCACTTCTTTAAAAGTAGATATCCTTATCCTGGTGTGTTAGCTTTATGAATTGATCCTATAGTCTTCTGTCTGCATGGAGTTTGCATGTTCTCTTAATGCTTGTATGGGCATCCTCTAGATCAGAGGTCCCCAACTGCCCGGTCTGTGGCCTGTTGGGGGCCGGGCCATGCGGTGGGCAAGCAAGGCTTGATTTGTGTTTGCAGCACATTACTCCCACCTTCCCCGTCAGCATACTGCCTCCTAATCCCATCTCAGATAGACGCCCCCTGCTGTCCATAAACTGGTACTGCAGACAGCGGAGTTAAGTACTGATGTGCTGTGCTTCCCATCAGGCCGTTTATACTGTAGCATCTGGTGTGATATGTATGAAGAATAGGGAAAACCACAGTAATCAAGATCATGTCCAACTATGTAAGTACATGTCAGCCCGGCCTGTCTGTGTCTGCAGTTTGGGGGGGGGGTTGTATTACAGACTGAGGTGAGGCTGGGGCTCTCCACTGTCTTTGACTACAGTAAGCACGCTCTCATCTCAGAAACATTGGCCACCCAATGACTCATATGTGTGGTGTGTGAGGCGTAAAACCCAACCCTTTGTGCCACCACACATATGTGTTATGAGGGCCACAAAGTGTTATAATGCATTGAACACCCTTTGTAGTCACGGACAACCACATGTGTAATTAAATGCCATTCACCTAATACTGCTGTGCTGCTCTGTATTACTCCTCACACTGCTCTGTAGTAAGCTCTTTTTTACAGTCTATATTACATTATTCTGTAATAAATGTCTGATAGGTACAGAGGATGTATCTAAAGAAAAGTCAGCCCTATAGCTCATTCTCCCTACACCCTTTGCTTTAATGATGGCACAACTGGCCTGCACTTTCGCGATGCATGTTGTACAGTCTGTATGATGAATGCTTGGCTGACGGCAATCAATAAGGGCCTCTAGCTTTCTCTATTTGCCTTGGTCCTTCCGGCAGATCAATAGCACGCAACCTTTAAAGGGCATGTTCCCACCTGGGCTCTGTAAAGCATCCCATGCCTCCTGCAGATCTCCAGCAAGCCAAAGCTGAAGTTTCTCTTGAGGTGGGGCCACAAAGTAAAGACTGTGAGCTGAGTTTCTGAGGAAAGGATGCATTTGCATTCAGAAATGATAGAGAAGAATACAGAATAAAGAAACTGATACAACTTTTGGTAGAAAGTTAGTTGATTTTCCAAATGTTTTGTTCACCCTAGCCAAATTTAAAGGGACTTGTTTATACACTCAATACAGATTTATTGTGATGAGATTTTCTTTTTTATATCAAAAAGTTCTCATCATTTTCTGACCGTGACCAAGCCAATAATTCACAATTCATGCCTGTATATATTCCTATACTCTCCCTTGCCACTGCGAATGAGGATCTGCTAGTTTTTTTTATTTTTAATCCAAAATCCTAACTTTAAATATCGTCAATTTATCTTTAGTTTTATTAATCTCAGGGTCCAGAGTCCGTAATTTCTTCTTTTTCCTCAGGATCAAAAACAACAACAAATCAATACCATCACTATTGAAGAATCAATATAATTCTTTATTCTCATCCTCTAGCACACAGCCTATGTTCTCTGTGTACTTTGAGGAGGGGGTATGTCCCTTCCCTCCAATCAGGGCTCAGAGCTCTCTTCACTGAGTTCTGCAGAGTGTAACTTCACCCCATGCTTTTTAAAACTGAGAGATCATGTGTAAATTCTGCATTTTGAATGTATGTAGAGGATAGATGGCTGGAAATTAACAGGGGCAACTTACATAGGAGGATTTGTTTCCTGCCTATGAATCACCTGAGGCCAGTTACACTGGTTATATGTGAGATTTTTCAACCAATTTAACCACTTGCCTACTGGGCACTTTTACTTCCTTCCTGCCCAGGCCAATTTTCAGCTTTCAGCGTTCTCACATTTCTTTAGGTGGTATTTAAACACTGCTGGGTTTTTTATTTTTTACAAAAAAAGAAAAAAAAACGAAAGAAAAAAAAAAGGTCTTCTTAGTTTCTGTCAGTAAATTTTGTAAGTAAGTAATTGTTCTCCTTCACTGATGTGCACTGATGAGAGCGCACTGATGGGCACTGATAGGCTACACTGATGGGAACTGATGAGGCGGCACTGAAGGGCACTGATTAGGTGGCACTGATGAGGAGTAACTAATATGCCGCACCAATGGGCACTGATAGGTGGCACTGATATGCAGCACTGATGAGCACTGATGGGCGGCACTGATGGGCAACACTGATGAGCAGGCACTGATGGGCACTGAAAGGCAGCACTGACTGGCATCACTAATGGACAGTGATTGGTGTCACTGATGGGCACTGATTGGTGGCACTGATGGGTACTGATTGGTGGTACTGATGGGCACTGCTCGGGCTGTACTGTAATCAGGGCACTGATGATAAATGCCCTGATTACCTGTACAGGTCTCCCCTGCGAGGAGATGCAGCTGATCAGCTCGCATCACACTCTGTTAGTGTGAGGCGATGAGAGACGATAAACGGCAATTCCTTTTTTACATGTGACCAGCTGTGATTGGACACAGCCGATCACATGGGCAAAGAGCCGCATCATCGGCTCTTTACCAAGATCGGGGTTACACCACGTCCTAGAAACACGGCCATGATTGTCGTGCTGCGATCCCCCGTGGGCGCGTGAGAGCGGCTGTTCTGGGGCGCCGTTATTATGACGTCGTCCCAGAATGAGAGCGCATCCCGCCTGTCATTATTTTACTATACAGCAGGTGCGAAGTGGTTAAGGGGTGAAGGTTGGGGGCAGTCTCAACTACATGTTTTTCCCTCCCCCCATCCGCAAGTGTAAATGAGTGCTAAATGTTTAAATCTGCTGCTGAAAGTGCTTAAAAACGGAGGGTCTATTATCACTTTAAGATACGTTGTTCCAAACTAATCGTCCCTCTCCCTCCAGTCTCCAATGTATGAAAAAAATTACCAAAAAGGTAATTCTAAAGTTCCTCTATCTTACCTGCACTGTGTTAGGTTTTCTATGAAAAGATAATACTGTCCAGGGTTACATTTGAGGAATGAATCATGCTCCCAGCAAATCTAATCTAGGATGTTAAAGTTAAAGAAAACTGCTTTTTAATATATGTTAATACACCCTAAAGTTTAAAGTGATACTAAAGGCTTGTTTTTTTTCATTTAAAAATAACAAACATGTTATACTTAGATTCTCTGTGTAAAGGTTTTGCACAGAGCAGCCCAGATCCTGCTCTTCTCTCGTCCCTTGCTGGCGCTTCTGGCCCCTCCCTCCTGCTGAGTGGCCCCACAGTAGGCAGCTTGCTATGGGGGCATCCGAGCATAGCTGCTGCTCTGTGTGTCTATTCAGACACAGAGCCGTAGCTCAGCCCGCCTCCTCTCTCTCTCCATTGGCTCACTGACTTTGATTGACAGCAGTAAGAGCCAATGGCTTCCCGCTGATGTCTTATATTAAAGAAGAGTCCTGGACAGCTGAGACTCTAGTGCAACATTGCTGGATCGAGATGGGGCTCCGGTAAGTATTAGGGGCTGAGGGAGACTGCTGCAAACAGAATGTTTTTAATCTTAATGCATAGAATGCATTAAGATAGAAAACCTTCTGACTTTAGAACCACTTTAACACCAGCTAAATCCAGAATAAGCAAGAGTTTAGAAATCTTGTCAGGTTTTTTATTGATGTCTGCGCCAGCACTGGAAAATAAATAATCCTTTCAGTTTGTACTGGTGACCATTATCACGAGAGGGGAAATCCAAAATGTTCAAATTTTCACTAAAACAGGAATAAAGGTGAAACTGTCCAATGGGAACACCCATTTTGGTGACATCTGTATAAGAAAGGATTTTCCCTCACTTTGGCGAGATTTCCCTTCACTTTTTTGTTGGAAGCATACAAAGGAAAATCTTACAAACAGCTAAAAAAAATCTGACTATATCCCATTCTATCCAAAATTAAAAACAAAAATAGTTTTGGCTATAGGTAGACTTTAAAGAAATTTGTTCATACAGGGCAACCAATTGTCTGGCTTTGCCTAATTAGTTTGATCAATAACTCATTAGTATTAAAAAGACTTCCAGAATGATCAACATACACTTGGATCTAGAGATGGAACCTGCTGCGAGACCTCCTAGAGAGAGGTTAAGTAAGTATAACATCTTTATCTGCAGGTTTTAGTGGCTGGAGACAGGGAGAGCACTGGGCTTTTTCTAAGACATTAGCCCTGCAGATTAAAGTTATATATACAAAAATGTAGAGATGTAATTTTTTCTCAATGTCTGTTTTTATATTTTTGTGATCTGTCAGCTTAGCTGTGTGTTACCTAGTGTTTTTGTAAGCATGACATGTGCTAGTGGTAACATTCTTTGTTAAGGATGTTTAATATCTGGCCAATCAGCAGGCTTAAAGGGCCTGCTGGTCCATGCTGTAGGAAACAATTAATATCTGGGGGACTTCCTGGGACTTGATGTTTCCTTCTGGGTTTTTGCCGGGGAGGATGCAAGAGTGACATTCGTCTCTTGTCCTTAGGTCTTAGGGTCTAGAGATCTAAGGATATGGGGCTGCAAGGATCTACTGCTCTGGGAAGAAACCTTTAAGATACTGACTGCCATTGAGTTCTACTGTTGCGATTAGAGCAAGCCGGCTTTAATTTTCCCACATATGGAGATGGTGAGTGGTGAGCTGGAAAGCAATGCAGGGGCCTTCCATTGCTATCCTGCTATGAACTTAGATTCTGAGATATTACTTGAAGCTCAGTTGTCAAGAAGCCACTTTATCATTTAGGAAAGGAAGATTAGCCTTTATAGCCCTGTGAGAGAAGGACCAAGAAGGATAGAAAGACATGCAGAAGGAAAAGGACTATGTTTTAGGTAGAATCTACAGGTTTCCAATGTTTCCTCCCCCCAGTTTTCAATATCTTCTAGAAATAGCGTAATACGATCTTTTAAAATCGAAAGCAAAGTCACTGCACCCATCATTTCAAGCATCCAGTGACAAAAACGGCATCCTGAGGGAAATTTGCCTAGAAGATATATTGCCAAGTAAGTGGATCTGGGATGTTTACAATATATTTGTTAGGGAACTGAAGGCCAGAATTTAGTCATATCTTGAAAATTAGTCAAAACAGTGCTACATAGGTATTATAAATAAATCCCTAGGCTCAGAAAGGGCCTTGACTTAATTACAAAGGCACTGTTCAAGGCATAATGATGAATGGGCCAGACTGCTTACCCACTACAATGTTCACAGTTTCCAACCTTGATATTTTTATTTGGTAAAACAAAAGCACAGCCGTGGTTTTTCTATAAACTTCAGAAGCAGATCAGCCTGTACTTTCAATTCTTTTGATGCCTAACACGTAAATAAAATATACTTTTTATTGCAACATTTATTGGAAAAAGCTAGTAGCTAACTCTCGCATTAAATATACAACTGTCCTTATTTTGATACAGTCACTGCCATTTTTGAACCCTAAAAAAAGTGAAATAAAAAAAATATCTGGTATTAACACATTGTGAGGTTTCATTTTAGTCTGGACAATTCTCTCTGGGTGCAAATTATACTTTTTTTTTTTTAACTTATCAGATATGTTTTAAGCTATTGGAAGCTTTGTAAATGTGTATAATAAAAACATAAACTGTATATCTAGTCATAACACACAATAGTATAATGCACTATGTGTATCTGCAGATAACAATGTTAGTAGGTCAAAGAAAAATCAACCACAAGAGCAGCACAGTGGTGTAGTGGGTAGCACTTTCACCTAGCAGCAAAAGGGTTGCTGGTTCAAATACTGACAACGACACCATCTGCCTGGAGTTTGCATGTCCTCCCTGTGTCTGCGTGGGCTTCCTCCGGGTACTCTGGTTTCCTCCCACACTCCAAAGACATGCTGGTAGGTTAATTGGATCTTGTCCAAAAAATTGGCCCAGTGTATGAAAGTGTGTCAAGATCCTACAGGGTAAATGACCGCACCAGGCAGACACTGGATGCAAAAAGCACCTTGATGCGATTCAGTTCGCATTTGTAGCGCTATACAAGTCACTCATTCATTCAAAAAAAGATCACAAATGTATATCTATTGCTACACTTTTTAAAGGTTCAGAGGCTAGAGTCAGTGTCTGGTAATTTATAGTGGATCTTAAAGGCAAATGCATATAATGTCTAGGGATCCGCCCCTTGTAAGCATTACATACATAATCGAAAAATATGCAATTAACACATGTGCTGAATAAATATACAATCCAATAGTAAATGTATAAAAAAGTTTATTGAAACAAAAAATCTTCTTATATAGATTAGAATGTGTTTCAAATTACAGTGTGAGGACAAAAAGTGCGTCTCAAGTAAAAAATGTGAATAAATCCAATATTAATGTGCAATAAACGCATGTTCTGAAAAAATGAAAAGTCCAATATCAAATATATATGAAAGTTAATTGGAAAACAAAATCTTCTTATATAGAGCTTGCTTCAAATTCCACTGTGAGAAAAAAGTGCTTCTCAGATAAATCAACAATCTGTGACTAGTGCTCCCTTCACCAGGTGAAATGGCTGCTCACCTCCTTCTTAGATCATGAAAGGGTCAAACTCACTCACAACTAATGATAATTCCCATCAGGAAAAAAGGCTCCACACTGATCTTTAATGGTTCCCACCAAGGTCCTGCAGGGTTGTGTCCGTGATGATCACCAGCAACTCCAGACCGACATGCAAAAATACAAAGTGCCTCCAATGTCATGATCAGTGTCATTGCCTGGGTCACCTGCTGGTGGTGCTATTGCTTTCAGCACCAAAGGGTGCAGTTCTGGTGGCCACCAGCGGGTGTCTCCCATTTGTCTGGAGCCTAAATCATCTCCTGCAATCAGGTGTCACCTGAGACTGATTGCAGGAGGTGTGTATAAATACCCAGCAGACACTAAAGCATTTGCTCTGGTATTGTCTTGGAACCCAGACCTGTATGCCTGAACCTGAACCTGAACCTTAACCTTGTGACCTGTTATCCTGTACCTTGTGTCCTGTGTTCCTGAACCCTGCATCCATCCCTGGACCCCTGTCTTGCAGACTCATCCCTTCCTCCTGTTGTCCCTTCCGGCTCCCTGTTCAATTGGACTGATCTCTTGTGTATGACCCTGGCTTGATTACATTTATGCTTAAATCTCAAACCTATATTCACGTTGGTGTAGGGAGTTGTTTTGTGTGTCACTGTGGTTGTTTGCTGGTTGCCTTATTATTTATGAATTATCCTTTCAATAAACGTATATATATATATTTACTTACCTTGTGCCTAATTCCTTTAGTGCAGCCCACTGATCTGCGTACCCTGTGCTGGATGCCGTGTTAGGCATCCGTGACAGAATACCAGAGCCATTCAAGCAGATCGGCTGCACTTGGGAATTGGGTCTGGGCACTTGCTATTGCTTAAGAAATGCAGCTTGAAGATATTCCGTATTTGTCGCTCCTGGCAACAGAGGACAAGGAATTTTGTTCTCAGACATTAAGTGAACACACTAGAGAGCAGTTGCTGGAATACATCCGCCTAGCTCATGTTTTTGTGGATCAGGGCAGGTTCATGTTTGAGGACGTACAGCCATTGATTCGGATCTGTACAGAGTTGGCCCTGTCTGATGCCTCCAGTGGAGACGATGACTATACACCCCCTTTTAGTGCAGCTCAGGTAGAGTCCTTGGTGTGGCTGTTGGAAGATGACTCAGTCTTTTTCCTTGAGCAGTACTCAACTTGTCCTACACAGGTGCTTGCAGCGTGTATTGAGTCAGTGCAGTCTCTGGTCAGACAAGCAGTGTGCAAACCTAACTTTGTGCAACCATTACTACAGGCCTGGTCATGTTTATTGTACTCAGCCCCTGTCAGCTCCCTGCCACCCATTTCTGTGTCTAGACACCAGCCTGCTGAGATGTCTGCGTCTCCTTTACCCCCAACTACCACAGTGGCCAACCAATACACCCTCCTACCAATGAAGTACCAGTACCCTGTTTCCTCCTGCTGCACTTACCCTGCCTTTAACCCTCCTGCTTCTTCTCGGCTGCCTCCATCAGTTCCCCTAAGACCCCCTTCAAAATCTGCACCCTCTGCTTCACCATCCTTCCGCTCTTTGCCTCTACCAGCTGCATCCACCACCTACAGCCCTGTATACATATACAAATCTTCGGTGGCTAAACCAAAGAAAAAACGGAAGTTCTTTCCAACTCACACGATCCTGCCAGTAACCCAGCCTGCTTCCACACCAGCCGACCTGTTGCAGCCTGTCTCCACACCAGCCGACCTGTTGCAGCCTGTCTCCGCACCAGCCGACCTGTTGCAGCCTGTCTCCGCACCAGCCGACCTGTTGCAGCCTGTCTCCGCACCAGCCGACCTGTTGCAGCCTGTCTCCGCACCAGCCGACCTGTTGCAGCCTGTCTCCGCACCAGCCGACCTATTGCAGCCTGTCTCCGCACCAGCCGACCTATTGCAGCCTGTTTCCAAACCAAGCGACCTGTTGCAGCCTGTTTCCAAACCAAGCGACCTGTTGCAGCCTGTTTCCAAACCAAGCGACCTGTTGCAGCCTGTTTCCAAACCAAGCGACCTGTTGCAGCCTGTTTCCAAACCAAGCGACCTGTTGCAGCCTGTTTCCAAACCAAGCGACCTGTTGCAGCCTGTTTCCAAACCAAGCGACCTGTTGCAGCCTGTTTCCAAACCAAGCGACCTGTTGCAGCCTGTTTCCAAACCAAGCGACCTGTTGCAGCCTGTTTCCAAACCAAGCGACCTGTTGCAGCCTGTTTCCAAACCAAGCGACCTGTTGCAGCCTGTTTCCAAACTAAGCGACCTGTTGCAGCCTGTTTCCAAACCAAGCGACCTGTTGCAGCCTGTTTCCAAACCAAGCGACCTGTTGCAGCCTGTTTCCACACCAGCTGATCCGCTCCAGCCTGTTTCCACACCAGCCGATCCGCTCCAGCCTGTTTCCACACCAGCCAACTTGTTCCAGCCTGTTTCCACACCAGCCAACCTGTTCCAGCCTGTTTCCACACCAGCCAACTTGTTCCAGCCTGTTTTCACACCAGCCAACCTGTTCCAGCCTGTTTTCACACCAGCCAACCTGTTCCAGCCTGTTTTCACACCAGCCAACCTGTTCCAGCCTGTTTTCACACCAGCCAACCTGTTCCAGCCTGTTTTCACACCAGCCAACCTGTTCCAGCCTGTTTTCACACCAGCCAACCTGTTCCAGCCTGTTTTCACACCAGCCAACCTGTTCCAGCCTGTTTTCACACCAGCCAACCTGTTCCAGCCTGTTTTCACACCAGCCAACCTGTTCCGGCCTGTTTCCACACCAGCCAACCTGTTCCAGCCTGTTTCCACACCAGCCAACCTGTTCCAGCCTGTTTCCACACCAGCCAACCTGTTCCAGCCTGTTTCCACACCAGCCAACCTGTTCCAGCCTGGATTTTCGGTGCCCGTCACCCAGCCTGACGTTTTGGTGCCCGTCTTTCAGCCCGCTGAACCAGTGCCTGCCATCTGGCTTGCTGAACCTCTGCCCGGTGGCCAGTTTGAAGTGCCTCTGCCCGGTGGCCAGCTTGAAGACCCAGCGCCATTTGCCCAGCCCGCTGACATGGTGCCTGCTAAACCAGTTCTCGATGCCCGGCTTGCCGCTGATTTTGCCCTGCTTGATTCCCAGCCTGACTGTGATGCCCTTGTGTTGTTCGCCTCCGTTAGGTTCATGCACATTGCCCTGCCTGTTTTCATTTCCAGATCCCAACTTCCAGACCCTGGTGGTGGGGTGCGTGTTCCATTGCCGGACTCAGGTGCCACGCCTCCCAGTAGGTTTAAGGACTCTGGCCGGAGGAGCACAAGTAGTCCGCAGACACAGGGGAGACTTTTTGGGACCTTTCCGCACCTACCAGCACTGCCAGATCAAGGGCAGAATGGAGCGTCCGGAGGCCACTCCTTGGGAGGGGGAACTGTCATGATCAGTGTCATTGCCTGGGTCACCTGCTGGTGGTGCTATTGCTTTCAGCACCAAAGGGTGCAGTTCTGGTGGCCACCAGCGGGTGTCTCCCATTTGTCTGGAGCCTAAATCATCTCCTGCAATCAGGCGTCACCTGAGACTGATTGCAGGAGGTGTGTATAAATACCCAGCAGACACTAAAGCATTTGCTCTGGTATTGTCTTGGAACCCAGACCTGTATGCCTGAACCTGAACCTTAACCTTGTATCCTGTACCTTGTGTCCTGTGTTCCTGAACCCTGCATCCATCCCTGGACCCCTGTCTTGCAGACTCATCCCTTCCTCCTGTTGTCCCTTCCGGCTCCCTGTTCAATTGGACTGATCTCTTGTGTATGACCCTGGCTTGATTACATTTATGCTTAAATCTCAAACCTATATTCACGTTGGTGTAGGGAGTTGTTTTGTGTGTCACTGTGGTTGTTTGCTGGTTGCCTTATTATTTATGAATTATCCTTTCAATAAACGTATATATATATTTACTTACCTTGTGCCTAATTCCTTTAGTGCAGCCCACTGATCTGCGTACCCTTGTGCTGGATGCCGTGTTAGGCATCCGTGACACTCCAATAGTGTAGTACCAGGTGTTAAATGGAATAAACCTCACCCATCCAGATTCATCTAATAAACTCACATTTATTTCAATAAAAAACTGCATATAACATATTTGAAATCCAACAAGTCTCACACATGTCACTGCCAGGCTCTACCTCTACGTGTTACGTCATCATCCAAGTGGCTTCATCTGGAGGGCCCCTCTACAACACACATACACTAGGGTCAGTTAAAGCTGGCCATAGATGGATCAAAATTGTGCTTGTTCAGCAGGTACTGGTCAAATTTTGATCCATCTATGGCTGTTCCCATTTGAGAGGAGTCGATCTAATGACCAGCGCCTCTAGAACAGGGCTCTTGGTATATTTACGCTCGCTCAGCACTTGCAGCCAATCAGCCTTAGTCTACCAAATTGTTTGAGTTTTGGAAGGAAACATAGAAAAGTGACGTCAGAAAAAAAGACAGAGTAGTCCATCAAGTCTGCCAATTTGAATTTTTTTATATTTTTGCTTGTTTTTTTATTTTTTTCATAAACTTTTTTGTCTGAGTATAGATCTATATTTGTCCCAAGCATGCTTGAAGCCATTTACTATTGATTGGCTCACTACCCCTGCTGAACGTCTATTCCAAGCATCAACTACCCTTTCAGTAAACTAATACTTTCTATTATTAATATTATTATTATTATTATAATACAGGATTTATATAGTGCCAACTATTGGGCAGAGCTTTACAATGTTAGGGCAGACAGTACAGTTACATAACAATTCTATACAGGAGGAATCAGAGGGCCCTGCTCATTAGAGCTTACACTCTAGAAGGGAAGGTCAAGTGATACAAAAAGGTAATAACTGTGGGGGATAAGTTGATGGAGAAAATAAAAGTACAGTTGTTAGGTGGAGGCAGGATAGGCTTCTCTGAGACCCCATTCACACAGGGGCGACTCGTCAGGCATCTCAGCCACCTGACGAGTCGCGTCCCATTCTGTACAATGGAACCGTTCTAATAGGAGCGATTGAAGTCGCTCCGACTTAGAAAAAGGTTCCTGTACTACTTCAAGACGACTTCAAGGCGACTTCCATTGACTTCAATACAGAAGTAATTTTGGAAGTCTCCTTTGAAGTCGTCTGCAGATCGCCCTGCACAGTCGCGGCACAAGTCGTGCCGCCCCTGTGTGAATGGGCTCTGAAGAGAAAAGTTTTCAGGGAATGCTTGAGTTAGAGATAGTCGGACAGATTAGGGTAGGGAATTCTAAAATTAGTTTTGAACTTTCCTCCAGTTTGTTTGAGGTCATGTCCCCATGTTCTTGATTTTGGTTTCATATTAAAAAAACTGCCTTCCTGACCCTTATTAACCCCCTTGATGTATTTAAAGGTTTCGATCATGTCATAATCATAAAAGCCATAGGAATGACATACAGATACAAGAAGCACAGACAAACTCAATGTTGGGTTAAGGTTAAGGCTAGGGATGAGCTTCGAGTTCGAGTCGAACTCATGTTCGACTCGAACATTGCCTGTTCGCCCGTTCGCCGAACAGCGAACAAATTGGGGTGTTCGCGGCAAATTCGAAAAATCTATGGGAGAAATCTAAAGTGCTAATTATAAAGGCTTATATGCAAGTTATTGTCCTAAAAAGTGTTTGGGGACCCGGGTCCTGCCCCAGGGGACATGTATCAATGCAAAAAGAAGTTTTAAAAACGGCCGTTTTTTCGGGAGCAGTGATTTTAATAATGCTTAAAATGAAAAAATAAAAGTGAAATATTCCTTTAAATTTCGTACCTGGGGGGTGTGTATGATATGCATGTAAAGTGGCGCATGTTTCCCGTGCTTAGAACTGTCCCTGCAAAAAGTGTCATTTTTGAAAGAAAAAAATGCATTTAAAACTGACTCGCGGCTATTAATGAATTGTCGGCTCCCGGCAATACATACAAAAGTCATTGATAAAAAAAAAAAAAAAAGCGTGGGGGTTCCCCAGAATTCAATTACCAGGCCCTTCAGGTCTGGAATGGATATTAAGGGGAACCCCGCCGCAAATAAAAAAAAAATTGACGTGGGGTTCCCCCAAATATCCATTCCAGGCCCTTCAGATCTGGCATGGATTTTAAGGGGAACTCCACCCCAAATTAAAAAAAAAATGGCGTGGAGTCCCCCTAAAAATCCATACCAGACCCCTTATCCGAGCATGCAACCTGGCCGGCCGCAGGGGAAAAGGGGGGGATGAGAGAGCGGCCCCCCCTCCCTCCTGAACCGTACCAAGCCACATGCCCTCAACATGGGGAGGATGTCCCCATGTTGATGGGGACAAGGGCCTCATCCCCACAACCCTTGCCCGGTGGTTGTGGGGGTCTGCGGGCGGGGGGCTTATCGGAATCTGGAAGACCCCTTTAACAAAGAGGACCCCCAGATCCCGGCCCCCCCTATGTGAATTGGTAAGGGGTACATTGTACCCCTACCATTTCACGAAGAAAGTGTCAAAAAATGTAAATAAAAACACACAAACACCTTGAAAAAGTCCTTTATTTAAAAAAAAAAAAACAAAACATTCCAGCGGTGAAATCCAGTGTCCCGCGGCGATCCCGATGTCCAGCGCTGTCCGTCATTGGTTGTGCCTGAGCGGACCTGATGGGGAACTCCCTCTCAGTATTTTAAATGTATAGACCCGCCCCTTCTAAAGTTCCCCATCAGGTCCGCTCAGCGGACCAGATGCGGAACATGAGAAGGGGCGGGTCTATACATGTATTAACAAAGTGAGAGCAGTTCCCCATCAGGTCCGCCTCCTCGGTATGTCGGACCCGCCTACGTCATTGGCTTGAGCGGGGAACTTCCTTCACTATGTAAATTTAAATTTACATAGTGAAGGAAGTTCCCCGCTCAAGCCAATGACGTAGGCGGGTCTGACATACCGAGGGGGCGGACCTGATGGGGAACTGCTCTCACTTTGGTAATACATGTATAGACCCGCCCCTTCTCATGTTCCGCATCTCGTCCGCTGAGCGGACCTGATGGGGAACTTTAGAAGGGGCGGGTCTATACATTTAAAATACTGAGAGGGAGTTCCCCATCAGGTCCGCTCAGGCACAACCAATGAAGGACAGCGCTGGACATCGGGATCGCCGCGGGACACTGGATTTCACCGCTGGAATGTTTATTTATTTATTTTTTTAAATAAAGGACTTTTTCAAGGTGTTTGTGTGTTTTTTTAAACATTTTTTTTACGCTTTCTTCGTGAAATGGTAGGGGTACAATGTACCCGTTACCAATTCACATAGGGGGGGGGGCGGGATCTGGGGGTCCCCTTTGTTAAAGGGGTCTTCCAGATTCCGATAAGCCCCCCGCCCGCAGACCCCCACAACCACCGGGCAAGGGTTGTGGGGATGAGGCCCTTGTCCCCATCAACATGGGGACATCCTCCCCATGTTGAGGGCATGTGGCTTGGTACGGTTCAGGAGGGAGGGGGGGCCGCTCTCTCGTCCCCCCCTTTTCCCCTGCGGCCGGCCAGGTTGCGTGCTCGGATAAGGGGTCTGGTATGGATTTTTAGGGGGACTCCACGCCATTTTTTTTTTAAACTTGGGGTGGAGTTCCCCTTAAAATCCATGCCAGATCTGAAGGGCCTGGTAATTGAATTCTGGGGAACCCCCACGCTTTTTTTTTTTTTTTTTCTCAATGACTTTTGTATGTATTGCCGGGAGCCGACAATTCATTAATAGCCGCGAGTCAGTTTTAAATGCATTTTTTTTCTTTCAAAAATGACATTTTTTGCAGGGACAGTTCTAAGCACGGGAAACATGCGCCACTTCACATGCATATCATACACACCCCCCAGGTACGAAATTTAAAGGAATATTTCACTTTTATTTTTTCATTTTAAGCATTATTAAAATCACTGCTCCCGAAAAAACGGCCGTTTTTAAAACTTCTTTTTGCATTGATACATGTCCCCTGGGGAAGGACCCAGGTCCCCAAACACTTTTTAGGACAATAACTTGCATATTAGCCTTTATAATTAACACTTTAGATTTCGAACGTTCGAGTCCATTGTATTTAATAGGGTTCTAAAGTTTACACGAACATTTTGTCTGTTCGCAGGTTCTGGTGCGAACCGAACAGGGGGGTGTTCGGCTCATCCCTGGTTAAGGCATGGATAAAAGTTTTTTCTATGTTTTTTTCTATATGTATTATCAAGTTTCTATAGTTTAAATTATCTTTCTGACTTAACCACTGAGTCAGCAGCTCTTTTGTCTGGCATCCTTCTACAACTCAATTGTACTGTTCTTCTATCACTGACATGTGAATCCATCAATCATGTGAGTCTTTAAAGACAAAAACCACCAGCCATCCATGAACCATAGAATATCCAGATTTGTATCAGTAATACTTTGTGAAATTACTTGCGCAGCGTAAATATCTCTTGATTGTATCATACATCACATACCATGTAATTTTTAAAGTGTCACATTAAGTGTAACCATTTAATCGCTAGCTGGACTCATTTTAAGCCTATTTGAAGATGTCAGTTGTAATAATAGGAACCTGGAAGACATCAGATGGTTGCTTTTCTCTAGATAGATTCTCTTACAGATCATGCTTTAATCTTTAGTCTTCAAGGTCCATGAAGTAGATGTTATTAATGAAGACACGCAGAAAACCAATTAAGTGGTATAAAACAGACACATCATAAATCATCATTTTGAAAGGTTTGTAAACAAATACCATTTTTGCCTTCAGTTGTTTATTAATTACAACAACTAAAGTACAGGAATACTGCTTATATTTTCTGGTAAACCTCCTTCAGTGCTAATGAAATAAGACAGCCTGGATATAAATAGCAAATATGTCTTCCCACACGTACATACTGTATTATAATTATTATTCTACAGGATTTATATAGTGCCAACAGTTTACGCAGCACTTTACAATATAAAAGTCAGACAGTACAGTTACAATACAATAAAATACAAGAGGGTTAATAGGGCCTTGCTCATAAGAGCTTACAATGTAATAAGGTGGGGCAAGTGGTACAAAAGGTTTTAACTGTGGGGGATGAGCTGATGGAAGTGGTAAAAGATTAGTTGGAGGCATGATAGGCTTCCCTGAAGAAACTAGTTTTCAGGGATCACCTAAAGGCAGCTAGAGTAGGATATAGCTGGACAGATTCAAGTCAAGTCAAGTCAAGTCAAGTCAAGTCAAGCTTTATTGTCATTCTACTACACGTAAAGACATACAGTAGAACGAAATGTTGTATCTCACAGGGCCACGGTGCTACATACAAACTAAACATAATTATAAATAAATATACAAAGAATAAAAACACAGTAAAGAACAAAAAAAAAGGGTAGAGAGTTCCAGAGGATGGGAGAGGCTCTGGAGTAGTCCTGGAGACAAGCATGGGAGGAGGAGGCAAGGAAGCTTGAGAGCAGGAGGTCTTGGGAGGAGCGGAGAGGACAGTTTGGGTAATATTTGGAGACAAGAATGGTGAAGTAGCTCAGGGCAGAGTTGTGAATGGCTTTGTATGTTGTTGTTGGTATTTTAAATTACATTTTCTGGGCGACCGTAAGCCAGTGTAGGGATTAGTGGAGAGGGGTGACAGACACTGAGCGGTTGGTCAGGTAGATGAGTCTAGCAGCAGCATTCATGATAGACTGAAGAGAGGATAGCCAATGGAGAGGTAGGCCTATGGGAAGAGAGTTGCAATAGTCAAGGCGAGAGATAACGAGGGAGTGAATGAGTATCTTGGTGGTTTCATTAGTTAAAAAGGGGTGAATTGTAGTGATCCTATGGAGGTGAAATCTACAAGCTTTTGACAACTATTGGATTTGGGGTTGAAAGGACAGGTCAGCGTCTAGGATTACACCCAATACCCTGGCGTGATGAGGAATTGATGGTTGCATTATTGACCTTGATGGCAAAGTAATGGAGGGGAGAATGGGGGGGGGTATTATCAGCTCAGTTTTAGAGAGATTCAGTTTAAGGAAGGATACTATAGATAGTATAATTACATATATACTGTATATCTGTGAAGGTTCTCAGTTATCTATGTCATGGTATAGCTATTAATAGTTAGTTACATTCAACCAGACTTGTGTAACATTAAGGGTGTTTTGCCACTCATTCAGGTAGTTTCCTCGTTTCAGAACAAGGACGAATGGCCACACATCTTCAACGCTGCAGAACAAATTCAGCTGAATGTGACTAATTACTACTAGGTACGTTTAAAGACTATACAGGTACAGAAATAACTTTTAATGGAGTAAGTAGGGAGGGAAAAAATCTCACCTCTTTTAGATGTGTCTACAGACTTGGAGCCTGAGCTCTCTCCCTTGTTCTCTGACCTTTGTTAGGATTTATTTGACAGTTAAAACTGATTTAGAACGATATGCCGACTTCACTCCCGATAAAAATAACCTGGAACGTGTTCACAATTGTGATCTGAGTTTCTAGCAGCTTAGTGATGCTAAGATGGGAGGAGCATTCTGTCCAGACAAGTAAATAAAAATTTGAAGGGAAAATAGTTGTAACAGCAGGTGAGTGAAATATACTATTGAGGTTACACAGCCTCCTAATACCATGCCCCTGTAGAGAAAATTACTACAAAAGAAAGAGTTTAAGGAAGACTCCTCCACTCCACCAGATAGGTTTCCCTTAGTTTATATATTATAGTTGTAAGGACGTTAAGCTGTGGGAAAGTCAGGTACACTAAAGCCAGTAACACATGGATCAAAATTCAGCCAGATCGGCAGGGACCGCCCACATTTTGATCAATGTATGGGCACCCTGGTCTATTGATCGACTTGTGTACAACCAGCCTTTTGGGTTTTTCTTAAATGATTCGAGCCACTGACTATAGCTGGCAACACTAATCATTGTGTTCTTCCGGCAGGGAAGACTCCCCACATTCCCCGCTGGCAGAACACAATAGTGCTGCGGGGATGATTTCTCCATCAACACTGACTGTTGATGGGGAAACCGAGCACTTTTTTTTCCTTCCATCTGTGGTTGAAGGAAAGAAAATTGCATAATCTATGGCCTGCCTAAGTCACTGATAATGATAAAATATGTAGGGCACCCCATTGCTTCTGTATGCTCCCGGGCATCCACTCTGTTATTATCTGTACTGTCTTCTTGTCAGCTGTTCTATAACTTGCTATATTTCACAATAAAATATTTGAAGGAAATATGTTGGACACATTATAGCTGAGTCTGTCATATCTATAACTAGCCATGCATAGCTCAAAATAAAAGCTGTGGATAGCCCTCTGGGCACCACCTAGCTTGATAAAAGTTGATTTTTCAACTTTTGTCGAAGGAAATGGGTAGGTAATTGTTAGCCTGGACAGCGACTGGTCGGATATTTTGCAGCAGGGGAGATTTCTTTATCCACACTGCTTAGTATGGACAGAAAAATCAGTTATACTTCTCTCCCTCAGCCCAATGGGAAATCTTTATGTGCATGGCTAGCTTAACTCTCCCACAGATTATTAGCTTTGACATGGTAACATACTAGCAATGCGGAGACATGTTAGCTTAGGGTATGCAGTAATGATAACATTTCAATGTAAGGTAAACTAAACCAATAGCAATGATTAATCTTATTGTAAATTAATTGTATTAGGAAACACAAGTGTGAAAAAAATCTCAAAAGCTTGGTTGAATAGATGTAGACAATTATATGTATGCACAATTAGAAACACAAACAGTGCCTTAGACGTGCGGTTCATATGCTCATAGAGGTGTAAAGATATTCTTACTCTTTTATATAGTGGAAGCTTAAAGTGGTTGTAAACCCACTTAGACAACTTGCACCTACAGGTAAGCCTAGATTAAGGCTGACCTGTAGGTGCAATAAATATCTCCTTAACCTACATGGTTAAGGAGATATTTACTATAAAGCGATGCGCCGATGACATCACGCGCATGCGCACTAGCAAGCCGGCTTCATTGGCGGTTTTCTGAATGGGCTCTTGCCGGCCCGAGCGCGCATGTGTGTGACGTCATTGCCGCTCTGGCCAATCACAGCGCCGGAGCGGCGATACACTGATGGCGGTGACGGGACATCGAGTCCAGATGGCGGCGGCGGCGGAGGTGACCGAGGACCGCTGCGGGGGCTTCGATCTGAGGTAAGTCATCCATAATGAGCTAGTATGCTATGCATACTAGCTCATTATGCCTTTCTTTTGCAGGGTTTTAAAGCCCTTATTCGAACCAAGGTAACATAGTAAATTCAGGGCACAAAAAGTCACATCATGCTTTTACAGTATCTGATGCATTCTTACATGATATATAGAAAACATTTTGTTAATTTCTTATGTAAAACCATTATTTGTGCTCTAAGGATGACTTCCTATTTTGAAGTTAGAAGCAAAGTACAGGGCACATGGATGTGAACAAGGATTAGGGATGCATATGATTTTAGGAGAAATTAGATTACACCAGAAGTTCACACAAGGCATTGGGGTACACTTTTCTATGGCCATTTGTATCATCAATTTGGATCGAACTAGATGATGGAACTTTTTTTATTTAAAGTAACACAACTTCTGTGTACCTATCTTTCACTTCTAAATGTGCGTAGGCAATTATTTCTACCAGTAGTCTGTAATATCGCCTATTTTCCCTCTGCAACCGTGAAACTGTTCACCCTGATCTAACACACTAATTTGGAGCTTCCAAGACCTCCTGCTCTCCAGTCTCATAGGCACCTCCTACTATGCCCGTCTCCAGGATTTCTCCACAGACTCTCCCTTCATCTAGAAATCCAGCCCCAATCAATCCGGCTATCTCCTACTAGAGTATGTCCTTTGTACCTATAGGTGATCCTTGAAAAATTATCTCTTTAAGAAAGCCTATCCCACCTCCACCTAACAATTGGAATTTTAATTTCTCCTTCCCCTCAACCCCACAGTAATTACCTTTGTATCACTTGCCTCTCTGTTTAGATTGTAATAATAATAACAACGTGATGCTCAAGGCTTTGGCCATTTAGTGGTACTTCTAGGAGGTGATACTTACCATTTTGAATGAAATAAGTGCTCATTATCACACATAAAGATTTTCAAAAATTGTTGGGAAATCCTTCTGTCTAAAGTTAATAACCATTCATGCAATGTTTTATTCTTCCAGGTGAGTTGTACAATTAACAGCAGCAGGTCCTGGTGCTACAATTGATGAACACTTAGACACCCACCCATAGTTCTCAGAGAGTCACCTTCCTTTTTGTGGCTACTCTAAGACAATTAGGGTTGTTACTGGACCCTGGCATAAAGTTTGCACTGGCTGGAAGCTCCATGTTTTACTGTAAACAATTGAAGGAGGAGCATTCTGGCGTAAATAAGTAGTACCATTGCTACTCAACTTTAAATATGGTATTTCTATTTTTATGAAGTGTCAAAAAATCTACTTTTTAATGTAAAACATCTGCACCTCAGATCCTGAACACCTTCACTGACCTACAGGTATTCTTACCACTGGTTATGAGCAGCGATCCTGGTTCAGGGTCACAAATCAATTCTATACCATAAGTCTGATGGTTTCAAAAATGCAACATATTGGACTGGTAATCACAACCCAAAAGACAGTATATCTAGAACATTAATAAAACAGCCCCAAGAGCATAGTCCAATTACATTAACTGCTAATTAGAATGCTTATCTGGTTTAAGTAAAAGGATGTATTATTTGTTGTTATGGATTTCTGCACTTTCCTTTTTCTACAAGTTACTCAATAAGCACTTTAGAGTCGTAGCAACAGCCCAGTGCTATTAAATTCCAGGCCAGCCTTTTTCAACTGTGCCTTCTGTGTTCTTCAGAGGTGCCTTGCAAAATGCCTAAAAATTGCCCCAAATTGGCAAAAAAATTGTGTACAAGGCAGCTGGTGAATCGAGCCTTTTTTTTGTTACACAAAGCCACAGATTTTCTTTGTGCAACATTACAACCTAGGGCACTGTGCAGGCCAGCCGTCAGCATCCTAAAACCTGCTGGCATTATTGATTGATAAGGAAAGGAGGACATCTGACACAGCATCCTTGTTTGACCCCACCCCCCCACCCCTCTCTGTTAGAAATGCTGGAATACCAGTGTGATGGCGTTTATAAAATGATTATTTTATATGAATGATCTTTCTTTCTATTATCCATTCAAACATTGATATTTTATTTTATCCTTCATTATTCTTGTTATTTCTTTGTTTCATTATGTTTTGGTGTATGGGTTTGGAAGTTTAGTGTGGGTTAAATGACTCTTGTGTTTGGCTGCTCACATGGTTTGCTGCCCACCCCTTCAGGAATTTAGGGTAATTAGCATCCTCCTGAGAATGTGTTTGCAAGGAACAAGACACAGGGACACACCGAGATATATTTGTACAATAAGAAGCTTATTGATGTTTATACTCAGGGCAGCTGATAGAAATCATGGGGCCCCATACAGCCTACCTGACGGGGCCCCTTCAGCTCAAACCCTGGTCCCGCCTTCAGCCCCACCTCTGGCTCCGTCCCTGGTCCCTCCCCAGACCCCACCTTGAAACTGTCTCTGCAGCACATTATGGCATTGGCGGCATGGGTGGCACTGTCTCTGCAGGCAGCACACGCGTTATGGGCCATAACGCATGTGCTACCTGCAGACAGTGGCACCCATGCCGCCAATGCCATAATATGCTGCAGACAGTGCCACCAATGACGCTAATGCCATAACGCATGTGCTGCCTGCCGACACTGCCACCCATGCCGCCAATGCCATATTGTGCTGCAGACAGTGCCACCCATGATGCTAATGCCATAACACATGTGCTGCCTGCCGACAGTGCCAACCATGCCACCAATGCCACATTTTTTTGCTGCAGACAGTGCCACCCAGCAGGCAGCACATGGGTGGCACTGTCTGCAGCACATTACGGCATTGGCGATTTGGCGGCATGGGTGCCACTGTCTCTGCAGGCAGCACATGCATTATGGGCAGACAGAGCCACCCATGCCACAATGTATAGATGCTGCTTCTGCAGTGGTAGTAGATCTTGAACCCCCCCCCCCCCCCAAGCAAGCACACACCTGACCTGTGTAATTGTTGCCTGGGCCCAAGGACTCACTTATTCCTGATCCTGCTGCTGCATGGACTTGAGGGTCCACAAACTATTCCAGTAGATCAGTGGTTCTCAACTCCAGTCCTCAGGGCCCACCAACAGGCCAGGTTTGCAAGATAACTGAAATGCATCACAGGTGATATAATTTGCTGCTCAGGGATTGCAATATTCTAGTCTGCATCTCACCAAGGTAATACTTAAAATCTGGCCTGTTAGTGGGTCCTGAGGACAGGAGTTGAGAACCACTGCAGTAGATGATCATGGGATGCCTCTGCCGATGCCGATATTCTCTGCCACCGCTGCTCCCCTTGAGTCGCCTCACTGCTATTTCTTCACGCGGAGAGAGAGGAATCAGAATCACTCCACGGCGCCAGGGGGTGATGGCACTACAGAGGACGCGCTGGCCGGGACTTGAGCCAGCATGGCATGAGGAGCTAGCGTGGATGAGGTATTCTTCTGCGCCTGATATATGAGAAATAGTCCCTTCCCTGCTGCGGCCGCCACATAAGAATGCACATAGCAATTAAAAAACACAAAACGGAAAATGTAAACCGGGGGGGGGGTTGGGGATTGGTGCTGGACGATGTTAAGGGACCCTGGTTGGTATTTTTTTTTTACACTTAACTACTTATCTGTTCAGGTTCCTGGGCCCCCCTGCTGTCCGGGCCCGGGACAACTGGGCCAGTTGTACTGGTCTATCAGCGGCCCTGTTTATACTCAAAACCAGAAAGTTAATGTATGCTAACTAAGGATATAAGTTAGAAGTATTATCATGTGTATGTTCTAATATTCATGTAGCAAGATGAGAAAACATTAGTATTATTTTCCTTGATTGAAAGTTATGAGTAAGATATTCATCTCAGAGTGAAGACAAAACAGATGTTTCTTCCATCCCCCACATCTTGATTCACTCTTCAACTCACTCCTTCAATCTCCCCCTCCCAGTGTGTAAAGGAAAATGGCTGCGGAAGCCCTGGACTGTAGACACGTGGAAGGAGCAGACGTCACAAAAGAAGAAGCACCATATAAGGAAGCAGCCAATCACATGTACATGTTTGTGATGACGATTGCTTGTGTCACTCTGTCTATATAAGCTTCAACTGAATAAAGGAGTGGCCTCTTGAGCCACACATGAGAAGGAAGCTATACTGATGAGTCTGATTTCAGTGTTTGATCCTTACCGCACAAATGCCCTCATTTTAACATAAATTCGGACCAGACGCAGAATAGTGAATAGATTCTGGTATTGGACCAGAGATCATCTATTACACCAGTGAGTATCTGTGTGCTTGCTTTGAACGAATAAATCACCTCTAATGTGGGGTGTCCTACTTGTGTGGATGCTGCTGCATTATGTAAAACTATTAATTTTGTTTTTTCATTTTAGAAGGGGGTACCTCGAAATTGTTCATAATTTTACAGGGTGCCATGATTGGAAAAAGGTTGAAAAACACTGTTCTAGGCAAAAGCTTAATTTAATAAGACAGCAAGCAAAGTGCAAAGTGCAGTAACCAATAGCAGCCAATCAATTTTTGCCATCTACTTGTCTGATTTCAGTAATCTTCCATGAGCTCCTGTACTTTGAACCTCTGTACTGCCTTAGCAAATAAACCAATAAACTGTACTCAGAACAGCATAATGATAAAATGGTCCTACTTTAAGAATACAAAACATCGTTTTGTTTTTCTTGATGAATAACACACTAGATTAGGCCATAATTACATTACATAGATAATTCTTGTGGTTTTTCTTCAATAAATTAATAATAAGAACTCCAATTGTGAGCATGAAAATGTCACTGGTGGAATTAATAACTCATTATCAATGCTGAACTTTTCTTTTATGATAGATAAGATGATTATTGTATCTAGGGGTAGACATATCTGTCCTCTCGGGGACCGTTCCTGTCAGATTTATGCCACTCTTCGGCCTGGGAACAGACTGCCTGTCCACAGTCAATAACTGTTCTGATTTTATGGCATTTGACTGTCGTCCACTCTTACAAATGAGACAAGGAGTGCTATCCGCAATGCAATCAGGAAAGGAATACAGATGGTCTGATTTTTGGATTTGGCTACCAGCCAACACCTATTCAACTCCCCTGTGTATGAAGCATTGTGCTTTGAGAAGGCTGCCCGCATCGCCAAAGGATTTCAGTGACACTGACTTATCCAGTGCCCCTTGGACAGATCTGTGCTTTATGATGTCACCGGCTCTCTTTAAGGGAATTATTGCTGTGTGAATCACAGCCACTGCTACCATAATTTAGCTGATATTTTCTACCTCTGCGGCCCTCAATGTCATAGGGTGAAGCGCTCGTGATTGATCCTCATAGCCTCCTATAAAACATGCCAAGATGGTGCTGGGACAGCGCTGCAAATTCATCAGACAATAAATGTAGAAGGACCTGAGCTGTGCAATGCTTTGCACATATTTTTAACTGTGGCAGCCGGAGAAGTTGCAGCATGGCTTGTGAGTTTAAACATCTCGGGGTAAACAGCTCTACATTCTTTTCGTCAAACTGACAGCTGGTTAAACATCAGAGTTACATATTTGACTGCTGGTCAAACAAGCTCCACAGTCCACTATGTAGCATACCTTGAGGGAAGAATAAGAAAAATACTTTGCTGTCTTGGGATAAAATTATGAATACAAATAGCTGATAGACAATGCTGTCAAAATGTGTAAAGAAATGTGACTGTAGAATAATGGTCCATTGACTTCAAAGGAGGACTTCTATATATGTTTTCCTTGCATGGAGGATAAAATGTTATATTTGAAAAACATTAATTTACAAGTATGTTTGGTAAAGCAGTGTGCAACAACCCAATCAACCAACTGGATTTCTTTTTACTTGTAAAGCCCTGTACACATGATCGGATTTCCTATGGATTCTAATCCGATGGATTTTTTCATTGGAAATCCGATGAAGCTGACTTCCATCAGTCTTGCCTACACACCATCAGTCAAAAATCTGACCGTCCCAAACGCCGTGACGTAAAACACTCCGACAAGCCGGAAAAAATGAAGTTCAATGCCTCTGAGCATGCGTCGACTTGATTCTGAGCATGCAGGTGTTTTTTGTCCGATGGAGTTCCACACAGACGATCGGAATTTGCAATCATTTTTTTTCCAATCAGATAAATTTAAAACATGTTCTATTTTTTTTCACCAATGGAAAAAAGACCGATGGGGCCCATACACGATCGGTTTGTCCGATGAGAAAAGTCCATCGGACTGTTTTCATCTGTAAAACCGATCGTGTGTACACGGCATAAGATAATTTGTGATAGATTGCTATGGATTACTGCACATTGCTGTTTTCTTTCTTTAATGGGACTTTTCTCCCCTGCAGCTCCTTTGCAAGGGTTTGCTGTGGTGAAGCATCTGTTATGTCAGTAAAGTGTTGAGGATGCTATGTAGTATTAAATTTCTCCTAAAATTCCAGAAGGAAAGCGTGATCCAGAGCCCTACAAGGCCTCTGCATTATTAAGAGACTATAGTGTACCATATATTGTGCATAAAGGCCTTCAGGCTAATCAATACATCATGATGCTTGGCACAGTTTGTAAAAAATTGACAAACATTCTTGAGCTTCAAGGATATCTAAACCCAGAACAAAAATGTATTACATTGCAGCTTACTGGTCCCTGGATGTTACATAGTTGCATAGTTACATAGTAGGTGAGGTTGAAAAAAGACAGAAGTCCATCAAGTCCAACCTATGTGTGTGATTATGTGTCAGTATTACATTGTATATCCCTGTATGTTGTGGTCGTTCAGATGCTTATCTAATAGTTTCTTGAAACCATTGATGCCCCCCGCTGAGACCACTGCCTGTGGAAGGGAATTCCACATCCTTGCCGCTCTTACAGTAAAGAACCCTCTACGTAGTGTGACAGCAGGAAGGTAAAGTCACCTGGTTGCATCCAGGGGGGTAGATATATTTCGCCCAGATTCAGGCTTTACGCCGATTTGTACAACTAGGTGGAGAGTTGTATAAGGCTAGTGTGCTCATGGATGACTCATACCTCTAGGGAGAGGGCTGGGCGTCGTGCAGACAGGGAGTTGATGAGACCAGCTGAACCTTGTCAGCTCATTTAGGCCTCTATAAGAAAGCCCAGCTTCATTAGATGTTAGCTCATGCCTGGAACCAGACCTGTGTGGACTGTCTAGGGAGAGTGAACCCCTGTGCGGTGAGAGAAAGCCTGTGTGGCTATATTTTGCTTGGACATTTAAAACCAGGGACTTAGGGACTAGGACAGCACTAGGCTGATCCCAGTTGTTAGTTAGGAAACCTGTATGTTTAGTCAGAGGTCAAGTTGACCAGGATTTATTTTGTTTATGTTTTTTTGCCTTGCTGTGTTTTTTGTCACTGTAAATAGAAAATAAACCGCACCTTTTTGATTTTGAAAACCACAACCTCCGTCTGCTGGGCCTGTTTTTGGGTGGGGAGCCCATCCCGGGGGTCACACATACCCGCTGCCGAGCTAACCCCCTCACAGTTGGTGGAGAACCAGTGGCAGTTTTTTTTTAAGCCAGCATGGAGGAGATACTGAAACAGCTGGCTCTAGCAAATGCCAATCAACAGCAGACAAATGCAGGTTTGCAAAGGAGCCTTGCAGCCCAGCAGCAAGCTCATCAACAGAGCCTTGCAACTTTACAACAGAGTCTGGAGGCTCAGCAACAAGCCCAACAGCAATCTGAGGCCCGCTTCATAGACCTGTTGCAGAAGCAAGAGCAGAGACTACAACAACAGATGGAAGCAGTAATGCAGCAACGTCCGCAGACCAGTGAGGAAAGCCGTCCCACTAATACCGCGTCCTTTGGGGTGAGTCGTTTATTGACAAAAATGACTGGAGAGGATGATCCAGAGGTATTTTTGACCACATTTGAAAGGACCGCTGAAAGAGAAAAGTGGCCTGAGGAGCAGTGGGCTGGACTAGTGGCTCCTCTGTTAACTGGTGAATCGCAGAAAGCTTACTATGACCTAGAGCCTAACCAAGCAAAAGACTATGTGATGCTAAAAGCTGAAATATTGGCAAGGCTGGGTGTCACCCTGGCTGTCCGGGCTCAGCGTGTGCATAACTGGACTTTCCAGCTTGGAAAACCCCCCAGGTCTCAAATGTATGATCTCATTCACCTGAGCAGAAAGTGGCTACAGCCAGAGACTTTGTCCGCACCAAAGATTGTGGAACGTGTTGTAATGGATCGGTTTTTGAGAGCTCTTCCTACTGCCATCCAAAAGTGGGTAAGCCATGGAGACCCAGAGACGGCCGATGGTCTTGTGGATCGTGTGGAGAAATACTTGGCTACAGAGAACCTGACGGCCTCTTCCAGAGACACTCGGACTTTCCACCCTAAGACCAGACCATCCCCAGGGGCGGATAAGAGGATTCCAAGGGGTGAGGGTGGAGAGAGTGAGAGGGTGGGAGCTCTACCCCAAGTTTGGCGAGAACAGCCTGGGAAATCAGCGGCTCAAGAGGCCGCAAGAAGGATCGTTTGCTACCGCTGCCGGCAAGCGGGACATATTGCAGCAAATTGCCCGGTTGTGGAGGAACCCATGCAGTGTGACTTTCTGACGGGCAGACGTCAGTCGCTGTGTGCGACAGTCGCATGCACTGCCATTCGGGGAACTGAGAAACATTTATGCAAAATGTGTATTAATGGTAGAAATGTTGTGGTATTGCTGGATTCAGGTAGCCTTGTGACCCTGATAAAGGCTGAGTTAGTTAAAACAGAGGTCTCTGGGAATAGCAAGGTAGCCGTTATTTGTGTGCATGGGGACACCCGAGAGTATCCAGTGACTACAGTGTGTTTCGAGACCCCCAAAGGTACCCTCTCTCATCCAGTGGGCTTAGTATCTCAGTTACCGCATGACGCCATTGTGGGAAGGGATTTTCCGAAGTTCTGGGAACTGTGGGATGATCCTGAGCCCCCCACTGGTGCCCCTATGTACCAGGAATGTGATAGCCAGAACTCCCCTGAGAGTGGTGAGGACTCTCCGGAATTTCCCTTGTCAGTATTGGCAGGGGAGACTCAAGAAACTGGAGAGGAGCCCACCTCCTCAGACGAAAACCTACCGTCTGTGGAGTTTTCTGATCTTGAGGTTCACAGGGAAAACTTTGCCACAGAACAGTTGAAAGACCCCGCCCTAATAAAGGCACGGGAAAACGTAGTGAAAATAGATGGCGAGTTAGTGAACCCAGATAATACCGGCACTTACCCATACTTCAGCGTAGAGAAGGACCTACTGTATCGGGTGGCAAAAAGGGCAGAAGAAACCGTTGAGCAGCTTGTGGTGCCCAAACCTTACAGGAAGTTGGTGTTGGAGTTGGCCCATGGGCACATTCTTGGAGGTCATCTGGGGACAGAGAAAACCCGAGAGAGGGTATTACAGAGATTCTATTGGCCTGGGGTGATGAAGGACATAGAAAATTATTGTTCCTCCTGCCCTGTGTGTCAGAGGTCGGCCCCGATGCCACATTTCCGTAGCCCGCTGGTCCCTCTACCCATCATTGAGGTCCCGTTTGAGAGAATCGCAATGGATTTGGTAGGTCCTATAATCAAGTCCGCTAGGGGGCACCAGTACATATTGGTTATAATGGACTATGCCACCCGTTATCCAGAAGCGATCCCTCTCAGAAATACCTCGGCCAAAACCATAGCCAAAGAGCTATCTCTTGTTTTTAGCCGGGTGGGTATTTGTAAAGAACTGCTTATGGACCAAGGTACACCCTTTATGTCCCGGGTTATGAAAGAGCTGTGTAAATTGTTCAAAGTGACGCAATTGCGTACATCTGTGTATCACCCCCAAACCGATGGGCTGGTTGAAAGATTCAACAAAACCCTAAAACAAATGTTGAAGAAAGTGGTGGATAGAGATGGAAGGGATTGGGACTGTCTACTTCCTTATTTGATGTTTGCTATTAGGGAGGTGCCCCAATCCTCTACGGGATTCTCCCCCTTTGAGTTACTGTATGGGAGACACCCAAGAGGGCTGTTGGATATTGCCAAGGAAACTTGGGAAAGTGAGAGTTCTCCCCACAGGAGTGTGATTGAGCATGTCGCCCTGATGCAAGATCGAATTGCACAGGTAATGCCCATCGTGAAGGAACATTTGGCCCAAGCGCAGTTGGCACAGCAGAGAGTGTACAACCGTGGAGCCAAGACCCGTACCTTTTCCCCGGGGGATAGGATATTGGTACTTGTCCCTACGGTTGAAAGTAAATTCCTTGCCAAATGGCAAGGCCCCTACGAGATAATGGAAAAAGTGAGCGAAGTGAATTACAAGGTCAGACAACCAGGAAGGCGAAAGCCCGAACAGATCTATCACGTTAATCTGTTGAAAGCCTGGAGGGATAGAGAGTCCCTAGTCGCAGACACTTGGTCACCAGCTCAAACTGGTTGCGTGATTCCTGAGGTTGGAATCGCAGCCACCTTGTCACAACCCCAACAACAGGAGGTTAAGGAGTTTGTGCTTCGCAACAAGGAGGTATTCTCTGAGCTGCCGGGACAAACATCTGGGGTAGAGCATGACATTATTACCCCGCCCGGTGAAAGGGTGAAGTTAAAACCCTATCGGATCCCAGAGGCCCGACGGGAGGCAATACGGGAGGAAGTACAGAAAATGCTGAACTTAGGGGTGATAGAGGAGTCCCAAAGTGATTGGTCTAGTCCCATCGTGTTGGTGCCTAAACCGGATGGGAGCTGGCGATTTTGTAACGATTTTCGTCAGTTGAACAAAGTTACAAAATTTGACACCTACCCCATGCCACGTATAGATGAGTTGATCGACCGGCTGGGAACAGCCCGATACATGACGACTCTTGACCTCACAAAAGGGTATTGGCAAATCCCCCTGGCCAAGTCGGCCAAAGAGAAAACCGCATTTGTAACCCCAGACGGGGCGTTCCAATATAAAAGAATGCCGTTCGGGTTACAGAATGCGCCGGCCACATTCCAGCGGAAAATGGACCAGATGCTGAGGCCCCATCGGAAGTATGCTGCGGCTTACCTGGATGACATAATTGTCCATAGCACAGATTGGGCCTCACATCTGCCAAAAGTGCAAGCAGTCCTGGACTCTGTTCGGGAAGCAGGGTTTACGGCTAACCCCAAGAAGTGTACCATTGGGCAGGAGGAGGCCAAATATCTTGGGTACACCATTGGGAGGGGAGTAATAAAACCCCAACTCAACAAAGTCGAGGCCATCCAGAGTTGGCCACGTCCCAACAGCAAGAAGCAGGTACGAGCCTTTCTGGGAATCGCTGGGTATTATCGGCGATTCATTCCCCACTTTGCTTCTAAGGCTGTGCCCCTAACCAACCTGACGAAGGGGAAAGGGTCGGTCATGATTAAATGGACCCCCGAGGCTGAGGCAGCATTCCAATTCTTGAAACAAGCCTTATGTAGCCAGCCAGTGTTGTACTCACCCGACTTCTCTAGAGACTTTGTCGTACAAAGTGATGCGTCAGATGTGGGGTTAGGAGCAGTATTGTCCCAGGTCTGGAACGGGGAAGAGCACCCAGTCATTTACCTCAGCAGGAAGTTGAAGTCCCATGAGGTAAATTACGCCACCGTTGAAAAGGAGTGTTTAGCGGTGAAGTGGGCTCTAGATTCCCTTCGGTACTACCTGCTAGGTAGGCACTTTGACATGGTTACGGATCACGCTCCGTTAAAGTGGATGGCTCAAAACAAGGAAACAAATAGAAGAGTGAATAGGTGGTTCCTGGCCCTCCAGGAATTCAACTTCACAGTAAAGCATCGCCCTGGCGTTCAAATGGGGAATGTGGATGCTTTGTCTCGAGTACATGAATGCCTGATTGCTGGTGTTCCAACCCCGAGGTTAAAACAAGAGGGGGGGGTATGTGACAGCAGGAAGGTAAAGTCACCTGGTTGCATCCAGGGGGGTAGATATATTTCGCCCAGATTCAGGCTTTACGCCGATTTGTACAACTAGGTGGAGAGTTGTATAAGGCTAGTGTGCTCATGGATGACTCATACCTCTAGGGAGAGGGCTGGGCGTCGTGCAGACAGGGAGTTGATGAGACCAGCTGAACCTTGTCAGCTCATTTAGGCCTCTATAAGAAAGCCCAGCTTCATTAGATGTTAGCTCATGCCTGGAACCAGACCTGTGTGGACTGTCTAGGGAGAGTGAACCCCTGTGCGGTGAGAGAAAGCCTGTGTGGCTATATTTTGCTTGGACATTTAAAACCAGGGACTTAGGGACTAGGACAGCACTAGGCTGATCCCAGTTGTTAGTTAGGAAACCTGTATGTTTAGTCAGAGGTCAAGTTGACCAGGATTTATTTTGTTTATGTTTTTTTGCCTTGCTGTGTTTTTTGTCACTGTAAATAGAAAATAAACCGCACCTTTTTGATTTTGAAAACCACAACCTCCGTCTGCTGGGCCTGTTTTTGGGTGGGGAGCCCATCCCGGGGGTCACACATACCCGCTGCCGAGCTAACCCCCTCACAGTAGTTTAAGGTTAAACCTCTTTTACTCTTGTTAAACTCCCTTCCGCAAAAAAGTTTTATCCCTATTGTGGGGTCACCAGTATGATATTTGTAAATTGGTATCATATCTCCTCTCAAGCATCTCTTCTCCAGAGAGAATAAGTTCAGTGCTCGCAACCTTTCCTCATAACTAATATCCTCCAGACCCTTTATTAGCTTTGTTGCCCTTCTTTGCACTCTCTCCATTTCCAGTACATCCTTCCTGAGGACTGGTGCCCAGAACTGGACAGCATACTCTAGGTGCGGTCAGACCAGAGTCTTGTAGTGCCGAAGAATTATCAATTGTGTGGACTGGATTCGTTTTTCAGGCTAAGGACATTTTCAGCAAATACAGAAAATACCTGTTAACAAATGCAGTGTGAGTACTTTATGTCAGATGAACTGAAAGCATAAACAATGCTAAATTCCATTTGTTAATTAGAAGATGCCACCCTTGAACAAGAAGTACCGGTATGTTATTTACAGGATTACTAGGTGAAATGAAAAAGAAGCTAAGCTGGGATATATTATCCTTTTTGGGGTTGAGATACTATCTCTGCTTTTATTCTTGTAAGTTCCTACTGTCCCTGATAAAGAAATGGGGAGATAGTATAGTCAATACATGGCAATGGTCTGGGCAGACACTCTCTTGCACTTACAGTAGTAACTCCAGAACTTCACATCTCCTGATTACTGCTCCATTCAAAAAAGCACAGGTTTGTTTCTGAAATATGCAACCTTATGGTGGCATTGGTGGGGTGACATAATTATGTTTAATAAGCTAAGTTTCTAATGGCATTATTGACTTTAACACAAATTAGGGGGAATATATCTTCTCCAAGAATAATGCGCACCATCATTGTTTCTCTGACTGCAGCTATCCACTGCACAGCCCATCTGTACCTTGGCAATATCCCAAAGGTAGACAAATAAATGTAATAGACATGAATCTGTCAGCTCAATTTAGAAATAGCAGTCAATGTACATTAGGATAAATCAGTTTTATATTTATATAGCCATGAGCACTACATATGTTTTACACTGTAACATAATGCATCCTCCAACATGCTGTCACATGAGCACTGTCTCTGTACAGCATGTGTTATTACCGTTTTAACAAATTAAGGCCAATGTAAAGGGATTGCACATTTCATCTAACTTCTAAGTTAGAGATATTTGCCCAGCCCGTGTGGAAGCATTTACAAACTGTTTCAGTTTTTTAAGTTTTAAGGGAACTTGGAGGGAGGAAAAACATGCGTGTCAAGTGAACATAGGCAAAAATAACCATGGTCTTGTGACAGAGCCTGGGAACACGCTAGGTAAATACTATTAAAAGTTTTCAACTCCCCCATCCATCCAAACAATTTATTGTGGAATACTAATGCCGATTTCCCCTCCACACTACTACATACTATGAACCTCTTACGCACTATTTGGAGACAACTAAATCGCAACACCCCCCTACAATCTGAGGCCTCTTTGGTAACAGCTTTCCTTTACAACCCTAAACTACCCGACAGCTTAACCTCCCAGATGATTTCCCCCTGGCTGCATAGTAATCTCTTTCATTATGGACATCTGGTGAACCAAGTTTCTAGGTTTCTGTTGCCCTTCGACGAACTCAGAACTAAACACGAACTCCCCCGCAGCGCCTTTTTTGGTTACCTCCAAATCAGGCACTACGCTCTCACCATCACCCCTACCCTCCAATTCTCGAAGCCATCCCCATTTGAACGCTTAAGCCCTGTACACACGATAGGTTTTACCGATGAAAACAGTCCGATGGACTTTTTTCATCGGACAAACCGATCGTGTATGGGCCCCATCAGTCTTTTTTTCATCGGTGTTTAAAAATAGAACATTTATTTATCCGATGGTTAAAAAACCGATAGCAAATTACTATCTTCTGTGGGGAACTCCATCGGATAAAAAACCCACGCATGCTCAGAATCAAGTCGACGCATGCTCAGAAGCATTGAACTTCATTTTTCTCGGGTCATCGGAGTGTTTTACGTCACCGCGTTTGGAACGGTCGGTTTTTTGACTGATGGTGTGTAGGCAAGACTGATGAAAGTCAGCTTCATCGGTTTTCCGATGGAAAAATCCATTGGTTAAAAAATCATAGGAAATCCGATTGTGTGTACAGGGCTTAAATCTTATCAGGCCATGCACAGGAAGGGCTTACTTCGGACATATATAAGCTTTTAAATTCCTATGATATGGTCGCTCGGGGGAAACATAGCTATATGCGTAGATGGGAGGAACACCCTGGAGAGGAGCTAACCCTTGAACAATGGGCCACCATACGGTCTTGGGCGGCCAAGAGTTCTATGTGTACTCTTTACAAAGAGAACACATACAAAGTACTCTTCCACTGGTACCTGACTCCGTCGCGCCTGCATACTATTCTTCCATCGGCCTCGGATCGCTGCTGGAGGTGTGTCCAGGATCGGGGCACGCTACTTCATGTTTACTGGAGCTGCCCATTCCTCTAGCCCTATTGGCATTCGGTCCAGGGACTGCTTTACGGGCTGTTCAAGGTAAATATCCCTCTCTCCCCTAAGTTCTTTTTACTGGGCCTCCCCCCTCCTAAACTTTCCACACTAGCTAAAAAGTTGGCCACACAAATTTTAACAGCAGCCAGATGTCTAGTTGCCCTTTACTGGAAACAATGAAACCCTCCGCCTCTATCTGATCTTTATGCCAGAATTAAGGATGTGGAGGTCAGGGGCGGATCCAGGGGGGGCAACGGCGCAATTGCCACCCCCGAGAAATTAGTCTTAGTTGTGGAATTTGCGGGCGCCTGAGAGTCTGAGCGGACGATAGTTGCGGAACTTGCTGTGCCGGAGAGTCTGAACGGGCGGTAGTTGCGGAACTTGCGGCGCCTAAGAGTCTGAGAGGCCGGCTCCACGGGCGGGTGACAGCGTGGGCTGCCGGGTGACACTGTGTGTGGACGGGCGGCTCGGCAGAGAGTGGGCGGTCAGCTGGTCGGCTCTGTGGGTGAGCGGGTGGCTGGCCAATCAACAAGCCGGCGGCCGGGGGAGCAGAGAGATGACATCATCTCTCACCGCCCCGCGCCCGCCCTGCATCCCTGCAGTAACTTCCGCCCTCACTGTGCAGGCAGCAGAGAGATTACATCATCTCTCATGCTGCCTGACTCTGACAAGCAAAACACCACCTTAGCAAGTGACAATACACAAGGTGTGGCAGGTGAGGTGGCAAGTGACAATCTGCATCTGGTGGCAGGCAAGTGACATTCCGCAACTTGTGGCAAGTAACAATCTGCAACATGTGGCAAGTGACAATCCGCAACGTGTGGCAGGCGACGTGGCAAGTGACAATCCGCAACATGTGGCAGGTGACGTGGCAAGTGACAAGCTGCATCTGGTGGCAGGTGACGTGGCAAGTGACACACTCGGGGCACCCACTGATTCTGCATTATGGTGAGTTGAACCATTTAATTTTATATTACAATGTAATAATAGAAATAATGCGCTTCAATCATCCTGACACCATAACAACCATGGTGCCATGATCATTGAAGCGCTAACACCAGTCATTTCCATGATAAATTTCCCCCCCAAATAAATATTTTCTGGTAGTGCCCCTCCCGAGACTAGACTCTGGATCCGCCCCTGGTGGAGGTCATGGAGTCCATGGCGACTAGGCTGGCGGACCGGGTGGACCGACATACAGCTAGTGATGAGCCGAACACCCCCGGGTTCGGTTCGCACCAGAACCCGCGAACGGACCGAAAGTTCGCACGAACATTAGAACCCTATTAAATACAATGGATGCGAACGTTCGGATTCTAAAGTGCTAATTATAACGACTATTATCCATGTTATTGTCCTAAACAGAGTTTGGGAACCCGGGTTCTGCACCAGGGGACATGTATCAATGCAAAAAGAAGTTTTAAAAACGGACGTTTTCCGGGAGCAGTCATTTTAATGATGCATAAAGTGAAAAAAAAAAGTCAAATATTCCTTTAAATATTGTACCTGGGGGGTGTCTAAAGTATGCCTGTGAAGTGCCACGTGTTTCCCGTGTTTAGAACTGTCCCTGCACAAAATAACATTTCTAAAGGAAAAAAAAGCCATTTAAAACTGCTTGCGGCTTTAATGTAATGTCTGGTCCCGGTAATATGGATGAAAATCTTTAAGAAAAATGGCATAGTTACCCCATCAACCCCCCCCCCTACCCCAGCCCATTACCAGCCCCTTTGGGTCTCGTATGGATATTAAGGGGAACCCCGCACACAAAATAAAAAAGGCCCTATATACTCTGAACAGCCGTATACAGGCGGTGCATACAAGACAGGGACTGTAGGTTTGTTCTTATGTAGAATCTGTTTGTAATTTTGAACAGCTACATTTTTTAAGTGTAGCTCCAGCCAAATACCTATTTTTAAGCTTTTTGGAAAACATAGGGAAGGGTTATCACCCCTGTAACATTTTTTTTGCTGTCTGTGCCCCTGTTCAGAACTAGGGATGAGCCGAACACCCCCGGGTTCGGTTCGCACCAGAACCTTCGAACGGACCGAAAGTTCGCGCGAATTTTCGAACCCTATTCGTTATAATGGACGCGAACGTTCGAAATCAAAATTGCTAATTACAACGGCCAATATGCATGTTAATGTCATAAAACAGGTTTGGGGACCCGGGTCCTGCCCCAGGGGACATATATCAATGCAAAAAGAAATTTTAAAAACTAAAGTTTTTTCGGGAGCAGTCATTTTAATGATGCATAAAGTGAAAAAAAAAAAGTGAAATTTTCCTTTAAATATGGTACCTGGGGGGTGTCTAAAGTATGCCTGTGAAGTGGCATGTGTTTCCCGTGTTTAGAACTGTCCTTGCACAAAATGACATTTGTAAAGGAAAAAAAGAAGCCATTTAAAACCACTTGCGGCTTTAATGTCATGTCTTGTCCTGGCCGCCATATGGCTGAAAATCCTTGAGAAAAATGGCATGGCTACCCCATCACCCCCCCCCCACCCCAGCCCCTTTGGGTCTTGTATGGATACTAAGGGGGACCCCGCACCCAAAATAAAACCCTATACCTACAACCCTATATACTCTGAACAGCAGTATATAGGTGGTGCAAACAAGACATGGACTGTAGGTTTGTTCTTAAGTAGAATCTGAACAGGTACATTATGAAGTGTAGCTACATCCCAAAAAAATCAATTTTTAAGCTTTTTGGAGAACATAGGGAGGGGTTATCACCCCTGTAACATTTGCTGTCTTTGCACATCTGTTCAGAACATGTCACCTCACTTTCCGTCCCAATGACAAATGTTTTTGGAAAAGTGGGGTTTTAATTGAAACAAGGATTGGTGATAAAGCATCAGTAGAGAGGAGATACCTTTTTCCCAAATTAAATCTAACAGGATAGAATTTTCCTTCCTAGGGGTAGATTTCCTCTCACTTCCTGTTTTCTCTTGCCGTTTGCAAGTAGGAGTCGTTTGTAAGTTGGATGTTTGAAAGTAGGGGCCTGCCGTATATACTCTGCAGAAATTTGCCCTATTAGATGTTGGTGTAGCCACAAGACTGGTGGGCACAGGAATGGGCCCTGCTGTGAGTTAATAGATCAAGATTTGTACTTGCATGCACCTGTTGAACCGGGCAGAAAAATTGGGCCTTTGGTGGTGGTGGTGGTGGTGGTGGACGGTGTTGCCACAAGACTGTAAGCCCTCACAGTTACTCTTGGTGGGTGCAGGAATGGGCCCTGCTGTGAGTTATTAGATCAAGATTTGTAATTGCATGCACCTGTTGAACAGGGCAGAAAAATTGGGCCTTTGGTGGTGGTGGTGGTGGTGGACGGTGTTGCCACAAGACTGTAGGCCCTCCTAGTTACTCTTGGTGGGCGCAGGAATGGGCCCTGCTGTGAACTATTAGATCAAGATTTGTAATTACACGCCCCTGTTAAACAGGGGCTGAAAAATTGTGCCTTAGGCATTGGTGCTGGTGCCACAACACTGCAACCCCTCACAGATACTGTACTTGGAGCACAGCAGTCACACCTGTTGCGAAGCATCTTTTTAAAAAATTGTAATTACACGCCCCTGTTATACAGGGGCTGAAAAATTGTGCCTTAGGCACTGGTGCTGGTGCCACAACACTGCAACCCCTCACAGATACTGTACTCTGAGCACAGCAATGAGACCTGTTGCAAAGCATTGCCTAAAAATTGTAATTACACGCCCCACCAGGGGCTGAAAAATTGTGCCTTAGGCACTGGTGCTGGTGCCACAACACTGCAACCCCTCACAGATACTGTACTCTGAGCACAGCAGTCACACCTGTTGCGAAGCATCTTTTTAAAAAATTGTAATTACACGCCCCTGTTATACAGGGGCTGAAAAATTGTGCCTTAGGCACTGGTGTGGTGGCATGGATCATTGAGGAGGAGGAAGAGGATAGTCAGTGAACATAACAGGACAGTCACTCAGCATCAGCATAGGCAGTCTTGAAGGGATGTGACATTATAAATTATTCCGTTATATCCGCTTCAGGTGTCTGGTAGCTGGTGGTGATCCAAGACTGATTCATTTTTATGAAGGTCAGTCGATCAACCGAGTCGGTGGACAGGCGCACCCTATGATCGGTGACAAATCCTCCAGCAGCACTGAATGTGCGTTCGGAAAGAACGCTGGATGCAGGACAGGCCAGTAGCTCAATTGCATACTGTGCAAGCTCTGGCCAGTGATCCATCCTCAGGACCCAGTAAGCCAGAGGATTTTCGGTGGGAAAGGTGTCCAAGTCTGACCTTGCCCCTAGGTATTCCTGCACCATGTATATCAGACGCTGGCGATGGTTGCTGGAACCGATCATACCTTGGGGCTGCGGACTAAAAAATTGTCTGAACGCATCGGTCAGACATCCACCTTCCCCACCGCTCCTTCTGCTACTGACCGAAGCCTCAGCAACTCGTCGTCCAGGACCAGGAGTTTGTAACCTCCCAGTTTCTGGGAACGCGTTGCACAGACCTTTCTGCAAGGCCTCCCTGAGATGTCTCATCCTCTGCTCCCTCTGCGACGGCAAGATAAGGTCCGCAACCTTACCCTTGTACCGTGGATCAAGGAGAGTGGCCAGCCAGTAATGGTCACTCTCCTTGATCCGAAGAACACGAGGATCCTTCCGCAGGCTTTGCAGGATCAGGGAGGCCATGCAGCGTAGGTTAGCTGAGGCATTCGGTCCGGAGTCTTCTGGGTCACTGAGGATGACATGATCGCCAGCCACCTCCTCCCAGCCACGTACAAGTCCACTGGTTTGTTGGGACTGTACATCATCCCTAAAAGACTGCTGCTGCTGATGCTGAGTGCCAGGCTCCACCTCCATGCTCACACAATCCTCCTCCTCCTCCTCTTCCTGTGTGATGGGTGGGACAGAAGGAACATTGTCTGGATAAAGGGGGCCTTGAGAGACAAGGAAGTCCTCCTCTTCCTGCCTCTGTTCTGCCTCAAGTGCCCTGTCCATTATCCCACGCAGCGTATGCTCCAACAGGTGGACAAGAGGTACAGTGTCACTGATGCATGCACTGTCACTGCTCACCATCCTCGTGGCCTCCTCAAATGGTGAGAGGACAGTGCATGCATCCCTGATCATGCTCCACTGGCGTGGGGGAAAAAAGCCAAGCTCCCCTGACCCTGTCCTGGTGCCGTAGTCGCAAAGGTACTCATTGATGGCCCTCTGCTGCGTGTGCAGTCGCTGCAGCATGGCCAACGTTGAGTTCCACCTGGTGGGCATGTCACATATTAGGCGGTTCTTGGGCAGGTTCAGCTCCTTTTGCAGCTCAGTCAGCCGAGCACTGGCATTATAAGATCGGCGGAAATGCACACAGACTTTCCTGGCCTGCCTCAGGACATCCTGTAAGCCTGGGAACCTGCCCAAGAACCGCTGCACCACCAGGTTGAGGACGTGAGCCATACAGGGCACATGGGTGAGCTGCCCCTGTCGCAGGGCGGAGAGGAGGTTGGTGCCATTATCAGAAACGACCATTCCTGGCTTAAGCTGGCGTGGCGTCAACCACCTCTCGGCCTGCCCCTGCAGAGCTGCCAGAACCTCTGGCCCAGTGTGGCTCCTGTCCCCCAAACACACCAGCGCAAGCACGGCATGGCATCTTTTTGCCTGCGTACTCGCGTAGCCCCTTGTACGCCTACGGAGCACCGCTGGTTCCGAGGACAGAGCACTCGAAGAGGACATGGAGGAAGAAGAAGAGGAGGGGGTGGAGGAGAGAGGTGTGTCACAACCAGTAGTAGCATTTTGGAGGCGTGGTGGCGGAACAACCTCCAACACTACTGCACCTTGTCCTGCATCCCTCCCAGCTGCCAATAGAGTGACCCAATGGGCCGTGAAAGAAAGATAACGTCCCTGTCCATGCCTGCTGGACCATGAGTCAGCGGTAATATGCACCTTACCGCTGACCGCCCTGTCCAGCGAGGCATGGACATTGCCTTCCACATGCCAGTAGAGAGACGGAATCGCCTTCCGTGAGAAAAAGTGGCGTTTGGGAACCTGCCACTGAGGAACCGCACATTGAACAAACTCACGGAAGGGGGCCGAGTCTATCAACTGAAAAGGCAGCAGTTGAAGTGCTAGCAATTTAGCCAAGCTAGCATTCAACCGCTGGGCATGTGGATGGCTGGGAGTATACTTCTTTCGACGGTCCAGCAGCTGGGGCAGGGAAATTTGCCTGCTACAATCGGACGTCGGTGTACTGCAAGTACTTGGTTGTGACACACCTAATTCTACACCTTCAGTCCTCTCAGAGCAGCTTTCAGAGAGGACTGAAGATATAGTGGGGATGGAGATCCCAGCTGATGAGGAGCAAGGAGAGGTCCGCTTTGTTCTTTGGTGTGGGTCTTTTATGTGTGCTTGCCAACGAGCTGCATGGCAGGTCGACATATGTCTGCTCATGCTTGTGGTGCCCAAGCGGCTGATGTTTTGGCCACGCGAGATACGCTTGAGACAAATATTGCAAATAGCAGTGGTGCGATCTGATGCACTCGTCTCAAAAAAGGCCCACACCAAAGAACTTTTGTGATAATGTGCAGAGGCAGCGCCCTGCACAGGCGGAGCTCTGCGGTGTGGTACAGTTGCTGTGCTGGCCTCTAGCTGGCCTCCAGGGGGCATCCTGCCTCGTTGGACATGTGACGCTGCATCCTCCTCCTCCTCCTCCTCTCTCCCTTCAGGCACCCACGTGGAGTCAGTGACCTCATCATCCCCTCCCTCTTCACCACTAGAGCAAACCTGGCAGTAAGCTGCAGCTGGTGGAACACTACTGCCAGATTGCTGTCCTTCAGCATCCCCTCTCTCTGCGCGCACACTACTGACTTCCTCAAGCTGGGTATCATCATCCGAGCCTTCGAATCGTTGGGCATCCTCCTGGAGCATGTACCCAACACTGTGCTCAAACAGTTCGGGGGACTCCTCAGGAGGACATGGTGGGTCTAGGGAAGGGGTGGCTGATGATGCCATTGAGTACGCGTTGGCAGCTGCTCTGCCAGTACCCTGAGCCTGGGTGAGAGAGGATGAGGAGGATGAGGAGGGCTTGGTCATCCATTCTACCAAGCCTTCGGCATGATGCGGCTCCACATGTCCAGCTGCCGAAAACAAAGACAAGCGTGTCCCATGGCCACGTGCTGATGACGATGCACGACCACGTCCACGGCCAGCACTGTTGTCTCTAGAAACAGAGCCTGCCTGCCCTGTGTTCTTGCCTCGGCACGCTCTGCCTCTCCTTGGCGGTCTTCCAGCCATTGTAGTCGGTAGTGTATATAGTATAAAAAATAGAACTCCTATGTGTGCTCACAACACACTGTAGGTCCTATGGGTGCTGACACTAACACACTATAGGTACTATGTGTGCTGCTGACAAGAAAATATAGGAGCTCTGTTTGCTGCCACTAACACACTAGAAGTCCTATGGGTGCTGCTGAGAAGAAAATATAGGAGCTCTGTTTGCTGCCACTAACACACTAGAAGTCCTATGGGTGCTGCTGAGAAGAAAATATAGGAGCTCTGTGTGATGCCACTAACACACTAGAAGTCCTATGGGTGCTGCTGAGAAGAAAATATAGGAGCTCTGTTTGCTGCCACTAACACACTAGAAGTCCTATGGGTGCTGCTGAGAAGAAAATATAGGAGCTCTGTTTGCTGCCACTAACACACTAGAAGTCCTATGGGTGCTGCTGAGAAGAAAATATAGGAGCTCTGTGTGATGCCACTAACACACTAGAAGTCCTATGGGTGCTGCTGAGAAGAAAATATAGGAGCTCTGTTTGCTGCCACTAACACACTAGAAGTCCTATGGGTGCTGCTGAGAAGAAAATATAGGAGCTCTGTGTGATGCCACTAACACACTAGAAGTCCTATGGGTGCTGCTGAGAAGAAAATATAGGAGCTCTGTTTGCTGCCACTAACACACTAGAAGTCCTATGGGTGCTGCTGAGAAGAAAATATAGGAGCTCTGTTTGCTGCCACTAACACACTAGAAGTCCTATGGGTGCTGCTGAGAAGAAAATATAGGAGCTCTGTTTGCTGCCACTAACACACTAGAAGTCCTATGGGTGCTGCTGAGAAGAAAATATAGGAGCTCTGTGTGATGCCACTAACACACTAGAAGTCCTATGGGTGCTGCTGAGAAGAAAATATAGGAGCTCTGTTTGCTGCCACTAACACACTAGAAGTCCTATGGGTGCTGCTGAGAAGAAAATATAGGAGCTCTGTTTGCTGCCACTAACACACTAGAAGTCCTATGGGTGCTGTTGGGGTGCAATGCTGTGCTAACAGCACTGCGGTTGGTACTACTGCAATACTGTACTAACAGTAAGCACGCACCAGACTAATCCCCAGCAGCAGCTAATAACACACTAACTGTGCAATCAGCAGCAATGAACGATCAATGACTTAGGTAGCAATGGTTTAGCAAAGAAATAGCCAATGGTTTAGCAAAGAAGAGCAAATCTTTCAGTATCAAGCAAAGACAGAATCAGCAGACTAATCTCTCCTAAAGCCGGAACTCATGTGACCGGGGCCGATGGCGTGGCGGCCTTTTAAATGGTGGGGCGTGTACTAAAGCCCCTGAGCTGTAATTGGCTACAGGCGTCCTGCCTGTAGCCAATTATTGCTCTCCGAGTTTCGGGCGCTGTGATTGGCCAAGCATGCGGGGTCACAGTGCATGCTTGGCCAATCATCAGCCAGCAATGCACTGCGCCTGCCGCGCCGGCCGCAATGCATTGCGGGGCCGCTCGCATCACACGAATGTGATGCGAACGGCCCAAATAGTTCTGGGCTCGACGAGCGAGCGAACGCCCGATGCTCGATTCGAACATGGGTTCGAATCGAGCACCGGGCCCATCCCTATTCAGAACATTTCACCTCACTTTGCGTCCCAATGACAACTGTTTTTGAAATGTGGTGTTTTTATTGAAACAAGGATTGGTGATAAAGCATCAGTAGAGAGGAGACACCTTTCTCCCATATTAATTCTTACAGGAGAGAATTTTCCTTCCAAGGGGTAGATTTCCTCTCACTTCCTGTTGTCTTCTTCCGTTTGCAAGGAGTAGTCGTTTGTAAGTTGGATGTTTGAAAGTAGGGACCTGCCGTATATACTCTGCAGAAATTGGCCCCTTAGGTGTTGGTGTTGGCACAACACTGTAAGCACTCACAGTTACTCTTGGTGGGTGCTGGAACGCCCTGCTGTCAACTATTATATCAGGAATTGTAATAACATATAATTGTTGAACAGTGGTAGTAAAAATTGGGCCTTTGATGGTGGTGCTGGTGCCACAACACTGTAAGGCCTGACAGTTACTCTTGGTGGGCGCAGCAATGGGCCCTGCTGTGAATTATTAGATCAATAATTATAATTGCATGCCCCTGTTGAACAGGGGCTGAAAAATTGGGCCTTTGGTGGTGGTGGTGGTGGTGGTGGTGTTGACACAACACTGTAAGGCCTGACAGTTACTCTTGGTGGGCGCAGCAATGGGCCCTGCTGTGAATTATTAGATCAATAATTATAATTGCATGCCCCTGTTGAACAGGGGCTGAAAAATTGGGCCTTTGGTGGTGGTGGTGGTGGTGATGGTGGTGCTGGTGCCACAACACTGTAAGGCCTGACAGTTACTCTTGGTGGGCGCAGCAATGCTCCCTGCTGTGAATTATTAGATCAATAATTATAATTGCATGCCCCTGTTGAACAGGGGCTGAAAAATTGGGCCTTAGGCACTGGTGGCACAACACTGCAACCCCTCACAGATACTGTACTTGGAGCACAGCAATGAGGCCTGTTGCAAAGTATTGCATCAAAAATTGTAATTACACGCCCCTGTTAAACAGGGGCTGAAAAATTGGGCCTTAGCCACTGGTGGCGTCACCCATAAACCAAAATGATCTTCCAAGCTATCATCATTAATCGTATCATTGAGGAGGAGGAGGAGGATAGCCAGTCAACATAACAGCACAGGCACTCAGCATCAGCATCAGTCTTGAAGGGATGTGACATTTTAAAATTAATTAGTCTGTTATATCAGCATCAGGTGTGTGGTAGCTGGTGGTGATCCAAGACTGGTTCATCTTGATGAAAGTCAGTCGATCAACCGAGTCGGTGGACAGGCGCACCCTGTGATCCGTGACAAATCTTCCAGCAGCACTGAATGTGCGTTCTGAAAGAACGCTGGATGCAGGACAGGCCAGTAGCTCAATTGCATACTGTGCAAACTCTGGCCAGTGATCCATCCTCAAGACCCAGTAAGCCAGAGGATTTTCGGTGGGGAAGGTGTCCAAGTCTGACCTTGCCCCTAGGTATTCCTGCACCATGTATATCAGACGCTGGCGATGGTTGCTGGAACCGATCATACTTTGGGGCTGCGGACTAAAGAATTGTCTGAACGCATCGGTCAGACGGCCACCTTCCCCACCGCTCCTTCTTTGACTGCCCAAAGCCTCAGCAACTCGTTGTCCAGGACCAGGAGTTTGTAACCTCCCAGTCTCTGGGAACGCGTTGCACAGACCTTTCTGCAAGGCCTCCCGGAGTTGTCTCATCCTCTGCTCCCTCTGCGACGGTAACATAAGGTCCGCAACCTTACCCTTGTACCGTGGATCAAGGAGAGTGGCCAGCCAGTAGGGATGAGCCGAACACCCCCGGGTTCGGTTCGCACCAGAACCTTCGAACGGACCGAAAGTTCGCGCGAATTTTCGAACCCTATTCGTTATAATGGACGCGAACGTTCGAAATCAAAATTGCTAATTACAACGGCCAATATGCATGTTAATGTCATAAAACAGGTTTGGGGACCCGGGTCCTGCCCCAGGGGACATATATCAATGCAAAAAGAAATTTTAAAAACTAAAGTTTTTTCGGGAGCAGTCATTTTAATGATGCATAAAGTGAAAAAAAAAAAAGTGAAATTTTCCTTTAAATATGGTACCTGGGGGGTGTCTAAAGTATGCCTGTGAAGTGGCATGTGTTTCCCGTGTTTAGAACTGTCCTTGCACAAAATGACATTTGTAAAGGAAAAAAAGAAGCCATTTAAAACCACTTGCGGCTTTAATGTCATGTCTTGTCCTGGCCGCCATATGGCTGAAAATCCTTGAGAAAAATGGCATGGCTACCCCATCACCCCCCCCCCACCCCAGCCCCTTTGGGTCTTGTATGGATACTAAGGGGGACCCCGCACCCAAAATAAAACCCTATACCTACAACCCTATATACTCTGAACAGCAGTATATAGGTGGTGCAAACAAGACATGGACTGTAGGTTTGTTCTTAAGTAGAATCTGAACAGGTACATTATGAAGTGTAGCTACATCCCAAAAAAATCAATTTTTAAGCTTTTTGGAGAACATAGGGAGGGGTTATCACCCCTGTAACATTTGCTGTCTTTGCACATCTGTTCAGAACATGTCACCTCACTTTCCGTCCCAATGACAAATGTTTTTGGAAAAGTGGGGTTTTAATTGAAACAAGGATTGGTGATAAAGCATCAGTAGAGAGGAGATACCTTTTTCCCAAATTAAATCTAACAGGATAGAATTTTCCTTCCTAGGGGTAGATTTCCTCTCACTTCCTGTTTTCTCTTGCCGTTTGCAAGTAGGAGTCGTTTGTAAGTTGGATGTTTGAAAGTAGGGGCCTGCCGTATATACTCTGCAGAAATTTGCCCTATTAGATGTTGGTGTAGCCACAAGACTGGTGGGCACAGGAATGGGCCCTGCTGTGAGTTAATAGATCAAGATTTGTACTTGCATGCACCTGTTGAACCGGGCAGAAAAATTGGGCCTTTGGTGGTGGTGGTGGTGGTGGTGGACGGTGTTGCCACAAGACTGTAAGCCCTCACAGTTACTCTTGGTGGGTGCAGGAATGGGCCCTGCTGTGAGTTATTAGATCAAAATTTGTAATTGCATGCACCTGTTGAACAGGGCAGAAAAATTGGGCCTTTGGTGGTGGTGGTGGTGGTGGACGGTGTTGCCACAAGACTGTAGGCCCTCCTAGTTACTCTTGGTGGGCGCAGGAATGGGCCCTGCTGTGAACTATTAGATCAAGATTTGTAATTACACGCCCCTGTTAAACAGGGGCTGAAAAATTGTGCCTTAGGCATTGGTGCTGGTGCCACAACACTGCAACCCCTCACAGATACTGTACTTGGAGCACAGCAGTCACACCTGTTGCGAAGCATCTTTTTAAAAAATTGTAATTACACGCCCCTGTTATACAGGGGCTGAAAAATTGTGCCTTAGGCACTGGTGCTGGTGCCACAACACTGCAACCCCTCACAGATACTGTACTCTGAGCACAGCAATGAGACCTGTTGCAAAGCATTGCCTAAAAATTGTAATTACACGCCCCAACAGGGGCTGAAAAATTGTGCCTTAGGCACTGGTGCTGGTGCCACAACACTGCAACCCCTCACAGATACTGTACTCTGAGCACAGCAGTCACACCTGTTGTGAAGCATCTTTTTAAAAAATTGTAATTACACGCCCCTGTTATACAGGGGCTGAAAAATTGTGCCTTAGGCACTGGTGTGGTGGCATGGATCATTGAGGAGGAGGAAGAGGATAGTCAGTGAACATAACAGGACAGTCACTCAGCATCAGCATAGGCAGTCTTGAAGGGATGTGACATTATAAATTATTCCGTTATATCCGCTTCAGGTGTCTGGTAGCTGGTGGTGATCCAAGACTGATTCATTTTTATGAAGGTCAGTCGATCAACCGAGTCGGTGGACAGGCGCACCCTATGATCGGTGACAAATCCTCCAGCAGCACTGAATGTGCGTTCGGAAAGAACGCTGGATGCAGGACAGGCCAGTAGCTCAATTGCATACTGTGCAAGCTCTGGCCAGTGATCCATCCTCAGGACCCAGTAAGCCAGAGGATTTTCGGTGGGAAAGGTGTCCAAGTCTGACCTTGCCCCTAGGTATTCCTGCACCATGTATATCAGACGCTGGCGATGGTTGCTGGAACCGATCATACCTTGGGGCTGCGGACTAAAAAATTGTCTGAACGCATCGGTCAGACGTCCACCTTCCCCACCGCTCCTTCTGCTACTGACCGAAGCCTCAGCAACTCGTCGTCCAGGACCAGGAGTTTGTAACCTCCCAGTTTCTGGGAACGCGTTGCACAGACCTTTCTGCAAGGCCTCCCTGAGATGTCTCATCCTCTGCTCCCTCTGCGACGGCACGATAAGGTCCGCAACCTTACCCTTGTACCGTGGATCAAGGAGAGTGGCCAGCCAGTAATGGTCACTCTCCTTGATCCGAAGAACACGAGGATCCTTCCGCAGGCTTTGCAGGATCAGGGAGGCCATGCAGCGTAGGTTAGCTGAGGCATTCGGTCCGGAGTCTTCTGGGTCACTGAGGATGACATGATCGCCAGCCACCTCCTCCCAGCCACGTACAAGTCCACTGGTTTGTTGGGACTGTACATCATCCCTAAAAGACTGCTGCTGCTGATGCTGAGTGCCAGGCTCCACCTCCATGCTCACACAATCCTCCTCCTCCTCCTCCTCCTCCTCCTCTTCCTGTGTGATGGGTGGGACAGAAGGAACATTGTCTGGATAAAGGGGGCCTTGAGAGACAAGGAAGTCCTCCTCTTCCTGCCTCTGTTCTGCCTCAAGTGCCCTGTCCATTATCCCACGCAGCGTATGCTCCAACAGGTGGACAAGAGGTACAGTGTCACTGATGCATGCACTGTCACTGCTCACCATCCTCGTGGCCTCCTCAAATGGTGAGAGGACAGTGCATGCATCCCTGATCATGCTCCACTGGCGTGGGGGAAAAAAGCCAAGCTCCCCTGACCCTGTCCTGGTGCCGTAGTCGCAAAGGTACTCATTGATGGCCCTCTGCTGCGTGTGCAGTCGCTGCAGCATGGCCAACGTTGAGTTCCACCTGGTGGGCATGTCACATATTAGGCGGTTCTTGGGCAGGTTCAGCTCCTTTTGCAGCTCAGTCAGCCGAGCACTGGCATTATAAGATCGGCGGAAATGCACACAGACTTTCCTGGCCTGCCTCAGGACATCCTGTAAGCCTGGGAACCTGCCCAAGAACCGCTGCACCACCAGGTTGAGGACGTGAGCCATACAGGGCACATGGGTGAGCTGCCCCTGTCGCAGGGCGGAGAGGAGGTTGGTGCCATTATCAGAAACGACCATTCCTGGCTTAAGCTGGCGTGGCGTCAACCACCTCTCGGCCTGCCCCTGCAGAGCTGCCAGAACCTCTGGCCCAGTGTGGCTCCTGTCCCCCAAACACACCAGCGCAAGCACGGCATGGCATCTTTTTGCCTGCGTACTCGCGTAGCCCCTTGTACGCCTACGGAGCACCGCTGGTTCCGAGGACAGAGCACTCGAAGAGGACATGGAGGAAGAAGAAGAGGAGGGGGTGGAGGAGAGAGGTGTGTCACAACCAGTAGTAGCATTTTGGAGGCGTGGTGGCGGAACAACCTCCAACACTACTGCACCTTGTCCTGCATCCCTCCCAGCTGCCAATAGAGTGACCCAATGGGCCGTGAAAGAAAGATAACGTCCCTGTCCATGCCTGCTGGACCATGAGTCAGCGGTAATATGCACCTTACCGCTGACCGCCCTGTCCAGCGAGGCATGGACATTGCCTTCCACATGCCAGTAGAGAGACGGAATCGCCTTCCGTGAGAAAAAGTGGCGTTTGGGAACCTGCCACTGAGGAACCGCACATTGAACAAACTCACGGAAGGGGGCCGAGTCTATCAACTGAAAAGGCAGCAGTTGAAGTGCTAGCAATTTAGCCAAGCTAGCATTCAACCGCTGGGCATGTGGATGGCTGGGAGTATACTTCTTTCGACGGTCCAGCAGCTGGGGCAGGGAAATTTGCCTGCTACAATCGGACGTCGGTGTACTGCAAGTACTTGGTTGTGACACACCTAATTCTACACCTTCAGTCCTCTCAGAGCAGCTTTCAGAGAGGACTGAAGATATAGTGGGGATGGAGATCCCAGCTGATGAGGAGCAAGGAGAGGTCCGCTTTGTTCTTTGGTGTGGGTCTTTTATGTGTGCTTGCCAACGAGCTGCATGGCAGGTCGACATATGTCTGCTCATGCTTGTGGTGCCCAAGCGGCTGATGTTTTGGCCACGCGAGATACGCTTGAGACAAATATTGCAAATAGCAGTGGTGCGATCTGATGCACTCGTCTCAAAAAAGGCCCACACCAAAGAACTTTTGTGATAATGTGCAGAGGCAGCGCCCTGCACAGGCGGAGCTCTGCGGTGTGGTACAGTTGCTGTGCTGGCCTCTAGCTGGCCTCCAGGGGGCATCCTGCCTCGTTGGACATGTGACGCTGCATCCTCCTCCTCCTCCTCCTCTCTCCCTTCAGGCACCCACGTGGAGTCAGTGACCTCATCATCCCCTCCCTCTTCACCACTAGAGCAAACCTGGCAGTAAGCTGCAGCTGGTGGAACACTACTGCCAGATTGCTGTCCTTCAGCATCCCCTCTCTCTGCGCGCACACTACTGACTTCCTCAAGCTGGGTATCATCATCCGAGCCTTCGAATCGTTGGGCATCCTCCTGGAGCATGTACCCAACACTGTGCTCAAACAGTTCGGGGGACTCCTCAGGAGGACATGGTGGGTCTAGGGAAGGGGTGGCTGATGATGCCATTGAGTACGCGTTGGCAGCTGCTCTGCCAGTACCCTGAGCCTGGGTGAGAGAGGATGAGGAGGATGAGGAGGGCTTGGTCATCCATTCTACCAAGCCTTCGGCATGATGCGGCTCCACATGTCCAGCTGCCGAAAACAAAGACAAGCGTGTCCCATGGCCACGTGCTGATGACGATGCACGACCACGTCCACGGCCAGCACTGTTGTCTCTAGAAACAGAGCCTGCCTGCCCTGTGTTCTTGCCTCGGCACGCTCTGCCTCTCCTTGGCGGTCTTCCAGCCATTGTAGTCGGTAGTGTATATAGTATAAAAAATAGAACTCCTATGTGTGCTCACAACACACTGTAGGTCCTATGGGTGCTGACACTAACACACTATAGGTACTATGTGTGCTGCTGACAAGAAAATATAGGAGCTCTGTTTGCTGCCACTAACACACTAGAAGTCCTATGGGTGCTGCTGAGAAGAAAATATAGGAGCTCTGTTTGCTGCCACTAACACACTAGAAGTCCTATGGGTGCTGCTGAGAAGAAAATATAGGAGCTCTGTGTGATGCCACTAACACACTAGAAGTCCTATGGGCGCTGCTGAGAAGAAAATATAGGAGCTCTGTTTGCTGCCACTAACACACTAGAAGTCCTATGGGTGCTGCTGAGAAGAAAATATAGGAGCTCTGTTTGCTGCCACTAACACACTAGAAGTCCTATGGGTGCTGCTGAGAAGAAAATATAGGAGCTCTGTGTGATGCCACTAACACACTAGAAGTCCTATGGGTGCTGCTGAGAAGAAAATATAGGAGCTCTGTTTGCTGCCACTAACACACTAGAAGTCCTATGGGTGCTGCTGAGAAGAAAATATAGGAGCTCTGTGTGATGCCACTAACACACTAGAAGTCCTATGGGTGCTGCTGAGAAGAAAATATAGGAGCTCTGTTTGCTGCCACTAACACACTAGAAGTCCTATGGGTGCTGCTGAGAAGAAAATATAGGAGCTCTGTGTGATGCCACTAACACACTAGAAGTCCTATGGGTGCTGCTGAGAAGAAAATATAGGAGCTCTGTTTGCTGCCACTAACACACTAGAAGTCCTATGGGTGCTGCTGAGAAGAAAATATAGGAGCTCTGTTTGCTGCCACTAACACACTAGAAGTCCTATGGGTGCTGCTGAGAAGAAAATATAGGAGCTCTGTGTGATGCCACTAACACACTAGAAGTCCTATGGGTGCTGCTGAGAAGAAAATATAGGAGCTCTGTTTGCTGCCACTAACACACTAGAAGTCCTATGGGTGCTGCTTAGAAGAAAATATAGGAGCTCTGTTTGCTGCCACTAACACACTAGAAGTCCTATGGGTGCTGCTGAGAAGAAAATATAGGAGCTCTGTTTGCTGCCACTAACACACTAGAAGTCCTATGGGTGCTGCTGAGAAGAAAATATAGGAGCTCTGTTTGCTGCCACTAACACACTAGAAGTCCTATGGGTGCTGCTGAGAAGAAAATATAGGAGCTCTGTGTGATGCCACTAACACACTAGAAGTCCTATGGGTGCTGCTGAGAAGAAAATATAGGAGCTCTGTTTGCTGCCACTAACACACTAGAAGTCCTATGGGTGCTGCTGAGAAGAAAATATAGGAGCTCTGTTTGCTGCCACTAACACACTAGAAGTCCTATGGGTGCTGCTGAGAAGAAAATATAGGAGCTCTGTGTGATGCCACTAACACACTAGAAGTCCTATGGGTGCTGTTGAGAAGAAAATATAGGAGCTCTGTTTGCTGCCACTAACACACTAGAAGTCCTATGGGTGCTGCTGAGAAGAAAATATAGGAGCTCTGTTTGCTGCCACTAACACACTAGAAGTCCTATGGGTGCTGCTGAGAAGAAAATATAGGAGCTCTGTGTGATGCCACTAACACACTAGAAGTCCTATGGGTGCTGCTGAGAAGAAAATATAGGAGCTCTGTTTGCTGCCACTAACACACTAGAAGTCCTATGGGTGCTGCTGAGAAGAAAATATAGGAGCTCTGTTTGCTGCCACTAACACACTAGAAGTCCTATGGGTGCTGTTGGGGTGCAATGCTGTGCTAACAGCACTGCGGTTGGTACTACTGCAATACTGTACTAACAGTAAGCACGCACCAGACTAATCCCCAGCAGCAGCTAATAACACACTAACTGTGCAATCAGCAGCAATGAACGATCAATGACTTAGGTAGCAATGGTTTAGCAAAGAAATAGCCAATGGTTTAGCAAAGAAGAGCAAATCTTTCAGTATCAAGCAAAGACAGAATCAGCAGACTAATCTCTCCTAAAGCCGGAACTCATGTGACCGGGGCCGATGGCGTGGCGGCCTTTTAAATGGTGGGGCGTGTACTAAAGCCCCTGAGCTGTAATTGGCTACAGGCGTCCTGCCTGTAGCCAATTATTGCTCTCCGAGTTTCGGGCGCTGTGATTGGCCAAGCATGCGGGGTCACAGTGCATGCTTGGCCAATCATCAGCCAGCAATGCACTGCGCCTGCCGCGCCGGCCGCAATGCATTGCGGGGCCGCTCGCATCACACGAATGTGATGCGAACGGCCCAAATAGTTCTGGGCTCGACGAGCGAGCGAACGCCCGATGCTCGATTCGAACATGGGTTCGAATCGAGCACCGGGCCCATCCCTACCAGCCAGTAATGGTCCCTCTCCTTGATCCGAAGAATACGAGGATCCTTCCGCAGACTTTGCAGGATCAGGGAGGCCATGCAGCGTAGGTTAGCTGAGGCATTCAGTCCGGAGTCCTCTGGGTCACTAAGGACGACATGATCCGCAGCCACCTCCTCCCAGCCACGTACAAGTCCACTGGTTTCTTGGGACTGTAAATCATCCCTAAAAGACTGCTGCTGATGATGCTGAGTGCCAGCCTCCACCTCCATGCTGACACAATCCTCCTCCTCCTCCTCCTCCTCTTCCTGTGCGATGGGTGGGACAGAAGGAACACTGTCTGGGTAAAGGGGGCCTTGAGAGGCAAGGAAGTCCTCCTCTTCCTGCCTCTGTTCTGCCTCAAGTGCCCTGTCCATTATTCCACGCAGCATGTGCTCCAACAGGTGGACAAGAGGTACAGTGTCACTGATGCATGCACTGTCACTGCTCACCATCCTCGTTGCCTCCTGAAATGGTGCCAGGACAGTGCATGCATCCCTGATCATGCCCCACTGGCGTGGTGAAAAAACCCAAGCTCCCCTGACCCTGTCCTGGTGCCGTAGTCGCACAGGTACTCATTGATGGCCCTCTGCTGCGTGTGCAGCTGCTGCAGCATGGCCAACGTTGAGTTCCACCTGGTGGGCATGTCACATATAAGGCGGTTCTTGGGCAGGTTCAACTCCTTTTGCAGCTCAGCCAGGCGAGCACTGGCATTATAAGATCTGTGGAAATGCACACAGACTTTCCTGGCCTGCCTCAGGACATCCTGTAAGCCCGGGTACCTGCCCAAGAACCGCTGCACCACCAGGTTAAGGACGTGTGCCATACAGGGCACATGGGTCAGTTGTCCCTGTCGGAGGGCGGAGAGGAGGTTGGTGCCATTGTCGCAAACCACCATTCCTGGCTTAAGCTGGCGTGGCGTCAACCACCTCTCGGCCTGCCCCTGCAGAGCAGACAGGACCTCTGCCCCAGTGTGGCTCCTGTCCCCCAAACACACCAGCGCAAGCACGGCATGGCATCTTTTTGCCTGCGTACTTGCGTAGCCCCTTGAACGCCTACGGAGCACCGCTGGTTCCGAGGACAAACCACAGGAAGAGGCCATGGAGGAAGAAGAAGAGGAGGGGGTGGAGGAGAGAGGTGTGTCACAACCAGTAGTAGCATTTTGGAGGCGTGGCGGTGGAACAACCTCCAACACTACTGCACCTTGTCCTGCATCCTTCCCAGCTGCCAAAAGAGTGACCCAATGGGCCGTGAAAGAAAGGTAACGTCCCTGTCCATGCCTGCTGGACCATGAGTCAGTGGTAATATGCACCTTACCGCTGACCGCCCTGTCCAGCGAGGCCAAGACATTGCCTTCCACATGCCTGTAGAGAGCCGGAATCGCCTTCTGTGAGAAAAAGTGGCGTTTGGGAACCTGCCACTGAGGAACCGCACATTGCACAAACTCACGGAAGGAAGCCGAGTCTACCAACTGAAAAGGCAGCAGTTGAAGCGCTAGCAATTTAGCCAAGCTAGCATTCAACCGCTGGGCATGTGGATGGCTGGGAGTGAACTTCTTTCGACAGTCCAGCAGCTGGGGCAGGGAAATTTGCCTGCTAGAATCGGACGTCGGTGTACTGCTAGCAGAGTGGCCGCAAGTACTTGGCTGTGACACACCTAATTCTACACCTTCATTCCTCTCAGTGCAGGTTTCAGAGAGGACTGATGGTATAGTGGGGATGGAGATCCCAGCTGATGCGGTGCAAGGAGAGGTCCACTTTGTTCTTTGGTGTGGGTCTTTAAGGTAGGCTTGCCAACGAGCTGCATGGCAGGTCAACATATGTCTGATCAAGCATGTGGTGCCCAAGCGGCTGATGTTTTGGCCACGCGATATACGCTTGAGACATATGTTGCAAACAGCAGCTGTGCGATCTGATGCACTCGCCTCAAAAAAGGCCCACACCAAAGAACTTTTTGAATGACGGGCAGAGGCAGCACCCTGCACAGGCGGAGCTCTGCGGTGTGATTCCGTCGGTGTGCTGCCCATACGCTGGCCACCCAAGGGCATCCTGCCTCGTTGGAGATGTGCCTCCTCCTCATCCTCCTCCTCCTCCTCTCTCCTATTAGGCACCCACGTGGAGTCAGTGACCTCATCATCCCCTCCCTCCTCATCACTGGAGCCAATCTGGCAGTATGCTGCAGCTGCTGGAGCATGACTGCCAGATTGGTGTCCTTCTTGAGCATCCCCTCTCTCTGCTCTCACGCTACTGCCTTCCTCTAGCTGGGTATCATCATCAGATCCTTCGAAACGCTGGGCATCCTCCTGGAGCATGTACCCAACACTGTGCTCAAACAGTTCGGGGGACTCCACAGGAGGAGGACATGGTGGGTCTAGGGAAGGAGTGACTAATGATGACACTGATACCAGAGAAGAGGAGGCTTTGGCAGCTGCTTTGCCAGTACCCTGAGCCTGGGTGAGAGAGGATGAGGAGGATGAGGTGGGCTTGGTCATCCACTCTACCAAGTCTTCGGCATGATGTGGCTCAACATGTCCAGCTGCCGAAAAGAAGGACAAGCGTGTCCCATGGCCACGTGCTGATGACAATGCACCGCGTCCACGACCAGCACTGTTGCCCCCAGACACAGAGCCTGCTTGCCCTCTTTTTTTGCCTCCTGACTGTCTGCCGCTCCTTGTTTGCCTTCCAGACATTTTAATGGATGGCCTGCAGGGAGATGGGAAAAACAGCAATAAGGGCTACCTTCAGGTGTATACTGTGCAGGAGGCTTAGCAACAAAGACACTGACACTGTCCCCTGCCTATCCTTCTCTGTCCCTAAACACAAGGATGTGCAATATGCTTCAGCAAGATTGGTTTAGCACAGAATAGCACACTGATAGTTTCCCTCACTGTCCTTCTCTGTCCCTACAAACAAGATTTAGCACAGAATAGCACACTGATAGTTTCCCCGAGTGTCCTTCTCTGTCCCTAAACTCAAGGATTTCAAATATGGTTCAGCAAGATTGGTTTAGCACAGAATAGCACACTGATAGTTTCCCTCACTGTCCTTCTCTGTCCCTACAAACAAGATTTAGCACAGAATAGCACACTGATAGTTTCCCCGAGTGTCCTTCTCTGTCCCTAAACTCAAGGATTTCAAATATGGTTCAGCAAGATTGGTTTAGAACAGAATAGCACACTGACAGTTTCCCCGAGTGTCCTTCTCTGTCCCTAAACTCAAGGATTTCAAATATGGTTCAGCAAGATTGGTTTAGGACAGAATAACACACTGACACTTTCCCTCACTGTCCTTCTCTGTCCCTACAAACAAGATTTAGCACAGAATAGCACACTGATAGTTTCCACGAGTGTCCTTCTCTGTCCCTAAACTCAAGGATTTCAAATATGGTTCAGCAAGATTGGTTTAGCACAGAATAGCACACTGATAGTTTCCCCGAGTGTCCTTCTCTGTCCCTAAACTCAAGGATTTCAAATATGGTTCAGCAAGATTGGTTTAGCACAGAATAGCACACTGATAGTTTCCCCGAGTGTCCTTCTCTGTCCCTAAACTCAAGGATTTCAAATATGGTTCAGCAAGATTGGTTTAGCACAGAATAGCACACTGATAGTTTCCCTCACTGTCCTTCTCTGTCCCTAAAAACAAGATTTAGCACAGAATAGCACACTGATAGTTTCCCCCCGAGTGTCCTTCTCTGTCCCTAAACTCAAGGATTTCAAATATGGTTCAGCAAGATTGGTTTAGAACAGAATAGCACACTGACAGTCTCCCCGAGTGTCCTTCTCTGTCCCTAAACTCAAGGATTTCAAATATGGTTCAGCAAGATTGGTTTAGGACAGAATAGCACACTGACACTTTCCCTCACTGTCCTTCTCTGTCCCTACAAACAAGATTTAGCACAGAATAGCACACTGATAGTTTCCACGAGTGTCCTTCTCTGTCCCTAAACTCAAGGATTTCAAATATGGTTCAGCAAGATTGGTTTAGCACAGAATAGCACACTGATAGTTTCCCCGAGTGTCCTTCTCTGTCCCTAAACTCAAGGATTTCAAATATGGTTCAGCAAGATTGGTTTAGCACAGAATAGCACACTGATAGTTTCCCCGAGTGTCCTTCTCTGTCCCTAAACTCAAGGATTTCAAATATGGTTCAGCAAGATTGGTTTAGCACAGAATAGCACACTGATAGTTTCCCTCACTGTCCTTCTCTGTCCCTACAAACAAGATTTAGCACAGAATAGCACACTGATAGTTTCCCCGAGTGTCCTTCTCTGTCCCTAAACTCAAGGATTTCAAATATGGTTCAGCAAGATTGGTTTAGCACAGAATAGCACACTGATAGATTCCCCGAGTGTCCTTCTCTGTCCCTAAACTCAAGGATTTCAAATATGGTTCAGCAAGATTGGTTTAGCACAGAATAGCACATTGATAGTTTCCCTCACTGTCCTTCTCTGTCCCTACAAACAAGATTTAGCACAGAATAGCACACTGATAGTTTCCCCCGAGTGTCCTTCTCTGTCCCTAAACTCAAGGATTTCAAATATGGTTCAGCAAGATTGGTTTAGAACAGAATAGCACACTGACAGTTTCCCCGAGTGTCCTTCTCTGTCCCTAAACTCAAGGATTTCAAATATGGTTCAGCAAGATTGGTTTAGGACAGAATAGCACACTGACACTTTCCCTCACTGTCCTTCTCTGTCCCTACAAACAAGATTTAGCACAGAATAGCACACTGATAGTTTCCACGAGTGTCCTTCTCTGTCCCTAAACTCAAGGATTTCAAATATGGTTCAGCAAGATTGGTTTAGCACAGAATAGCACACTGATAGTTTCCCCAAGTTTCCTTCTCTGTCCCTAAACTCAAGGATTTCAAATATGGTTCAGCAAGATTGGTTTAGCACAGAATAGCACACTGATAGTTTCCCCGAGTGTCCTTCTCTGTCCCTAAACTCAAGGATTTCAAATATGGTTCAGCAAGATTGGTTTAGCACAGAATAGCACACTGATAGTTTCCCTCACTGTCCTTCTCTGTCCCTACAAACAAGATTTAGCACAGAATAGCACACTGATAGTTTCCCCGAGTGTCCTTCTCTGTCCCTAAACTCAAGGATTTCAAATATGGTTCAGCAAGATTGGTTTAGAACAGAATAGCACACTGACAGTTTCCCCGAGTGTCCTTCTCTGTCCCTAAACTCAAGGATTTCAAATATGGTTCAGCAAGATTGGTTTAGGACAGAATAGCACACTGACACTTTCCCTCACTGTCCTTCTCTGTCCCTACAAACAAGATTTAGCACAGAATAGCACACTGATAGTTTCCCCGAGTGTCCTTCTCTGTCCCTAAACTCAAGGATTTCAAATATGGTTCAGCAAGATTGGTTTAGGACAGAATAGCACACTGACACTTTCCCTCACTGTCCTTCTCTGTCCCTACAAACAAGATTTAGCACAGAAGAGCACACTGATAGTTTCCCCGAGTGTCCTTCTCTGTCCCTAAACTCAAAGATTTCAAATATGGTTCAGCAAGATTGGTTTAGAACAGAATAGCACACTGACAGTTTCCCCGAGTGTCCTTCTCTGTGCCTAAACTCAAGGATTTCAAATATGGTTCAGCAAGATTGGTTTAGGACAGAATAGCACACTGACACTTTCCCTCACTGTTCTTCTCTGTCCCTACAAACAAGATTTAGCACAGAATAGCACACTGATAGTTTCCCCGAGTGTCCTTCTCTGTCCCTAAACTCAAGGATTTCAAATATGGTTCAGCAAGATTGGTTTAGGACAGAATAGCACACTGACACTTTCCCTCACTGTCCTTCTCTGTCCCTACAAACAAGATTTAGCACAGAATAGCACACTGATAGTTTCCACGAGTGTCCTTCTCTGTCCCTAAACTCAAGGATTTCAAATATGGTTCAGCAAGATTGGTTTAGCACAGAATAGCACACTGATAGTTTCCCCGAGTGTCCTTCTCTGTCCCTAAACTCAAGGATTTCAAATATGGTTCAGCAAGATTGGTTTAGAACAGAATAGCACACTGACAGTTTCCCCGAGTGTCCTTCTCTGTCCCTAAACTCAAGGATTTCAAATATGGTTCAGCAAGATTGGTTTAGGACAGAATAGCACACTGACACTTTCCCTCACTGTCCTTCTCTGTCCCTACAAACAAGATTTAGCACAGAATAGCACACTGATAGTTTCCCCGAGTGTCCTTCTCTGTCCTTAAACTCAAGGATTTCAAATATGGTTCAGCAAGATTGGTTTAGCACAGAATAGCACACTGATAGTTTCCCTCACTGTCCTTCTCTGTCCCTACAAACAAGATTTAGCACAGAATAGCACACTGATAGTTTCCACGAGTGTCCTTCTCTGTCCCTAAACTCAAGGATTTCAAATACGGTTCAGCAAGATTGGTTTAGCACAGAATAGCACACTGATAGTTTCCCTCACTGTCCTTCTCTGTCCCTACAAACAAGATTTAGCACAGAATAGCACACTGATAGTTTCCCCGAGTGTCCTTCTCTGTCCCTAAACTCAAGGATTTCAAATATGGTTCAGCAAGATTGGTTTAGACAGAATAGCACACTGACAGTTTCCCCGAGTGTCCTTCTCTGTCCCTAAACTCAAGGATTTCAAATATGGTTCAGCAAGATTGGTTTAGGACAGAATAGCACACTGACACTTTCCCTCACTGTCCTTCTCTGTCCCTACAAACAAGATTTAGCACAGAATAGCACACTGATAGTTTCCCCGAGTGTCCTTCTCTGTCCCTAAACTCAAGGATTTCAAATATGGTTCAGCAAGATTGGTTTAGGACAGAATAGCACACTGACACTTTCCCTCACTGTCCTTCTCTGTCCCTACAAACAAGATTTAGCACAGAAGAGCCCACTGATAGTTTCCCCGAGTGTCCTTCTCTGTCCCTAAACTCAAAGATTTCAAATATGGTTCAGCAAGATTGGTTTAGAACAGAATAGCACACTGACAGTTTCCCCGAGTGTCCTTCTCTGTGCCTAAACTCAAGGATTTCAAATATGGTTCAGCAAGATTGGTTTAGGACAGAATAGCACACTGACACTTTCCCTCACTGTTCTTCTCTGTCCCTACAAACAAGATTTAGCACAGAATAGCACACTGATAGTTTCCCCGAGTGTCCTTCTCTGTCCCTAAACTCAAGGATTTCAAATATGGTTCAGCAAGATTGGTTTAGGACAGAATAGCACACTGACACTTTCCCTCACTGTCCTTCTCTGTCCCTACAAACAAGATTTAGCACATAATAGCACACTGATAGTTTCCACGAGTGTCCTTCTCTGTCCCTAAACTCAAGGATTTCAAATATGGTTCAGCAAGATTGGTTTAGCACAGAATAGCACACTGATAGTTTCCCCGAGTGTCCTTCTCTGTCCCTAAACTCAAGGATTTCAAATATGGTTCAGCAAGATTGGTTTAGAACAGAATAGCACACTGACAGTTTCCCCGAGTGTCCTTCTCTGTCCCTAAACTCGAGGATTTCAAATATGGTTCAGCAAGATTGGTTTAGGACAGAATAGCACACTGACACTTTCCCTCACTGTCCTTCTCTGTCCCTACAAACAAGATTTAGCACAGAATAGCACACTGATAGTTTCCCCGAGTGTCCTTCTCTGTCCCTAAACTCAAGGATTTCAAATATGGTTCAGCAAGATTGGTTTAGCACAGAATAGCCCACTGATAGTTTCCCTCACTGTCCTTCTCTGTCCCTACAAACAAGATTTAGCACAGAATAGCACACTGATAGTTTCCACGAGTGTCCTTCTCTGTCCCTAAACTCAAGGATTTCAAATACGGTTCAGCAAGATTGGTTTAGAACAGAATAGCACACTGATAGTTTCCCTCACTGTCCTTCTCTGTCCCTACAAACAAGATTTAGCACAGAATAGCACACTGATAGTTTCCACGAGTGTCCTTCTCTGTCCCTAAACTCAAGGATTTCAAATACGGTTCAGCAAGATTGGTTTAGAACAGAATAGCACATTGATAGTTTCCCTCACTGTCCTTCTCTGTCCCTACAAACAAGGATTAGCACAGAATAGCACACTGACACTTTCCCTCACTGTCCTTCTCTGTCCCTACAAACAAGGTTTAGCACAGAATGACACACTGACACTCTCCCTACCTATCCTTCTCTGTCCCTAAACACAAGGAATCCAGGATTAGTAAAGGAAAAAAATGACACTGTCCCTGCCTATGCTTCTCTTTCCCTGCTCCGGAACACACTACACAAGGCCGCCGCGCTGGCGGCCTTTTATAGTGTGGGGCGTGTACTAAACCCCCTCAGCAATAATTGGCCACAGGCATCCTGCCTGTGGCCAATCATTGCTCTCCTCGCTGCCAGCGCTGTGATTGGCCAAGCATGCGGGGTCACAGTGCATGCTTGGCCAATCACAGCGCCTGGATGACACTGCGATGGCGTAGTGCATTGTGGGCCGTTCACGTCACTCGAATTTGGCGCGAACGCCCCAAATCGTTCGATCTTCGTCGAACGATCGAACAGCCGATGTTCGAGTCGAACGTATGTTCGACTCGAACACGAAGCTCATCCCTACATACAGCAATGTGGGAACCATGGCATCAATGAATAGACCCCCCATGATCTCATGAGACCCCCTCCCCCTCTGTTCTGTACAACATGATCGCTTGAAGCCCAGGAGAGACGCGCCCTTTTGTTTGGGACTTTCTTATACCCTTTCCTTGCTCTTCCCCTCTCCTCTCACCCCCCCTCACCTTTTCCACTCTCTCTTCTTCTTTTTATTACTTTTCTTTTTCTCTTCTCTTTTTTTTTCTCTGGAATAGCAGGCCACGCAAATGTAAATGACGGACCCTATTGATGGTCTGTTTTGTTAGAGAAGCCTGCGCTGTAATTACTTCAGCGCTACCTCTGCCTGATACATAGTGCTGTTCTTTGTTGATCTATGTCTGTGGTTTGTGTGTTAATTTTGTAATACGTAGACCTCCATGCCCATTCCAGAGCCGTTGGTGACTACTAATTCCCTTTTATTTCTTTATTCTCTTTTGTTTATGTTTTAAACCACTGTATGACATATGTGGAAATCTAATAAAAAATTGTCAATTATTAAAAAAAAAAAAAAAAGTTTTCAACTCTAGGAAAAGAAAGTATATGCACAGTTGAATCAAATATATGTGATTTACTTTATCTGCAAAAAGATTTTGTAATTGCTGGTCTTGTAATTCAGACACCCCTACACTCAGGCTATTTACCAAATTTTTTTGGAGCAGTTAACCACTTCAGCCCAGGAAGGTTTTACCCCTTAATGACCAGAGCATTTTGTTGCGATACGGCGCTGCGTCAATTTAACTGACAATTGCGCGGTTGTGCGACGCTGTACCCAAACAAAATTGACGTCCTTTTTTTCCCAACAAATAGAGCTTTCTTTTGGTGGTATTTGATCACTTCTGTGGTTTTTATTTTTTACGCTATAAACAAAGAAAGAGCGACAATTTAAAAAAAGAAATATATTTTTTTTAACTTTTTGCTATAATACATATCCAAAAAAAAATATATAAAAAAACGAATTTATTTATAAGTTTTGACCGATATATATTCTTCTACATATTTTTGGTAAAAAAATATCACAATAGGCGTATATTGACTGGTTTGCGCAAAAGTTATCACATCTACAAACTACGGGATGGATTTAGGGACTTTTACTGTTTTTACTGGTAATGGCGGGAATCTGCGATTTTTAGGGACTACAACATTGTGGCGGACAAATCTGACCCCAAATTACACTTTTTGGGGATCAGTGACATTATTACATTGATCAGTGCTATAAAAATGCACTGATCAATGTAAAAATGACACTGGCAGGGAAGGGGTTAACACTAGGGGGCGATCAAGGGGTTAAGTGTGTTCCCTCAGCGTGTTCTAACTGTAGGGAGGATGGGCTTACTGAAACATGACAGAGATCACTGTTCCCGATCACTGGGAGCATTAGATCCTTGTCATGTCACTAGGCAGAACGGGGAAATTCCTTGTTTACATAGGCAGTTCTGCTCACCATGATTACGGGCCACCAGCGGACATCGAGTCTGCGGCACCCGCTATCATGCTTTTGCGGACTGATGTACAGGTACATCAGTTTGCGCAGGAGAGCCATTCTCCCATGTATATCTGTTTTAGCCGGTCAGCAAGTGGTTAAAGTGTTACTAAACTGTAATACAGTAAAATCAGTCTGTATATGCAGTAAAGCATGCTTGTTATACTCACTGTGGAACCTAAGGGGTATCTCTGCATTGTAAAAAAAGGCTGTTTGATACTGTCTTCTCTGATCCTCCCCTTCTCCCACAGTTCACAAACCATCTAGAACAGAGCATTGGGGGCAAGTTGTGCATGCTCAGTTTGGTGTGCATTGCTAGAGAGTTTTTTTTTTCTTGGGTAGGGGCATGTGATCAGCACAGGGCCAAGACAGACAGAGGGTCAGCGGTCCTGTAGCCTCATAGGACAATCAGGGGAGAATGGAAACTCCTCCTACAAGCTTTAACCGGACACTGATATAAGTAACAAGACTGCTCAAACTGCTGATGAGAAAGGATATTTAGCAGTTTAGATTTAATAAAACTTTTGCATTTCCATGTTCTGTGTACTGTGGGAGACCAGATATAGTGAATGCAGGGTCCTGGGTTTAGTAACATTTTAAAGTACATTAGCTGTCTAGAGCAGCCCAACGCAGGCACCCAAGGATGCTTTCAGCACCCAGAGACACGTAGAATCCTATGTGGCTCTTCTGTGCACATTTTGACTCTTCCTAGAAAGTTTACATTTCTATAGGAGAGAATCGCAGGATTTAGGAGGTCTTGTAATGCTGAAACAGGCATCTGGAGCTATATGCAGGTTCCCAGCTGCGGATTACATAAGGAGGAGCATCTCTATTAACTTACTTTCTATCTCCCTTCCTCTCTTGAAGATCTGCCTCGATCAATCTCTTTCTCACCAAAAGTTTACTTCCTATCAACCTTTAATTATTTTTATTTACTACCATTGCTATAAGATATACTAAGTCAACCTGATTTCTTTGGCAGTGCTAGTGAGGTCCCTTGTCTAATCTACACTGGGAAACTGAAAATAAATAAATCATATTGGTTGCTTTGGGTAACACCATCTTTCTGTCGCACACTTTGATAAACGAGTCCCGTTACTTCCTTCCATATATAATATGAGGCCGACACTTTTCAGACAGTTACTCCTGCTTATGCTTCATAATTCAGCAGCGTTCAAGTCTCTTCCTCTGTATGTGCAGCTTATAGACAGATCACTGCTGATATTGATCTACATGGGTTCTCTAATGTGAAATATTTATAATCATAGGCCTCTGGGTTTCATGTTTTCAGATCCTTCCTGGGAATGGCAAGATGTATTTATATTAAACATAGTACTTAAAACGAATGCTTGGAAACATATTTGTTTGCCAAGACTGAGAAATTCAGACTAAAATATATATATGTATCGAATACACTTAAAGGCTAATCCATCTTTATTTTTCTAAAATCCAGCTCCCCTATGTACCAATATACCATTAATGTACCCGGTTGCAGAAAAATACAAGCTTTCTTTGATTTTGAAGACAAGGCCTTACCATAGCCCTTGCTGTATATTTTAGAAAGCTTTAGAGCAGGGATCCTCAAACTACGGCCCTCTAGCTGTTGCGGAACAACAAATCCCATGAGACATTGTAAAACTCTGACATTCACAGACATGACTAGGCATGATGGGAATTGTAGTTCCTGAACATCTGGAGGGCCATAGTTTGAAGACCCCTGCTTTAGAGACTCCCTGGTATTGATTTGAGACAGAGAAACCAGTAAAACACAGGAAGGAGTTTACCAACTGACCTCATTAGCACACACCCTTCACCCATCAACTAAGTTTTCACAGCATCCCCAGCATCTCTCCACCTGTGCATTTGCCTGGCTTCCCCAGTGTCTCTTTAGACGAGTTAAGGCCGCATGCTAAACTCCCTGGGGCCACATGCAGCCCACGGAACACCCCTGATGTAGGGCAAGGGCCTGCCTGATTAGATACAGAGTGATTGGATAGATGGTGTGTCCTCCTATTATATAGTTTTGGTAATTCTAAAGGAGATTGTACAGAGATTGTACAATCAGATTGTATAGTATATGGCCACATTTATACACCTAAAATTACCTAGTTGTGCTTTCAGTGTCATTAATTAGCACATCAAACACAGAAGCAAATACATATTTTGCCACTTCAAAAATAGGTGACAAATACAGTAGAAAACGGGCAACTCGCACCACACCAAAATGTCCCGTAAGCTATTTTTTCATGTGTAGCGCAGCCCATTGAAATAAACGGGCTGCCCTATATGTGTCACTGGAAAAAAGAGCCAAAAAGCATTCGCTCCCACTACTCTAGGTGTGAATGGGGCCCGAAAGTGAAATTGATGCGTTTACAAAAGAACAATGAGCTTTCATTCACATCTGTGTGTTTCTGAATGCATGGCAAACCACACAGAAAATGTGTGCTTTGCCATGTGTTTCAGAAACGCTACAAATGTGCATTGTGCTTGTGTGGTCATTACATGTTAAAGGCTCCCCAAGTGTGGCAAACGCTCCAAAAAAAGTCCTGGGACTTCTCTGGTTCAATTGCTGCATGTAGTGCAGCCAATTTAATTGAATGGACTGCCCTATGCGTGATGAGTGAAAACGCTCCAAAACACCCAAAACAAACTCATGTGGGAATGTGAGGTTTCGCTACGTGGAGATGTGAATGAGGCCTGACAACTGAGTGTCTACGTCCACTTCCTCCTATGTACTGATACAAAGATGACCATACACTATGCAATCTAAATGTAGAATCTCTGTACAATTTCCTTTAGATTTACCAGAACTATGGTTACAAATAAAAACAAAATGTATATTTATGTAAAACTAGTATTAGAAGAGCTTATGGATTTTCCTTTTTAATCTTCATCCTATTCCCAGAGAGCTGCTAACACATAAAAATATTTCTGCCCTTCTATAAAGTGAATTCTTTCTGTTAAAAAAAAGGGAAAATACCTAAGTGAGGGACTATAGTCATCTCTGGATTCTTATACCTACAATCTTGTCGGGATCCACCTCCTTTCCTTCTGCTCTGTTTGATTAATGTCAGCTCTGGGCATTCTGCTCTCCCCCACCTCCTCCTTCCTCCTCCTCTCACACAGAACAGATAAATTCTCTTACAGACAGCCTCTATCTTCACACTTTATAGCTGCTTGCTATAAGTTCCCAGATAAAAAAAAACTGTGCAGTCAGAGCAACTGCAGCCCTAAGGAACATCTCGTAGTGTGAACACGGCCTTGTGCTGTGTGTATACATGTGCTTGTGGTTGCCCCCCCTGTGTCCGTCATGGGTGGAGTTCCCTCGGGTGCCCCCCGCCATTGCCGTTAACACGGGTTGCTGGTTATCATGGATAATGGTAATGACCTCCTCCTGAGGAAGCATCTTCACTATGAAACATGTTGAGGATTGACTATACATCAAGATGAATTACATACCGTGCCCTCAATACCATCTGGGGACTAGGGTGACCAAATTTCCAAACTGCCATTCAGGGACACACACCCTCTCTCACCTTCCCCCAAAAAAGATATGGGGGGGGGGGGGGCAGGGGGAAATGTTGTCTCTGGGTTGATGGGGAATTTGGCAGAAAGTTAATTGTCAGGTGAATGTGCCACTTGCCACCAGATGCAGTGCCGCTTGCCACCCATAGCCTGCCACCAGATGCAGTGCCGCTTGCCACCCATAGCCTGCCACCAGATGCAGTGCTGCTGTCACATGCGTAGAAGGAAAGGAGTGGCATCACTATCTGGAGAGTGAAGATCACACCAGTCCCTGCTGCTTGCCGCTGGGTGTCGGAGAAGTAGGAGGTGCCGAGGTGGGTGGGGAAAGCAGTGCTGCACTAGGCGCAGGCCTCGCTCCCAGTCTCACTGTCTTAAGAGTAAATTGTCATTGGTTGCAAGATGCCAGGCAGCGCTGGCACTAGCAACCAGTTCCGGAAATGTAGTTATTAGCTAGTAGGGGGTGGCTGTGTCCTCTATTTCATTCCGGGACATTGTGTTGTCCCAGAATGAAGGTGCCCAGGACCCAGAACAGACATATCAATTGCGGGACAGTCCCGGGCAATCTGGGACACATGGGCATCCTACTGGGGACACCACATCACCAGCAAGAAGCAATTAGAACAAACTCATTGTTGTAATTACTGTATTTATTCATATATATGGATATGTGTCGTTCTTTTGTAATTATTTAGCTGGTACAGTTAGTGCAAGGGTTTTTACCTTAATGCAGAAAATGCCTTAAGATAGAAAAATATTAGTGTTTAAAACCATTTTAATATGATTCCTGTAACCTTTGTCACAGAAACGCTAAATTGTTAAGAATTCTTACTGAACAAAAGAAATCACTTGATTTCCCCATCCACACTAAACAGTATGAATGGACAAATCTGCACTGCGGGTTATTGAATTCTGGCAGCCAACACCTGCAGAATACTTAAACCGTGTTTGCATCTGATTGGATGCAGGAGCTGTTTGGCTGGGAAATTTCGGCCCAACTCTTTTTTTTGATCCAGGTGATATCAACAGGGCAACTCATAGTACAATTTTAGCCAATTAAGCAAGATTGGCCAAATTTCAATCCATGTACAGGTATGGCCAGCTTTAAGCTGAGAGAAGAAGCAGCAGTAATCTAAATTAGGCAAGGCTCCACTACAGTGCACAATGCTACCAGTCACACAATGAGCATGCTTACAAGACGGAAAAGAGAAAGGATGACCTTATAATTTTGTTGCTGCTCCTTTACTGTCTAGCTACAGGCAGAAGGTAGGTCCTGAACTAGGATGTATTACTTTACTGCAGCATAGCCTGCACTGCAGAGAGGTCCAGGACTTGTGTAGTAGAGGCGTCTTTATTACAAGACTGGATAAAAAAAATTACAAATTCATTAAAATTTTATATGTATGCATTTCGAATTTAGCTGTTTAAAAACTTTTTCCACAATGACAATGGTCATTTTGTTAACAATAAATGTTCCACTTTAGCCCTATCGCTTGCTGTCCTTCCCGCAGTAAGTGTAACTTGCATAAATGTGGATTACAATACCAAATTGCATACAAATGGTCTGTGTAAAATGTCTGGAGTCCATCAGTACAACCTAATATATATACAAAGAAAAGCAAGGATCACACAGCACCTTTTGTAAATCCCTCTCAAGTGACTTCACCAGCATATCAGAATTTCGGAATGTAAAAATACAGGTGAAACCTGGATTCAGGATAACCCCCAATCTGTATCCACCATGTATATTTAGAGTGTGAATAAATCCAGCTGTGCTTCAACAAGACTTATTGCTTCAAATATAATCCACTGAGATAGTGCCTGATGAATACTAAAATCCTGTACGGACAGACCTGAGTTCAATTGTGAAATAATGAATGATAAACTCCCTTATATAACAGATTCACTTAAAGTGGAAGTAAACCCTCCTATCATGTTCAGGCAAGGAAGCTGCCATCTTGGCCCCTGTTTAATCTTCAACTGCCATGATACTGCACATGTGATCAGTTATGATGACACCAGACATTGGATGGTGTGATAGTTTGGTTGAGAGCACAACCAATGTGACAGTTGGCATTCCCGGCATGCCGGGAATGTAACTGCTTTTTGAAACTGTTAAATCAATGGGTTTACTTCCGCTTTAAGGTATTCCTTTAAAACAGAAATTAAAAAACTAAAAACCTCCCAAAAACTGCAGTGTGAATAAGTTACGTCATAAGGAGTGTATTGCACTTTAGAATTAATATTATAGGAAGTAGAAACCAGCAAACAAGGGTGCTAAATATCCATATATGGGGTTCAATTCTCCCACCCCTTACAATAGATAATACCAAATGATGTGATGGAGTAGCACACCAATAGCATTAATGCATATTTAATACAGCATAATATATCATGCACACTGGACGTTTTCTTACGTTTTTACAGCAGTTGTTTTTGGCTTCAGACTTTTTTTTTCTACAACTCCCTATCATGTTATCCTATGTATACATGCACACATAGGCAGTTTTTGGCTTGGGCGTTTTTGGCTTTAAAAAAACCTCAAAACGAGTGGGTACTCAGAAGAGTTTTTCAGCTGTAAAAATGCTCTAAAGTCAAAAAACGCTGATTACCGCAGATAATTGCTCAAAAACGTGGCTCACCAGCGTTTTTGGAAGTTTTTGATCCATTAAAAAAAAACAACGCTAACGCGGAAAAACACTAAAAACGCTATTACAAAAACTTTGAAAAACTCACTGCAAAGCTACTGCCATTTTTATAATGTTATTTTAACGTCCAGTGTGCATGAGGCCTAAACACAGACAATCGCAATCAAAGTCAATGTTTGTTAAGTATCTAGTGGGTACAGTACATCAATGACCAGTCAGCATTGTATATAAAGTATACAAAGAAAGCAGTAGAACAGTTTACCCAGTATAGCACAAAGGGAGGAGAGATACCGGACGTATAGCAAGAGCTACACTATCTGGTCTGAATGAATGTGCAAATGTTACAGAAATTACAAACATACCTAAAGTAACAAATAAAATAAATAAATAAATGCTTGCAGTTCTGCTTTAAACAAGCAGTGTGGTATAATATAGCTTTCAACCAAGTACTTTACTGTATATGTTGATAGGTTGTGATAAGTGATAATAGATCCCAGTGTGGATATTATAATCATATCACAACAGCATGCATCATAAATGAACTTTCAGTATTGTTTAAGGATGTACCATCTGTAATTCCTAAAGGTGTATTAATTGACACTTCAGTAGTCCAACGGTCCTCCTAGGGTAATGACGTCACACATAAATAAAATATGGCAGACGTTTCCATACTAGATGTTTGCCTTTGTGGGCTTTGAGAGATTAATGCATAAAGATGGTTTCGAGACATCCACTTATAAGATGTGCACATCCTGATAATACTTCATGCACCACTTACTGTAAGTCAGTCTAAGAAAAACACAATAAGCTTTTATACAGTAGTGATGTATAAACCGTGTATAGTGCTTCATTTCACTTCTCATATTAGTTAAAAGGACAATATACAATACTGGTGGTGTTCAAGAATGTTGTATTTATATAACATACACTCATAGGAAATGCCAAGTAATCTCATATTACTGATCAGAAAGAACTCCAGATGTCATTTCATTATGTGGTCCACCAATTGATTGATACAGCATTGTGGGGAGAAGGCAGTGGTGCTGCCTGACTGGTCCCAGTCAGCTTTAACAGGACCTCCATTCAGCATCTCTTATGCCCTGTACACACGATCGCATTTCCGATGGAATAAAATCCGATGGATTTTTCCATCGGAATTCCGATGAAGCTGACTTTCATTAGTCTTGCCTACACACCATCAGTCAAAATTCCGACCGTCCAAAACGCTGTGACGTAAAACACTCCGACAAGCCGAGAAAAATGAAGTTCAATGCTTCTGAGCATGCGTCGACTTGATTCTGAGCATGCGTGGGTTTTTTGTCCGATGGAGTTCCACACAGACGATCGGAATTTGCTATCGGTTTTTTTTCCATTGGTAAAATTTAAAACAGGTTCTATTTTTTTATACCGATGGAAAAAAGACCGATGGGGCCCACACATGATCGGTTTGTCCGATGAAAAAAGTCCATCGGTCTTTTTTCATCAGAAAAACCGATCGTGTGTACACGGCATAAGTTACACATAAAATTGTAGCCAACCCCTTCCATATTTTGCAAGAACAGAATATCAAAAACCTTTACACAGTCCAGAACAGGTAACCTTTTCCTTTTAGCTCTCATCCCTTTTCTCTGAACACAAAGATTCACATGAATGAGTAGACAGCAGGACAACTCATTGCTATTGCAAAAAAATGCTATACAAAGCAATCATAAGTAATGCACAATAGAAGTGAGTGGGAATATTATTTATTGACAATACTTTTTATGTAATTTTGCTGCAGTCACATTTGTTTGGGTTGTCTCTGTACAATCCAGGATATGAATGAAGGTCTAGTTTATTGGAGACTGTTCTCTAATCATAAATGTTAGGGTCTAAATTATTTCTAGTCCTTTGAAAGTTATGTTAGGTGAGAAAAATGCTGAGTATACAATATAATAATGGAAACGTATCTAGTCTATTGAGTTTGGGATTGAACTGGCAGCTCGTATATGTCTGAAAAGCTGGAACATAACCAGCAGACACAGGAGGCATGAGGTCCTCTCTAAAGGGACATCTGGTTGAAGGCTTGGAGCTCACAGGGATGGCAGTGCCAAGGCTGCCTGGCTCAGTACAAAAACCTTTATAAGCCAGATAAACAGACGTGAATGCAGATAAATTTTAGTTTCATCTGTCTCAAGATAAATCACATTTTTAATAGAGCAATATCTGGAAAGCATCCCCTGTGGGAAATCTTGATTAAAGAACCAATAAAGAGAAAATGCAAGTTTTCTTTTTGTTAAAGAGATACAAATATGGAGCATACAACTTAATCCAAGCTTTTATTTTTTAAGGAATTCTTATGGATCAGGACCTAAGGTGGTAGGGTGAGAGGGGTCCCAATAATAGAAAAGTGTTACTCATTGCATTTAGTAAAGCCAGATAAATAAAGAAGGCATTAAAGGTAATAACAAAGTAAAGCATGTATTTGTCCCGCCTTTATATTGTTTGCGTAATTTGTCTGGTCACAGCTGGGCATATGTGAGAAAACCTGGCAGTAAAACTAAATGGAGAGGAGGTACACAGATTCTGAGTCACAAGCAGGGCTTTTTTCCAGGGGGAACTGGTGGAACCCAGTTCCACCACCTCTGGCTCAGACCCTGGGGGTGGGCTGCTCACCACAATCACTTGTAAACACAGAAGTCCAGTTTCTGTGTTTACAAGTGACAGCTCTGCACTCTGTGTGTAACCCTCCTGAACTTTGCACTCTGTGTCTAATGCAATCTTGGTATTTAATGCCCCTTTAAGACCCTCCTACTGTTTGTGAAATTTGACTGACCACACCCACTATTTGATGTGATTTGGAGGGTGTGTGTGGGGGAGGGGTTTTGGGGGGTCGTGGTTGAGTTCCAGCACCTATTGTTTGAGAAAAAATCCCTGGTCACAGGTAACATTGAACCACCTCCTTGTTCAATGTAGGCTCTGAACTTGTGGACTTTACAGTTCAATGGAAGCTCTGCATAGAAAGCAGACAATTATTCATTTTAGTTTTAGACCTCACAAACACCAGGCACTGATAAGCACTCCAAATTGCATGCTGTCCACATTCAGAGATTTATTAAAAATTACTGAGTGGCAGGGTCTGAAATAGTTAAGATTTCAACCTGAAACGGTGTAAATGGGTTGGTAAGGGCAAAGCTTGGTCAAACTGGAGCATGGTAAGATATGGATATTAGACTTGTGCACAACGGAAAAATTTGTTTAGTTTCGGTTAGTTTCTTTTCGGTCCCGTTGATTCGTAATCGTTCGTAATTTTGCTGGACAGGATTTTTCGTGTTCGGACTAATTCGTACTTTCGGTAGAGTACATTGTTTTTCGTTGATTCTGGACACAACTCCTACTTTCGTAACTTTTTTTGGGTTCGTTGATTGGCAATTTTCGGTGTCTCTCTCACAACGACGCTGCCTATTATGCCTAATGTGCTTCGAATGGATTTGTACTTTTCTAAATACATAGCGGTTATTTGTAACAATTCGAAATCTCGTATTTTACTTTTGTTTTTTACATGCGGCTATAGCCTCTGCCCCTGTACACCATTTTGAGAGGGAGTTCAGCACGGTGAGGGAGAAGCAGAGAGCAGAGTGTTATTGTGCTTTGAATGGATTCGTACATTCGTAACTTTTTTCATAACGAATTATGCCGAAGACATTTGGGCATTCGCTATTTGCGATAGAATTTTTTTTCGGATTCGGTTTTATTCGTAATTGGTTTGTTCGGAAATATGAATGCTTCCGAATGTCCGAAAGCTGCTAAATTCGGACGAATTTCGATTCGTTACGAAACTAATTGCACAAGCCTGATGGATATACTGTAGTTAGGTAAATGGTTTGATAAGGACATATTTAGGAATAAGTGGAGCGTGTTAAAATTTGTGCTGTATGCAGGAAGATGCCTTTCATCTAATGATAATGTTGTCACAATTAGTTTTATTCCTGATAAGCACCTAATTTTAATAGTAAAACTTTTTAAAAAGCATGTATGCCCTTACTGCCTAAAATACACAAGCCCACCTAATGGGACAGCATGTTAGTACCAATCTATGCACCCTTTAAGACTAGGTGGGATTGGAATGCTTGATGACTGTAAAGCCCCATACACACGATCTGACTTTTTGACAACAAACTTCAAAATGAGCAGGTTTTCAAAAAAATCTGACCGTGTGTACGCTCCATCAGACAAACTTTTTCGGTTTTCATCGAACAAATGTGCGCTCTGCAAATGGACAAACTTTTCAGCAACAAAAGTCCTACGGTGCAAAGTCCTATCGTGTGTACAGAAATCCATCAGACTTTAGTCCGAAGTACAAACACGCATGCTCAGAAGCAAGGACCAGCCAGAAGCGTTCTGTCTTGTAAAACTAGCGTTCGTAATGGAGATATCACATTTGTGATGCGGCAAGTTATGAAATCTCGAAATGCAGCGCACATTCTCTTCTTCTTTAATAATGGGATGATAAAAAAAGCTGCTTTGCTGATAATACGGAGAAATGACAAACATATTTACAAAGGATTTGTGTTCTAGTGAAAATGAAAATCGCGAATCAACACTGACCAAACTTCTACTAACTCGAGATTAGCAGAAGGAGCCCAAAGGGTGATGCCGGAGAATTGAACTTCCTCTTTTGAAGTGTCGTCAGTACGCTATACATCCACTTTAAAAGACTTGTGAGCACTGACTTTTTCCAGCTTTCTGCAAAAGTATTGGAGTGTTGCTAACTTTTAAAAGGTGCTAAAGCTGGTTATTTTCCACTGCTTTTTATTTGATAATAAAAGAGTTGATAAAAAAATCGAAAAGCTATTTCTAGATTGTGGATCTGTCCATCTTTTGGCTTCACTGAAGAAAATTGACTTACAGGAAAAAAGAACGGAGGGAGAAAAACAAAAAAACACAGGAGAGCCCTTTCTAGAGTAGCATTATTAGTACAAGCTAGTAATAGACAGATAAGCGCAGACAAAAGAGTGAATGCGTAAACTCACATTTCGTGAGGTTATGAGGACCACCAAGATGGTGTGCATAACCTAGTATGTTTGTAAGTGGAGAATAATTTGGCAGTTCTTGGCAGGAAAAAAGGTGGCACTCAAATGCTCAGGGTATGCACAGTTCCAAAATCCAAAAATGACTGTCTTGGCTTGGAAATAGTGGAGTAATGGCGGAGATGGTGTGAAAAAAACCCTATCCAGTAGCAAAGGTACTCATTCAAAATAGAGGATGCGGCTCAAAGGGTCATTAATTATAGTTAAAGGATAGCTTTATTAAACACCATGTAGCCCATTTCGTGGCTATTCGACAATTCTTCAGCTATGTAGTGTGATAACCACAAGACTGTACGATAAATACAAAAATAGACACCTTATTAGGTTAATTAAATAACTGAGTTGGTCACAAATATATGAAATGAAAAAGTTGATTTTTTTTTTTGCCATAAATGAAGTACCTATGCTTCTAGACTGTTTTTTCACACCATCTGTAATCAATTTCTAAATTTTCTTAGTCTAATTTACAACACAGTAGCCATGCCTCTCATCTTCCAGATTCACTCTAATTACAAGATAGCGACAAATTTTAAGTCCCGCCGAGTGTAGCTCACACACATCTCCAGGCATATAAAAGTGATAAAATATGTTTATTAAAAAAAATCCCATAATGATCTGTATTTTTAAATGCAACTAGGGTAAGTATCTAAATCTGTCTTGATTTCAGCTTCGTGTTACTCCTCTCAAGCAACACATAGTTTGATAGAGGGTAGGGTACATCCAGGAGCCAATCAGGTATTGTAATGTACATACACATGTGCTGAAAGGAACACGGTGTCATGAGGAGACCAGAGGAATGACTTATCGGTAGTCTTATCGCAGGCTAGGGGTGGGTCGATGACCTAGCGGTTTTACTTAACTATAGTAGAGATAAATCTGGTCAAAAGACATTGCTTTGTCTGACAGCATTGTGTAAATCTCTTAAAAAAAATTATAAATCAGTTGACAGATAAAATCTCCCATATAGTGTATATATTTTAAATTTGTAACTAGCTGTTTGTGTGGTGTTCATTTCAATGTTTTTTTTATTTTTTATTATTTGTACATTTTTTTGTTTGAGCGACTTTTATCCTACATATACTAGGGACTAATTTATTTATGTGCCAAAGGATTTTTTTCCAGCTTGTAAATCACCAAGGCTCATACTTTTCTAATACTTTATGAAGTTGTTCTAAACATTTCAAGAAATGAAACAAAAGACTGAGCATTCGACTAACATACTTGGGGTTATTTGTATTTCCTTTTCACTTCAAAGTGGTTTGAGTACATTTAAATGGACTATATTAAAGATAGCTTGTTCAACAGATTGTCAGTTTGCTTGCAGCTACTCATGACAGCTCATGCAGTAAGTAACATAGCTAAAACAATGCTAATGCACTGTTGTCATGACAACAATCGGAATTTGAATGTGGTCTAATTTGCTAAATTATCACTTTTCACTTTCAGAAATTCTATAATAAAAGAAGAACAAGCTGTTGTATGAGGCGTTCCTTATATCTACTTTGTCTTGTCAATGTCAGTTATGTACTATCTCTCAGAACCCAGAAAATTTCTTTATGTGACACAAGAAGGAGAAGAAGATGCTTAAATTAACCTATGTTATGCATCATGGTAGGTAATTGGAGGAAACGTTTACAAGATTCAGTGAAATCCAAACTCTAATATACAAATATTGACTTGGGAATGAAAAGTCAAAAGCTGACCAGTAGGAATCAGCTTTGAGTTCGAGTCGGACCCATGTTCGACTCGAACATCGCCTGTTCGGCTGTTCGCCGAATTTCGAGCATTATGGGCCGTTCGCGCCAAATTCGAATGGCTCGTCACGGCCCATAATTCACTGCGGCATCGCAGTGCATTGCTGGCTGATGATTGGCCAAGCATGCACTATGACCCGCATGCTTTGGCAAATCACAGCGCGCAAAAAACGGAGAGCCCCTGTTGAAGTACTATCATACGAAACGCGTAGGGCCGGTTCAACCACTCCGCTTATTGCCTCAATTTTTATTCGTTTTTTCATGTGATCATTTTTATGTAATGATGGTTTTATCCAATAAACCCTCAAACTGATTTACACTATTGGAGCCCTCCCCTCCTTTTTTATTTTTCCATGTCATGGTGAATCGATCATTTGGAAGTTCTGGCTCCTCTGTGTCATCCACGACTCAGATAAGTATTGCTATACTGCCCTGTGTATTACCTGAGTTGAGACCACCGCATGGTGAGTCCTTTGCTGGAATCCCCCTTTTTTTGACATCTTGAATCGACACCTTTCAAGCTTGTGAATTCCATCCATGATCGTTGAGGGTGCGAGTCTACAGACAAGTTTCGAGTTTGCCCCATGGGGATACCATGCTCTAATGACCCACTGTCGCCGACAAGTGGGTCTATCGGCTCTGGTAAGAGTATTTACCTATTCTCTTCTATGAAGATTTGATGGTCCATATGGTTTCCAACCTTGTTTCACCATTCAATTTTCACCATTCACGTTATGGACATTATTTGTTTATTATCACGTTTGTGTGGACTTTAATTTTTCAATACTTGGTTTGCACTTATCCTTGAGACCCAGGGTGCATCCTAGGCCTCTCTGAACACTTAGCGCTTCATTTTTTATTTTTAGATTATTTGAATATTTGTCACATTTTTTTGCAGCAGCTTTTTGTGTGTTTCAGTATAATTTTAAGACTAGCGCGCATTTTTCCATTTTTCAACCAGAGAGAAAGACTGAGCCACTGCCAGGGTACAGACATGCTACACTACTGACCAGAATCACCCCTGGGGAACCCAGAGTGAGCGATCGTCCAGCTGGAGGGATCACTAGTGTAGTTTTGCTGGGTCTGGTTAGAGGGCCTGTCGGCCATTATCCATTACTTATCCTAGGTGCTGTACTACGCCTGCAGTCTCTGACCATGATAATGTGATAATGACATTGTCGGAAAGGGGCGGTGCATGGGTGAGCCTAAAATGATGCCCCCCCCCTGAAAAAAGCTCTGAAGAAGCCCATGCCTGGCAGTGTTGACCAGCTCACTTTTATTAAAATGAACTACTCTTGAATTATCAATGACTACAAACCTCTGCTGCTGATGTGATAGACTAAATATTTCACCAACCACCATTACCAGTACCTGCCATCTTACTTGGCCTATTCTGGTGCTCTAGCACTGTAAAGGTGCCACACAATATTTGCGCAGCTGGACCTCATCTACTAAATTTCTAATGTTTGCTGCAGTGTAAATCCTGCTTTGTGTCTTAAAATGTTTGGCCTTTTCCATGGTCAGGCACTGTAAATGTGCTGTACAATGTCTTCGCAGCTGTACCTCAGCTGACAAATTTCTGCAGTTTGCTGCAGGGAGAACCTTGCATAGGACCTTGCAGTTTGTGGCCCATTGTGGTGCTCTTGCACTCAAAAGTATGGGGGTGGGGTTCAGGAGATGTAAAGTTATGGTTTTGAGGTGTTTGTGTCTCTTAAATAATACACTCTAATTTCTATTTCAAGATAACACATGCCTCATTTCACCCACGTATAGTGCAGCCTAACCAAGCTGCTTACATACTGTCCAACCAATAAGCAATATTTGTGACTACTGTCTTTTAGATAATACACTCTAATTTTATTTGAAAGATATAATCTGCCTTTTTTCTTTTTATTTTCTGCCTATTCAAGTGCTTATATATTGTTCGGATGCTAGCAAATCTACCAAAAACATATCTACAAGCTATGTTTTGAATATTTTAGGAATAACTAGGAATACAGGGATTGGGTGGCGGGGGGGGGGGGGGGGGGGAGTTCAGGAGATGTAAAGTTATGGTTTTGAGGTGTTTGTGTGTCTCAAATAATACACTCTAATTTCTATTTCAAGATAAGACGTGCCTCATTTCACCCACTTATAATGCAGCCTAACCAAGCTGCTTACATACTGTCCAACCACTAAAAAATATTTGTGGCTACTGTATTTCAGATAATACACTCTATTTTTATTTGGAAGATATAATTTGCCTTTTCTCTCTCTCTCTATTTGCTGCCTATTCAAGTCCTCATATACTGTTCTGATGCTAGCAAATCTACCAAAAACATATCTGCAAGCTATATTTTAAATATTTTAGGAACAACTAGGAATACAGGGATGGAAGGGGGTTCAGGAGATGTAAAGTTGTGTTTTTTAGGTGTTTTTGTTCACTCTGTTTTGACATTTCATGACAATGTAGTGTAGTACTACAAAATAAGAAATAGACCATACCAATAAACTGTTTTGCTATTGGCCATTTAGAACAAAGTTGAGGGTTTTAGATTTATTTTTTAAGATTTAACATATCTATAGCTTTTGGATTCATTGTAACTGTTACTTACACGAGTAAAGTCAGGCCCTTTACCGCTTAATTTTAAATCAGGCATATCAGCCAAAATTATCTTAAAAAAATGTTTTTTTACAAGTTGAAATGAATCAGATTGGGTGCTGTTGCTGTATTTAAGCTAAGTTAAATGTAAAGTAAAAAAAATCTATTACACATCCAAAATATGTGATGCCAGAACACTGTGACACTGACAGCTTAAATGCATCTCCCAAGCATGTAATTTAAAGGAGTGCTTTTTTTCTTTTGTCACACTCAAAGTTGCATCAAAAGGAACTTATCCCCGCTGTATGGTATTTTAACATTTATTTTTTTGCTTTGTTACATTTTCCTCCATAGCAGTGCCCAGTTCCCCGTGCCCCCCTTATTTTATTTTTTTCTAACAATAGTCTGTCTATGACCCAATAATGACCAGAATTTAACAAGAGGGGTCTCCCCCTCCATTCCCATTGACTCTAGTGGGATTCCCTGGTTTTGCCGAACCTTTGATGACTCGAACTCAAGAAGATTCGCCTATGACCCATCACTACTCACTAGGCATATAATATTGATTGTTTATCCAAGGGGTAGCTGCTTGCCTTTGGGGATCCTAAATAATTATTTTTGCCTTTGAAAGTAAACTGGGTTGTGCTTTATAAGGGGTTTTACCTTCCTCTGGATCAACTGTATGTATAGTTTTCTGAGGCTGTAAATAGTTTTTTACATATTTACTTTGGTATTTTATCAATTTACTTGAATATGCAACATCAGCCACCATGACACTGAACCTATCAGTTCTATAATCACATATTTTTGGGGCCAGGCTTTCAGGTAGCTTCCACTCCTCTAACCATTGGGATAGTATACAAACTCCATGCAGATTTTACAGTGGTGGAAACCAAACCCAGAACTCAAGCACTGAAAAGATATAAAGCCAGTGACAGTGTATTTACACTGCTTAGCCATGACTGGGGACTTAACCCCCCCCCCCCCCAAATCAAGCAGAGGATGGAAGATGAAGTGTGAAGGATGCGGGAGGTGAAGTGGTAAATTAACCCTTCCTTGTTTCTTTGCTTCTCGCAAAAGAATTTCCTCTTACATATTTCCCTCTATATCTTATAATCTAAGCATTAAAATAAATAAATCATACAGCGAGCCATTGTTCCCTCATCCGTCTTCATCTATGAGTTTTCTGTCACTGTGCTTTAAGTCTGCAGTTTTATCTTCATGCATTAGCCACTTTTATGTTTTATCTGAGTTTCGATCTGCCTGTCAGTCTTCATTGTACTGGCTGTTCATCCTGTAATACGCTATCTGCCACAAGCTTTTCTCAATCTTATTTACCTTTGCCTCACATTGTAACTTTTTTAACGGTTTTTGTGTAACATTTTCTATGTTTTCATGCCTTTTCTTGCTTGTCGAAAAAAATAAGCATGTTATAGTGTATAGAGCAGATGGTCTGTTTTTATTTATTGCCAGAGAGGCTGTGACCTTCACATTGACAACATTACAATATCATCTCCAATCTTAACCACTTTAACCACTTGCTTACTGGGCACATAAACCCCCTTCCCGCCCAGGCGAAATTTCAGCTTTCGTCACTGTGACACTTAGAATGACAATTGCGCAGTCGTGCGACGTGGCTCCCAAACAAAATTTACGTCCTTTTTTTCCCACAAAAAGAGCTTTCTTTTGGAGGTATTTGATCACCCCTGCGGTTTTTATTTTTTGTGCTATAAACAAAAAAAGAGCGACAATTTTGAAAAAAACACAATATTTTTTGATTTTTGCTATAATAAATATCCCAATTTAAAAAAAAAAATATTTCTGAGTTTAGGCCAATACGTACTGTATTCTTCTACATATTTTTGGTAAAATAAAATCGCAATAAGTGTATAGTGATTGGTTTGCGCAAAAGTTATAGCGTCTACAAAATAGGGGATAGAATTCTGACATTTTTTTTAATTGTTTTTTTTTCTAGTAATGGCGGTTATCTGTGATTTTTTTCAGGACTGCGATATTATGGCGGACACTTTTGACACATTTTTGGGACCATTCACATTTATACAGCGAACAGTGCTATAAATATGCACTGATTACTGTATAAATGTGACTGGCAGGGAAGGGGTTAACACTAGGGGGCGAGGAAGGGGTTAAATGTGTGCCCTATGAGTGATTATTACTATGGGGGGAGGGGACTGACTGGGGGAGGTGACCGATCTGTGTCCCTATGTACAAGGGACACAGCATCGGTCTCCTCTCCCTGACAGGATGTGAATCTCTGTGTTTACACACAGAGATCCACGTCCTTGTCTGTGTAACGGCCCGATCGCGGGTACCTGGCGGACATCGCGGCCGCAAGACACGCGCATCGGCACCACAGTGACGCGCCAGGCACGCGCGCGCGCCGGCGGTGGCACTCGCGCGCCCCCCAGACGGCCTACCGGCATTTTAGAGCCACATTGTGGCCGTATATTGTCGTACAGCGGGCGCAAAGCGGTTAAGAGAGGGCCTATTTTTCAAACTTGTTGTTTACAAGTTAAAATATTTTTTTCTGCTAGAAAATTACTTAGAACCCCCAAACATTATATATTTAACACCCTAGAAAATAAAATGACGGTCATTGCAATACTTTCTGTCACACCGTATTTACGCAGCGGTCTTACAAGCGCACTTTTTTTGGAAAAAATACACTTTTTTGAAAAAAATAAATAAATAAGACAACAGTAAAGTAAGCACCCGCTCGTGGAATGGTGACAAACTTAAAAAACCTTAAAAATCTCCATATGCGATGTTTAAAAAATTCTACAGGTTGCATGTTTTGAGTTACAGAGGAAGTCTAGGGCTAGAATTGTTGCTACCGTTCTATCTGATCGTGGTGATACCTCACATGTGTGGTTTAAACACCGTTTTCATATGCGGGCGCTACTCACGTATGCATTTGCTTCTGCATGCGAGCTCGGCAGGACGGGGCTTGTTAAAAAAAAAAAAATCTTATTTATTTTACTTATTTTTTATTTTTACACTGTTCTTTAAATTGTGTCACTTTTATTACTATTCCAAGGAATGTAAACATCCCTTGTAATAGAAACAAAGCATGACAGGGCCTCTTAAATACGAGATCTGGGTTCAAAAAGACCTCAGATCTCATATTTACACTAAAATGCAATAAAAAAAAAAAAAAAAAATGTTGTTTGAATTTTTTTTTACAAAAAAGTCCCTTTAAGAGGTATGGGCAGAAGTGACGTTTTGACGTCACTTCTGCCCTGAAATGGTATGGAGCCGGGTGGGGGCCATCTTCCCCTCACTCGACTCCATACCACAGAGGGGACAGGATCTGATCGCCTCCGGTAAGCAGCAGGGGGCACCGGAGCGCGGCTGGAGGGGGGAGCCCTCTCCCGCCACCGATAAAAGTGATCTTGTGGCGAATCTGCCACTGAGGCCACTTTTATCTGAAAGCAGACTGCCTGCTGAAGAAGTGGATACCGGGGGTTATGGCAGCTAGCTGCTGCCATAACAATGATAGTCCACTTCAAAGTGCTGCCATATAATGACAGCGGGCGGTCCATAAGTGGTTAATCATCTTTAAAGAGGACCTTACATTAAAATGCAAGGTTCACATAAAGTGAAAGTACAGGCAGAATAAAAAAGAACACATATGCAGTACATATCTGCAATACATGCACATTTGCCCATGTTTTATCACTTTCAGGGCTCAGTTACACCCACTGCAGTTGGATGCATTTTTGACTGCATTCCAACTGCATAGATAGTCCAACATGCAGGTTATTCTATGGGCATAGTTCACATCATTACAGTGATACGGTGCAGTGAAAAGGTACAACAAGCTGCATTTTTCCACACTGCAAATGCCGAAAAACACACCACAACGCAACGCAGTACACATAAAAGCTGACAGAAGAAAAGAAGAAGGAAGTGACCACAAAGAAAAAAATGCAGATTCAAAAACGCACATCAACTGCATGAAAACACGCATTAACTGCATACAAATGCACATAAAAACATGCATCAAATGGATGCTAATGCACATTTAAAAAAACAAGCAGTACATGCTCATTTGCTGGCCCTCAAAGACCCTGCACCCTTTAGAAAAACAATTGCTGATCTACCAGAAATGCACTTAGCACTTAATTTCCTATTGTGGACTGACACAACATTCTTTGTGGACTAAGTGGTGGGCCCAGCCCATTTTATTTCTAAACTACTCAACCATTTCCCTTGTCTTCTTATCCAAAGCATAGGTACAAATTAAATTATAGTCCAAGATATGAACAGGGAGGCCTAAATTTAGTCTCTTTGGGGTCAAACAGGCAGAAGGACAGCTCAATAGCATATTTACAGAAATAAAAAGAAGCAAATAATAGAAGTTCATTGTTGGAATTTACATATACCGGTACTTTAAACTCTTATGCCATGTACACACGATCAATTTTACCGATGAAAACAGTCCGATGGACTTTTCTCATTGGGCAAACCGATCGTGTATGGGCCCCATTGGTCTTTTTTCCATCGGTGAGAAAAAATAGAACATGTTTTAAATTTATCCGATGGGAAAAAAAAACGATAGCAAATTCCGATCGTCTGTGTGGAACTCCATCAGACAAAAAACCCACGCATGCTCAGAATCAAGTCGACGCATGCTCAGAAGCATTGAACTTAATTTTTCTCGGCTTGCCGGAGTGTTTTACGTCACGGCGTTTGGGACGGTCGGATTTTTGACTGATGGTGTGTAGGCAAGACTGATGGAAGTCAGCTTCATCGGATTTCCGATGGAAAAATCCATCGGATTAGAATCCATAGGAAATCCGATCGTGTGTACAGGGCTTTAGGCCCTCTTCCCCTCCATGTAAAAAAATGTAAAAACAAAATCACACATGAGGAGAAGAGGAAAAAATGTACTTTACCTCCCTGTTTCCCCCCTTGGTGTCTAGGTTTAGTTGATCTTAAAACCTTTATATACCTCTTGGAAAGCTTAAGATTCCAGCTCTCTGTAGAAAATGCTTTTGCATAGCGCTGAAAGTATTGATGCAAGGTCCGCTTTAATGATTTATTTTTAATTAGATTACAGGGTTCTAAAGAATGTGTAGACATGAAAAATAAATGATGATAGCCTTCGATGAAAGGTTACTAACACAAAGCTCTGTTTATGAAAATACTAATGTGACAGTCTTTTCCCTGAGATGATTGTAGAGAACACTCTTGTACCAGTCAAGGATGGGTTGCTGGCAAAAAAAGGTAGAGGAATTTGGCCACTCATCAAGGTTGCCAGGACCCCTTTAATTACCAATGCTATTCTGGCTCTATGAGTAATTTGATTCAGTCAGTGTCTTATTGGTATTTAGTCAACCATTTATGATACAGTATATATATATATATACTTAAAAAAAATACTCCTTCGGTAGCTCTCCTTAGTTAAAGATTGTTATTGAATTCCCATCTCAGTTCTCAGTTATACAAAACCGACACACCACTTAAATAAAATTATTCTAATTTGTTATTCTTGAATATCTAAATGATCTAGAAACATGCTTGTTTGAATTGATAATACCCTAAATTGTTTTAATTATTGAAATAGCTTCTATTATTTGTGAACATAAAAAAAGCCTGTTATGTTCTTCTCCAAATTTTTTAAATGTAAGAAACCCTTAGACCGTGCACAATGCACATTTGAAAGCATTTTATCATTTCATAATATTAGAACTGTAATCTAGTCTTAGAACACTTTCACACTGAAGCACTTTTCAGGCGCTTTCACGCAAAAAACAGTGCCTAAAAAGCTCACAAAAATGTATTTCCATTAAAATCAATGAATGCTTTCACACTGGGGCAGTGTGCTGGCAGGGCTGTGAAAAACTCCCCTCCTCTATTGAAATTAATGGAAAGCTCTTCAAAAGCGTTCAGTGTTTTTACTGGCAGTTTAGAAGCGTCTCAGTGTGAAAGTGGCCTTACAAAAATTATTTAATTTTGACAAAGTTGGTAGTGGTGCCATAATGAACCTTGCCCTGTACCACCTTATGTGTAAAAGTGGTTCTAGGTGTTTAATTCTGCAGGTTTACATAAATTTAAATACATTGGGTAGTATCTCACCACAGCCCCCAAGAATTTACTTAATTACAGGTAGCCAAGTATTCCCTTTTCTATTAATTACTGCAAAGTTCTGCACTGTGAGGATCAAAGATGAGCTAAAATGGCATATCCCCTGTTCATTCTCCCTACGTTTGACACAACAGATGTTAACAGAAAAGCTTAGGTTTGGAAAAGGCTAAATCCAGAGGCATGCTGGGAGACAAACTGTTCTGGCAGAGATCATCAGCCTTAGTTCTTGCTTTTGCATTTTTAAGAAAGTCTAAATGTGCTCAATTTTAATTTTTTATTTAATATAAATACATCCGATAAAATCTGATAAAACATTTATTTGGAATGGTGTTCTCTGAAGCACAGCAACCAACTAGGCAACTGCGCTTCTTAAATTGACTACTTAGTGGACCACTCTCTACCTGCACAGTAAGGGTCATCTACTTGAATAGTCTGGGGGTAGGAAATAAAGTAAAATTCTTACCTTATTCCTAGCTCCTGCAAACTTAAGCCTAGTACAAACCACTAGTCTAAGCTCACAATAAAACTCACAGCTCAGGTCGGAGCCGCAGTACTAACAATCCAATGTTAGTACAGCGATACCCCTGCTGTGCTATTGTGTTCTGACAGGGGGATGGCCCCCCCACCAGAACACTCCGTTCAGCGCTCTTAGTCATTGGCTGAGAGCACCGATCGGGAGCTGGTCGGCAGTCTGTTTTCAGTCATGAGCCTTTGACAGAAGCTGGCCAAACTGTCGGCTTCTGTCGGACTAGCTGCCATACACATGGGCCAAATGTCGCCAGTTTCTATTGAACCGACCGATGCCAGATGACATTAGGCCCGTGTGTACTAGGCTTTACTCTCCACCATACAACATAACCTATGACGCCTCTTTTCTGCTGACCACCCGGTCATGTCCTCTCAGACATTGTAATATTCAATGCAATGCAGTGGTCTTCTATTCTGCATGGGGATGTTTAGAGCCCCCTCCCCACATCCTGAGAGTGGAGGACACCGGAGTAGACACCTGGCTAATATGGCAAAAGGGGAAAAGGTAAGTATTTCTTATTTTGTGTTGCTCTTGCTAACCCCTACTGTGCATTTAGGGAGGGGAAATGCTACATAGTCATTTTGATTGTGGATCTGAGATCAACTTTAATGCTTGAATTTTTTTTTTTTTACTTTCTATTATGTATAGATGACTGACAGCTGTGAGGTCTATCTAAAAAGGCCCTAAGCACAAGAGGCTATTCCTATTACACTAGCCGGTCCTATATACAGCTACAGATCTGCGGTGTTGGGCCCTTGGATTACTAGAAAGTGCACTTACTGGCAGGGAGACAGTATTTGTGAAGTTCTCCAAGATACAGTCCATTCCTGGATGGTCACTCCTATGCTCAGGAGATGGTGGTGGATTAAAGACAGACCTCAGCTTCAAAGTGAGGCCCGGAGAAAAGTAACCCACTAGGCTTTGGGCCTACTTTTCAAGCCCATACCTCACACACAGCTCTCAACACATTCCTGGAAAACCTTGTGGTCCTCTTTAGCAGCACAATGGCACAACATGCATAGCAAACAGTCTCTCTTTAGAGTTTACCTGAATAGACCAGCAGCACATGGTCCAGAAACTCTCTCAGCACAAGAGCAACACACTGTCTGGTATGCTGTTAGAACACATGGCCTACCCATAGAAGCCTGGAACAGTACAGCACACTTCAGCAACACATGGTCTTTGGGACCTCTCAGAACATAGCATAGCTTCACAACTATCAACACTCTCTCTCCCACAGTGTCATTTAGTCTTCTCCTTTCTAGTGGCGGCTAGTGGATTTTTTTTTTGGGGGGGGGCGGGAAACATTATGCCACCCCCTTGTTGGTCGATAGTACTTACCCCATCGCCGGTGGCTTCCCCTACTCAGCGACAGCGGCCTCCCGTTCTCCTGCTCTCCACAGGTCATCACGGCAACGCTTTCACTTCAGGAAGACAATGGCAGTAGACCCACAGCAGCAGCCCTGAGCCACTTACACAGGCCCTAGCCTCTTTTGGGCAGTCCTTCACTGAACCCTATCCCTTGGCTTACTGCACACAAGGGCATATCTCAGCCACTCTTCTTGCAGCTTCTAGAGCAATGTGTCAGTACCTGGCCATCTAGTGCACAATCTGCATCCTCCCTGCCTCTTGACTAGGGGTTAAAGTAGTCACCAGCTGCAGCAGCAGCCAACCCAAGTCTTTCCTTTTTCCCTCCCTCCCTGTGCTGTACATCACCAGGAGGGTAGTAATAAACATTGCAGCAAGAGAGCAATGTTGTGACGGTTGGTTTAAAGGAGTCATGCAACTGCTATAAGAAAAGTATTGGGGGCAATACAGTGGCACTCTGGAATATAGCTGCAGAGCTGGGCAGGGAGGAATCCCCTCAGTGGTTTTATTTCTTATGGTGGTCTCTTTCTTTTAACAGTGGTCTCCTCTCCATCTATAAAACTCTTTAGGCCAGTATTTCCACATGGTACTTGTCACCCTAAATTAATCTTTCCAAGCTGCAAGACCCTCTCGAAATTTTGAAATGGGGCCTAAAGATTAGTAGTTACACTTGTTCACTGCTGCTTGAAAACAATAGCCTCCCTACAGTAGTGATTGACAGCCAGAGACCACGTGACTTAAGCTGCATAGGCTGGGGACTTAGTAAAGTGTCTCTCTTTTATGGGACTTTCCCCACGATTTGTATTTTCCAATGTCTCAGGAAAATGTCTGTCAGACAGAGGGCAACACACAAATTACCTTGACAAACAGCATGCAAAGACCACCACCATTTTTCCTATTGAAGAATAGGACATTTATGTCTCTAGTCCCTGTGAGCCTTCTGTGTGATATCCTGAGGCAACATTTCTCGCGGAACGCTTGAGCTCTGACAGACACACGGTCTGAGGATCAGAGGTTACCTGTTACCTGCATGCTGCTTCGGCAGCACAGTCAAGCAGGTTGGAATGATACAGAGAAGATTATGCGCTTCTGGTTTGTTATTATGGTCTGTTCTAGAATGTTTTAACATTTAACATTCTGCCTAGGTCTTCTCCTGCAAGCAGGGAGATATACCCACACGTTCAGTGATTAAGAGCCGCCGTGTCGGTCCATGGATGTCAGAGAAATGGATTTTACGGTTAAGTACAAAAATCCTATTTTTTCCTATTGAAGAAAAATGTCCTCAAAATTTTTCTTCAACCCTGGAGCTTGGCACCAGCCGTTTTTATTTTTATGGCAAATAACAGGTACTTTCTCTCCTCAAAATAATAACAATGATTTGGTAATGTTCTATGCCCTATTGACTCATGCAAAGTGGGAATTTTAATGACAAGAACACACTGACATCGTCTGTTTTTTCATTTTTAATAAGCCTGATTGTGTTTAAAATGAAAGGTAATGATACTTCTTTACGCTTTGCTCTTGCTCTTTCCAAGAATAATTACAGAGTTTCATTTTTCTAACAATTATTTTTTTCTTTGAATTTCCTGCAGCATTTAATGATAAACAATGTCCAGAAGAGTCACTTTGAAATTGCCGTCACATGATATATATCTCCCAGAAAGGATCTGTTTTCTCAATATGTATTTGTAGGAAATTTAGTAACAGAATTGCTCAGTGTGCCATCTCGTTACCACTACTTCAAAGCTGAAACCTTTGCAAATGTCTCCATTACCTTCGACTGTCTGGCATGAAATAGCAGTTGATATTTATGGCTTGCTAGCCAGTGGTCAATATGTCTTTGTCACCCTAGATGAGTGCTCAAGATATCCTGATATTGCACTTATACCAGCCACATCTGCTGTCAGGGTAATGCTGGCTGTAGAAAACATATTTCTTCAGCTTATGGCATTGCTTGGATATTGAAGTCAGATAACGGCTTTCCTTTTAATGGGTATACATTTCTTCAATTTGCCGTTTGTAGTGGATTCATTCCCTTGAGAGATAACCCCAAGCTGCACATAAGCAGATATAAGGGAGGACATATTCTGTTGTTTGAAAGAGTTAATGTGACACAACAGCAGCTAGCACAGTTTTACAGTAACTAAAAAAATAGGTCTTATGTGGCATATACATAATGGTAATGAAAAAACTGATTTGATTATTTGAAATGATCGATCGGCAATGATCGTTCGAAATAACAAAGATAGGACTGATTTAGTTGAGTTCAATTGGATATTCTGCCAGAATGTATTTTCTTTTTTGAATAATATGACTGTTTGTGGACTATTGTTAGGTGCCAAAGATTTCTGGAAAATATGATTCTTCTGTTGAAATGTTTTTAAATCCAAAACTCATACATATAAGTGAATCACCATCATTATGCTGGGCATAAATATAAAGAGACAGAAACACTTGATATAATGACTCTTTGAATTGTATGTTTAGAAATCAACTGCTGGTCAACAAATCAGTCCTGGAGAAAATCAGTTTGAATTCAAATCTATTTTTATTATTGCTGTAAATTAGTACTGTAAGGAAATGATAATTTGAAATGATGAAATCCATGATCAAACATGATACCATTATGTGCAATAAACTGGACATGCACTAATAAAGTTACTCAGTTAGGGCTAGTTTACACTTGCTTCAAAACATGGTTTTGGACACGCTTTGTTAAAGCGCTCTGAACGCCAGTCAAAGCCCCTGTCACTAAATAAAATGGTTAGCTTACAGTTCTGTTTACACCTTGCTTTTGCTTTGATGAGGCTTCGGTGGAGCTTCGATGGGGCTTCAGTGGAGCTTCGATGGGGCTTCGGTGGGGCTTCGGTTAGGCTTTGGTGAGGCTTCATAGGGCTCCGATGAGGCTTAGGTGGGGCTTCAAACAAGCTTTGCCATAGACTTCTATGGAGGCTTTGAAAAGGCTTTGAAGCACTGCTAAAGCTACATGGGGTATAATTTTTGAAGCAAAGCCGAAGCAAAGCAAAGTAAAAGCAGGTGTAAACAAGACTGTAAGCTAACCATTTTATTTAGTGACAGCGTTCAGAGAGTTTTAACAAAGCCTGTCCGAAGCTTTGTTTTAAAGCAAGTGTAAACTAGCCGTTAATGTGTGTTGAAGCCGAAGCAAGTGTAAATGAGCCCTTATGCCGCGTACACACGATCATTTTTCACGTTGTTAAAAATGCAATTTTTTAAATTGGGCATTAAAAACTATTGTGTGTAGGCTCCAGAGCATTTTTAACGACGTGAAAAATGGCCTAAAAGAATGAGAACCTGCTCCATTTTTTCACGTTGTTTTTTTTAACGACGTGAAAAACGGTAGTGTGTATGCTTTTACGAGGGGAAAAAACACGCATGTTCAGAATCAAGTATGAGACGGGAGCGCTCGCTCTGGTAAAACTAGCGTTCGTAATGGAGATAGCACATTCGTCACGCTGTAATGGACTGAAAAGCACGAGGCTGAAAAGTGCGAATCGTCGCTCAACAAACTTTACTAACATGAAGGGTGGCGCCATTCGAACGGAACTTCCCCTTTATAGTGCCGTAGTACATGTTGTACGTCACTGCGCTTTGCTCGAGCGTTTTTTTAAATGAACGTGTGTATGCAAGACAGGCTTGAGAGGAAACAAGAAAAATCACGTTGAGAAAAACTTCGTTTTTGAAAATGACATTAAAAACGATCGTGTGTACGCAGCATTAGGCAAAATATTAAGTGTAACTACCCATCCAATAAGAAGTTCTTCTGATTGGTACTACAGTAAGGTCAAAGCTGATAGGTTGATAAGGCTAATTGATCGATATTGAGTAAGCAAATAATAGTTATTCATATTCAACTGGACATAGTCTTTAATGTTTAAGACATTTTGCTACTCATTTACTCAAAAAATGTATTTTTTTGGTCCATTGGCTGCCTTACCGCAAAGAACATTACCATGCAAAATTATGTTCATTAATGCAGTGCAGTAACACAGAGCAATAAACCGCACAGGTCTGAATCAATCCTAAAACAGGATACCAGACATACACAAGTTTTAAATACACAGAAATAGATGTATGTATAGCCATTTTTTCGGGTTTTGATAGGATAAAAGCTCTTTTCTGTTACCAAAAAACTATAAGAAGAAAAATTTGAAGGCCACCATTGTTGAGCTCATCCTGAAAATGCAGACCCAGTCACTGACACAGAATGGGTATACAGATCAGTAATAAAGTATAACTAAAGGCAAATCATTTATGAATTAAAGATTAGGGATTAGAACACTTTGTCATGTTTTTATTGCTACAAAAATGTAAAATTAAATGTCATAATACTGCTAAAAGGTCCAGATACAACTTTTTTCCAACAAATGTCAGAGTATTCAATGAGTTTCAGAGGTCCTAAAATGCCCCCTTCATCAGGGCAGGAAAAAAAACAAGTCATCTTCATATCAACATAATATTAATACAATATCCCCTCCTCAAGGTCATAGTTAATACCAAATACCCACTAGCTATTAGTATTGGATCTGTAAAAATACAGTAGTAATAATAATACTACTACTAATAATACTATGAACCTATTAAGAATAAATATATAAGTAAAATGTATCTAGAAGGTAATATGTTTATAATTTAAGCTAAACACTATACAATCGAATGGGACAATAACTCCTAGCCTCACCAACATCTTGCATTATGAGGATAAACCTAAGTATCAACCCATTAGTTGTAGATCCAAAGGGGGACTATACAGTCAGATTGTGCAGTCTAAGAGGTGGCCAAAGAATTGTATGACCACAGTCTAAAAAAATAATAATACTCTAGTCATGGGCGCAGCAATAGGGGTTGCAGGAATTGCAATGGTGACCCCACTCATGCTCCCAGGGGCAAGATTGTACTAGATGTTCTGTCCCCCACGATACCCCTGTCCAGCAAAGGCAGACCTCCCACTCCCCTAGACTGACACCCCTCATCCTCAACTACTGACCCCCGTCTACCATGTACAGATGCACAACACCCCCCAACTACCACCCCTGCCCCTCACTGACAGACCTCCACCCCTCTAGACTGGCAGACCCCACCTCCCACACTGACGTCCCCTCTTTGTGAGAAATGATTGGTAGAAAATAACCAGAAAACTTCAAGTAGTGCAGTGGAGGAACTACCAGGGTCACAAAGGTTGCACTTGCAACCAGGCCCTGGCATTCAGCCACTGTTGAGAGGCCCCAGGACAGCAGGAAGGGGGCCCACTGCAGAACATGTGACGGGGTCCCTCTGCGGGACCGTAATAAAGGGCCCCTGAATTAGGGGAAAGTGTCCTGGGCTCAGAATGAAAGGTCCTGGCGGGCCCCTCATGGTTTCTTTCAATGGGCCCTGAAGGTTGTTTGTAGAATTATAAATAAATATTTCTGTTATAACAGAGTTTTATATGGCAGTCTCATGAGGTGAAAATCCACCAATATAGCCACTATTTTGACTGATATACCCCCCAGAGATGGATATAAAATACCACAAGCCAAGGAGACCATGGAGATCCTTTGGGCGGTAATGCTGCCTGCCTGGGAACCAGATTATTTACATGAACATCAATACCTTAAGATAGCAATACCAATACGATAATCTTTTTGGCCCAAGGCTATTTTTTCACTTTCCTCGACTACTAGGTTTTTATTGCTGTGTCCCCATTGGGGAGACCCGCCCTCTCTACTTGTTTTGTTTACCATTATCACCAAGAGTGAAGTTAAAAGAAAATCCCCAATTGTGAGTCACCACCAGAACAGGGCAAAAGTTTGGGATACCCTGGTGACAACCAGAGATCCCCTCACTTTGGAGGGATTCCCTCTCACTTCCTGTTTTGGCTATAGAACAGAAAGTGAACATAAATCTTCCCAATAGGACACAGATGGCAAAAAAAAAAAAAAAAATGACATAGAGGTTGTAACCCTCCCTTACTCTATCCAAACTGAAATTTAAAAAATGCCTGTAGTTCTACTTTACGTCATAGCTTCTATTCAACAAACTTGTTCCTAAAGTATGCAAGCTACTAGATCAGAATGCCAGCCAGGAAACCAGAATTTTTAGAAACAGATGCTGGAATTGGATGCTTTCATTCCTTCTCAGTATACATACGTTATTCTTTACTTACGGTACATTTTGAGATTTAAAAGTGAACAGTAAGTTATTCATTAAATTGGCAGTTTCGAAAATATACTGAACAGGAAACAGGCAAACAAGCTGTAACGCCGAGCGCTCCGGGTGTCCCATCCATCCCGAAACGCGCGCGGCGTCTGTCCCCCTGCAGCGCTCCGGTCGGCTCCTCTGACCGTGAGCGCTGCTCTGATGCTGGCGGGGATGCGATCCATGCGGCGGCACCTGTCCGCCCGCGGATCGCATCCCATCCTGCTCATCGGCCTCCTCCCCCTGCTCCGTCCCGGCGCGCGCGGTCCCGCTGCTCTCTAGGGCGCGCGCGCGCGCCGGCCTTCTTAAATTTAAAGGCCCAGTGCACCATTGATTGGTGCCTGGTCCAATTACTGTGTCACACTCAAAAACACTTAAAAACCCACTCCCCCTTCCTGTCCTTGCCGGATCTTGTTGCCTTAGTGCCCTGAGAAAGCGTTTTGTACTTGCCTTTCCAGTGTATCTGACCTTCTGCCGTTGCCCCTGACTACGTACCATTGCCGCCTGCCCTGACCTTCCGCTACGTCTGACCTTGCCTCTGCCTAGTCCCAGTGTACCGTGCCTATCTCAGCTGCCAGAGAAGTCGAGCCGCTACTGGGGGACACGACCTGGTTGCTACCGCCGCAGCAAGTCCATCCCGCCTTGCGGCGGTCTCTGGTGAAAACCGGTAGCTGCTTAGAACCGGTCCTCCAGTGCGACCCGTGCCTTCGCCTCTCTGGCACAGAGGATCCACCTCCTGTGTCCTCACTAGCCGCCAGTCCGGGCCCTGACACAAGCACATGTGTAGATAAAATGCCCCATATTTTTACACTACTTGAATGACCTAGAGTGTGTATTAATGCTGAGAAACCAAAGGAACCTGCATTTCTCAGCTGTTCATTTAGTAGCTACTGAATTAAGTATACCAGGTGGATCTGATGCAAAACTGCAGGGAAAATGTAAAATTAATTTTCAAAGGAGTAACAGAAAGGTGTTGAAGCTGATGTGTTCTTTGTTTTTTGACAGAGTTGAGCTCTCCCACGGCTTGTGATTAAAGGTTAAGCAGTTGCTTTCTTCTGTCTCAGCAGCACCACTTACGCATACAGTCCTGTTATTTTATTCTTCATCACTGATGCTTAAAAAATAACAAAAAAGGTTCAGTGAGCCATTTCTTCAATATAGCTCTCTGAAGATATGTTACCATTGAACAGCTTGTGTGAGATCTACTAGGGTTCCAGTATACAGTTTGTATCTGCCTAATGCACACTTATTGTCTCTGGTTATGTAAGAGGATCAGAGTTAAATTATCCATAATGGCAGCCACGGGCCAGTGCATTGGGCAGCAGGGTAAGAATGGGCAGCAGCAGGACTCAGCATTTACATATTGTGATATATTTTACTTATTGTATCACTCACTTCTGGCCACTTATGGACATTTGAGACAAAACTCACCAAGAAATCATCATGTAGGATGTTTGGTGGTGTCAGTAAACACAGAATTATCTCTCATCTAGGCGTTCTGTATAGTTGAAAGTAGTAAGAAGACCATATGCTGCCTTCAATAGAGTATTCTAGATGTAGTTCATACCAAAATAATCACATGACACAAAGCGACAGAGCATTTACAAAATGGCATCATCATTTTGGTGTCATGATTCCTAGATACTGCATGGATGTATATATATATATATATATATATATATATATATATATATATGTAGCGGGGTATTCCCCTTTAAGACAGAGAGACAAGAAGTTCCAGGTGAGAGGTGAGTCGGGAGGAAGTAAAGAGACATTACTGGAAGTGAAAGCAGAGGAGAGAGAGACTACATCTCCCAGTACATCTTGCAGCACCCAGGGTGCATTGCTCCAGAACAGAGACTGCTGGGGCAGACTTTATAAAGGGGAGGCGGAGTTTTGGTCGCTCTCTTTGGACACCCCTCTCCTAGCAAGAGGATCTCTGTGCTGAACTGCTGTGTGCACAAGGCCTGAAGCCTGGGCCGTGTGCTCCTTTCCAAAGAGCCCTCTGCCAGCCTAGCAGAGCCTTAGAGTCATCTTCTCCTCCTTGCTGCAGTACACCAGAAGGATTGAAGACTTGGATGTCGGTGGATTCCTGTTCCTAGACGAGTCGATGGAGGAAACGGACTTGGACTTGCCCGGGTGGTGAGAGCTGTTTAAAGACAGATACTTTTATCTTTACTATTCGTTTGGATTACAAGTTGTTCTTCAAGTGCACCACCAAAGATTGCTAGCGAATATTGTTTCACTGAACTTCCATTTAGATCAGTCAGGCCTGACTGCATAGGTAGACATTGCTGGGTGTTAGTCTACCCATGAGGGGAAGTAGCTGTAAAAGGGCAGCGCTAGAGTTGCATAGCAATACTTAATTATTCTGATTACTCTGTTTATCTTTATTACTGTTTATTGCAGGGATCTGCAACTTGTTATACTGTTGTTTATTACTTGCCCATTAGCCTCAGTAAAATATCTGGGTCAAGTACATTGGTGTCAGTTTCACTTACTTTAATAGAAGTGTTAAAGTATATCACTGTGTGTGTTTGCCATAGGACTGCGTCACCTAGAGTTGCGGTCACGCGGTCCTATCTCCCCTTACTGGCTGTGCCAGTAGGGGGTTGAGCATATTGCCGGGGATTGGCGGAGCTGTCTTCAGGGCCCAACTAAATCTGCGGCCTTCTTAGTTGGAGGTATCACTACACGTGGGGGCTCGTCCGGGAGATCTCATTCTCTCACCAGTGACGTAGAAGATTGGACCCAAGTGGCACCGGACGGGGTGCGGGCCCTTTGTCAAGGAGCTGAATTCCAAGCTCGAGGAGGTTCCAGAGCAGAGGAAATAGGAGTTACCATGGTGGGAGTCCCAAAACACTACTGTGGAGTAGCTCAACTGGGAGAGGACAACCTGCCAAGACTGTCCAAGAAGGAGTTGAGGTGTGACCAATTGGAAGACCCCATGGGGAGATTGGTCCTGGAGGCCCTGGAGAATCAGGATCCAAACAGACTCATGCGTCAACCTTCAAAAGAAGCTCGCCTGCTGAGGAAAGAGTGGGACAGGTTGCAGTTACATCAGGGAGTGGTCTACCGAAGGGGCCCCTCTGATGACTCAGAAGATAAATGGCAGCTGTTTCTGCCAGAAAAGCACCGAGAGACTGTTCTAGTCGCCATGCATGACAATCATGGCCACCTAGGAGCTGAAAGGACCTTCCAACTTGTCAGAAGTCGGTTCTATTGGCCCTGCATGAGGGCAGAGGTAGAAGAGTACTGCCACTCATGTGCCCGATGCATCCAGAGGAAGACTTTGCCCCATCAAGCTGCCCCAATGGGCCATCTACAAAGTCAAGGCCCAATGGATCTGGTATGCATTGATTTTCTCTGCCTCGAACCCGACCTGAGTGGACTAGGAAATGTTCTGGTGATAACCGACCATTTCACCCGGTATGCCCAGGCTTTCCCGACCAAAGACCAGAAGGCCTCCACCGTAGCCAAGGTACTTATGGAGAAGTACTTTGTCCACTATGGGCTGCCACAGCGACTCCATTCAGATCAAGGGAGGGACTTCGAGAGTAAACTGATCCGGAAGCTCCTGGATTCTTTGGGAATCAAGAAGACTCGAACTACACCTTACCATCCACAGGGAGATGCTCAGCCGGAAAGGTTCAACCGAACCTTGCTCAACATGTTGGGGTCTCTGGAAAGTGAGAAAAAGCAACATTGGAGCAAACACATAGCAGCCACAGTACATGCTTACAACTGCACCATCAGTGATGCTACAGGCTACTCCCCATATTGACTCATGTTTGGGAGAGAGGCGAGACTACCTGTGGACCTGGCCTTTGGCACCTCTCTGGACCATTCCTCAGTCACATCCCACAAAGGGTACGTGGACAGGCTCAGACAAAGCCTGAAAGTAGCTTATGAGCAAGCTCAAGCAGCTTCCGACCAAAGGGGGGCTAGAAATAAGAGAAACTTTGACTTGAAGGTCCGGGTGCAAGACCTACAGCCTGGGGATCGAGTGCTGTTACGCAACCTGGGGATCCCTGGGAAGCACAAACTTGCAGACAGATGGAGATCTGAACCTTATGTCATCTGTAGGAAGTTGCCGGGCCTACCTGTCTATAAGTTGAAACCAGAAGGAAAGGTAGGCCCACTGAAGACGTGGCATCGGAATCACCTGCTCCCACTTGCTGAGGCAGTTAGAATACCTCCTGCGGGAGACTCCCCTGAACCGGCCTCTATCCTGGATACTCCTAGGCCGAACACTCGGTCGCAAACCTCCCGAGCTGAAGATGGAGAGGCCTCTCAACTTAGTGAAAATGAAGAAGGAGAACTTGATTGGCTGTGGCCTTCCCCAACTCCAGAAACTTCTAATATTGATCTTCCAGCCACTGAAGACACTCAAGATGGAACACTGAACCCAGAAGCCACAGAGTTCATCCCTTCTAGTCCTTCAGCAGAATACTGGGAAGATGCCCAGGATGGTTGTTCAGAGGAAGAGGAGCCTGAGGCGCCAGAGCCAGAAATCCCAAGAGAGCAAAGGGCTCGAAGAGTCATCCGGCCTCCTAAGAAGCTGACCTACCCACAAATGGGGAACAGTTCGGAAGACTCTGTAGTCACTGCTAGAAGGAATGCTGAGAATCCGGATCCTTCCACTGTCCATTTAGTGGAGGGCAACCCCAGCTCACTCTCTGGCACAGTTAGACAGGTCGCCCCCACTGAAGCGACCTGTAGACAGGACAGCTCCCCATCCTATGATGATTGGTGGGAGGCTCCTCTGTCAATCCTATGCAACCGCATTGAATCTAAAATGTTTTGCAGATCTAAAAATGTTAGATGTCTTTGGGGACCAAAGATTTAAAGTGAGGGGAGTGTGTAGCGGGGTATTCCCCTTTAAGACAGAGAGACAAGAAGTTCCAGGTGAGAGGTGAGTCGGGAGGAAGTAAAGAGACATTACTGGAAGTGAAAGCAGAGGAGAGAGAGAGACTACATCTCCCAGTACATCTTGCAGCACCCAGGGTGCATTGCTCCAGAACAGAGACTGCTGGGGCAGACTTTATAAAGGGGAGGCAGAGTTTTGGTCGCTCTCTTTGGACACCCCTCTCCTAGCAAGAGGATCTCTGTGCTGAACTGCTGTGTGCACAAGGCCTGAAGCCTGGGCCGTGTGCTCCTTTCCAAAGAGCCCTCTGCCAGCCTAGCAGAGCCTTAGAGTCATCTTCTCCTCCTTGCTGCAGTACACCAGAAGGATTGAAGACTTGGATGTCGGTGGATTCCTGTTCCTAGACGAGTCGATGGAGGAAACGGACTTGGACTTGCCCGGGTGGTGAGAGCTGTTTAAAGACAGATACTTTTATCTTTACTATTCGTTTGGATTACAAGTTGTTCTTCAAGTGCACCACCAAAGATTGCTAGCGAATATTGTTTCACTAAACTTCCATTTAGATCAGTCAGGCCTGACTGCATAGGTAGACATTGCTGGGTGTTAGTCTACCCATGAGGGGAAGTAGCTGTAAAAGGGCAGCGCTAGAGTTGCATAGCAATACTTAATTATTCTGATTACTCTGTTTATCTTTATTACTGTTTATTGCAGGGATCTGCAACTTGTTATACTGTTGTTTATTACTTGCCCATTAGCCTCAGTAAAATATCTGGGTCAAGTACATTGGTGTCAGTTTCACTTACTTTAATAGAAGTGTTAAAGTATATCACTGTGTGTGTTTGCCATAGGACTGCGTCACCTAGAGTTGCGGTCACGCGGTCCTATCTCCCCTTACTGGCTGTGCCAGTAGGGGGTTGAGCATATTGCCGGGGGTTGGCGGAGCTGTCTTCAGGGCCCAACTAAATCTGCGGCCTTCTTAGTTGGAGGTATCGCTACATATATATATATATATAAATATATATATTTATTGTAGTGCTACCCCCTAGAGGGCCGCTGGATTTTTGGGTCCCCCTATCCCTGCACAGTCAGGCAACACGCATTTACCAACTTGTGTCCAGAGACGGAAAACCAGTCCATGAGCTTAATTTTGTTGCTTTATTGAGGGAACACAACTTGGATGGAGATACGGGATGCCCACTTTGACTTGGTAGAACAACTTGAGGACAAAATTTCCTTCACTATATGCACAAAAATTGCAGATTCTGGACTTTACTCCCTCTGGAATAATAGCAGTCTCTCATGGATCAGTAGCAAAGTTTCCTCTATTCATGAGCTCCATGTCCCCTTGGTGAAACTCTCAATACTGGCTGCCTTGAAAAGTGTCCCAGAGCAAGAAATTTAGGTAGGCTGTGACACTGTCCCAATGAAAGCATGCTGGATATTGCACCTTGCAGCCTTCTCCCTTGTAGGCCCTGGGGGTGTAGAGGTACTTACACTGTCCCTTGGATAAGACTTCTGTTCAGGCCGCCAGCTGTCTAGGTGATCCCATACTAGCCAGGATGTCTTCTCAATGGGACTGAAGGGTAGTGGAGATCCCTTTCTTCAGCTTACTTCCCTTCCTTCCCTCAGCTCCAGCCTGAAGGCAGAACCCCCCAGGCCTCTTGACATCAATATCAGCACTCCATCTTTCACCCGACAACAACCACCCTTGGCCAGTCTCTTCGATATTTAAGGACCTGTCAGACCACCCTTAATGTTATTGTGGTCTGGCTCAGTTGTCCCAGGAAAATTGCAATAGTGATCAGGTTAGAAAATCCAGGCAATTGCTTGTTTCTCTCAAACAGAAGGCATCAGAGAGTGCCTAAGGACATGAAAAAATTGGGATTGGTTGATCTTTCTTGTATGCCTGTAGCTGAAGTATCTAGAATATACATTTTTCATTTAATGAATCCCTATACAGCTGGACAGGGCCGCTGATAAAGCAGTACAACCAACCCTCCTGTAGGGGTCTTGAGCCTCATCAGTCCAGAAGGGGGCCCGGGCACCTGCAGGAGAGGAGAGTCGCCTGTACTGCATGTGACTCCTGTGAAACCTCCTGCAGCGCTGCTGGCTTACTCCCTCCCGGCTGCTGTGCAGGGGATCAATGCTACTTACTTGCTCACAGTTCCTGTCCCATGCTGCCTTTGTTCTCGGGCTGTATAAGCTATTTCTAAATGGCACCCCTGAGGCCCCATGCACACTTTGTGTATTTTTTTAACCTGTTTTCACTCATAGGGCAGCCCATTCACTTAAATGGACTGCCCTATATTTGATAAAATCATGTGGCAAGTTTGCCACATGACAAAACGCAAGGGGATTAATTCAAGAGATAAAGTGATAATTCTCCCATTCTACAAGACTCTGGTTTGGCCTCACCTGGAGTATGCTGTCCAGTTCTGGGCACCAGTCCTCAGGAAGGATGTGCTGGAAATAGAGCGAGTACAGAGAAGGGCAACAAAACGAATAAAGGGACTGGAGGACATTAGTTAGGAAGAAAGGTTACAAGCACTGCACTTATTCTCTCTCTAGAGAAGAGACGCTTAAGAGGGGATATGATTTCAATTTACAAATACTATACTGGTGACCCCACAATAGGGATAAAACTTTTCAGCGGAAGGGAGTTTATTAAGACACGTGGCCACTCATTAATATTAGAAGAAAAGAGGTTTAACCTTAAATTGCGTAGAGGGTTCTTTACTGTAAGAGCAGCAAGGATGTGGAATTCCCTTCCACAGGCGGTGGTCTCAGCGGGGGGCATCGATAGTTTCAAAAACTATTAGATAAGCACCTGAACGACCACAACATACTGGGATATACTATGACAAAAATTACATAAAATCACACACATAGGTTGGACTTGATGGACTTGTGTCTTTTTTCAACCTCACTTACTATGTATCTATGTAACTATAAGTCTGCTAAGTGTTTTGTGGTGTCTTTAACAACTAATAGAACACTAGTGCTATGCAAGTTTCAGTGCCTTTTTAACATGTACTGCAAAGCATGCATTTCCCATGCACTTTGTCACATATTTAGGAAATGCAAAGTGTGAATGGGGACCTCTTTCACATGGGCAGCTGAGCCATTTAACACCATCCTTGGCTGTGCACCCAAATCCTAAAAATACAGTCAGACAGGGCTGTACACATGCTGTGGCTGCAAAGTTTTACTGCACAGCTGCGGCATTTTTAACACAGGCTGCAGAGTGTGGAAGGCAGCATCACCTATTAAACTCCCTGTTGAGTTCAACACTTGGCTCACAGTTGCAGTGTGATCTCACAATGTAAAATTACCATTCGGCAATTTTAAAACAGTGCAACAAAAATCAGGGTGTGGCTGCATTGCAACCATCACATTTTAGCAAAAATATAATTTGATATTTTCAGGTGGGGGGGCCATGTCATGTTGGCTGTATGGGGCCCCGTGGTGCAACAGCTTTCACACTGGGGTGGTGCCCTTGCAGGACAGGAAAAAAAGTTCCGCAAGCAGAATCTTTGGGGCGGTGGAGGAGCGGTGTATACACCGCTTCTCCACCGCCCCCGCCCATTGAAATGAATGGGCAGCACTGCCGAAGCGCCTGCAAATCGCTTCGGCAGTGCCGCAACACAGACCCTATTAACCATTTGTTCAGGCACTAGCGGGGGTTAAAAGGGCCCCGCTAGCGGCCGAAAAGCTTTACCACTAATGCCTGCACCGCCCCAGTGTGAAAGGGGTCTAAGGTTGGTCCCATCCACAGATCCAACAATGTTCCACAGATCCCTTGTTCACAAATCTCTTTTGACTTTTAACTTCTTTACTATAATTTTATGAAAGGTTTTCCTTAGTGTCGGTCTTTGATTTTCTGTCTGTGGAAATTTCCAGTTTATTTGTCATTTATGATTGTTTCTGTACAGAAAGAAAAGGCCATTCCAGGAGTTTGTCAATTTTTTGTCACAATAGACAAAAATAATTCTATATCTATTGCTAGCATATGAAGTTGGTTCAGGGCTCGTTCACACCATACGTGCATGAAAACTGGTGGGAAAACAATCAGTTTTCATGCGCATCAGCTATGTGCCCTATTCACACCAATGTTGATTTCATTTCATTTTTTTTTCGTGCATATACATTGCAGATTCCTGCGCAGAAAAAATCCACATGTTGTGGTGTGAACAGGGCTTATAGAGAACCATTGTTTTCTTAGAGCCCTTGCTGAACACGTGCAGTAAACTGGAGAATGCAAAATCTGGTGCAGCTCTGCATAGAAACCAATCAGCTTCCTATTTTTTTGTCAAAGCTTAACTGAACAAGCTCAACAGCTGCACCAGATTTTGCACTCTCCAATTTTAGTAAATCAACCCCTATATTCCTGGTAAAATGAAAATCAATAGACTCCCTGTGTGGATAAATGATCTTATTTGAAGTCCTTTGGCAGGGATGCTAACCATACACCCTGCAGATAAGCGCTAGATTCTACAAATCTGTAAATGAATCACATTCATTAAAATGTGTAGCAGCAAGGAAACACAAATGGACAGCTACATGTATCACAAGTGTATTATTTTGAAGCAAACATTGCCCGCAATACATTGAGGTTGATTTACTAAAGGCAAATACCGTATTTTTCGGACTATAAGACGCACTTTTTCCCCCAGAAATATGGGGGAAAATGTCCCTGCGTCTTATTGTCCGAATACATGACAGGCCCCGCCCCCCACCGTCGCTGGCACCGCCCCTGCCATCCGCTCTCATCGCTCCTGCGGCGAATCCAATTAGAGCCGCTCTCTCTTTCTTTTCTCCCTTCGGCTTACAGAAAGGGAAGGGGGGCGGCGGGGGATATACAGACAGCCCGCAGCTCTCCTCTCCCTGTCACAGCGCCGCTGCCGAGTTCTCTGGCAAATAGAGCAGCGGCGCTATGACAGGGAGAGGAGAGCTGCGGGCTGTCTGTATATCCCTCGCCGCCCCCCCTTCCCTTTCTGTAAGCCGAAGAGAAAGAGAGAACGGCTCTAATTGGATTTGCTGGGCCGCCACCCAGCTTCCTGCCCACTGTTTCCCTCCCCATGATTGGCCACAGCAGAGGGCCAATCAGAAGACACTGGGGGCATCATGGGAAATGAAGTCACTGCAGAGTTCTTGCACCAGTTCCCCCAGCATGCAAGCACTCTGCTGGAGGGGAGGGAGGGGGTGTTAGAGGAGCAAAAGAGAATACTCTGCTGGGGGACACCACCAGAGAGCCACGCTGTACCCCGCACCGCCAGGGAGCCCCGCTGTACCCCGCACCGCCAGGGAGCCGCGCTGTACCCCGCACCGCCAGGGAGCCGCGATGTACCCCGCACCGCCAGGGAGCCACACTGTACCCCGCACCGCCAGGGAGCCACGCTGTACCCCACACCGCCAGGGAGCCGTGCTGTACCCCGCACCGCCAGGGAGCTGCACTGTACCCCGCACCACCAGGGAGCTGTGCTGTACCCCGCACCGCCAGGGAGCCTCGCTGTACCCGCACCGCCAGGGAGGCACGCTGTACCCCACACCCCCAGAGAGGGAGCCACACTGTCACTCTGCGTTTACTATGGCAATGGTCACTCTGCGTTTACTGTGGCAATGGTCACTCTGCGTTTACTGTGGCATGGTCACTCTGCGTTTACTGTGGCATGGTCACTCTGCGTTTACTGTGGCAATGGTCAGGCTGCGTTTCATGGGCACTGGAAAATATTTTAGTACACCATTTGGTTCAGAATATTTTTTTTCTTGTTTTCCTCCTCTAAAACCTAGGTGCGTCTTATGGTCAGGTGCCTCTTATGGTGCGAAAAATACGATATACTGTGCACTGCAAGTGCATTTGCTCTACATGCTCTGCTGACTCCTATCATCCAATTATATGCAAACAAAAATGCATGTACTGTTTTTTATTTTCCTTGTATGTAATTGGACATTCTTTGCAAAGTGATGCTTTGCCCTTTTTACTAAGCTCTGGAGCAAGTGCACTTGCAGTGCACAATATATTTGCATTTAGTAAATCAACCCTATTATAGTTTACCCTTGTAGGAAGAATACTAAGGACTGAGGGCAGCCATTGCTGACCTTCTGCTTTGAAAATACTAGTTCCATGGCTGTCATTCTATTCTAATAGCTTTACTTTTTTTCAGAGTCACTAACCCAAGACAAGTATGCAGATCAGGAGTTCTGACATTACTCTGATTATTTAATGTGCATGCTTATTCCAGAGTAGGGATGAGCTTCGTGTTCGAGTCGAACATACGTTCGACTCGAACATTGGCTGTTCGATCGTTCGACGAAGATCGAACGATTTGGGCCGTTCGCGCCAAATTCGAGTGACGCGAACGGCCCACAATGCACTACGCCATCGCAGTGTCATCCAGGCGCTGTGATTGGCCAAGCATGCACTGTGACCCCGCATGCTTGGCCAATCACAGCGCCGGCAGCGAGGAGAGCAATGATTGGCCACAGGCAGGATGCCTGTGGCCAATTATTGCTGAGGGTGTTTAGTACACGCCCCACACTATAAAAGGCCGCCAGCACGGCGGCCTAGTGTAGTGTGTTCCGGAGCAGGGATAGAGTAGCATAGGCAGGGACAGTGACTGTTATTTCTTTCTTGCTTAACCTGGATTCCTTTAGTTTAGGGAAAGAGAAGGATAGGTAGGGAGAGTGTCAGTGTGTTTTGTGCTTCTGCTATAGTGTGCTTAAAAAAAACATTTATTCTAGGGACAGAAAACTCTAGGTAGGGACAGTGTCAGTTTCTTTCACTCTGCAAGTCCTTGTTTCCAGGGACCTGTAAGGACAGTGAGTTAATTGTCCTTGTGCTATATTGTGCTTAAAAAAAACATTTATTCTAGGGACAGAAAACTCTAGGTAGGGACAGTGTCAGTTTCTTTCACTCTGCAAGTCCTTGTTTCCAGGGACCTGTAAGGACAGTGAGTTAATTGTCCTTGTGCTATATTGTGATTAAAAAAAACATTTATTCTAGGGACAGAAAACTCTAGGTAGGGACAGTGTCAGTTTCTTTCACTCTGCAAGTCCTTGTTTCCAGGGACCTGTAAGGACAGTGAGTTAATTTTCCTTGTGCTATATTGTGATTAAAAAAAACATTTATTCTAGGGACAGAAAACTCTAGGTAGGGACAGTGTCAGTTTCTTTCACTCTGCAAGTCCTTGTTTCCAGGGACCTGTAAGGACAGTGAGTTAATTGTCCTTGTGCTATATTGTGCTTAAAAAAAACATTTATTCTAGGGACAGAAAACTCTAGGTAGGGACAGTGTCAGTTTCTTTCACTCTGCAAGTCCTTGTTTCCAGGGACCTGTAAGGACAGTGAGTTAATTGTCCTTGTGCTATATTGTGATTAAAAAAAACATTTATTCTAGGGACAGAAAACTCTAGGTAGGGACAGTGTCAGTTTCTTTCACTCTGCAAGTCCTTGTTTCCAGGGACCTGTAAGGACAGTGAGTTAATTTTCCTTGTGCTATATTGTGATTAAAAAAAACATTTATTCTAGGGACAGAAAACTCTAGGTAGGGACAGTGTCAGTTTCTTTCACTCTGCAAGTCCTTGTTTCCAGGGACCTGTAAGGACAGTGAGTTAATTGTCCTTGTGCTATATTGTGCTTAAAAAAAACATTTATTCTAGGGACAGAAAACTCTAGGTAGGGACAGTGTCAGTTTCTTTCACTCTGCAAGTCCTTGTTTCCAGGGACCTGTAAGGACAGTGAGTTAATTTTCCTTGTGCTATATTGTGATTAAAAAAAACATTTATTCTAGGGACAGAAAACTCTAGGTAGGGACAGTGTCAGTTTCTTTCACTCTGCAAGTCCTTGTTTCCAGGGACCTGTAAGGACAGTGAGTTAATTTTCCTTGTGCTATATTGTGATTAAAAAAAACATTTTTTCTAGGGACAGAAAACTGTAGGTAGGGAGAGTGTTTTTTTTCTTTCACTCTGCAAGTCCTTGTTTCCAGGGACCTGTAAGGACAGTGAGTTAATTGTCCTTGTGCTATATTGTGATTAAAAAAAACATTTTTTCTAGGGACAGAAAACTGTAGGTAGGGAGAGTGTTTTTTTTCTTTCACTCTGCAAGTCCTTGTTTCCAGGGACCTGTAAGGACAGTGAGTTAATTTTCCTTGTGCTATATTGTGATTAAAAAAAACATTTATTCTAGGGACAGAAAACTCTAGGTAGGGACAGTGTCAGTTTCTTTCACTCTGCAAGTCCTTGTTTCCAGGGACCTGTAAGGACAGTGAGTTAATTTTCCTTGTGCTATATTGTGATTAAAAAAAACATTTTTTCTAGGGACAGAAAACTGTAGGTAGGGAGAGTGTTTTTTTTCTTTCACTCTGCAAGTCCTTGTTTCCAGGGACCTGTAAGGACAGTGAGTTAATTGTCCTTGTGCTATATTGTGATTAAAAAAAACATTTTTTCTAGGGACAGAAAACTCTAGGTAGGGAGAGTTTTTTTTTTTTTTCACTCTGCAAGTCCTTGTTTCCAGGGACCTGTAAGGACAGTGAGTTAATTGTCCTTGTGCTATATTGTGCTTAAAAAAAACATTTATTCTAGGGACAGAAAACTCTAGGTAGGGACAGTGTCAGTTTCTTTCACTCTGCAAGTCCTTGTTTCCAGGGACCTGGAGAGACATTGAGTGAATTGTCCTTGTGCTATATTGTGATTAAAAAAAACATTTATTCTAGGGACAGAAAACTCTAGGTAGGGACAGTGTCAGTTTCTTTCACTCTGCAAGTCCTTGTTTCCAGGGACCTGTAAGGACAGTGAGTTAATTTTCCTTGTGCTATATTGTGATTAAAAAAAACATTTTTTCTAGGGACAGAAAACTGTAGGTAGGGAGAGTGTTTTTTTTCTTTCACTCTGCAAGTCCTTGTTTCCAGGGACCTGTAAGGACAGTGAGTTAATTGTCCTTGTGCTATATTGTGCTTAAAAAAAACATTTATTCTAGGGACAGAAAACTCTAGGTAGGGACAGTGTCAGTTTCTTTCACTCTGCAAGTCCTTGTTTCCAGGGACCTGTAAGGACAGTGAGTTAATTTTCCTTGTGCTATATTGTGCTTAAAAAAAACATTTATTCTAGGGACAGAAAACTCTAGGTAGGGACAGTGTCAGTTTCTTTCACTCTGCAAGTCCTTGTTTCCAGGGACCTGGAGAGACATTGAGTGAATTGTCCTTGTGCTATATTGTGATTAAAAAAAACATTTATTCTAGGGATAGAAAACTCTAGGTAGGGACAGTGTCAGTTTCTTTCACTGTGAAAGTCCTTGTTTCAAGGGACAGAGAAGGACACCTGAAGGTAGCCCTTATTGCTTTTTTCCCATCTCCCTGCAGGCCATCTATTAGAATGTCTGGAAGGCAAACAAGGAGAGGCAGACAGTCAGGAGGCAATAAAAGAGGGCAAGCAGGCTCTGTGTCTGGGGGCAACAGTGCTGGTCGTGGACGCGGTGCATTGTCATCAGCACATGGCCATGGGACACGCTTGTCCTTCTTTTCGGCAGCTGGACATGTTGAGCCACATCATGCCGAAGACTTGGTAGAGTGGATGACCAAGCCCTCCTCCTCCTCCTCATCCTCTCTCACCCAGGCTCAGGGTACTGGAAAAGCAGCTGCCAAAGCGTCGTCTTCCCTGGTATCAATGTCAGACAAATCATCAGTCACTCCTTCCCTAGACCCACCATGTCCTCCTCCTGAGGAGTCCCCCGAACTGTTTCAGCACAGTGTTGGGTACATGCTCCAGGAGGATGCCCAGCGTTTCGAAGGGTCTGATGATGAAACCCAGCTAGAGGAAGGCAGTAGCGTGAGAGCAGACAGAGGGGATGCTCAAGAAGGACACCAATCTGGCAGTCATGTTCCAGCAGCTGCAGCATACTGCCAGATTGGCTCCAGTGATGAGGAGGGAGGGGATGATGAGGTCAATGACTCCACGTGGGTGCCTAATAGGAGAGAGGAGGAGGAGGAGGATGAGGAGGAGGCACATCTCCAACGAGGCAGGATGCCCTTTGGTGGCCAGCGTAAGGGCAGTACACCGACGGAATCACACCGCAGAGCTCCGCCTGTGCAGGGCGCTGCCTCTGCCCGTCATTCAAAAAGTTCTTTGGTGTGGGCCTTTTTTGAGGCTAGTGCATCAGATCGCACAGCTGCTGTTTGCAACATATGTCTCAAGCGTATATCGCGTGGCCAAAACATCAGCCGCTTGGGTACCACATGCCTGACCAGACATATGTTGACCTGCCATGCAGCTCGTTGGCAAGCCTACCTCAAAGACCCACACCAAAGAACAAAGCGGACCTCTCCTTGCACCGCATCAGCTGGGATCTCCAACCCCACTATAACTTCAGTCCTCTCTGAAACATGCACTGAGAGGAATGAAGGTGTAGAATTAGGTGTGTCACAGCCAAGTACTTGCGCCCACTCTGCTAGCAGTACACCGACGTCCGATTCTAGCAGGCAAATTTCCCTGCCCCAGCTGCTGGACCGTCGAAAGAAGTTCACTCCCAGCCATCCACATGCCCAGCGGTTGAATGCTAGCTTGGCTAAATTGCTAGCGCTTCAACTGCTGCCTTTTCAGTTGGTAGACTCGGCCCCCTTCCGTGAGTTTGTGCAATGTGCGGTTCCTCAGTGGCAGGTTCCCAAACGCCACTTTTTCTCACGGAAGGCTATTCCGGCTCTCTACCGGCATGTGGAAGGCAATGTCTTGGCCTCGCTGGACAGGGCGGTCAGCGGTAAGGTGCATATTACCGCTGACTCATGGTCCAGCAGGCATGGACAGGGACGTTACCTTTCTTTCACGGCCCATTGGGTCACTCTTTTGGCAGCTGGGAAGGATTCAGGACAAGGTGCAGTAGTGTTGGAGGTTGTCCCACCGCCACGCCTCCAAAATGCTACTACTGGTTGTGACACACCTCTCTCCTCCACCCCCTCCTCTTCTTCTTCCTCCATGGCCTCTTCCTGTGGTTTGTCCTATGAACCAGCGGTGCTCCGTAGCCGTTCACGGGGCTACGCAAGTACGCAGGCAAAAAGATGCCATGCCGTGCTTGCGCTGGTGTGTTTGGGGGACAGAAGCCACACTGGGGCAGAGGTCCTGTCTGCTCTGCAGGGCCAGGCCGAGAGGTGGTTGACGCCACGCCAGCTTAAGCCAGGAATGGTGGTTTGCGACAATGGCACCAACCTCCTCTCCGCCCTCCGACAGGGACAACTGACCCATGTGCCCTGTGTGGCTCACGTCCTTAACCTGGTGGTGCAGCGGTTCTTGGGCAGGTACCCGGGCTTACAGGATGTCCTGAGGCAGGCCAGGAAAGTCTGTGTGCATTTCCGCAGATCTTATAATGCCAGTGCTCGCCTGGCTGAGCTGCAAAAGGAGTTGAACCTGCCCAAGAACCGCCTTATATGTGACATGCCCACCAGGTGGAACTCAACGTTGGCCATGCTGCAGCGGCTGCACACGCAGCAGAGGGCCATCAATGAGTACCTGTGCGACTACGGCACCAGGACAGGGTCAGGGGAGCTTGGTTTTTTTTCTCCACGCCAGTGGGGCATGATCAGGGATGCATGCACTGTCCTGGCACCATTTGAGGAGGCCACGAGGATGGTGAGCAGTGACAGTGCATGCATCAGTGACACTGTACCTCTTGTCCACCTGTTGGAGCACACGCTGCGTGGAATAATGGACAGGGCACTTGAGGCAGAACAGAGGCAGGAAGAGGAGGACTTCCTTGCCTCTCAAGGCCCCCTTTACCCAGACAGTGTTCCTTCTGTCCCACCCATCGCACAGGAAGAGGAGGAGGAGGAGGAGGAGGAGGAGGAGGAGGAGGAGGAGGAGGATTGTGTCAGCATGGAGGTGGAGGCTGGCACTCAGCATCATCAGCAGCAGTCTTTTAGGGATGATTTACAGTCCCAAGAAACCAGTGGACTTGTACGTGGCTGGGAGGAGGTGGCTGCGGATCATGTCGTCCTTAGTGACCCAGAGGACTCCGGAGCGAATGCCTCAGCAAACCTACGCTGCATGGCCTCCCTGATCCTGCAAAGTCTGCGGAAGGATCCTCGTATTCTTCGGATCAAGGAGAGGGACCATTACTGGCTGGCCACTCTCCTTGATCCACGGTACAAGGGTAAGGTTGCGGACCTTATGTTACCGTCGCAGAGGGAGCAGAGGATGAGACAACTCCGGGAGGCCTTGCAGAAAGGTCTGTGCAACGCGTTCCCAGAGACTGGGAGGTTGCAAACTCCTGGTCCTGGACAACGAGTTGCTGAGGCTTCGGCCAGTCAAAGAAGGAGCGGTGGGGAAGGTGGCCGTCTGACCGATGCGTTCAGACAATTCTTTAGTCCGCAGCCCCAAAGTATGATCGGTTCCAGCAACCATCGCCAGCGTCTGATAAACATGGTGCAGGAATATCTAGGGGCAAGGTCAGACTTGGACACCTTCCCCACCGAAAATCCTCTGGCTTACTGGGTCTTGAGGATGGATCACTGGCCAGAGCTTGCACAGTATGCAATTGAGCTACTGGCCTGTCCTGCATCCAGCGTTCTTTCGGAACGCACATTCAGTGCTGCTGGAGGATTTGTCACGGATCACAGGGTGCGCCTGTCCACCGACTCGGTTGATCGACTGACTTTCATCAAGATGAACCAGTCTTGGATCACCACCAGCTACCACACACCTGATGCTGATATAACAGACTAATTGATTTTAAAATGTCACATCCCTTCAAGACTGATGCTGATGCTGAGTGCCTGTGCTGTTATGTTGACTGCCTATCCTCCTCCTCCGAGTCCTCAATGATACGATTGATGATGATAGCTTGGAAGATCATTTTTGTTTATGGGTGCCGCCACCAGTGCCTAACGCCCAATTTTTCAGCCCCTGTTTAACAGTGGCGTGTAATTACAATTTTTGAAGCAATACTTTGCAACAGGGCTCATTGCTGTGCTCCAAGTACAGTATCTGTGAGGAGTTGCAGTGTTGTGCCACCAGTGCCTAAGGCCCAATTTTTCAGCCCCTGTTTAACAGGGGCGTGTCATTACAATTTTTGAAGCAATACTTTGCAACAGGGCTCATTGCTGTGCTCCAAGTACAGTATCTGTGAAGGGTTGCAGTGTTGTGCCACCAGTGCCTAAGGCCCAATTTTTCAGCCCCTGTTCAACAGGGGCATGTAATTACAATTCTTGATCTAATAATTCACAGCAGGGCCCATTGCTGCACCCACCAAGAGTAACTGTCAGGGCTTACAGTGTTGTGGCACCAGCACCACCATCAAAGGCCCAATTTTTACTACCACTGTTCAACAATTATATGTAATTAAAATTCCTGATATAATAGTTGACAGCAGGGCGTTCCAGCACCAACCAAGAGTAACTGTGAGTGCTTACAGTGTTGTGCCAACACCAACAACTAAGGGGCCTATTTCTGCAGAGTATATACGGCAGGTCCCTACTTTCAAACATCCAACTTACAAACGACTCCTACTTGCAAACGCAAGAAGACAACAGGAAGTGAGAGGAAATCTACCACTAGGAAGGAAAATTCTCTCCTGTAAGAATAAATATGGGAGAAAGGTGTCTCCTCTGTACTGATGCTTTATCAGCAATCCTTGTTTCAAGAAAAACACCACATTTCAAAAACAGTTGTCATTAGGACGGAAAGTGAGGTGAAATGTTCTGAACAGGGGCACAGACAGCAAAACAAATGTTACAGGGGTGATAACCCTTACCTATGTTTTCCAAAAAGATTAAAAATAGATTTTTGGTCTGGAGCTACACTTCAACAATGTACCTGTTCAAAATTACAAACAGATTCTACATAAGAACAAACCTACAGTCCCTGTCTTGTATGCACCGCCTGTATACGGCTGTTCAGAGTATATAGGGCCTTTTTTATTTTATGTGCGGGGTTCCCCTTAATATCCATACAAGACCCAAAGGGGCTGGTAATGGGCTGGGGTAGGGGGGGGGGTCATGGGGTAGCTATGCCATTTTTCTTAAAGATTTTCATCCATATTACCGGGACCAGACATTACATTAAAGCCGCAAGCAGTTTTAAATGGCTTTTTTTTCCTTTAGAAGTGTCATTTTGTGCAGGGACAGTTCTAAACACGGGAAACACGTGGCACTTCACAGGCATACTTTAGACACCCCCCAGGTACGATATTTAAAGGAATATTTGACTTTTTTTTTTTCACTTTATGCATCATTAAAATGACTGCTCCCGGAAAACGACCGTTTTTAAAACTTATTTTTGCATTGATACATGTCCCCTGGTGCAGAACCCGGGTTCCCAAACCCTTTTTAGGACAATAACATGCATAATAGTTGTTATAATTAGCACTTTAGAATTCGAACGTTCGCATCCATTGTATTTAATAGGGTTCTAATGTTCGTTCGAACTTTCGGTCCGTTCGCGGGTTCTGGTGCGAACCGAACCCGGGGGTGTTCGGCTCATCACTATTCCAGAGTATGCATAGCATACTAGCTCATTATGAATGACTAACCTGAGATCGAAGCCCCCGCAGCAGTCCTCGGTCACCTCCGCTGTTGCCTCCATCTTGCCCCGATGTCCCGTCACGGATGTCAATGTATCGCCGCTCCGGCGCTGTGATTGGCCGGAGCGGTGATGACGTCACACGTATGCGCGCTTGGGCCGGCAAGAGCCCATTCAGAAAACCGGCAATGAAACCGGCCCGCTAGTGCGCAATGCGCGTGACGTCATCGGCACATCGATTTATAGTAAATATCTCCTTAACTATGTAGGTTAAGGAGATATTTCTTGCACCTACAGGTAAGCCTTAATCTAGGCTTACCTGTAGGTGCAAGTTGTCTAAGTGGGTTTACAACCACTTTAAAGCACATATACATTTTATGGTATTACTATGTCTCTTCTCATTTCTTTTATAATGTTTGTGTCTTCTCAGTGTATTCCGGTACCCCTCTCTCTCCTGTCTTGCTGTGTCTCCGGACACCCTTTGTATGAACAGATGTTACCAGTGCTACATAATTTATTTTGTTCCTACTTAATTACACCCTTTAATTAGCAGTCAAAACTCCATCTCCCGGGCACACACCATTCCCTGAACACTCCTTTTAAGTCAGTGACCCATTTAATTACAGATCGCTGTTTGTGTCTTGCTTCATAGACAGATACAGGATTGTGGCTCAGGATCCTAAAGCAAACAGGTAAATAGGGAAAGATTTCAGTGTGCATTGAAGTGGAAGAAGAGCATTAAATTACTTTAATGGAGTAAAAAAGGATTCAATGTTTTACCAACACACCAGCTGAATAGTCCCCATTTCCTTTTTAGATCAGCTTGATGCAAATAATCTTATCAAAATGTTTTATTGTTTTAAAAAAACAGAACACTACATCCTAAAGTTGGAGGAACAAAATTGCTACTCCATAATATTGGACTTTATATATATAGGTACGAGAGGCAAACAACCATTATAAAAAGGTACACAGTTTATACATATTCAATAAAATAACAAAGCATCCTAAAACTCCACTCTAAAGGCTATAGAGTAGCAATTTTGTGTCTCCAAATTTTGGTTTGTTGTTTAAAAAAAAAAATAACATTCCTTTTTTTTTTTGGCATATGATTAAATGTATAAAATATAGAGCTCAGAACCCAGAGTGAACCTATGGGGTTGATTTACTAAAGGCAACAAGACTGTGCACTTTGCAAATTGCAGTTGCATTCTGGAAGCACAGTTGCTCCAGAGTTTAGTAAATGAGCAGAAGCTCTGCTGACTTCCATCATCCAATCATGTGTAAGCAAAAATTCTGTTTTTTTTATTTTCCTTGCATGTGATTGGGCACTCTTTGCAAAGTGAAGTCTTACCTTATTTACTAAATAAACTCCAGAGCGACTGCACTTGCAGAGGGCACAGTCTATTTGCCTTTAGTAAATTAACCCCTATGTGTAGTATGAACAGAGCCCTGAACGAGGTAATGTGGTGCGAGGGCATCTACCATTCATCCCAAGACAATCTCCAAACAGACCCATGCATCTGTATGTACTCACATACCCCAATGAGATTTAATACCCACATCCGTGCTCAGATCAGTTGATCGCCTGGCTGGCATTTGTCAAGCTACTGGCAAATCTGCATATCCTAGTTAATAGACTTAATTTTCCCTTAACTCCTTCCTGACTCAAATCTCAGTCCACTTCCTTGCCCCTCTCTGCACAGCAATGCACATTAAGGGCTAGTTTACACGAGCATTTAACAGGCAGCGAGCAGGTGTTGTATTACCTCCTCACCACCTGTTTTATTCCCTAAATGCTGCACTACAACACCATAACCATGTGCATTGCGCACAGTAATGGGGTAGTTGCAGTGCAGCTTCATTCACCTGGGTTGCATTCGTGCATTCGGTGGGCGGTAGTGCCTGCTGAACATGACAGGAGGTATTATTCCTGCTGCTTCCGTGAAACAAAGCATTGCAGCTGCAGCATGTGTACAACCCTGGCCTTACAGAAAAGGGGAGTGGTTAGGGAGGTAAAAACGGTGTTGTTTTACCACCCCAAACTGCTAGTGTACAGGAGCCCCAAGTGCATTGGTGTGATGCAGTGCCATTCATTCTGAATAGAACCCTAGCACCCCTCCTGGCGAATGCAAATTGCAGTGCAGTGCAACAGGTGGCAACACACTAACCTGTATTGTGGTGTGCTGCCAAAATATAGAGGAATGCACTATATTTGGACAGCGCACGGCATTGCAACATTTATCAGGGTGTTTTTGTGCATTTAATAAATAAAAATTATCAAAATCCTGGAACAGTAAAAGTCCATATGATAAAACAGCGCTAAGATGGATAAATGTCCAACTACATATAAAACATTTGGGTGATGGCGTGACAGTAATAAGTCCTAAAATCTTGTGAGTGCTTCTAAGGTATGGTTTAGTAGTGCACCCTATACCTGCTCCCAATCTTCACCACACGTGAGGCAGGTGCAAACTCACCACAAAGATGAAAAAAATGGGCCTTGAAAGTTAGTAATGGTGAACTTTCTCACTTGGACTTCCGTCATCAACAGGCAGGGGGCAGCATGGGTTAAATCTATATGAGTTCACATAAAAACACAAAGAACACTAGCATAGTGTAATCCTGTTTTAATGAATAAAAGTCACCCCCATGCAGTAATCCCCTGCTACAAATGCACGTACAATCATTCAAAGTTAAATGCACATATAGTGATAGTGTAGTCACCGCTATCCACGCGACCCAATGAATGCCTGTACTGCTCAGAAAAAACGCTGAGGGAATCCTTCCTTAATGGGCCGGTTAACAGGGGAACACATCCATCAGTTCCTGGTAACAGTAACGCCATTTGTAGCCACGCCCTGACCGGTTTCGTCTCCAATTGACTTCAACAGAGGGCGTGCATTGCTATACATAGTGCAACGACTTTGCACCAATGAATTTAGCATCCGTTGCCATGCATTACCACAAATAGATGGTGTAACTTTGTCATGTGAGAGGGTGTGGGTCACCCGTTACCCCCACTTCCTGAATATGTTTCATCATCATAGCATTTATAACAGAAAAGTTCAATTTTCTGGTACAGCCAAATATGCTGTTACCGGATCATTATATAAAACCACATACTTTACATGAGTGGATAGCACATTGCCAAATTCACATTTTTTGGGGGGGGGTAAAAATAAACTTTTTATGCTATGAATTAAAAAAATGTTTTTCTTTAAAGCTCCATTGCCTAACTTCTAGCCAAGGGTCACATATTTCCTTACTACCAGAAGTAATATACAGTAGGTGTTTCATTTGAATAGAGCCTGCACTATTGTTATTAACGTGATAAACCCTTCTGGTAAAATTGATGTAGTGCTACTCCTGGAATTACTGTCCAGGTCTTCCCAACTTTTGCCCCGCAGCCAGGCACACAACAGGCTCATTCACTCCTTCTCCAAGGACCAGTCTAGGGGAAGTTGTTTTTGTGGACAGAGCTCTTCAGAACACCAGCTGGTGTTCCGTTTAATAGGTCAACAGCTGACTATAATAAGCCACCAGAGGTGTAGCTAAAGCACAAGGTCCCCAAGATCTTGCAATGTCTGTACTCACAAGGCCCAAGTACAAGCGTTGCCATCCAGTGATACCAGACAGATCGATGGCAGACAGCTCCCCTCAGTCAGCTTTTCCCAAGCACCTGGGTCTCACCATTCCTCCTTCAGGTCGCTCACCTGAGGCCTCTGCACTGCAGCCTGTGCCTAAGAGGGCAGCGTGCCCGGGACAAGACCCAGAGCTCTGTGTGCTCCAAGAATAAATACAGTCTCCCTGCATGCCTTCAGAGCCTGCCTCTCTGGGATAGGTTGGGGCTGTATCAATATTCATGCTGCTATCTGCATAGCTCCACACCTATCATCCAGAGACTTCTCAACTTTCCTGGATACAGAGGGAGATATACAGCAGACTGGCAGCAGCAGAGCACACAGGTCAGACCTAACTAAACAATCACAGCTCCCTGGATACAGTGAGCCAAACTATGCTTTTGCTTATACAAAATTTAGGCCCTACAGTGTGACAACCAAAATGACCTATCAAAAACACATTCTAACACTTATCTAACTATCATAGCACCTACCTAGGAGGGTGCTACATCTATAAGACATAAGCAGAAAAAGTTGAAAACATTTACATCCACTAACAAAAATTAATATAAACATATTTAGTGTATCTCTGCAGTACAAAGACATTTCCATGTGTGTTATCGCTTTAAAGGCCGTGAAAGTACAGAAAATGCATGTTGATCTGCAAGAAATGCACCTAACTACTAAGTCCTGTTGTGGGTTGTCAACAGTATTTTTATTGACCTAGTGGTGTTGGCCCTACCTACTTTTTTTTTTTTAACTAAACTTCTTAATCAATCCTACTGTTTTAATTTACCCAACTTAGAGACTAATACTTCTGTAGTCAAAGATATAAACAAATAGGGGAGGAGCTGATTGGACTTCTTAAGATAACACAGGACCCAGGAAAGCTTCAGATTTCTGACATAATTATAATGCACTTATATAACAATGAGGTTGATTTACTAAAGGCAAATATACTGTGCACTACAATTACACTTTGAAGTGCACTTTAACCTCCCTAGCGGTAATCCCGAGCGTGACTTGGGGTTGTTTTTTTATGCTAGGATCGGTAACCCCGAGTCACGCTCGGGGTAGACATTGCAGAGCTCGCAGCGGAGTTTCCTTACCTTCTCCTGGCGATCCAGCGATGATGTCCTCTGCTGTGATCGCCAGCGAGATCTCCGGCGAGTGTCGGCACTTTCGACCCCATCTGACTTCCTAGTTCCGTTCCCTGCGAGCCGCAGCGGCGCAAGGGAGCGGAACTGGGCGGCAAATTCAAAAAGGTAAACACATAGTATACATACAGTATACTGTAATCTTACTGATTACAGTACTGTATGTAATAATTACACACACCCTTTGTCCCTAGTGGTCTGCCCAGTGTCCTGCATGCACTTTTATATAATAAAAACTTTTCTTTCTGCCTGGAAACTGGGGATTGTCCATAGCAACTAAAAAGTGTCCCTTTATATCAAAAGTGGTTTTAGACCAACTAGAAAGCAGCGATAATAAATTAGAATCACTCGCAGAATTGAGCGATAGCGATTTGTGGGGAAATTCGTCATCAAACACTAAATCTAATGACAGCGACAATTCTGCAACTGAGCAAATTTCAGTGTTTTTGATTACATTATTGAATAATTTTTATTATAATTAGATTACTATTTTTTATAATTATTTATAGTTATTTATTATATTATAATTTATAATTTTGTGTTTCATATTTATCATACCCGGGATGTTTACTAGACTCTGGTTTGCTCAGGTTTAAGTAAGTAATTACTAAGAATCGCAGGCCTATAATACATAACACCAAATTTTCATGCAAAATAATTGTACCGCTTTTGGTACATAATTCCAGAAAGAATCATACCGCCAGGGAGGTTAAAGTGTAAGTTCACCTTTACAGAAAAATCTGTAAGGTGAACTTACACAGGTCTCCCTCCTCATCCCCCCCAGTCCTGCTGACCTGTACCACCATAATCGCTGGTTCTAAGCCTCGGTTTATCTCGGAGCGTGGGGCTTAAAAATCCTCTCTCGAGTCTCATGTGTGCTCCATAGCTGACAGGACGGGCTATGCAGGTGCTGATTGGTCAGCGCCGCCCATGTGGCGGCGCTGACTAATTAGAATGCTCCAAAACGTCCCCATGTTTGTTATTTAAAAAACAAACAAAAAACGTTCCTTTACAATCACTTTAATGCCGCATACACACGATCGGAATTTCCGACAATAAATGTTCGATGGAAGCTTTTGGTCAGATATTGCGACCGTGTGTAGGCTCCATTGAACATTTGCTGTCGGAATTTCCAACAACAAATGTTGGAGAGCTGGTTCTCAAATTTTTCTGTCTGCAAAATTTATTGTCGGAAATTCCGACTGTGTGTATCCAATTCCGACGCACAAAAATCCTACTCATGCTCGGAATCAATTTGACACATGCTCGAAATCATTGAACTTCATTTTTCTCGGCTCGTCGTAGTGTTGTACGTCACCACATTCTTGACGTTCGGAATTTCCGAGCAACATTTGTGTGACCGTGTGTATGCAATACAAGTTTGAGCCAAAATCCGTTGGAAAAAAACCCCCACGGTTTTGTGGTCAGAATGTCCGATCGTGTGTACGCGGCATTAGGCTTAAAGCGGTTGTATACCACAAAACTTTTTTTTTTTTTTGTCAACCTGCAAGGCAAAGGTATAATGAGCTAGTATGACTAGCATACTAGCTCATTATCAATCACTTACCTTAGATCGAAGCCCCCGCAGCGGTCCTCGGACACGTCCTCCGTCGAATCCATGATACCCGGAGTGACTTCCGGGTATCGCCGCTCCGGCGCTGTGATTGGCCGGAGCGGCGATGACGTCACTCCCACACATGTGCGGGGAACAGCACGATCCCCGCGCATGCGCGAATTTCCGGCAGTGTCCGGCAGGCTCCCATTCAAGAGCCGCCGCGCTCAGTGCGCCTGCGCCGTTATCTACGGCGCGCATGCGCTGTAGATAGCGGTACAGTCTTTTTTGCAAATATCTCAGAGACTGTGTAGGTCTCGGAGATATTGCAAGCACTTACAGGTAAGCCTTAATGTAGGCTTACCTGTAGGTGCTTGTACAAATTATGGGTATACAACCACTTTAAAGATTAAGTGCAGCCAAAATAAAAAACTCAAAAATCTGTACAGGGACACAACGTACAGTGAGTAGGATGTGTCCCTTGTGCTGATACCTCTTCTGTTAGGTGAAATCTTCCACCCCCCTGCTGCCGTGATCTTCTGATGGGGTGGGGGGGGGGTTAACAGAACTGTGGAAACAGTCACAGGCTCTCATAAAGGATGCCCAACTATGCCCGTCCTTTCCACCCAGCTGCTCTATTCAAAGAAGCCATACTACAGCTAGGAACCGTTCAGTATGTGTCAATGAACGTATCAAGCCTGCACTTATGCCACCATAGGAAGTGGCTTGCTATGACTTATGCCACCCTTTGGCTTGCTATGATGGCACATGCAGAAGAAGAGGAGCCAAGAGTGCTGGCAGGGACCCCAGGTGAGGGGGTAAGGGGCTTCTCTGTGCAATACCATTGCACAGAGAATGTAAGTAGTAAAATTCTACGGAAAAAAACAACAACTTTACAACTGCTTTAAGTTTATCACTTTTACATGTATAATACTTCCAAAATAAATATGATTATCTTAAAAGTCTACAGTATGATCTGCATTTTTTTTAATTTGAAAAAAATACTTTTTGCATTCTAGGGGTGGACAAACCCAATACATATTTCAGGAGCTAATTAATAAATTCTTGAGAATATTCTCCAAATTTGTACTTGCGTTCAAAGATAATACAAAAATAAATCAGTACACACATATAAGGATAATCGGAGGTATGATAAATGTTGGTTTGACAGTTCTTTTATCAGTAATGTTAGTGCATATGGAAATTCATTCAGGAGGGCTTGTTTCAAAATAAGAAATATAAAAATCACTGTTTTAATATTGCTGTTAGGAAATACATTTCTTATCGGATAATTTGGAAATGTATACATACTCCCATTTCAAAATATTAATATTTGAAGTAGAGTGTTTCAACAAGTACCGTATATACTCAAGTATAAGCCGACCCAAATATAAGCCGAGGCACCTAATCTTACCACAAAAAAATGGGAAATCTTATTGACTCGAGTATAAGCCTAGGGTGTCCATTTGCATGCTTCTCTGTGCCTTACTTTTCCTCACTGTGTCCATGTGCATGCCTCACTGTGTCCATGCCTCACTTTGCCTCGCTGTGTCCATGTCCATGTCTCACTGTGTCCATGCCTCACTGTGTCCATGCCTCACTGTGCCCATGTTTCACTGAGCCCATGCCTCACTGTGCCCATGCCTCACTGTGCCCATGCCTCACTGTGCCCATGCCTCACTGTGCCCATGACTAGACTGACGTTTAACATGGGAGTCTATAGAAGGGGTGCCGGATTTGAAAAATCGGTGCTCCCCGGACGTAGGTCCCCCGGACAACAACCTTTGCACACTTGTAGAGGAAGAGTGGGGCTACATGTGTGCCAAGTTTGGGGTCCAGGGGACCTATGGCCGGTTGGTACCCAAAGTCCGGGAGATCAGGCGCAAAAAGGTGACTCGAGTATAAGCCGAGGGGGGCATTTTCAGCAAAAAAAAATGTGCTGAAAAACTCGGCTTATACTCGAGTAAATATGGTAGTTTAAAATGGTTCTAAAGGCAGGACATTTTCTACCCTAATGTATTCCCTGTATTAAGGTACAAAATGTATTTGTATTGACCCCTCAACTCTATTTATACTTACCTAAGTTCTTTCTCAATCCAGCTCTGTGCCCATCTGCAGTGCCTTCCTCTTTTTTTCTCTGCTCAGAAAGGACAAGAAAGGACATAGAGTTTCCCTGCTGTCAGAATACAAGAGCGCAATGGGAACATTTGAATGTGTGGATGGGGGGATTTCAATTATGATACATGCATGTAAATGCATTTTGACCTCATGGAAGGGAATGCTCTGTCCTTTTTCCCAAATGAAAGCTATAGTTTGTTTTTCTGCCAAGGGGCATATCAATAATTTGTAAGAAGACAGATAATGCAAGCTTCCACTGTCAATAATAAGCAAGGCAAGGCAAGTTGGCTTCTGGGATTTGTCTATCCCTGATGTTTTATATTTTTGTGCTGGTCTTTGGCATGTTTTCATAAACATGTTTACAGCATGATAGTGCCCAATTTAATGCCACTAAAAGTCCCCTTTTTAATATTTATTTATTAATTACAGTAATTGATATAGCAGTAATGTGTGCAGATCTTTACATGCTACTCATGCACATCAGTCCCTTCCTTCAAGGAGCTTACAATCTAAAGTTCCTATTTCACATGCACACCCATACTAGGGCCAATTTTAGACAGGGGCCAGTTATCCTTCCAGCATTTCTTTGGAGTGTGGGAGGAAACCGGACTACCTGGAAGAAATCCACTCAAGCACAGGGAGAAAATTCAAACTCCATACAGAGAATGTCCTAGCCAGGATACACTGAATACTGTTATACTCTCACCTAAATATATTATGGTACAACAATTTTGTTTCTGTAGTTAATTTCTCAAATAAGTGTTCTTCATTTATGAGTTGTATTATGATCATTCATTTTACTTTGTACATTTATTTGGCAGATTTTTTCAGTTTAGTTGGGAGATTTCCATCTTTATACATTCATATCAATGTGATTTATTTTTTATTTTTATTAAAGTATTCCAATTGTTATTCTTCACCAGACAACATATCACTGCTAAGGTTGAATGATTTGCTAAACCAAGAATCTTGGACTGGTTGTAAAGCTATCATTTAAAACAGTGCCCCTCTACATTAGTTTCCAGTTAATGGATTAAAATACTTGTAAAATTGTAATCCAAAATGCTCCTTTAAGGTTGTAACTATAGCAATAGCAGATCCTGCGACTGCTAAGGGGATCAGAGCTGACTGGCTACACAGTGAGATCTAAAGCACCGCTTCCCCTGATTGACAGTCTCAGGAGATTTGGAGTGAAATCTGGTAATGTGACTTCTGTGCTGCTCAATGTTCCCCTTGCTGGAGGCTCTGACATGAGAAAATAAAACCAGGCTTCTACCAAGATGGCTACCTCCACACAGGGAACAACTGCAGAACAAGGCATGACGTCAATGGGAGCCAAATCATTTCTGGAAATTTTCTAGCATGTATCCGGGTATGATTCCAATGGGGGGGGGGGGGTGGTTACACAATCCTAACCCTCCTCACCTGCCCTGCCAAGCCCAATGCTTGGAAAAGGGAGTTTGGGTGTTGTTTTTTCTAAAGGGCCTATCTCCAGCTGCCTTGTTACATGGCCAGGGATTCCTGGCCAGCAAATAAACTGGGTTGGATGACACCACTAGTTGCTAAGGACTTCCTTAATAATTGTGACAGCAGAAGAAGAAGCTGTCAGATATAGTGGTGGGAGACAAAACTGCTGAATGGGCTGAAAATCTGATGTTTCGACAAAAGCCCTAACAAGCAAAGTTTAGTCTCAACTAATGGTTGGACCAAACCAAGAGCCCATCTCTAATGGTAAATCTTTGATAAGGAAAAGATCAGCTATGAGCAAACCATTTTCGGGCATGGCTTTTAGAGTTCATGTCCTCTTTACATGCTTTGCTATGGGGCCCCATCACACATAATTACGGCCCTGCTCCACAATATATTTAACCATGCAAAGGGACTAAATTATATTTGTGTGCACATTTATACCCTTCACACTACTTTAGTAAAGATTATGTTATCATATAACATTCTTTATTTATGAACGAGTTTTAATTGTTGCTCATTTTATACTCTGCCATGAAGCCCCAGGGTTTTCAGTGGATTAATGTAACTATATTACTCGCATGTGCATATGCTGAACAATAACGTTGTTTTCATCCTGTGGTGTGCGACTCCGGAACTATGTTTTCGGATAAATATATATCTTTAGACTTGTTGGTCCGTGACAACTAATTAGCACATCCTGAAAGTTGGGTTCATATGTTGTGATTGCAAACAGCTCAGATGTAAAGGACAAGATTTTTATAGTGCCATTATCATGCTACAGCCAATAAAGTTCATTGTGTTGTACAATTACACATAATGACTAAATTCTAAGATTTACCCCTTTAATATGGTGCTATTAACTAAACAACTCACATGTCTTCAGGAACAACAAAACTTTATGTGAAAAGCAGAAATACCGCATTTATGCATCCCTCTCATTATCTCTTTTTTTCTAGTAGAGAACTTCTTCCAGACAGAAAAATTTAAAGGTGAAGTTTAGGTATGAATTTTATTGCACAGCTGCATTGGTCCAGCTTAATGTCTAGTACAGACGATGAGAAAAATTGGTCGAAAAAAAAGCTTTTGAAGCAATCGTATGATAATCTGATCGTTAAGACCCCTTTCACACTGAGACAGTTTTCAGGCGTTTTAGCGCTAGAAATAGCACCTGTAAAGCGCCTGAAAACTGCCTCCCATTCGTTGCAATGGGTGCACTTGCGGGATGTTAGAAAAAGTCCTGCAAGCAGCATCTTTAGGGCGGTTTGAGAGTGCTGTATACAGCGCTCCCAAAATGCCCCTGCCCATTGCAATGAATGGGCAGTGCTTCCGAAGTGCCTGAAAAGTGCTTTTGAAGCACCGCAACATGGACGTTTTTCACCCTTTTTTGGGGTTAAAAGCGCCCCGATAGCGGCCGAAAAGCGCCGCTTAAACGGTGGTAAAACATCACTAAAACGAGCCGTGCCTTACCGCAAACGCACAGGCGGCCCCAGTGTTAAAAGGGTCTAATAAACAACTTTTGAGGGCCAATTACGACAGTTCATGCAAACTTATCCGAAGGGAAAATGTTTCTTGTACGATACCAGAACAAACTATTTTTGTTTAAGCAGTACAGCATTCATTCGAAATGAATCAGAAGACAAAGACCACGCATGCTTGGAAACAAAATAATACATTACCATACAATACATTACATAACTTCCGAGGTTGTATTCTATCGTACGAGAATTTTTGTAACTTTAGTAACCTCATCCAATCCAATCTTGTCCGAGAATGCCTTGTATTCTTAGAAAAAAATACTTTGAATGGTGGCAGTGCTGCATGAACAACCCTTTGTGGTTACTGGTTATCTGCTCAGCACAGGACCTGGAAGTCTGCTGCTATTCTGTAGTAACAGCAACTACTACCATGATTTGCAGCTTCCACAAGGAGTGTGGAACCAAAGTAACAATGCAATAAAATTCATACAGTTAATTTAGTTATAGAGAGCACAAATGTTGATTTGTAAAGGATCTGTACTCACAGAGATCTCCAGCAGTCTCAGGTAACGTGTCCTGAGTCTATGACTGTCTTCTAAGGTATGCCCCCAATTTCCAATATCCCTTATGACATGTTTGCAGTCTCTGATCATCTCCTGATGTATGTCTGAGAGCCTCTGACAATTTTCTGCAGTATTAAATTTTTTGAATATTATGTGTGGTTCCATAGGCATGCACACAGGGTGTGCCAGGTGTGCCTGGGCACACCCTAATCACCCTGTATGGCACAGATTCCCCCTGTTGAAACCCTTATTATTTCACCAAAGCCCCCTTAGGGGCTCCTAAAAAAATAATAATTCTAAGTTGTAAAAAATAATAGCAAATAAAATAATACCAATAAAAACTACTGACACTATCCACTACCCTACTGACACCAATGGGGGCACTCAAGTCTCCACATTGGCTCACTGACTGTGATTGACAGGGGAGGGAGCCAATGGCTCCTGCTGCTGTGTGAGTCACCGGAAGAGAGAGACCCAGGAAAACCGAAGCTTTCATGCACATCGCTGGTTCAAGATGAGGCTCAGGTAAGTATAAGGGGGGTTGGGGGTGGGGAAGCTGCACCCAAAAAGGTCTTTACTTTAACGCATATAATGCATTAAGGTAAAAAAATAACTTTTGCAGTTAAAACCACTTTAAATGAATTAATGTTGACAGACAAAAAGTCAGGCACTGTGACCGTACATATGTGTTTTGTTATTTTTTATTTAAAAATATTAACTAAAATATATATTACCTCCTTAAATGGAATAAAGAGTTCAGTAGGTTAGTACAGTATATCACATCTCTGTCAAATGTTGACAATTGTAAGAGAATAGTTGAAAAAAGTGGAAAGATAGCTCTGGGCCCGTAGGTTTATTTTGCTGTTATTGTTATCTTAAGGCATTAATGTTGGTGTCAGGGGTACAGATCAAGAAATAGCCAACACGTTTTGAGGGTCTACATGCCCTCTTCATCAGGGCTTAACCAACAACCAAGTGAACAAACCAGTAGTGATTGAACTTGACCTATAATGGTATTTATTTCAGTGTAAGTTGAAAGCACAGGCCTATTCAGCAGCTTGTTTGGCAATTGTAAGAGTATGGCTGACACTTATGTAGCGGGTATGTACTTTCCCGGGTGTAAATTTGAATTTGGAAGTGACACCAGTGATGTGTGATTCACTCCGGCCCATTGAGTGGCGCTGTCGCCCTGGGTTGGGTTGGATTATCGCTGTGTGCCGTCCTCCTTTTTGTCCTCCCTCGGCAGCGGTATGGTGGGGCAGGGAACCCGCCGTGCTTGCTGGGAGAGGGTATAAAGGAGGCCGGCCATCTTGGTCACGGGGTCGAAGTCCCAGGCACCTTCAGCTTGCGGACGGTGGGTCGTGTCGCTCCTATGGGTGGCCTAGGCCCAGAGGACAGCGGAGGTCGAGTTCCATCCCAGGCACCTTTAGCCTGGGGTGAGGTACTTAGATGGAGGTCCGGAGCTCAGTGCCCAACACTGGGTTCCGTGAGGGAAGGAGATCCTAGGGTGCCCAGGGATTGGGTACCCGAATCCGGAAGGCGCAATGGACCGGCGGGAGCTCCTCATTTGAAGACCTGGTGCAGCATATTGCCGGTGACAAGTGAGTCTCTTGTCGGAGACCGCCTGGAAGGAAATCTACCCTCGTGCGGAGACCAGGACACACTTCTAGGAAGGGAAGTGGCAGCTTACATTGTGTCTGGGCCTGTTCGCATCCACACCTCCTTTTCTGTTCTGTTCTATCAAGGGAGTTCAACTGTTTGTGTTCAGACAAGGAGAATAAAGGAGTGTTGAACTTTAATGGTGTGGAGCTCATTTCTAATGGACGTGGTTTGCGGTGACTCTTGGAGGGAGGATCCAGATGCACAGCACTGACCCGAAGGTAATACAGAACTGTTGCTTATACCGCACTAACATCTGTGGTGGAAGCCAGGCGTGGTGTCCCCGCTCCCTCCCCTCTAAGGTACCCCTAGACAAGAGAAAGACGAAACAAAGAGGGGAGTGAGGTGGGCGCTACACTTATTTAAGCTTTAAAATGGCTTTAACACAAATGGGGAAACTTTTAAATGAGAACTTCAGTCAGGATATACAGTACATAACTTAACTCACATAATATGAGTCTGTGATGTGGGCACTTGCTGGCTCTTGTTCTGCTTGTGGGCAGCAGTGCCGGGATCAGCACCAAAAACTGATTGGACAGAGAAGGTCCAACAGAGAGAATAAATCTACCTTACTCCAAATAAAATCAGAGAAGTCTGCTTAGCTAGAGCTATTCTTGGATGATTAAACTTATTTCAATGACAAGATTATAAATCCATACGTTTAAGTGTTGCCACTTACAGGAAAGGTAAGTATTGATCATGTCACAAAGACAAGAAAAGGGCTTCCCTGAACCAGAGGTTATGTCCTACATTTAAATGAATGTTTCAGTCTATTCTGGTCTCCCACTTGAAAATAAATGCAATTCTCTGGATTTATGATAAGATCATCACTCACACTGTCACTTTGCCTTACATCACTTACACTGAAATGGGGATCTCTGTAATCGACTTGTGAATGTGATTCCTGAAAGCTGCAGAAGACAGTACGAGGAAAGCATGATATGGAAATACCAATTTTGATAATGTAAAGCATTTTCCATAGCTTGCTCTTATATAAACATATCTCTCGTGAGGGGATTCACTGTATATCCCTTTAGAAGTAAATTAAGGTTGGGCAGAATACAGCGTCACTCACCCTACTGCGATTTCTAATTCATAGCTCTAGATTGGAAAATCTTCTTCTGAAGTCCATAATGTTTTTTGAAACCTTAAACAAAGAGGGCAGAGGCAGTGAACTCACAGCTTTCACACCCATTTAGTTTATCCATAAATCTCTGAGACTCTTTGAGAACTATACATCCTCCCTCTACTTTCACACTTGAGTGCTTCTGGTTTTAACTCCTAAATCTTGCAAGTTTGACCAGTGGTACAAATAATGAGCAATGGTCAACAAATAGCTCATACAATAAATTTTTTTTAGAAATAACATAAGATCTTCAGATGGAAATAGAATAGAAGGCTTAGGTAACCTAGATGTGTGATTACTAGAAATGCAGTCATTAAAGCCCAAAAGAACTTTAAGTTTATATCAGCTAAATACATTCTAAGAGAATCAAAACAAAAGTGCAACATCTTACACTTTATAAGTCAGAGCCTGAGTGGAGATGCCCGACCTCTGCTCTCTGTATGGAAACAGTAGTCTCTCTGTAGAGGTATGACATAACTCCTACTAACTCAAAGCTAGAGCTATCCATTTAGCAGGGAGCATAAGCTTAGCTCATTACAAAGCTATAGGTCTGACTTAGCAGGCAGTGTGTCGTACGTCATAGAGACTAATCTTCTCTTCAGTATGCTAGCAGAGGACAGGCTTTTCTACTTAGGCTATGGCTGTTCAAAGCAAAAGACTTTGCACACCTTTGTTTTGATGAGCCTGGAATGTATTCAGCTGACTTAAAGCGGGGTTCACACAAAAATGAAACCTTCGCTGTCCGGATTCCTCCCCCCTCTGGTGTCACATTTGGCACCTTTCAGGGGGGAGGGGGGAGCAGATACCTGTCCAAGACAGGTATTTGCAGCAACTTCTGGGCATAGACCCCCGCATTATCTGCAGGAGTCTACGCCACATCTGGCGCCCCCCCACCCCGCTGTCTTCTGGGAGACACATGGGTCCCAGAAGACAGCAGGGACCAGTGGCATTGCGCAGCGCGAGTCGCGCATGCGCAGTAGGGAACCAGGAAGTTAAGCCACAAGGCTTCACTTTCTGATTCCCTTAACAAAGATGGCAGCGGCAGCATCCGAGAGCCGAACGGTAGATCAGCTTTGGGTGCCGACATCGCGGGCGCGCTGGACAGGTAAGTGTCCTTATTTTAAAAGTCAGCAGCTGCAGTATTTGTAGCTGCTGACTCTTAAAAAAATAAAAATTTGGCGGACCTCCGCTTTAAACTAAAAGTTCAAATATGCTTTAGGCTTCAAATGTATTACTGCACAGTTTACTTGAATCTCTGTAATTCATTGTATCCACAGAACACACAGACCACTTCACATGGTTAATAGGAGGGCACAAGAAGTTTTCTTCATATATTGAAAATCTTTTTTTTTTTTATGCTACTTGCATCTGCAATCACAGTCAAACTTACAAGACTGGTCTGAATCTAGTTTGGGTCTGTTAAAAATACATTTCTACTCAAGCTTTCTTCAAAAGACTTGGGTGGACTGATGTTCTATAGCAATACATGAATAAAAGAAAAAAAAAAACTGAAGCTCTGGTTAGGTGGAATGTTCCTTTTGTATGCATTTAAAAGCTTCAGAGGGTTAGAATGTACCTTTAAAAAACTCCTCTAAATATTGTGGTCTGCTTCAAAAAACGTATTTATGGTTAATCATCTACAGAAAAACATAATTTTTAACTATATTATGTCGGTGTTTCGCATTCCAATGTCCTGAATAACTACAACAAATTGTGAAAACATCTCCCCAAGCATTGGGATAGATGCAGTGCCTTCAATTATTCTCTTCTGGCGGAGCAGATTGTACACAAACTACCTGTTCTTATTTCCAAGAAGTATGTTTCCAGTAGCATTGTTAAGATGTCTCAAATAGTGGTGTTGCAACACATGTTCTCTGGGTCTTTAGCCTGTGACACTAAGACCATTTGGCATATTTATCTGGATTCAGTATTTTTCATTACTGCTGTAAAGTATTCTCTGTGAGATGCATGTCATGCCATCATTTGCTCTTCAAAGACCCCTGGATAACAGTAATGTTTCTGGAAATCTAGAGCTTCCTTGTCTTACTTCAACCTTAATTCACCAACGTAGTGGTGTCTGGAGACTAGTATGAGGATTTCCCCCCAGGATTCCCCTTAGTTCTGACATATTATATAACCACAAGATGAAGACAGTAGCTTTGCAGAGAGCGTACCCACAGCATGCTGCATAGCAAATTCTGAAGCCTCTTGTACACAGGGCCGCCATCAGGAATTTTGGGGCCCCTTACACAGCTTCAGGCATGGGCCCCCTGGAGCAGAGGAGAACCGGGGGGTTGCTCTGCCGCCGCAAATTGAGAAGTGGGGGCGGCTGCGAATTGAGAAGCGGGGGGTGCCACAAATTGAGAAGCGGGGGGGGGGGGGGTGCTGCCGCCGCAAATTGTTAAGGTCGGGGGGGCTTTGGGTGCTGACGAACAAAGAAAGAACAAAAAAAAAGGGGGGTTGCCATCCGGGGGCCCTGGGGACCTCTGGGCCCCTTGCAAAAAAAATATATATATTTTTATAAAAAAACAAATACGGGGGTTGCCATCCGTGGCCCTGGGGACCTCCAGGCCTCTGGGGACCTCTGGGCCCCTTACAAAAAATAAATAAAAATAAATAACAAAATAAATAAATAAATAATTTTTATTTATTTTTTTATAAAAAATACATAAAAAAGGGGGTTACCACCCATGGCCCTGGGGACATCCAGGCCTCTGGGGACCTCTGGGCCCCTTACAAAAAAAAAATGTTTTATAAAAAAAAATTAAAAAAAAATATGTTTATAAAAAAAAGGGGGGGTTGCCATCCGGGGCCCTGGGGACCTCCAGGCTTCTGGGGCTCCAGGGACCTCTGGGCCCCTTACAAAAAATAAATAAAAAATATTATTTATTTTTTATAAAAAATACATAAAAAAGGGGGGTTACCATCCGGGGCCCTGGGGACCTCCAGGCCCCTGGGGACCTCTGGGCCCCTTGCAAAAAAAAAAGAAGGGGGGTTGCCATTCGGGCCCCTGGGGACCTCCGGGCCCCTTACAGGTGTACTGCCTGTACCCCCCTGATGGTGGCCCTGCTTGTACACACGACCGGTTTTCTCGGCAAGAAACGACAAGAAAACTGTTGGGAGAGCTTTTTTGCCGAGAAAACCGCCCGTGTGTATGGTTTCTCGTCGAGAAAACTGTTGTGAATCTCGACGAGAAAAAAAGAAAACCTGCTTTCTTTTTTCTCGTTGGGAGTCTCAGTTTTCTCGCCGTGATTCTCGTCAGACTGTTTTTGGCCGAGAAAACTGCTTGTGTGTATGCTTTTCCGAGTCTTCAAAAACCGCTCATGGTCAGAATCAAGTATGAGATGGGAGCGCACCTTCTTGTAAAACTAGGGTTCGTAATGGAGATAGCACATTCGTCACGCTGTAACGAACTGAAAGCACGAAGACTGAAAAGCGCAAATCGTCTCTCTCACTAAACTTTTACTAACACGCAGTAACACGAGATTAGCAAAAGCAGCCCAAGGGGTGGCGCCATGAGAATGGAACTTCCCCTTTATACTGCCGTTGTACGTGTTGTACGTCACCGCGCTTTAGACCGACTTGATTTTGGATTGACAGTGTGTATGCAAGGAAAGCTTGACAAGAATCTCATCAAGCTTGACAAGAAACCCGTCGAGAAAAACTAATTTTTTTTGCGGCGAGATTCTCGGCCGTGTATACTAGGCTTTAGAGGGGATATAGTATTATGTTCCTAGCTTTATGGTCATATCAGGATGTTTCTAGCTTTATGGTCATATCAGGATGTTCCTAGCTTTATGGTCATATCAGGATGTTTCTAGCTTTATGGTCATATCAGGATGTTCCTAGCTTTATGGTCATATCAGGATGTTCCTAGCTTTATGGTAATATCAGGGTGTTCCTAGCTTTATGGTAATATCAGGATGTTCCTAGCTTTATGGTACTATCAGAATGTTCCTAGCTTTATGGTAATATCAGGATGTTCCTAGTTTTATGGTAATATCAGGGTGTTCCTAGCTTTATGATAATATCAGGGTGTTCCTAGCTTTATGGTCATATCAGGATGTTCCTAGCTTTATGGTCATATCAGGGTGTTCCTAGCTTTATGGTACTATCAGGATGTTCCTAGCTTTATGGTAATATCAGGATGTTCCTAGCTTAATGGTACTATCAGGATGTTCCTAGCTTTATGGTAATATCAGGGTGTTCCTAGCTTTATGGTTGTGTTGCGTTTGTTAAAAATATGATTTTTATTATATTACTCAGACATAGGATACATGGGACAATTTTACAATAGTGAGTTGGTCAGATTACTGTCAGTCTTTTTGGTTTGAGTAGATTTCTCAAACAAATGCTGTTTTCATACAATGGGGTTAGATACCATTGTTGTATTCATGTCTATAGCTACAGTAAACAAGTAAGACATTACTTGTTTGAGATTTCTTTCAGCTCTTAAACTGAAAGAATGGCAGTTAGATTACTGACAGATTTGGTTTAAGTAGACAATAGGTAGATAGCATTGTTGTATTCAACAGTCCATTGTTGAATACAGCTACAGTAAACAGGTATGTTTTCTGTTGTTTGGTAACTCAGCCTGACACATAAAAGCAGGCATAAGCTAGGACACACAGACACACATCATGTTGCTGTAAGATCAGGAGAAGCCACTCATCATAAGAAGAAGATGCCTGGTCACCAGGAATGGAGATCATGAACATAGAGTAATCGAAGTTAAGTAACCTTTAAATGTATTTGTACTGTTATAGACCATAGGCTGTTCATTTGCTAGGCATTTTGCTTGTTATAGAGATCTGCCAGTCTTGCATTGTATTCCTAAGATTGTAATAATTTTGTATGTACAGCATCTTTGTATAGTAAAAGCACATTTACACAATGCAGAAGTCTCAGCTTCCTTGTTATACCACAGAGTAACCTTGCTAGATAGACGCAAGCAAAACAATGGTCAAATCAGCTTTATGATAATATCAGCGTGTTCCTAGCTTTATGGTAATATCAGGGTGTTCCTAGCATTTATGGTAATATCAGGATGTTCCTAGCTTTATGGTACTATCAGGATGTTCCTAGCTTTATGGTACTATCAGGATGTTTCTAGCTTTACGGTAATATCAGGATGTTCCTAGCTTTATGGTAATATCAGGGTGTTCCTAGCTTTATGGTAATATAAGGGTGTTCCTAGCTTTATGGTAATATCAGGATGTTCCTAGCTTTATGGTCATATCAGGGTGTTCCTAGCTTTATGGTACTATCAGGATGTTCCTAGCTTTATGGTAATATCAGGATGTTCCTAGCTTTATGGTAATATCAGGTAGGGGTGCAACGGATCAAAAAACTCACGGATCGGATCGATCCTCGGATCAGAGCCACGGATCGGATCATTTTCGGATCGGCAAAAAAAGAAAAAACTTACTAATATCCACGTCATCCCCCCCCCCACTGTAATATCCACAATCTCCCCTTGTAATATCCACAATCTCCCCCAGCAATATCCACAATCTCCCCCAGCAATATCCACAATCTCCCCCAGCAATATCCACAATCTCCCCCAGTAATATCCACAATCTCCACCAGCAATATCCACAATCTCCCCCAGCAATATCCACAATCTCCCCCAGCAATATCCACAATCTCCCCCAGCAATATCCACAATCTCCCCCAGTAATATCCACAATCTCCCCCCAGTAATATCCACAATATCCCCACTGTAATGGGCATCTCCCCCACTTACTTTAGACTCTCCCGCCGGCCAGTTCAGATCCACGAGCAGCGAGGGGTGATGACGTCAGCGCGCACAAGGCAGCCGCCGCCGGGTGTACCAAGATGGCCGCGGCTCCGGAGCTAGGCCGAAGCCGCGGCCTTTCCTAAGGCTGAGGCCGCGGGGTCGCTCCGCGGATCGAGTGGTGATCCGATCTGAACAGGGTGACCCGTTCGGATCACGGATCACCGCTGATCCGTTGCAGCCCTAATATCAGGATGTTTCTAGCTTTATGGTACTATCAGGATGTTCCTAGCTTTATGGTAATTTCAGAATGTTCCTAGCTTTATGGTACTATCAGAATGTTCCTAGCTTTATGGTAATATCAGGATGTTCCTAGCTTTATGGTAATATCAGAATGTTCCTAGCTTCATGGTAATATCATGATGTTCCTAGCTTTATGGTAATATCAGAATGTTCCTAGCTTTATGGTACTATCAGAATGTTCCTAGCTTTATGGTAATATCAGGATGTTCCTAGCTTTATGGTAATATCAGGATGTTCCTAGCTTTATGGTAATATCAGGATGTTCCTAGCTTTATGGTACTATCAGGATGTTCCTAGCTTTATGGTACTATCAGGATGTTCCTAGCTTTATGGTAATATCAGAATGTTCCTAGCTTTATGGTACTATCAGAATGTTCCTAGCTTTATGGTACTATCAGAATGTTCCTAGCTTTATGGTAATATCAGGATGTTCCTAGCTTTATGGTAATATCAGGATGTTCCTAGCTTTATGGTACTATCAGGATGTTCCTAGCTTTATGGTAATATCAGGATGTTCCTAGCTTTATGGTACTATCAGGATGTTCCTAGCTTTATGGTACTATCAGGATGTTCCTAGCTTTATGGTAATATCAGAATGTTCCTAGCTTTATGGTACTATCAGAATGTTCCTAGCTTTATGGTACTATCAGAATGTTCCTAGCTTTATGGTACTATCAGGATGTTCCTAGCTTTATGGTACTATCAGGATGTTTCTAGCTTTATGGTAATATCAGGATGTTCCTAGCTTTATGGTACTATCAGGATGTTCCTAGCTTTATGGTACTATCAGGATGTTCCTAGCTTTATGGTAATATCAGAATGTTCCTAGCTTTATGGTACTATCAGAATGTTCCTAGCTTTATGGTAATATCAGGATGTTCCTAGCTTTATGGTAATATCAGGATGTTCCTAGCTTTATGGTACTATCAGGATGTTCCTAGCTTTATGGTACTATCAGGATGTTCCTAGCTTTATGGTAATATCAGAATGTTCCTAGCTTTATGGTACTATCAGAATGTTCCTAGCTTTATGGTACTATCAGAATGTTCCTAGCTTTATGGTAATATCAGGATGTTCCTAGCTTTATGGTACTATCAGGATGTTCCTAGCTTTATGGTACTATCAGGATGTTCCTAGCTTTATGGTAATATCAGGATGTTCCTAGCTTTATGGTAATATCAGGATGTTCCTAGCTTTATGGTACTATCAGGATGTTCCTAGCTTTATGGTACTATCAGGATGCTCCTAGCTTTATGGTAATATCAGAATGTTCCTAGCTTTATGGTACTATCAGAATGTTCCTAGCTTTATGGTACTATCAGAATGTTCCTAGCTTTATGGTACTATCAGGATGTTCCTAGCTTTATGGTACTATCAGGATGTTTCTAGCTTTATGGTAATATCAGGATGTTCCTAGCTTTATGGTAATATCAGAATGTTCCTAGCTTTATGGTAATATCAGAATGTTCCTAGCTTTATGGTCATATCAGAATGTTCCTAGCTTTTTGGTAATATCAGGATGTTCCTAGCTTTATCATAATATCAGGGTGTTCCTAGCTTTATGGTAATATCAGGGTGTTCCCAGCTTAAACAGCTAAGAGGCTTAAAGTGATTGTAAAGGATCACCTACTAAAACAACCCATTCAAATTAAAATAGAAAGGAAAGGCAAAACATTTTTGTATAGATATAAAAATACATTATAAATAGATTTTTGCCTTTTTTATAAGTGATCAAATTCCCTCTGTTTTCAGCTGCCTATGAGCTTGGGGGAGGAAGGCACAGCACACTGAGCTTTCCAGTGAATGTCTGTGCAGCAGGGGCATGTCAGGACAAGTCTGATCATTGGAGCAGAGCACACTGAGTTCCCAGCAAAGCTAGAGAAATGACTATGGTGTGCTCTCCTGCTTAGTGTGGTCAGTTTGTAATAGGAAAGCAGAGGGACTGAAAGGAACACCAGAGATTTCACATAAAGGAAGTAATACAAACAGAATACTTTCCTATACAAGTACATGGTACAGCAGGCATATATCAGGAATATTAAGTGTTGGGGTAACAAACACTTTAAGTACTATAGTGTGGATGGAATAGATGAACTGCTACTCAGAGATGCTAAAATACACATATGTTGCTGTAAGCTTTTTCAGCAACATATATGGATACACTATGCCCCCTTATGTGCTTGTTCTAATTGCCCTCTGCTATGAAAATAATTTTTTGTTCATGGATAAATAGAAAAAAATATGCATAAAACATTATTTTTTGACTATAGGATGAGAAACAGACTTTACATGAAGAAGAGTGCTTGAAAGTGTACTTATTCTTTATCTTCTATTGCTTCTGGTTAAGAGGGAAGATGAAGGAGCTTTGGCAAATACTAAACTATTAATATCATTTTCATATGGTATTCATATGAAATGGATATTAGTAAGTAGTTATTTAAACATGTAATGGCTGTATGTATAATCAATCATACTAGTAATAAAAAGACCCATGCGAAAGATGAAGGAGGTACTCCGCAAACAATTCCTTCAATAACAGAGTGGATACTTCAATAATTTAGAAAATGTCAGTCTATAGAATGTAGAGCCATAAATGTGTTACTCTTTAACTACTCCCCTTAACCAGTTTGCAACTGTGATCTATAATGTTCCTGAGCACAATACTGACAGAAGTATTATTCTGTGCTCTCTTTCACAGCTAGCAGTCTTTAAGCTGTCAAACCATTTTGGCACTGACAGCTCTTGGGCTCTACAGAAATAGATGAGCATTCCTATTTGAGAGCAATGCAATGTTAAAAAATAAATAAAAAATTATTAATTGTAAATGTTTTTCTCACACTTTTGATCAGCATATAGTAATAAATATGAGCAAGCTATTTATTAATATATGGTGCCAAAAAAAGTATTGTGTCAAGTTAACCAATGCACACTGATGTGGCTAAATTTGGTCTGGACATCCACTCATGGCCGATTCAACAGGAGTAAGCCTAAATTCGAGCCATGTATGGCCAGCATCACTTCCTGCGTGGTGCAATCATTGTCATGTGGATATTGATACTGGGACAAGTAAGAGGAAATCTTTCTAACAGAACCCTAGATAACAGTAAAAGCCGGCAAAGATATGTTCCTTCCTTCTGCAGAGTATTCAAACCTAAATAAGAAAAAGTTTTGGCTGGACATACACTCTAAGCAATGTCACAGTTAATTGAAAGTGTTAAGGAATTTCCTTTGGCATTGTACTTGTAACAAGGTGATGTACTAGTGATCCATAAGGATGCTGGAAAACATGTCACCTTACAATAAAAATATAATCTGTATTAGAGATAGTCAAAATTTGAGGAGCCACATTGTCCTTTCTATTGCAATCCTTACAACCATCATCCTACTTCCTACTTCAGTCAATCACTATATCAGGAATTCTGCAATACCTTTACTGTGCGAGTCTTTAGTTAGAGTTTGAGTGTACTTCAGCTGGAACGAGACCCTACTGATTACTCTGGAAAGGAATTCACTGGATTTACATCAATTATTGAGATTGGAGAGTTGGTGTATTAGAGGTGTAGTGTAGAGTCTTCTGTCCTACTTTAATGTTTGCTCAATACATTATTGTATTTACTGGGAATAAGCTTTTAAAGTGAAACTTCTGCCAAGGGAAATAATTTAAACTGCAGGTAGGTTTGTAGTGCTTTCTGTGCCACATTGGGGTAAGCTTTTCTACTTTCCTGGCCCTGTAACTACAAGTAAAACCGGGGTAACCTTTACAATGTATGTAAGCAGGTGTTAGTATCCCTTTTAAAGAGTTCCCTCCCCTGGGTATGGGCGTGGATGGAGACTGTACCCCTTTATAATCTGGTGTGAGTCGAGTCTTGGTGAGCTGGAGCTGGAGTATGGGAACAAGTTACCCTTTGACATACGCCATGTAAGTTTGTAAGCTGGACAGGAGAGGGCCTTCCAGTCCTAAGCCCAGAGAGACTCCTTGTCAGGACCCACTGTAGGGGGACTCACATTGGAGGGAGAGTACGGAAAGATGGCTGGACTTTCAGAGTTCGAGTTGGTGGCATGGCACTACTAATCCAAAAATGTGAAGTTGGCAAGCTGTTGTGACAAGTTATTAAACATTAGACATGTGCATTCGTTTTCGTTCGAATGCATTTTCGTCCGAATTTTGGGTAATTTTAACAAACTATTATGAACGCGCAGAATCCGAAATCCGAAAGATCAAAAAATGCTTTATTTTCGTTTCGTTGCGACAACAATTCGATATAGATAGAAGATTCGACATGACGGTGACAATAGCGATCTGTATCTATCGAACCTGTGGTCGAATGTGCCTAACCTAACTCTAGTCCAAGATTATTCTACATAGAGAGAAAAGATTCGACATTATAGAGAAATGAAGATTTGACGAAGCAGCTAAAAACATACGATCGCCACGAGCGGACATTTATGGTCAAATGCTCCGCCCATAGGCTATAGAAGAATTCTAATGTTGGTTGACTAGTAATAATAATTAAAATATATAATTATTACTAATTATACAACATTAGAATTCTACTATAGCTTGTGGGCAGAGCATTCGACCGGAAATGTACGATTGCGGCGTCGTACAGTATAGCTGCTTCATTGAATCTTCTTAGAACATTCGACGGACACCATAAGCCTTCAATTGACAGATTCTACCTTAATTAGAATCTTCTGACTAATGCATTTTCTAACGAAACAAAATAAATAAAAACTAATTTCGGTAGTAACTAAATAAATTTATTTTTCGGACGAAAACAAAATTCCGAAACAAAATATTTCAATGTGCACATGTCTATTAAAAATGAAGTTTTCCAGTATATTGTTGAAAGACAATTTCTTTATTTGTGGAGGTGATCCTCAGGCCAGGATAATGTTAGTAACAAAATGGTGACATTTTTCCCTTTACAGGTGTGTGTGTACCCTATCAGAAGAAGAAGAGGAGGGGGGGGACCTTTGTCCAGCTTGGCAGGAACTGGTGGCGAATTTGGGGTCCACATACATGTAGACACAGAAAGTATTAAAACCATGATAGATTTTCTAATGATTAAATGTAAATAGCATATCCTAGATCAACTGCTTGTTCCAGACTTAGTAGCTAAAACCCGGAGCTGTGGCTGGGAAGTTCTGTCCCATGTGTAACACAATCACAATTAGAAAGCCGGCAACTCGGTAAACTCTTCATTCCAAAATCATTATTGGCTACATTCCAGCATATACAGTGTAAAAATGCATGCTGGAATGTAGCCAATAAAAATTCTGGAACAAAGAGTTTACAGAGTTGTCGGCTTTCTAAGTGTGATTTTCTAATGATTACCCACTTTATTTTGCAACACTTTGGACTTGTATAGCCCCTTTTCCAAGTTATTGGATTTGGCACGTATAAACTGCTAAGTTTTACACAAACTGGATCCTGTTGTGTATGTGGGTTCAGTTGTGCATGGGGTGAGATTGTAGCCTGCAGCTCTTTCTCTGGTTGCTACAAAGTTTATAATCTGATGTAATTTAAAGCAAAACAACCAGAGCCATACCTGCCAACAGGGATGAGCCGAACACCCCCCTGTTCGGTTCGCACCAGAACCTGCGAACAGACAAAATGTTCGTGTAAACTTTAGAACCCTATTAAATACAATGGACTCGAACGTTCGAAATCTAAAGTGTTAATTATAAAGGCTTATATGCAAGTTATTGTCCTAAAAAGTGTTTGGGGACCTGGGTCCTGCCCCAGGGGACATGTATCAATGCAAAAAGAAGTTTTAAAAACGGCCGTTTTTTCGGGAGCAGTGATTTTAATAATGCTTAAAATGAAAAAATAAAAGTGAAATATTCCTTTAAATTTCGTACCTGGGGGGTGTGTATGATATGCATGTAAAGTGGCGCATGTTTCCCGTGCTTAGAACTGTCCCTGCAAAAAATGTCATTTTTGAAAGAAAAAAATGCATTTAAAACTGACTCGCGGCTATTAATGAATTGTCGGCTCCCGGCAATACATTCAAAAGTCATTGATAAAAAATAAAATAAAAAAAAAGCGTGGGGGTTCCCCAGAATTCAATTACCAGGCCCTTCAGGTCTGGAATGGATATTAAGGGGAACCCCGTCGCAAATTAAAAAAAAAATTGACATGGGGTTCCCCCAAATATCCATTCCAGGCCCTTCAGATCTGGCATGGATTTTAAGGGGAACTCCACCCCAAATTTAAAAAAAAATGGCGTGGAGTCCCCCTAAAAATCCATACCAGACCCCTTATCCGAGCACGCAACCTGGCAGACCGCAGGGGAAAAGGGGGGGACGAGAGAGCGCCCCCCCTCCCTCCTGAACCGTACCAGGCCACATGCCCTCAACATGGGGAGGATGTCCCCATGTTGATGGGGACAAGGGCCTCATCCCCACAACCCTTGCCCGGTGGTTGTGGGGGTCTGCGGGCGGGGGGCTTATCGGAATCTGGAAGACTCCTTTAACAAAGGGGACCCCCAGATCCCGGCCCCCCTTATGTGAATTGGTAAGGGGTACATTGTACCCCTACCATTTCACGAAGAAAGCGTAAAAAAATGTTTAAAAAAAACACACAAACACCTTGAAAAAGTCCTTTATTAAAAAAAAAACAAAAAAAACATTCCAGCGGTGAAATCCAGTGTCCCGCGGCGATCCCGATGTCCAGCGCTGTCCTTCATTGGTTGTGCCTGAGCGGACCTGATGGGGAACTCCCTCTCAGTATTTTAAATGTATAGACCCGCCCCTTCTAAAGTTCCCCATCAGGTCCGCTCAGCGGACCAGATGCGAAACATGAGAAGGGGCGGGTCTATACATGTATTACCAAAGTGAGAGCAGTTCCCCATCAGGTCCGCCCCCTCGGTATGTCGGACCCGCCTACGTCATTGGCTTGAGCGGGGAACTTCCTTCACTATGTAAATTTAAATTACACAGTGAAGGAAGTTCCCCGCTCAAGCCAATGACGTAGGCGGGTCCGACATACCGAGGGGGCGGACCTGATGGGGAACTGCTCTCACTTTGGTAATACATGTATAGACCCGCCCCTTCTCATGTTCCGCATCTGGTCCGCTGAGCGGACCTGATGGGGAACTTTAGAAGGGGCGGGTCTATACATTTAAAATACTGAGAGGGAGTTCCCCATCAGGTCCGCTCAGGCACAACCAATGAAGGACAGCGCTGGACATCGGGATCGCCGCGGGACACTGGATTTCACCGCTGGAATGTTTTTTTTTTTTTTTTTAAATAAAGGACTTTTTCAAGGTGTTTGTGTGTTTTTATAACCATTTTTTACGTTTTCTTCGTGAAATGGTAGGGGTACAATGTACCCCTTACCAATTCACATAGGGGGGGCCGGGATCCGGGGGTCCCCTTTGTTAAAGGGGTCTTCCAGATTCCGATAAGCCCCCCGCCCGCAGACCCCCACAACCACCGGGCAAGGGTTGTGGGGATGAGGCCCTTGTCCCCATCAACATGGGGACATCCTCCCCATGTTGAGGGCATGTGGCTTGGTACGGTTCAGGAGGGAGGGGGGCCGCTCTCTCGCCCCCCCCTTTTCCCCTGCGGCCGGCCAGGTTGCGTGCTCGGATAAGGGGTCTGGTATGGATTTTTAGGGGGACTCCATGCCATTTTTTTTTAATTTGGGGTGGAGTTCCCCTTAAAATCCATGCCAGATCTGAAGGGCCTGGAATGGATATTTGGGGGAACCCCACGTCAATTTTTTTTTTAATTTGCGGGGGGGTTCCCCTTAATATCCATTCCAGACCTGAAGGGCCTGGTAATTAAATTCTGGGGAACCCCCACGCTTTTTTTTTTTTTTTTATCAATGACTTTTGTATGTATTGCCGGGAGCCGACAATTCATTAATAGCCGCAAATCAGTTTTAAATGCATTTTTTTCTTTCAAAAATGAAATTTTTTGCAGGGACAGTTCTAAGCACGGGAAACATGCGCCACTTTACATGCATATCATACACACCCCCCAGGTACGAAATTTAAAGGAATATTTCACTTTTATTTTTTCATTTTAAGCATTATTAAAATCACTGCTCCCGAAAAAACGTCCGTTTTTAAAACTTCTTTTTGCATTGATACATGTCCCCTGGGGCAGGACCCGGGTCCCCAAACACTTTTTAGGACAATAACTTGCATATAAGCCTTTATAATTAGCACTTTAGATTTCTCCCATAGATTTTTCGAATTTGCCGCGAACACCCCAATTTGTTCGCTGTTCGGCGAACGGGCGAACAGGCAATGTTCGAGTCGAACATGAGTTCGACTCGAACTCGAAGCTCATCCCTACCTGCCAACTGTCCCTCTCCATTATGAGCAATGCGTCATGAGTTATTACTGTCTGACTGTGCACCTCTGACATGCAGAGCTAGAGCAAGACTTAAAGTATTGCTATTTGTTGTACAGTCCTGCCAAGTCTTACATATTTTAGTGACTCATAACAACACAGTCATCTGTTTTCCTATGTGAAAAACAAATGAATATATTTATAGATGTCACATCTTGGTCTTTTCTCCCTTTTATAAAAAAAAATTGGAAAATTTATAATGCTAAATAACTCTTCAGCTAAAATATAATCCAATTTCTTAAAGTGATTGTTAATCCTTTTTTTTTAAATGACATGTTATACGTAACTGCTCTGAGCAAAGGAATTGCACAGAACTGCCCCCAAACCTCCTTTTCTCAGGTGCCCTGCTGGCACACCTGGCTCCTCCTGCCTTCTGAGTGACCCCATAGCAAGTCACTTGCTATGGGGGCCCTCATGCAGGCTCAATACCAAGCAACTCTACCTGCATCCATAGACACAGGCAGCACTGCTTGGCCCCGCCCCTTCTCCTTCATCACAGAATTTGACTGATAGCAGTGGGAGTCAATGGGCTCTGCTGCCTTAGCAAAACCTTGTGAGAGTAGGAAGAGAAGACAGAGGTGCTAGAGATGAGCCACAGCACTGGATCTAGTGAGTATAAGGGGGGTGAGGGGGCGATACTGCTACATAAACCTTTTTTACCTCAATGTAGGGAATGCATCTTGATACATTTGTGTTGATAAATGTGCACACCATATTTAAAGTGAGTGATAGCCCAAGTTGATATATGTATGAGGGAATATTATATACCCCTGTAGAGGCAAAAAGATCTGTAGGAGGGTTTTTTAATATCTTACTGTTTTAACACATTATTGAATAAAATATGTACAAGTTTCAATTGTGTGGTCTGGTAAATCCTTGGTAACCATTAATGTCCACTGTCCACATTTATATACATATGCATTATAGGACGTGGTGCCTGTGTCTGCACCCACCCCTGTTTAATATGTATAATAATTCATTTTAGTCAAATGAATATAAAATGCTGCACATGAATACTTTAGATTGGCGCACTTGCTGTTGGGCATTTTTTCATTATTTCTGCAGAGACATTTTACTGTTGTTATGTGAATAGCCCTGTAATTTGATATCCTGCTTATAAAGAGGAACTGCTCACATAATTTGTAATCAAAACATCTTTGCCATTTTGAAGCTTCCCTCCAACCACTTTACATATTATTTTATATATACTGTGATTCTGTACTTGCCAAATATGCTGCAGAAATCTCCCTCACTGAGTCTGGCTACAAACATTTTAACTGTGGGCAGTTGAAGCTGCTACCTGTTCACTTCCTGGATACACACACACACAGAGGCACACCTCCAGCTCTGCAGCCCTGCAGCTCTCATTGGCCCTCTTATGACCCATTCCCCCCTTCCTTCCTTCCTGGCAAACTCTCACGAGAGTGAGAGAGAGAGCTGTGCATGATGTCATAAGCCTAGCTAATGGCCAGACAAGAAACAGGAAGTGGGCTGTATAAGGTATTTACTGGCAGAAAAAAAATGTTTTACTATCCAAAGTTAAAACAACAAGGGCAGAAGATTTAATAGATGGAAAGTTGAAAAAATGACTGAAGGTCCGCTTTAAGGCCCCTTAAGATACCCAGCCCTGAATACTTTGTTAAAAAGAAAAAAAATCTTCATGGTTGTATACTGTAATAAATGTTTGTTAAAATACATATTTTTATTTTATAAGCATAATAAAAATAATAAAAAAGATCAGTTTACAAACAAAAAATGTTATGTTACTTTGTTGAAGAGTAGTATGGCTAACAGAAAATTAATGGGAGGAGAAGCACCAAGAGTGTCTGCAACACTGCTTTTTTAAACATGAAGTTTTGTCTTAAGAAAATCCCCAGAGCAGTGCACACTTTGGGAGGACTGCAAAGATGTAGCCTTGCAAAGCTGGAGAACAAGGAGAATAAAACAAAACCTCCATGACTAAGCTCTGTGGGTGGTGTGAAACATGTCAGGGGGTGTGACCTGGATGAAGTTAGGCTGAGGTTGTTGTCACCTATTACACGCCGGGTTTGTATGGTGTGCAGTGGCTGAGATTTTTTTCTCCTTGTTCTGCGGATTACATGGAGTCAGGGTGGATTCCTAGCCTGACCTGCACCCTCAATGGAATGATGTCAGAAAGTCGGCTTAGGTTCACTTACAAAGCAGAAATCATGAATTTAGAAAACACCCTTTCCAAATCCAAAAAATACTAAGTAAGTGACTTCCATCTAGAGTTGCACCGATACCAATACTGGTATGGGTGCAGATACTAAGCATTTGCACGAGTATCGATACTTGTGCAAATGCTCCGATACCTGAAACTTTCAAGCTCGATTATTTCATCTGTCAGCTGGATTACTCCACTGAAAGCTGAAATGTAAAAAAAAAATAATAGGCAATAATCGGTTGTTAAGGAGCGGGGCCGCCGCGTCCCTAACAACCGTTGACTCATTCAGCTGTCAGTGGGGTTCCCCTGTTGACAGCTGAAGTGTAAATGAAGTACCGGCAATCGGAGCTGTCAAAAAAAAAAAACAGCTGCAGAAACAGAAAGATAAAAAGAAACATTGTTTCTTTTTGGATCTTTCTGTTTATTCATCTACAGATCAAAGGCATTAACTTCGATCTGCAGATAAATTCAATTTAAAGCAACCTGTCAAGTAAATTTTTTTTTATTTTTTATTAAATGTTCCTCTGTTTAAAGAGGAAGTAAACCCCATTTTTTTTCTGTAAAAAAAAACCTGCAAGAAAAAGCATAATGAGCTAGTATGCATAGCATACTAGCTCATTATGTGGCACTTACCTGAGATCGAAGTCCCCGAAGCGCTCCTCGTTCCCCTCCGCCGCCATGTCCCCTCGGAGCGTCTTCCTTGTATGGCCGCTCCGGCGCTGTGACTGGCCGGAGCGGCGATGACGTCACTCCCGTGCATGCGCGCGGGACCGGCATGATCCCCGCGCATGCGCTTGGTTCCGGCATTATCCATTGATAAAACCGGAACGCTCAGTGCGCCTGCGCCGTTGTCTACGGCGCGCATGTGCCGTAGACATCGGTGCAGTGTTTTCTGCAGATATCTCCTTAACCGTGTAGGTTAAGGAGATATTTCTTGCACCTACAGGTAAACCTTAATCTAGGCTTACCTGTAGGTGCAAGTTGTCTAGTTGGATTTACAACCACTTTAACCCCTTATTAACCCTTCATTTACCAGCCTTAATTAACTCCTTATTCTCCTTCTCCATTTAATTAATATTTTCCTGCCGATTTTTTTCGCTCACTTCTATTATATTAACTATTAAAAAAAAAAAATGTTTGCTTTGTTCTTTAATATTTTTACACTTTTAACATATATTTACATGTTTCATATATAAAAATAAAAGAAAAAAATGCAAACTTAAAAAAATGTTTTTTTTCTATTTGTATATACTCTAACTTTTTAATGCTTTGTACCATTGCTGACAGCTGAAGTGTAAACAAAACAGTTGCGGTAGGTATCGGTAATTGGTATCGGCGAGTACTAAAATAAAAGTATCGGTACTCATACTCGTAAAAAAAATGGTATTGGCGCATCCCTACTTCCATCCATTTTCCAGTTGTGTGTGCATGTGTAGTGCTGTATAAATAAATATATACCTATTTAGTAAACCTGCCAGTAACATTAAGATACACAACAAGGTGTGGACGCCCATTATAAAAATGGGCCAATGGGAGGTGGCAGATGTTAGAAGACATGGATCAGTCTTTATTGCTATCAGGAAGTGTTAACATTTGTTAATCTCAAAGGTCTCTATTTCAGGGGTTCCTGGTGCTTGAGGGGTCAAGTAAAGGTATAAGCAGGCCACAGGCTCTTAAATACCTTGTACTGACAGGTTTACTTTTTAGAGGTTATCAAATAAATATAGCTACTGTATTTTAAACTGTCTCAGTCACTAACAAAACAAGGTTTTCTAAGCACCTGATGAATGATAGCATTTGTCGTCCATTTACTATTTCAGACACCTTTATATACTTTTTAAAAGGCCGTTCATCTACATTTAGAAATGGAAGGATCGACATTGAGAGAGAGTTCCGGTTTCTGAACTGAGTTTCAGAACAACGTCTGGGCACAAATCTGACCTTTGCATGGATCACATAACCTCACATGCTGTCAGGATGAATTCCCTTGAAGAGAAGATTCATTTCACAGATGTTAATGTGCATTGATAGACAATCATCACCTTCAGGCATAATAAACATTAACGGGATAACTTTTTTTCTCTCCTAGGAAAATCTTGTATGTTTTCATTTTTAAAGGACCACAGAATCTAAATCACAAACTGTTTTGAAAATGTGATGAATATCTATTATAAATATCATAAAACATAGCATAAAATGGAAAAAAGACTAATTCCGTGTATACACGACCGTTTTTCATGACGTGAAAAATGCAATTTTTTAAATTGGTTATTAAAAACGATCGTGTGTAGGCTCCAGAGCATTTTTAACGACGTGAAAAATAGCCTAAAAAAAATTAGAACCTGCTCTATTTTTTCACGTCGCTTTTCACTTGTTTTTTTTTTTTAACGTCGTGAAAAGCGGTAGTGTGTATGCTTTTACGAGGGGAAAAAAAATGCGCATGCTCAGAATCAAGTATGAGACGGGAGCGCTCCTTCTGGTAAAACTAAGGTTCATAATGGAGATAGCACACTCGTCACGCTGTAACGGACTGAAGAGCATGAGGCTGAAAAGCGCGAATCGGCTCCCACCAAACTTTACTAATACGAGGATCAGCAAAAGCAGCCCAAAGGGTGGCACATCCAAATAGAACTTCCCCTTTATAGTGCCGTCGTACGTGTTGTATGTCACCGCGCTTTGCTCGAGCATTTTTTTTCACGATAGTGTGTAGGCAAGGCAGGCTTGAGAGGAAACATGAAAAATCACGTCGAGAAAAACGTCGTTTTTTTAAATGACATTAAAAATGGCCGTGTGTACGCGGCATAAGAAATAAAGAGCCATAACTGCTTAGCACTAATACTCAGCTCTCTCGGTTACAAAATATGTGGTTTGTGGGGTTGCACACCTCTAAAGTGAAACTGCATTTTGTCCAATGAGCAACATGTTCACTTTGATGTCCCTCTTCCTGGTAGCATATATTTAACTTACTTTTGCTCACACATTGCTCCATTCATCTGCAAGGAGTGAGGAAGGAGAGCCCTGTATACGTTAGAGCTTACTGTGCTCTGGCTGTCTTCCTGCCTCCAAGTGTTAGCGCTAGACCAAGCACCAAGAACCAGCAGTGTCATATGGAATAAGTTATATGCCCCTTCATACTTAGAAATATCAAGTATTTTCATTACTCCCAACAGTTGAAGAAAGCAGCGGGGGGAGCAAAGATGAGTAGATGTTGATGATGAGGAGGAGGAGTTTAGGCAAATTTGTTGCTTTACCCATAATAGAAAAAGTACAAGTTTGCTTTAGCACAATAGATCTGATTATGTGCCCCATCATCTTTCTGACATTACCTCCTCTTTTTTTTTTATCCTTACCCCCCACCCCTAACCCCCAATCTCCCTCCTGCTTATTCTCTCTGCCTTTTTAATTATTTTTCCTCTCTTAATTCCAGGTCTCAAGTCCTGCGGGAACGCGTGGGAACAGCATCCATGCACTTTTTTGACAGCAGGAACGCCGTTCCCGAACCTTAGTAATCCTTAATGTTACTGGCAGCTTCCTGTATATGGATTCATTGGGTAGTGTGCGGGTATTCGCTTTATTCGAGTTATCGCGGGATTTAGAAAGAACTTGCAGGCCTCCGCAATGACTCCTGGGAACAATGACAAAAGCTCCCAGGAGACATTGCGGCATTGAGGAAGTGACGGAATACCCGCACACTATCCGATGAATCCATATACAGGAAGCGGCCAGTAACATAAAGGATTACTAAGGTACAGTGGATCGAAAAAAAAACAAACATGCGGTTTAGTAATTATGCATACGAGCGTATCATTTGTTTATTTTTTTGGTGGGGGAGTGGATCTCAGACCAGCCAGCCAGACAGAACCCTGAGGCCAGTAAGCCAGGCCAGTACCTTGAGACCAGCCAGCCAGGCCAGTACCCTGAGACCAGCCAGGTCAGCACCCTAAGACCAGCCAGGCCAGCCAGTCCAGCACCCTGAGACTAGCCAGGCCAGCACCCTGAGGCCAGCCAGGCCGGCACAGTGAGGCCAGCCATGCCAGTACCCTGAGGCCAGCCAGCCAGCACCCTGAGACCAGCCAGGCCAGTACCCTGATATCAGCGTGACCAGCACCCTGAGACCAGCATGGCCAGCACCCTGAGACCAGCACGGCCAGCACCCTGAGGCCAGCCAGGCCAGCACCCTGAGGCCAGCCAAGCCAGCACCCTGAGGCCAGCCAGGCCAGCACCCTGACGCCAGCCAGGCCAGCACCCTGAGGCCAGCACCCTGAGACCAGCACGGCCAGCACCCTGAGGCCAGCACGGCCAGCACCCTGAGGCCAGCACCCTGAGACCAGCACGGCCAGCACCCTGAGACCAGCACGGCCAGCACCCTGAGGCCAGCACGACCAGCACCCTGAGGCCAGCCAGATCAGCACCCTGAGACCAGCCAGGCCAGCACCCTGAGACCAGCCAGCACCCTGAGCCCAGCACAGCACTGATCGTTGAGTCAAGGATGAGCCAAGTCTTCAACTCAAGTTGAGCAAGCCTTCAGAACTGTAAGTAAATATATAAGGGGAGCTATTACTTGTTTGATGGGGTAAGGGGCTGGGTGGTGTTAATAAATGTTGCACTGTATTTTCTGTGAAATATATATGCATATGAGCGTATCATTTATTTTTTTGGTGGGGGAGTGGCTCTTGGGTGGGAGTTCCCACACTTTTTTCCCCAGGACTTGACCCCTGCTTAATTCTATATAATATTATTGCTGTCCGTAGCTTGGTTACATATATTCGGTAGTCACTCAGTCCCATCACCTCCCTCCAATAAGTATGGCAGTAATAAAAAAGTATTCAGATATTCTGTTTTAAGGCAAGTCTAACTTGAATAGGTTGTGTGACCATATATTATTATTGGCTCTGGACTTCACGTGGGCTTGCTACACATCTTAAAATGTACGCGTATGATTATTAAAATATAAGCCTTCTAATATTTTGTATCTTCTGTCAACAGAAGACATGATGTAATGTTTGTCCCATGTTCTCACTGCTGGAACTAGAAGAATGTGAAAACTGTATGTCATAGTTGAATCTGAATCATGAAAAAATTAAATAAAACCTACACGAGTAATTAAAAGGCTAGTCAAGGTGGTCATTACCACACTCAGTATGATTTGTAAATAGATCAGTCCACATTCCAGTGTTATTAGGTGCATGAGTAAAGTATATATTTTTTTTTTTAGATTTGGAAAGAGTAGAAAATGTTTTTTCATGTTTTTCTTTGTCTGTGTCTCTTCAGGGAGATTTATCTTTAATTTCCTGCCCCAGAGACACAGCAGGTGTAAGATGAGTTCTCTAAAGAGAGGGAATACGACCCCTTAGAAACACATTTATTGGATTAATTTGAAGTAATTTTTGTTTGGTTATTTTGTGTTATAACATACACTTTAAAATACAGTTGAATATGTTCTAATAATATGTTATGTTATAGTACACCCCCCCCCCCTTTTTTTCTCTCTCTCTCCTTCGTTCCCTTTTCCTGGTTGGCACAGGTTTATATATTTTGTATATTTGTGTTTTTGCCTTATTGTATGAATATGCATTTTTGCAGCCTGAATTTTACTCTGGTGTTCACTCTGGGTCCAAAGGTCCAGTAGAAGCAGACGATTTCGTAAAATGCTTTGACCTATGTACACTACATTCACTACAAACTCGTTTCTGTACTAGAGACAATGGCCACCAGGACTATAACAGAGTTAATCACCCAAACAGGGGAGCAGGCGGTTCTACATTTTCCACACTACACAATACAAACAAAGGTCTTGGCATTACACAGAGGCGTTGCTAGGGGGGTGCGGGGGGTGCGGTCCGCCCCCGGGTGACACCCGCTAGAGGGGTGACACCCTCCCTTTTTTTTTATTTTATTTTTTTTATTTTTTATTTTTTTACTTTTTTTTTTTTTTTTTTTTACAGCTGACCCATTCATTGATTAATTTCACCCCGCTGGGCTGGAAGCCTGGAACAACACCTCCAGCGCCGCGGCCGCGCCTGGTGTGTGTCCTCCGGCTCCTTATTCTTCCTATTCCTAAATTCCAATCCTCCTCCCTACCCTACAGAGCCAGCGAGCGACTCAGCCTGTCACATCATCACACTGCACTGTAATGATGTGACGACACGTCACTGCAGCACACACACAACTTTCTCCGCCCGGGCGGCGCGGCTGCTGTGTGTGACGGTCGCTGCCCACAGTGCCCAGCCCTCCTCCTCTCCACTCTCCAGGAGTACAGACTGTCTGAGACTCCAGCTGGCTGCAGCGCGGCGCACAGAATAAGAACAGGTGGGGGCGGGGGGGGGTTCTCCACCGTCGGCCCGCCGGAGCACAAGATGAGGTGTGTGTATGGGGGGGGGGTTGCCTTTGTAAGAGAGCTAGTGTGGGACAGTGGGAGGACTCAGTTTCAGTGTCTGGCGCCCTGCCCCTGACGGCCTGTATATGATATGATAAGGAAGGGGGGGGGATGCAAGGTGGTCTGCTGCTAGACACAGCTATAGATTTTATATATATATATATATATATATATATATATATATATACTATGTAATATAGCTGGTCCAGCCGCCCCTCCCCCCACCAGACCAGCTAACTCCTGTGCTACTGTGCCTATTATATGTAATATAATATATCTGTGTCCAGCAGCCCCCCCCCCCCATTATCAGACAGCCAACACTCACAATATAATTTATATTAGCTGACTGAGACACCCCCAGCCTGAGCTGGTCTGATGATGATGATGATGGGGGGGGGGAATGCTGCTGGCCACAGATATATTATATTAGATATAGGCACAGTAGCTGATGACACACCTACCCACCCTGAGCAAGCTGGTCTCATGGGGGGGGGGGTGCTCTGTGTCACCAGGTATGATAGCTGAGCGGAGCCGCCCTAATCTGGCCTGATAAGGGGGGGGTGTCCACAGACCACAGCACAGGTGTAGGCAGACAGTGACCCACACCCACATCAGATCCATCCAGCAAGCAGAAGGTCACAGCAGCATCTTCTCGTCTTCTCTGTGGCCATCAGATCCGGTCCAAGCAAGCAACACGCCTTGTTGTCAGCAGGTCACAGCATCTTCTCGCCTTCTCTGCGGCCATCAGATCCGGTCCAAGCAAGCAACACGCCTTGTTGTCAGCAGGTCACAGCATCTTCTCGTCTTCTCTGCGGCCATCAGATCCGGTCCAAGCAAGCAACACGCCTTGTTGTCAGCAGATTACAGCATCTTCTCGTCTTCTCTGCGGCCATCAGAACCGGTCCAAGCAAGCAACACGCCTTGTTGTCAGCAGATTACAGCATCTTCTCATCTTCTCTGCAGCCATCAGATCCGGTCCAAGCAAACAACACACCGTTTCAGCAGGTCAGTTCCAAAATCCAAATCATGCCAATGATGCCATTATCTGCTGTCCCCAGGGACAGATCCGATCCAGAGATCACCATACAGTGGGATCTCTGGATTGGATCTGTCCCTGGGGACAGCAGATAATGAAAAGTGTGGGGGCAGAGCTGCGATGAAGTCACTCATCGTGTTGGAGCCCTCGGTTAAGCCCCTTTTACACTGGGGCAGTTGGTGCGTCGGCTAGTTGATTGATAGTTATTAACGGCACTACTGTTGCCAATATATGCAGTGTTATTAGGGTGAAAAAAATTATTGGGGGGGGGGGTGACACCATGTTATACCGCACCAGGTGACACCAACCCTAGTGACGCCACTGGCATTACATATACTTTAAGTCATAAATAGAAGCCCCTACTCTGATGATATAATACATGCCTCACCTGTTGTACTATAATACTATGTCATTCACCATGCAGTAGAGCAAGGAGAGACTTAATATTTCGTAAATTCAGATACTGGACTGCATTTAAGCTCCTCTTTCAATTTTAGTAGAAGAAAGTGTTAATTCATATTTAAAAATGTTACTTGCTGATCCCTCCAGCTTCTAATTTTAGAACAATAAACTGCTTTCCTATTACAGTACATCTTTTTAAGTACCGATTTGAAATATTAGATTTATCCTTCAGGCAATGCTCCAGGTCAGAAACTATACAATATCCCTTAGGGATGTGTGCCGTTTCCAAGCTTCTCATTCTGAACTTTTCCTGCAAAAATCTCAGAAATTTCGGAAATAGAAACAGACTAGGTATAGCATTTTTCTCCACGGTGTTAATATAAAGGAATTAGAGATGGAAGGAACGTTTCCTCACTGTTCCCTGTTGTATGCGCACAAAGTCAAGTCCTCATTGTACATCATACAAAAATATGTGATTAGCTTAACAACCTCATAAAGTATATTTGTAGTCAAGGAAAAAAATTTAAGTTTTTGAAACATCACTGAAAATATGATATCAAATATTCTTCTTGTTATTAAGTCTGCAAACATGTAAAAACTAGCCTATGAGGCGAGACATTTAAAAATGTAAATTAAAAAATGAAGTTTAAACTTTAAAATGTATTAAATCAAAATATAAAGTAGATCCTGTGTCCACTGAGTTAAAAAAAAACAATCCTCATATGTATATATTTTTAGATTATTAAACTATTGCTCAAAGTCTCTCCATAAACATTGGATTTTTCCATGAAATTATTTAAAGTAGGTCCATCTCATTCTGTTTAGACATTAAAAAGTAAATAGTATCCCCCTTTAAGGAATGGTTGACCATTTAGTGAAGTTAAAGTTTGTGCACAATTTATCTTGTCTGAATTCAAAATATTGGTGAAATTGCCCATGATTGGAGAAATATTGGAATCAAGAGGTCTTATAGCTTTCATATATTGTAATAAATGCCCTTTTCTTGGTTACTATTATTAAAAAGTAACACACTTGGGGGGATTTACTAAACTAATGCACACAGAATCTGGTGCAGCTGTGCATAGCAACCAATCAGCTTCTAACGTCAGCTCATTCAATTAAGCTTTGACAATAAAACCTAGAAGCTTATTGGTTACTATGGTCAGTGGCACCAGATTCTGTGTGCCCCAGTTTTAGTAAATCTCCCCCACTATTTTTCCTTTGTAAATTATTTTATTAAAGCCCATCTCTAGATGGGTGGAGTGTACTTCGCAGTAACAGACAGAACAGAAAGTGAGAGGCTATCTCTACTAATCAGGTGTCCAATGGAACAGAAAGTAAGGGACACTCTTCCTCTTTCTTGTGTACATAGGAGGCGTCAGAATAGGATGTTATGGAAAATCTTCCACTGTCTAGGTTGTAGACATCATACAGAATGAAAAAAAAAAGGTTTTGGCTAGAATTGGGCCTTACATAAATATACCGTATATACTCGAGTATAAGCCATCCCAAATATAAGCCTAATTTTACTACAAAAAACTGGGAAAACATATTGACTTGAGTATAAGGGTGAGAAATGCAGCAGCTACTGTAAGTGGAAAAGAGGGTCAACAATGCCCATCTGCAGCCTCACTGTGCCCATTTGCAGCCTCACTGTGCCCATTTGCAGCCTCACTGTGTGTGCCTATCTGCAGGCTCACTGTGCCCATTTGCAGCCTCACTGTGCCCATCTGCAGCCTCACTGTGCCCATTTGCAGCCTCACTGTGCCCATTTGCAGCCTCACTGTGTGTGCCCATCTTTAGCCTCACTGTGCCCATTTGCAGCCTCATGTACCTTTGGTGTCAGTCTACTGTTCGGCGGCCATCCACTGTAACAAAGCCCCGCCTCCTCCTCGTCCGTTATAGACAGAACACTGATTCAGTTTCCCAGCATTGTTATAAGTGTTCAGTGTTCCGTGTTCCGGCTTTGTTACAGTGGACGGCTGCCGAACAGTAGGCTGACACAGCGGGAGACCCTCACTTGCGTATAAGCCGAGGGGGGCTTTTTCAGCATTAAAAAATGTGCTGAAATAGTCGGCTTATACTCGAGTATATACGATATTCAATTTTCATCACTTATGGGAAATCTTTTGTTTCTCCTTCATGAGTTCACTATAGACACATTTGTGTCTTTGCAACGCTGTGCCTATGTGAGCTCAGAGCCACTGGGGTTCCTCCCATGGACAGTTCTATTTACAGTCCTAGCAAGTGAAATCTGTATATTTCTCATTGGACACAGTATGAAGCTTTTACACACTGAGCGCAAGACTTTTAAAGTATTAACACATGAAAGAAATCAAGATGAGAAACAAACACAACATTGCTGAGTCCACAGTCTGTCTGTCTGGGTTGGTTGAGTTATTCTTTATATTTATGACAATAGAATGCATCATGGTCATAGCTCCATTTTGACTATGCTGTGATAAGGGTTATAAGCTGAAATCTTTGAAGTCAGGGTACTGTGTATCAGATTTAAACATCCCCTTGTTTATAAATGTGTAAATTATGTGCAGTCCAACAGAGCACGAGCATGCAAGCCTATTTTCTTTCATCATGTCTAAACTTTGATGAAATGACTTATTCATCTTCCCTCTGTTTTGGTTCATCCTTAATGTTACACGCTGCACTTTTTTGCTCATTGCTTGTTTTATGATTATCAATAGTATTTTTATGCTCCAAATGTTGATACTTTAAATAGATTGGTCTGATGCACGAGGAACAAATGGCTTTTCAAAGCAAAGAACACTGTGGATTACCAGAAAAGTAGCTTATACTGCCAACTCAGCTTTAATTTCCCCAGAAACATACATAAATAATGTTTTGTAGCATCTGAATCTCTTCCTGCCTTCTGCTTAAAGAAAGCAAGGCTTGTTTATTGGTGTATGATGTGGGGCTAACAGGCTTTTTTTAATCAGGTAGTGCAAAGTGCAGCAACTATGTGCAAAGTGCAGTAAAACATAGCAACCAATTACAATTTATTTTAATTGATTAAACCATAACCTAGTTGATGTGAGTTCCTGTAAGGCATCAAGTAGATTTCCTAAAATCTGCTTCACGTGCAACTCACATAATCCTTTTCCATATTTCATTGGTTTGCATAGGCTAAAGAGCAAGATTATTTTTTTTTGTTTTTTTTGGCAGCAGGTATAAGCAAAAACTGATGTCAACTTGTGAGCCATAAATGCTATCCACAAAACACATCAGAAGTTCTACATAAAGTATAACTAAACCCTAAGCAAAGCAGTATTGTGCAGTGTTATCCATTAATAATGCAACCTTGAACTTTAAGTGATACTCTGAATTACACTGTATCTCTGAAGATGGGCTCCAAGGAATCTGAAAAGATTGCATCTCTAGAAATCAAGCTAGCCAATGAAGTGTATTATTTAGACGGTAACTCCACTTTCGTGGGTAAAAAAAAATAGCAAATAAAAAAAAATAATATAGCGTGTACAAGTCATATTGCAAATTGAATGTTATGAAAAATTACCTTTCCTATTCAATCTGCAGCCGCTGTAAGTTTCTATAAATGCAATGCAATATGGCTACATTGAGTTGTTCTGTACACAGAATGTGTACTGACCACTCCCCAGAAACATAATTTCCTGCTTGTGTGATTGGCTCACCAATTTTCTCAGAAGTCTGCCTAAGATACAAGTCAGATTTCAGGCATCCCCTGCAACAAATATGCAATTTTTGGTGATATATTCACAATAGGAACACATCTAAAGGGATGCAGGCCCAGCAGATTTCCTCATTAGTGCTCTGCAGCTGCCACAGCTGACTGATAATTATGAAACCACTTCCATTAAACCTACCTTGCACAGAGGCACAGACAAACACACATGGATTTCTTCAGAATAATAAAAGGTAGGAATCTTGAACAAATGTTGTTAAAATCCTTGCAATGTACATAGATCACCCATGAGGCAATGTTTTTTTCTCAAAAAAGGTGGCGTTACGCTTTAAACTCTAAACCCTAAATAGCAATTGCCAGGAAGGGCATGCCAGTATGGAGAAAGGTACATCTATACTAACATTCATACGCAGACACAGGCTGGCTCATAGCCCCACATCAGACTGCTACTGGCAGCACATATGCAAGCAGAAAAATGCTTGTGCATGTGTAAGAACGTGTGTACATGCCTGTTACTAATATTGGTGCCAATCAGGCTATTTAAACCTGTCAGCTGTACATAGCCAACGTTGTCTTTTATGCAAATCTTTAATCTGTAACTTTAGGTGTGTACTGGATACCGACCAGGCTCCTGCTATCCACCTGTACCGACCTTGTCTTGCTTCTAGACTATGCCTCTGCCTGCTCCTTCTGTTCCTGACCTGCTCATCGGGTATTGACTCTGGTCTGAACCTCAACCTCACTTCTGCTGACACTACTACCTGATCTGCCCACCAGTTGCTAACTTGGATTGCCCAGCTTCATACCAATCCTGAGTTCCTGTACCACGGTTAACAACCAGACTCTAGTCTCTCAGTTGATGCTCCTCCCAACACACCCGCCTGAGCTCCACGGCCTACAGTCTACTGCCTGTCCACTGATCCTGGGGATGGTAATCCCCGCTGTGGTTTTGCTGCTTTCCTTTTTTATGCTTGTTATACTCTCAGGGGAGGCTATACATTGCTGACTGGACCAGAGACTTATTTCCTAACTCAGCATTCAGTACGATCTACGAGGCACTTGTGCCACCCAGTGCCCTCTCACCACCTGTTTGCTCTAGCAGGGGCCCTGAGCTGGAGGTGTAAGTGAGGTTGTCTGGTCTCTTCAGGTACCTCTTCTAGGTACATAACAGCAATGCACTTAAGTAACTGAGAGAGAGAGAGCATCTCTGTTTTTAATATTAACTTTATTTGCAAAAGAAAGCTGTATTCCCATAGTTGCAGTGGGTGGAACAAAATGCAAGCAATCAAGGGTAAGACACTAGGAGTTTTTTCTTGGGTTTATATACACTTTAAATGATCTTAAATCAAATTCTCTGTAATATTTGACAACCAGGATACAGAGAAGCACAAAATAAGAATGTAAAATATTCCATATGTGACTATAAAAAAATATTTTTTTTTTAGCATTTGTTCAGTGTTGCCTGTACTAAAAATATTATAATATTATAATTTATTTGAAGGGAATGTGCGATCATGATAAATACCTTTCTGATAAAGGCTGCCATTGTCTAACTCTCTAGCTGTGTGCTAATTCAAGTGCAGCCACTGTTCAGCATCATTGTGAGCGGTGGAACTGGCCTGGAACTAGTAAGCAGCCTGTATGTCAGACAACGTCAGCTTCCAGCAGACAGCTTTTTAGTTTAATGAAAGGTGAAACAGGACAGCTGTTTGATTTTCATCCCATTGAGCGCTGTGTACTCAGTAAGGTAGCAGAAACGGCATTAGGCTTGTGACCGGTTCACTTCAAACAATGTATACTACTTTTTGTGGAAGTTTTTTTTAATGTGGTCAGCAAGTATTTCGATAAGTATATGGTGGCACCTGAATTTTAACACTGCATATGTATGTGGTACTTGCTGTTGAGTAAAGCTGTGCTGTGATCCTGTTTTACTAATTCTTTTATCTCATTAAAAATTGTGAATCACATCACATCTGGTCCACTGAACACAATACAATAATCAGGTGGCTTATTCTGTAGTTGTTTTTGTCTCAGTAGTCATACAGATAGGTTTACATGTGCCTAGGCACCGCCACAGTGGTTATAGTGGGTACATTATCACTGTTTATACCAGATGCAGGTGTGGTCGACCTGCTAAACTTGCATCCCTGCAATATTGCACACAATATGGATAATTTGTGCAAATAGTTTTCAGTAGGGAGGAGATTAGTGCAGACTGTCTTGACCTATCCTAAGACCCACACACTATTCTTCTTTGATGCCCAAAGAGTAATACTAACCCTCCCTAATGTAAATTTCCCTCCATATTTGCATATTGAGCTCAGCACTGAAAACCAACCCTCGAGTGCTGAATGATACCAGCATTACAATTTTTTTTTTTTGGATTTGCTATGAAGCCAATTAACATTTAATTGGACATTAAATTAAACAAAAAAAAAAAACGTTTTTTAAATCAGTGGTTTTATTTATCTGTGTTATTACTATATGCATACAATCTTTTTTTCAAACAAATGAACAAAAACACACATTTAGTCATTGATAAATGTTTCACAGAGCACTATGGGTTAGCTAAAGAGACAGAAAAGCAGATACTACTTTTGTAAAGGCTCCTTTTGTCTGAATGAAACCTTGAATAAAGCCATATCAATAGGGGTTAAGTCTCTGCTTTGACTCATTCAGATTTCAGCTTGAAAAATTTTAAACAATGAGCTTTGTACAACATAGCAGACAGAGGAAAACATTTGAGAAACAGCCTAGAGCTCTGGTGGCTAAAAATAAGTATACACATGATTAATGCTCAATATTTCATATTAACCCAAATAAATAAAAAAATACAATTCTTATTGTCTTTAGTGTTGACTACAATTATTAAAGAACATATATACAAAACCACTATACATTTTGTTTCACAAAAATGCTTAGATGCAGTGCTTGTTCTCCAAAGCATTGCATACATTGTAGGCAGTTATGGTTTCTCCGTGGCCAGAAGGTAAAAAATATGTTCTTAGCAGTCAATTCACCGCACATAAACATGTCTAAAAATAGTGGAGATTCATGTACAGCTGGTCAGAGCACATATCCTCACCGAACAAAGATAAATCCTTAACTCTAATCGGAACAGCTTTCAAAAGGTCAGGGCACAAGACAGCACAGAGAGAAGAGATGATGCAGCGTGTACAGCAGATAAAAGAAAGTACTTATTTTTGCATCACCTATACTCAAAATCAATGACATGCTGTTCCTGCTTAACTTTTCACAGAATTCTAAATTGTTAATTGAGTATACAATCAGAATTGTGTGATAGAACAACATGTGGAATACGTATAATATCAAGAATTGAGTTTACATCATTAGATTGCCCAAATACTAATATTATATTTTTTCAATAGGAAAGCTAGAACAACATGTACCAATCAGTAACACAAAGAAAACCATTAACTAAACCAACTATCAATTGCAAAATTACAAGGCTACCATGGATTCAATTTTTTTTCTAAGATATAAATATAAAAGATATAAGTATAACCAGCTATTTCCAAATAAATTACTATGTACCACCACCCAATGCCCAAAAATTCTCCCTGCACGCCACATTTCAATTTGACAACACTGAAGAAATGATACTTTTCTACGAAGTAGTGAGTGTATAGCTTGTATAACAGTGCAAATTTGCTGTCCCCTCAAAATAACTCAACACACATCCATTAATGTCTAAACCGCTGGCAATAAAAGTGAGTACAACCCTAAGTGTCAATACTTTGTTTGGCCACCATTATTTTCCAGCACTGCCTTAACCTTCTTCGGCATAGAGTTTACCAGAGCTTCACAGGTTGCCACTGGAGTCCTCTTCCACTCCTCCGTGACGACATCACGAAGCTGGTGGATGTTAGAAACATTGCGCTCTTTCACCTTCCGTTTGAGAATGCCCCACAGATGCTCAATAGGGTTTAGGTCTAGAGACATGCTTGGCCAGTCCATCACCTTGACATACCATATTGCGGGCAAAATCGACTTTTAATCCCACATACCACAAAGGCCCGTATTTGCAAACCTTTTACCAGGTTGTATATGCAGACCTTATTAAAATGTGTAAAGCTGATTCCAAACATGCCTATTCTAAATCCAATCTTTCACCATTAGAACTCGAACATCTGACTCAGAACGAATTAATAGTCATTAAACCTGCCGATAAGGGGGGCAGCATAGTGATTAAGGATAGAACTGACTATGCCCGTGAATCACGCAGATTACTGTCTGACACTAAGACCTATTTAGCACTTCCTAGTGACCCCACCTCTCAGTTTTCCCTTGAAGCTACCAACCTTGCTGACCGAGCTCTCAAGGACAATATTATTTCTAAATCTGAAGCCACATTTTTAATTAAGAATTTTTATAAAGTCCCCTATTTTTATCATTTACCCAAAGTCCATAAAGATCTTACCAACCCCCCTGGCCGCCCTATAGTAGCGGCCATGGATAGTGTCACTAGGGGCTTTTCTATTTATACCGACCAATTTCTCCAGCCCTTGGCACAAGATCTTCCCTCTTACATACGGGATGGACCACATTAGCTCGAAAAGCTTAAACATTACACCTGGAAAGACAACTATTGGTGGCTTTCTCTTGATGTGTCATGCCTATACACATCAATTCATCATGAGATAGGTTTGAGGGCCGCCGAACATTTTTTGTCCAAAGATCCCCTAATTAATTCCTGGCAAATTAATTTTATACTAGAATCCCTAGTGTTCTGTTTAAAACATAACTACTTTGAGTCAGATGGAACACATTATCTACAAGTCCATGGCACAGCTATGGGGACAAACTTTGCCCCCAGCTATGTCAACCTCACAATGGGGTTTTGGAAGAGCGTGTACCTTGCAGCTGACCACCCTTTTGCCGCCCAGGTGATGTACTATGGTCGATATATTAATGACATAGTGATCATCTGGGATGGCACAGCTGATGATATCGCTGGCTTTGTGCAATATTGCAATTTAAACACTTTGGGCCTATCTTTTACCCACGTGGCCGACCCACATACCCTAGCATTCTTAGACCTTGAACTTTGCCACGAGAAAGGTACTATCTATGCAAAAAACTTTAACAAACCTACAGCAGGGAACCCATTTATTCATTACAAGAGTTTCCACCATCCTAGATGGGTTAATAACATCCCCCGCAGTCAGTTCTGTCATTTACGTAGGAACTGCACCAGAGATTCAGATTATGAGGCCCATGGCCAATTGCTCTCCCAGAAGTTTTTAGAGAAAGGTTATCCTAACGCACTTATTAGTGATGCTTTTAACAATTATCGCAATTACCACCACAGTATTCCCAAGCACTTCCTCACCCACCATGGCCAATCTACAGCTAGTCTTAAGGCGTGGGTAGTTGAGTCCATCCCTGCCATCTATACCGCCGCTGAACGGTACAAAGGCCTGTGTCAGCAAGAAATTTATTGGATATATTCCCTGGGCACTCTTGCCCCTGGGGGGTTGAACGAGGAGATTGAGGTTCACACATTGTTGTGAACTCAATTCTTATTTTGTGTAGAAATGTCTTATCCTCCTTCCTTCCCTTATATGCTAATGTGTGTATTTTGTGTATGTATGTGTGCATTTATGCATACTCATACTCATGCAGCTACTACACATTTACATGCGTACCTGCATGTGTGCACGTGCATGTATGCATACATATGTGTATATATGTATATATATATCTATGTATACACACCCATTATGGGTATCCTTTGCACATCATGGTATATTTTATATATATTTCCCTCTATGTGTGGTAAATCACTGATTTACCCCATGTCCCTTACCTTTACAGAGATCCTCTGTCTGATTTGCTACCATAGTAAGTACCGCAATCATAGAGTCATTAGCTGTAATACCTAATTTTTCCCATATTTTTTAATCCTTTGACGTCACCCAATTATAGTGATACTTTGTCAGTTTTCTAGCTGATATTAATCATACATTAATTATGTACTGAGCGTCCTCCCTATGTGTTGTAAATATATATATATATATATATATATATATATATATATATATATTTATTTTTATTTTTTTGAATGGGTCCCTTCTAATAATCCACTATCTCATGCAAACATGTCATTTTAATCATCTCTCATTATGTGATTTCTGATATGCATTTTTTTATATTTTTTATATTTTTTTGTTGACCCTGTGTTTTATACATACCGTATATATTCCCTATAGTTTTATGACATACACATTTTTAATATATCCTGGTTTTTATACACCCCAGTTTTTATATACATGATCTTTTTTATACACATCTTCCTTTATAGTATTTTATCCAGCTTTTCCACTTATGCCATCGTATTCATTTGTTAGTTTGCTGCTATCTTGGGCCGCGCTGGGACCTGTAGTCCCATGGCGCCGATATAAGCATAAAAGCACCAGCCTCTATGGCTCACCATCAGGCCAATAGAAGGAGCAGTGGCTCCGAGCGTGTAGCCCAATCAGCTCTTGTTCTCTCTGTCTGACCCTTCTCCCGGAACTGTTCCCCGGAAGTAATCACGTGACATGTCACGTGACATCACATTCGCTCCACGCTGGACCAGGCCTCATCCTGATGGCCACAGGACAAGCCTGAAGACTACACACATTCTGCTATCTTCACTTCTAAGCAGCCCATGGATTTGGGATGAGGGCTACAGAATGTTATAGATGACCCTTCTTTCCTTGCCTTCTTGTAAGTGTGTTTTGTATAATGTGTCATTAAAAGAACCTCTTTAATACTGCTTAGGTGGCGCTTCCTTTCTCTACCCCTCTTTTGTTTACCACAGAGTCAGCTCTCTGAGGACAGCAACCGCCATTGAAGAGCCACATCACCTGTACTTTTAAACGTTGAACTGTGTGTTACTATTAATTTCAATGGACTAATCGCCATACCCCTACTTATACATGCACTGTGTATCTGCGCTGACAGTTACCTCTCCTATTGTATATCATCACCTTTACGCTCAGCTTCTTTAGCAAGGCAGTGGTCGTCTTGGAGGTGTGTTTGGGGTGTACTAACTTTTGTTGCCAGCGGTTTAGGCATTATTGGCTGTGTGTTGAGTTATTTTGAGGGGACAGCAAATTTACACTGTTATACAAGCTGTACACTCACTACTTTACATTGTAGCAAAGTGTAAAAAAATATAATAAAATATTTACAAAAATGTAAGGGGTGTACTCACTTTTGTGAGATATTGTATATATAGATCTATAGAAATATCTATAGATCTATATATAGATATACATATAATGAGTGTAGAAAAGTATCAATATAAAGGCACATCCATTGTCTTGTTGTGCACTAAGTTAAATAAAAGTCCAATATTCCACAGTCTTAATACAATGGGGTTGATTTACTAAAGGCAAATAGACTGCACACTTTGCAAAGTGCAGTTGTACTCTGCAAGTGCAATTGTTCCAGAGCTTAGTAAATGAGTGAGAGCTCTGTTGACTTCCATCATCCAATCATGTGCAAGGAAATATGCGTTTTTTTGTTATTTACCTTGCCTGTGATTGGCTATTCTTTGCAAAGTGAAGTTGTACCTCATTTACTAAGATTGGTGCACAGCCTATTTGCCTTTAGTAAATCAACTCCAATGTGTGTGTTCTTCTTTAGCTCTAACGTTCTCCACACCACACCAAGTGCTCAATGCCACGAGTCCCGATAGGACACGCTCTTACCAGATTTATATGCCTTACATTCTCATGATCAGCATAACAAGCATTTACAGTAATCTTTATTTAATCCACTTCATCACCGGGATCCTCCAGATCAGCCAATTCATAAATGGGAAAAAGTATTCATAGATGAAAAAAAAAGAGGAACTCGAATAGGGCAATACCATTAAAAAAACATCTTCCCATCTGCATTAAAAATCCACTTTTACAAGCCAAGATTCTTTAAAACCTTAAAGGAGTTGTAAAGGCAGAAGGTTTTTTATCTTAATGCATTCTATGCATTAGGATAAAAAAAAACATTTTGTGTGTAGCAGACCCCCCAGCACCCCCTAATTACTTACCAGAGCCCCATTTCTCTCCAGCGATGTCCACAAATGTCTAAGCCATCCAGGACACCCCTTCTGATTGGCTGAGACACATTGGCTCCAGCGGCTGTCAATTAAAGCCAGTTAGCCAATCAGGGGAGTGAGGGGCGTGGCCGGGTTTTGGACTCCATGTCTAAATGGACACACAGAACTGTGACTCGGCTCCAGTGCCCCCATAGGAAGCTGCTGACTGTGGGGACACTTGATAGGGGGGAGGGGCCAGGAGCAGCAAAGAGCAACCTAAAAAGTGGAGGATCCGGGGTGCTCTGTGCAAAACCATCTGTACAGAGCAGGTAAGTATTACATGTTTGTTATTTTTTTAAAACAAGACTTTACAATCACTTTTATATTGTACACAGTTGATGCAGTGACCGAATAAGCTTAGCTGGGTCGACCATCCTGACGTCTCACCCAACAGCTCCTCCAACATTCCGAGAATGTCACTTCTAGTCTAACGTGCTACGTCACTTCTGGTTGCTGTACAGCTTCGTACCAATGCATTTCGTCACCACGACTTTGTCAAGGGATTGACTGTAGGGCCCAGCAACCTCCCTTATATAGATGCCTGCATGCTGATCCTTAACCACTTCCATACAGGGCACTTATACAGCTTCCTGCCCAGACCAATTTTCAGCTTTCAGCGCTGTTGCAATTTGAATGACAATTGCGCGGTTGTGCTACACTGTACCCAAACTAAATTTTTATAATTTTGTTCCCACAAATAGAGCTTTCTTTTGGTGGTATTTGATCACCTCTACGATTTTTCTTTTCTGCTATTTTTTTTTTAAAAAGACCGAAAATTTTGAAAAAAAAACATATTTTTTTTGTTTCAGTTACAAAACTTTGTAAATAAGTAAGTTTTCTCCTTCACTGATGGGCACTGATGGGGCTGCACTGATGGGCACTGATAAGGTGGCACTGATGGGCACTGATGAGGCGGCACGGATGGGCACCGATAGGCAGCATGGATGGGCACCGATAGGCGGCACAGATGGGCACCGATAGGCGGCACGGATGGGCACCGATAGGCGGCACAGATGGGCACCGATAGGCGGCACGGATGGGCACCGGTAGGCAGCACGGATGGGCACAGATAGACGGAACGGATGGGCACAGATGGGCACAGATAGGTGGCACGGATGGGCACCGATAGGCAGAATGGATGGGCACCGATAGGCGGCATGGATGGGCACTGATAGGTGGCACGGATGGGCATGGATGGGCACTGATAGGTGGCATGGATGGGCACTGATAGGTGGCACTGTACTGTAATGTGTTACTAATGGATGCCAATCGGTGCCAAACAATAATGCCTGCCAATCAGTGATGCCCATTGTGGGCACTGATTGGCATCCATTGTGGGCACTGATTGGCATCCATTAGGGGTACTGATTGGCATCCCTGGTGGTCTAGGGAGGCATACCTAGTGGTGGGCATCCCTGGTTGTCTGGTGGCATCCCTGGTGGTCCAGTGTGGGCATCCTCGGGGGGGCTGCACTGATAATCGATCAGCACAAACCCCCCCCTGTCAGAGGAGCAGCCGATCGGCTCTCCTCTACTCGCGTCTGACAGACGCGAGTGAGGAAAAGCCGATCACCGGCTTTTCCTATTTACATCGTAATCAGCCGTGATTGGACATGGCTGATCACGTGGTAAAGAGTCTCCGTCGGAGACTCTTTACCTAGATCGGTGTTGCGGGGTGCGACACCCTGCAACAACGATCGGCGCGATGTGTGCCCCCGGGGGCGCGCAGCGGCTCAAAATCCTGAGGACGTCATATGACGTCCAGTCAGGATTTTGAAACCACTTTGCCGCCGTCAATCCGCTATAGGGCGGGCGGCAAGTGGTTAATTATTTATGCACTACCAATCTGGCGAGCCGAGCGCTGAATGCATGTATAGCAATACCAGGCACAATAACCATATATTAATAAAAGTAATATAATACCAATCTGTTCATATTAATGATAAAATAAATAAGACAATAAAACATGTTGATCACAAAGTTATCCACATCTTGTCCACACTATAAAATGTAAACAATGCAAAGTCTAAGGTGGAACCCCAATCACACAGATTGGATAATGTGTCTAAAAAAAAATTAGACATACAACAACCTACCACATGAAAAGTTAAAAATAAATAATTTTATTGGAGGAAGTATATGGTAGATATAACCAGCTACTCACTTTACAAATTTTATTCATAAGTAAAAAAAAGCTTAAAACCAAGACAATACACAATTTGGTGTACCATCTAAAATCGAAGAAATATGTGTCTCTCCTCTGTGTTTGTTTAAAGCATATAGTTACAAAATGGATGATCAGTATATAAACTGGATTGCTTATATAACAAGGTCTGTAAATGCAAACCCCTGAAAAATAATGAATTACTGTAATTGAATATCAGTATATGAAAAGTGAGCAAAGTTCTTCAAAAGCTTGGCAGCAGAAAACATACAGAACCCATAAAAAGGGTTACATAAAGGATTGATTGATGGCTCCAAGTATTTTCATATCACATGTGGTAAAGCACAGCAGGACTAGTGGATTTATCCCAAAAGCAATGTCCATCCATATTGTGTTCACTGTAAATGGGAACCACTGGCTGCCAGATGATGGTAGGTAAAGTGGAGTTCCACCCATAAAAATAATTGAACATAAATGTGCAGCAAATAAAATAAGAAATTACATTTGGAGAATTTTTATTTTTTTTATTTACCTTTTAATCCCTGTTGCTATGTGGTCCCTTCTAATCTTCCCCTTCCTCATCGCGGCTCCTGACGTCACTTCCCTCGGCTCATCTGCTCGCTACTGCTCCTGGAGATGTGTGTCATCATTTCCCAGGAGTCAGTGGGCAGCGCTGAGGGCTTTGTTGCCATCACAACGGGGCGGGCACTTTCGACTACGCCACCCGTTGTGATGGCAACGTGAGAAGTTTACGGCGCTGCGACCCTGTCATACTGCGCATGCGCGAGAATGGGCAGTGCATGCTGGTCACTCAGCTGCACCATATCCCGAAAACATTATGCTTGTGGGCATCACATGCCCACAAGCAATATGGGAACTGCCAGGAAACAATAATATAAGTTAAGTTTTTATATTAAAGCGAACATCGGGGAATGACATTTTCAAAACACATGAGTGTTATATGTCAATGTTCTGACCTTAAGAAATGTTTAAATAAAATTAAATATAACATGTCGTTGGAACTCCGCTTTAAGCATCATATAATAATCATAATATGGATCATCAATTGCTGAGCCTGTTGGTGAATCAGGGACTGCCTCTCAATATACCTTATTTCAGGCTAAATCCACTTGGAGATTAGTATAAAATAGGAATTCTGGACACCAGAAAAACACAAATAAAGTATGTCTATTCATAAACATTTGCAATGGATATTATTGTACTGCTAAAGCTGGCCATACACCATTAGATTATCTGCAGATTTTCTATGGTTAGATGGAAAAAGTGGGAGATTCCTCCATCCACACAGTTAATATACATGGAGAAATCTGTTGCACTTTTTCCATCTAACCATAGAAAATCTGCAGATAATCTAATGGTGTATAGCCAGCTTTATTCTATAGAGAAGCAAATAAGGACTATTTTTTTCTCAAATTTGCTGCATACTTGTTCCAATTCTTGTCTATATATCATATGAGAGTTCCTGTCTATATACTTGTTCTGGGCCAAATTTTTTTAAACAAGAGAAAACCAGGCAAATAACATTTATGGAAGCATGACAGCAATGACAGCAATGACAGCCTCCACATTTTTGTTATGATCGTTTTTTTCAGGGCTTTTTTTCTCAAACAATAGCTGCTGGAACTCAACCACGACCCCCCAAAACCCCTCCACCCACACACACACACTCCAAATCACATCAAATAGTGGGTGTGGTCAGTCAAATTTCACGAACAGTAGGAGGGTCTTACAGGGTCATTAAATACCAGGATTGCATTACATACAGAGTGCAGAGTTCAGGAGGGTTACACACAGAGTGCAGAGCTGTCACTTGTAAACACAGAAACCAGACTTCTGTGTTTACAAGTGATTGTGGTGAGCAGCCCCCCCCCCCCCAAGGGTCTGAGCCAGAGGTCCACCAAGTCCGCCCCGAAAAAAAGCCCTGTTTTTTTTTTTTTTTATTCAGATGAAATATTCGTTCTCATACATTATGTTGTTTATTGCATCGAAAAGTTTAGCATTTGACTTCTAAAACGCATTCTTTGAAAAAGAAAAAAAAAAACAGAATTTATATGGTTTGTTTTTATTAAAACAGAAGTTTTTCTTTATTTTTTTCATTTTTCAGCCTGCTATAAATCTCTATTTCAGTCAGACAAGAGAGGCTGTGGTGCAAGTCGTTATATCTGCGTTAACACAAATCTAAGAGCTCAGTGGTTGGCGAATTGTAGCTCACTGTTTGGCGTCTCAAGTATGCTCTTCATTCTCTCAGGTTCTCTGTCCTCCTGGCTGTCTCTTAGTAATGCTGAGTATAATAATCCATTTCTTCACACTCAGACAGAGCTGACCCAGCACTAATACTTGCTGACAGGAAAGGAAAGCAGGGTTAAACACCAATGCCGCACAGTCTGTACTGCTGCTAGAGGCAGCCAAAAAAAAGCACTTCTCATAGAAAGCTTCAGGACTAAAACTGCCCTTTGCTCACTCATTTAGGCCAGCAGAGAGTGATATATACATAGCACTAATAATCACTCATAAATAACATGGAACTGACTAAGCACATTAGCTACAGTGTTCTGTTATTTCACTTATTATGCTTTGCCAAATTGCACTTACTGACCCATAATTAAATAACCTAAAATGTAACTATTTGCCATTTGAGAACGTAATCACTTTAAAAAACCTTCAGTAGTTATTTCCCTGTAATCAACATTTTAAGTTAGTTTAGTGCATAAATGCAGTTTGCTGATTGCCAGTTGCTGTAAAAAAAAACAAAAAACAAAACGTTTTCAGTGTAATAAAAAAAGGGGACGTAGCTGTCTATATGTATTGATTGCTGTTACCGTATTAGGAACAAAAAGAACTGACAGCGCTCAAAGTCTGGGATGATCAGTAATAAAAGGTGGCTGCAATAATCGACAATGTGCACCAGATGAACTCGTTGGCAATTTATTCACAAAAAAAGTTTAAAACAGTACATAATCCAATGTGCATAAAGTAGAAACGTTACTGTGCTGACTGTAGGGAGGCTCAGGCACTGTGTCCCAGACGGGCGGCAGACCCCAGGGGAAGCGCCGACCATCAAAGCTGCAAGGTGAAACAAACAGGCAGTGTATCCATGCCGGACCAGCCGGCGTGTGTGGATGGCGTCACTGGAGCCCTGGGTGGGAGCGCAATGCTCAGAGGAGGAAGCACAGCCTGGATGGATGGCATCACTGGAGCCCTGGGTGGAAGCACGGTGCCTGAAAGAGGAAGCCGCCGTGGTCAGCGTGGAACAAAAGCGTCCCTGTTGCCGTGACAACACGTTTTGCGCGCATTTGCTTTATCAATTCCTTGATATAGTATTTGGATACACTGCCTATTTGTTTCACCTTGTGGCTTTGATGATCGGCACTTCCCCAGGGATCTCCCTGTCTGGGACACAGTGATCCATCAGTGCCCGAGCCACCCTACAGTCAGGGTCATACCAAAGGGATGAGATAAAGCAGACTTCTCAGTCTGCTGGTCATGTGATGTCGGATGTCAGTAATCTCTCTTTCCCCAGCCATGGCTTCAATGCTATGGGTAGGTCTCGCTTTAGAAAACTTTAAAGAGTAGCTCCACTTTTGTGAGAAAAAAACATTACCCTCTGGGTGATCAATTTACATTGCAAGGATTTTAACCAGCTTTGTTGCAGATTTCCACCCTTTTTTATTCTGAAAAAATCACTGTTTGTTTGTCTGTGCCCATGTGGAAAGTGAATCTAATGGGAGTGGTTTCATAAATATTAATCAGCTGCTGCACTTGCAGGGCTCCAATGAGGAAAGCTGGGTCTTTTTTCTTATTGGGTGTATCTCACCATTAGTAAATAGATTGGAAGCTACAGTATATACAATTTATTTGTTTTAAACTTTTTTTTCTTCAGTTACTTCCTGGTTTCCATGCCTAGGCAAATTATGTCATACATCCCAGGAGTCTTCATTAGGGGAGGAGAGAAGGAGGGGTTTTCTTAGCTAAGCACACCCTTCTGCTTTCATCCCTGAGCTAAGGGCAGATGGATTACAGGAAGTAAGTGCTACATGAAATCATCTGCTCTTATTTTAGATAGCAATTGCCAGAAATGCTAGGGGGTTAGTTTCAAAGTGATTTATGAAAAAAAAATAAAGCATGGAGTCATGGATAAATGGTGGAGTTTGCTTTGAATATTAAAGATGAACCAAATAGCGTTTTTAGTTTGTGGTGCAAAGATGCACTGTAGTTCCGCTTTAATGGCTTTGAGAAGGTTCGTATCAGTGGCATATTTTTTTACATCAGTCTGTGTATAAAAATGTAGTAGGGTGCTTCAGCAATACAAGCATCTGTGTTCCAGGATCACCAGATTACAAAGGGGAATAGCATGGACTGAGGATTTTTTCTCCTGACGTTTCCTGCCAAAACGTTAAAATGTGTTTAAAGCACAACTTTTTTAACTACTTGAGGCCCGCGCTATAGACAAATGACGGCTTCAGCGCGGATCTGAAAATCCGGGAGGCCGTCAATAGACGGCCTCCCCTTTGCGCGCTCCCCCAGTGAGACTCGGGTGATCACGGATCCGAGTAAGGTCCCGGCCCCTTACCACATGATCAGCTGTCAGCCAATGACAGCTGATCACGTGATCAAAACACAGCTCGGTAATCGTTTTTTTTTTCTCCTCGCGCTAACAGCGTGAGGATAAAAAAAAGCCGATCACCGGCTGCTGAGTGAGGGACATCGGTCCACCAGTGGAAGAGGCAATTCTGCCTCATTAGTACCCCCTGCCAGTGCCACCTGCCAGTGCCCACAGTGACCACCAGTGCCACCTGTCAGTGCCAATCAGTACCACCTATCAATGCCCATCACTGCTACCTAGCAATACCCACCAGTGGTGCCAGTCAGTGCCTCATCAGTGCCACCTAGCAAGGCTGCCTATCAATGTCACCTACCCGTGCTGATCAGTGCCCATCATTGCCACCCATCAGTGCCCATTACTGCCACCTATCAGTGCCCATCACTACCACCTATTAGTGCCCATCACTGCCACCTCACAGTGCCACCTATCAATGCCACCTATTAGTGACAATTCTCAGTGCAAACCAGTGCCACCTATCAATGCCCTTCAGTGCCACCCATCAGTGCCACCTCTCAGTGTCACCTCTCAGTGCCCACCAATGCCACTTCTCAGTGCCCACCAGTGCCGCCTATCAGTGCCCACCAGTGCCGCCCATCCGTGCCCACCAGTGCCGCCTATCCGTGCCCATCAGTGCCACCTATCGGTGCCCATCAGTGCAGCCTCATCAGTGTACATCAATGAAGGAGTAAAATTACCCGTTTGCATAATTTTATAACAAAATATAAAACGGTTTTGTATTTTTTTTAAAAATTCTGTCTTTTTAATTTTTTTTAACAAAAAATAAAAACCGCAGAGGTGATCAAATACCACCAAAAGAAAGCTCTATTTGTGTGAAAAAAAATGACAAAAATTTCATTTGGGTACAGTGTTGTATGACCGCGCAATTGTCATTCAAATAGTGAGAGCGCTGAAAGCTGAAAATTGGTCTGGGCAGGAGGGGGGTTTAAGTGCCCAGTAAGCAAGTGGTTAAAGAACAAATGATGTTGCACATTTTTTTAAATAAATAATTTTCTCATACCTATCATGATTACAGGGACCCCACATGTATATTTCCATGCCTTTTGTAATGGTGCTTGGTTACCAAACAGATTTCAATAGGTTAGACTAATGCCGCGTACACACGACCGTTTTTAATGTCATTGAAAAAAACAGCATTTTTCTCGATGTGATTCTTCTCAAGCCTGCCTTGCCTACACATTATCGTAGAAAAAAATGCTTGAGTAAAGCGCGGTGACGTACAACACGTACGACGGCACTATAAAGGAGGGCGCCACCCTTCATGTTAGTAAAGTTTGTTGAGAGACGATTCGCGCTTTTCAGCCTCGTGCTTTTCAGTCCGTTAGAGCGTGATGAATGTGCTATCTCCATTACGAACGCTAGTTTTACCAGAACGAGTGCTCCCGTCTCATACTTGATTCTGAGCATGCGCATTTTTTTCACTACGTTAAAGCCTACACACGCCCATTTTTCATGACGAGAAAAACGACGATGTGCAAAACGACGAGAAAAATTAGAGCATGTTCCAATTTTTTCATGGCCATTTTTCACGTCGTGAAAAACGCTCTGAAGCCCACACACGATCATTTTTAATGACCATTTTAAAAAATTGCATTTTTCTCATTACAAACGGTCGTGTGTACACGGCATAAGGAAAAAAAAAAAAAGAAAACTCTATGCATCTATAAATGTTGATACCACAGTGTGTTCAACATGTGGTTCATTTTAAAACTGAAATTTTATCTAATTCTTACACATTTGCTGACCAGAACCACTGGCCTTATGTTGAAATGGCCCAGTAGGCAGGAACTGCACTGTCCGGGGCTTTGTGTTCTTGTTAAACAGTTGTATGATGCTTTAAAAGCAGGATGGGACAATCCCTTCAAAGCCTCTCAGACATAGATTACGTTAAGACAAAAGTCTTTCCAGATTTTGCAGAGGTTTATTTGTATATTGATGCTAAGCTTTATGTGCTGTATCCACACGGATGTTCCCAGAGAGGTGTGTTGATGCTGCAACAGCAGAATGGAACTGAAGAGCGTGAGTTACGGCATAGATTGAAAGAAGTGTAATAGGTTAATAGGTTCAGCAGCTGCCAAGTGTGAGCAAACTCCCAGCGCTCATCCCGGCTCCCTGAGAAGAGACAGAGACTACAATAACCTTGGCTATGCCACACTCTCCTGGACTGGCTGGTGCTATCAAATGTGTACTGGTGCTTATACAGAAAAATCTCTTGCAAAGGTCAAGCTTGACAATGAAAAAAAAATGTTATATAAAAGTACAGTCACAACACGGTAAAGGAAGCGTTCCATGTTCCCATAAAATCTATTACTTCGGATAAACATGTGCAACTTATAAGCAAGCTTGTAGTGGTACCCTCTAAGAGTCCCTGAATGGATGAACCCAAACTTGCCAACACACCCGTTGTATAAAGTAGGCTTTACTAAAGAACAAAGAAGCCCTGTAGAAAGGGTGTGTTAGGTAGTGTTACAGCAACAAATACACTCAAATCTCATTTCAAGACCAAAATATGGCTAATAGGAATTAGGATCTGATTTACTTTCTATCATTCAAAGGGTCTTGACTATGCTTCTGGTCAGTGGGAGGGTAAGACACAGCCTGCTGGCATTGGGGCCCAATAACTTCTCTTAAAGCGATCTCTTCTTTCTACAAGAGTGTTTACGCTATACGGGAAGGTGATGTTCCAAGGTCTTGGGCCATTCTTAATTGGTAGTAAGGTCTTTAAAGGTCAATCAAGTGCAATGTGCAGCACAGTCAAAGAAAACGCTTATGGCCAAGCAGCTTCTCACCATAAATGCTGGTCTCTGGCTGTCTCCTGGTGGCCAAGCAAGACATTATACCACACAAATGGTCTCCCCCTCTCTAGCCAGTGGTAGCTCTAATGCCTTGTACACACGATAGGAATTTCCGATGGAAAAAGTCAGACAGAAATTCCTACCGTGTGTGTGCCCCATCGGAGAAATTCCGATGAATTTCATCAGAGTTTAAATATAGAAAATTTTTTACTCCGATGGAATTCCGTCGGAATTCCGTTGTGAGTTTGGTCGGACAAAGGTCCGATCCTGTGTACCAGGCATTAGTCCTTTTCATGGCTTGGTCCTTTCTGTTTGTGGCTCTGCTCTATATTGTTCTGCCAGAATAGCTCCCAAAGACAGTCTCTCTCTCCTCTGGAGTCAGCAGTCTCACCCCACTCTGCAGCTCTCTTCCTCCTCACACAGCAGCATCTCCCCACAGCCAGTCTCTCCTGCAGCAGCCTCTCTGTCTGTCATCCCAGCACACAGCTCTGCTCACTACCACAGTCCTTTGGCTCCTTCCCCTGGATACCTCACTAGCGATGGCAGATTAGCCTCCTCTCTCCTCCCAGGCACTCTTGGAGATGTAGCCCACACTGCCCTCCACAGTTTAGGACTGCATCATCCAAGAACCTACCTTCCCCAGCAGCCTCTGCGCCTGCCCTGCTCCATGCTTCAAAATGCAGTCTACAAGACCGGACGCAATGTTGGAAATTAGGAGTCATCCTCTTTTCCTAAAGGGTGGCGAGCCAGGCTAGACATAGCACAGCAAGCATTTACAGGTATCAACCAGCTCCTGAAGCTGCTGGCTCCTTCCTATGGTTCAGTGATGTTGCCCTTCACAGTGATGGACCAAGAGCAGGTAGCAGGCTGGAGCCTATGACCACAGGAGATGGCTAAACAAGAAAAGAAAACTTTTAACAGGATTTACTTTAAAGAGCACTGCTTTACCTCAGCATGTAATAGCTCAGTAGGTCTGAACCTGGAAAAAAAAAATCTAATACCATGATGCACTGGAAGTATCTTCTGATTATGAATAAATTTAGCCGATAACCATCATACAGTAATTTGGTGCAGGTGCTGATTAAAGGCACACATGGACTTCACACATGGATTCAATAAAACAATGCAAAGAGCTGAATGTTAATTGTAAAGTGTAGTGCCATTTTAGTAAAGGGAATGCTGAGCAGCTGCTATTGGTTACTGCACTTTGCCCAGTTTATTGCTTTGCTGCTTGCTTTAGCTACTGAATAAGCCTGACAGGGGATAATGATACATTTTGAGGGATCTGAAAAGCATTTCCACATACTGCATATATTTTTCTCAGTAGCTGTATTGTTTCTGAAGCGTTTATTATTCATAATGCACAGTTATTTTTTTTTTTACTTATTATTTGTACTCTTACAAGGGACTGAATCACCCTGATTTCCCCAAGCACACCTTTCAAATAGTTGGTTAAGGATGTAAGATATCATTTTAGGTTTAACCACTTCAGCCCCGGAAGAATTGGCTGCTCAATGACCAGGCCATTTTCTGCGATTCGGCGCTGCGTCGCTTTAACTGAAAATGTTGCGGCCGTGCAACGCTGTACCCAAACAGAATTGACATCCTTTCTTTCCCACAAATAGAGCTTTCTTTTGGTGGTATTTGATCATCTCTGCAGTTTTTATTGTTTGCGCTATAAACAAAAAAAGAGCGTCAATTTTGAAAAAAACACAATATTTTGTACTTTTTGCAGTAATAAATAGCCCCAATTTTTTTTTCTTAAAAAGCGTTTTTTTTCCTCCGTTTAGGCCGATATGTATTCTTCTACATATTTTTGGTAATAAAAAAACGCAAAAAGCATATATTGATTGGTTTGCGCAAAAGTTATAGCGTCTACAAAATAGGGAATAGATTTATGGAATTTTTATTATTATTATTTTTTTACTAGTAATGGCGGCGATCTGAGATTTTTTTGACACTTTTGACACATTTTTGGAACCATTGGCATTTATACAGCGATCAGTGCTATAAAATGCACCGATTACTGTGTAAATGTCACTGTCAGGGAAGGGGTTAACACTAGGGGGCAATCAAGGGGTTAACTGTGTTTCCTATGTGTGTGTTCTTACTGTGGGGGATGGGACTGACTGTAGGAGATGAGAGATCGTGGTTCCCAGCTCGTAGGAACTCACAATCTCCCTCTCCTCTCCTCACAGAACTGAGAGGTGTGTAGGTGTTTACACACACACACCTCCCTGTTCTGCCTCTCGTGCCCGCGATCGCGTGTGGCCGGTGGTCATCGCGATTGCCGGCCACTAGCATCAGCACCCCTGCTGTGCAGTGGGCGCCTGCACGCCTGCTATCCCACTTAAAGGGCCGACCCACAGCTATGGCAGTTCGTAGGATCGTGCCAACCTGCCGCCGTATAATGACGGCGGTTGGTCGGCAAGCGGTTACAATTATTTAATTTTTTTGGGTAAATTCAGTAGCTTAGGAAACTCATTGGTTGCTTAGAACAGTGATTCTCAACCCTGTCCTCAAGTACCCCTAATGCATTGTACACACGATCGGAATTTCCGATCATGTGTGGGCCCCATCTTACTTTTTTCCATTGGTGTTTAGAAATAGAACATGTTTTAAATTTGTCTGATGGAAAAAAAAAAAACGATTGGAAATCCCTATCATCTGTGTGGAACAGAACAGTGTGACAGAGAAAAAACCCACGCATGCTCAGAATCAAGTCGACGCAGGCTCGGAAGCATTGAACTTCATTTTTCTCGGCTCGTCAGAGTTTTTTACGTCACTGCGTTTTGGACGGTGGGAATTTAGTCTGACAGTGTGTATGCAAGACAGCTTGAACGGAATTCCGATGAAAAATTCCATCGGATTTTAGATCATCAGATACTCCGATCGTGTGTACAGGGCATAACAGGCCACGTTTGCAGGTTTTCCTTTATCTTGCACAGGTGCTTTAAATCAGAGTCAATGGCTTGGTATTTTGGAAAGCTATTTTATCTAAGAGAAATTCCCAAATCATGGCCTGTTGGGGGTACTTGAGGACAGGGTTGAGAACCACTGGCTTGGAACACTCATTTAACTTTATTCCAGTTTTTATAAACTGCCTTTACAGACTCTGAATGGTTACTGCACGTTACAGCCTTGCTCTCCTGCCCTTCTGTATGCATTCATGGGAATAGAGTTGTACAATTTTATAACATTTCCATCATACTTGCAAGGTGCATAAAGATCTAAAAGCAATCAGTAATTCATTGCGTGTTTCGCAAGCAATATACAAACTTCAATTCATATCAATGGCTGCTATTGTGCAGGTTAATAAAATTTTCCATTCAAAAAAAAATTATGGTCAATTTTAAAGACTATCTATTATTACAACAGAATTGGACATAGGATTCTGCATCATATTGGCTGTGCATAAAAGATAAAAAAAAAATACCAATATTACAGCTTGAACAATCCCTGGATAAATACCGGAATCAGCATATTACTGATATGTTTTTGTATTTTTACATCTTTTCTCATTTGCCTCTTGTGTGTAGGATTCCCTAAAAGTTGCATTAGCTCCTGATTTTAAAGCTGAAATTTAACATGCTCATATTTTGCCTTCCTTGCCCCCTCCCAATCAACATGCTAACGACATTTTTAAAATACAATCTTTCTGTTTTCATTACAAACCTTATAGTAGACCCAGTGATGTCATTATTGGGTCTTTGTGCTTTTCTATGCAATATAGGCAGGTCAGGCTGGTGTGAGAAGCCAGAAGAGTGGCGTACATATCTAGCGATACCCCCCTCTTTCTGAGCTCTTTCTAAACTGCTGGTTTTGTTTTAGATCATGCAAACTACATCCAAAGCTTCCGTTGTCAGGGTATAAAAAGTCTCCAGAAAGGCCAATGTCCACACAGATGAAAAACCCAACAATAAGGCTTTATTTACTTTGCTGAGGGAACTTGAGAGGAAAGTAGGAAACGAGAGAAGAACAGGGGAAGGTTCAGGCACGCAGCACTAGAGACACAACGTCGCCACTCAAGCCTGAGTGGGTATTGCTCACCCGGATAATCCCTTTCACTGGTCCTAGCAGCCGGGATGATGCACAGATCAATGTAATCAGAGAAACTTATGGATGCGATCAGGAATACTCTGCCACAGGATTGTCAAAGTCCCGAAAGTCCCGAACCTCCCAGCCAAGCAATAGAGAGAGAACCTTTAGGCCAGATTGGCGTATTGCAGGGCTTAAAGCAATGGATCCCTCTTTAGGTGAGTTTCCAGGCCTCCTCCCGAGACAGAAGTACCGTCGCCAGTCTCCTCTGGGGCAGATCCTCCCCTGGCCTCCTTTCCTAAGAGCAGGCTTCCCGCAGGTGGGTAGCCTAGGATCCCTTCCGAAGGTATAGGCCCCAGCTAGCAGAGCGGGGCCTACCAGGTAGCAATGTAGCCTCGGGCTGAAGGTGCCCGGGGCTAGAACACACATGCACCCCGTGCCATGCGGACCATGAGGCGCGCACACAGGAACAGACCCAATGGGTCTCCAGGAATGAACGAAAATCTATAGCGTCTGCCCCTTATGTACCCTCTCCCAGCATGCACAGCGGGCCATCCACACCCAGTGCACGGCTGCCGAGAAAGGACACCCAATGCGTTGTGACACCCTTGTAGTTCAACCTGGGCCGGTGGTGGCAGTGCCACCTGCAGGCGAACAGGGAACACTACTGCCAGGCAGTATCACGCCTAGAGCAGAAGCAATTTTAGAACAATCAACCGATCTGAGCCCAACTATGGCTCAGACATACCCCTAAATTTACACATAGCGTCCCAACCATTTGAGAAGGGCGCTACACACACCACCTCCTTGAAAAGACACTGTCCCCAGTGGCTGAGGAAAATCAAAAATCAAAAATCCTGAAGACTTTTTGATAGTAAAAGAAAACATTAACCTGGTACCTGAACCAATTTTTGGGGAGGGGAAAAAAAAAGAAAAGGAAGGAAAGCACACAAGACAATGTTACAATACTTGACATAACTCTTCAGATATGACATTTACACTCCACCCATTACTGACTATCTACCCCACCCAGGGCCGGCGCTACCACTAGGCAAATTAGGCAGCCGCCTAGGGCGCACTGCCGCCTAGGGCGCAGCCACGGCCGCTAGGGGTGTTGAAAATAACCGGCTGAATCGCAACAGCGCGCCCTGTCTCTCCTGACATCCTCCTTCAGTCATGATCACCCCCACCTCCCTCTCCCCCTCGTCATTCGCGCGGCGGTTCCCTCAGATCACTCAATTACTCCTCAGAAGGCGATCTGCAGTCTGCATGGGGCGGAGTTTTGTTCCGTCCAGATTAGTGGGGGAAGACGAATGATGAACTCTCAAGGGCGGAGTTTTATAACGTCACGGAGGAGGCAGGGTTGGACGGTCCGGGGTCAGAAAGAGGGCGGAGTGTATGGTTGGTAATGCAGGTGGAGAAGAGCGGAGTTGGTGTCCGGTGATGTGAGGAGCCAGGACGGGGCTCCATGCTGATCATACTCTGCCTGATGGTGAGTCACCTCTCCACACAGCCTGACTGCCTCGTGTGTGTGAGAGGACCTATGGCCAGGGGGACACCGACCTCAGCTGTCTGCATACTGACTGTGCCGTGTGGTGTATTGTACCGCCCCCCACCTGTATTATGTACACCCCCCCACACACATAGACACCTGTATACTGTACACCCCCCCCACACACACAGACACCTGTATACTGTACACCCCCCCCACACACAGACACCTGTATACTGTACACCCCCCCACACACCTGTATACTGTACACCCCCCACACACACACAGACACCTGTATATTGTGCTCCCCCCCCACACACACACCTGTATACTGTACACCCCCCCCCACACACACACACACAGACACCTGTATATTGTGCTCCCCCCCCACACACACACCTGTATACTGTACACCCCCCCACACACACACACAGACACCTGTATATTGTACACCCCCCACACACCTGTATACTGTACACCCTCCCCCCCCCCACACAGACACCTGTATATTGTACACCCCCCCACACACACCTGTATACTGTACACCCCCACACACCTTTATAATGTACACCCCCCCCCACACACACAGACACCTGTATACTGTAACCCCCCCCCCCCACACACACACCTTTATAATGTACACCCCCCCACACACACACACCTGTATACTGTACACCCCCCACACACACACCTGTATACTGTACACCCCCCCCCCCACACCTGTATACTGTACACCCCCCCACACACAGACACCTGTATACTGTACACCCCCACCCACACAGACACCTGTATACTGTACACCCCCCCACACACACACACAGACACCTGTATACTGTACACCCCCCCACACACACCCCCCCCACACACACACACAGACACCTGTATACTGTACACCCCCCACACACCTGTATACTGTACAACCCCCCCCACACACACACACACACCCCCCACACACCTTTATAATGTACACCCCCCCCCCACACACACACAGACACCTGTATACTGTACACACCCCCCCCCACACACACACACCTGTATACTGTACACCCTCCACACACACACACAGACACCTGTATACTGTAACCCCCCCACACACACACCTGTATACTGTACACCCCCACACACCTTTATAATGGACACCCCCCACACACACAGACACCTGTATACTGTACACCCCCACACACCTTTATAATGTACACCCCCCCACACACACACACCTGTATACTGTACACCCCCCACACACCTGTATACTGTACACCCCCCCCACACAGACACCTGTATACTGTAAACCCCCCCACACACACAGACACCTGTATACTGTACACCCCCACACACACACACAGACACCTGTATACTGTACACCCCCCACACACCTGTATACTGTACAACCCCCCCCCCACACACACACCCCCCACACACCTTTATAATGTACACCCCCCCCACACACACAGACACCTGTATACTGTACACCCCCCACACACCTGTATACTGTACAACCCCCCCCACACACACACACACCCCCCACACACCTTTATAATGTACACCCCCCACACACACACACAGACACCTGTATACTGTACACCCCCACACACACACACAGACACCTGTATACTGTACACCCCCCACACACCTGTATACTGTACACCCCCCACAAACACACCTGTATACTGTACACCCTCCACACACACACACACACACACACCTGTATACTGTACACCCCCCACACACACACCTGTATACTGTACACCCCCCACACACACACCTGTATACTGTACACCCCCCCACACAGACACCTGTATACTGTACACCCCCCCACACACACACCTGTATACTGTACACCCCCCCCACACACACACCTGTATACTGTACACCCCCCACACACACCTGTATACTGTACACCCCCCCACACACACCTGTATACTGTACACCCCCCCCACACACCTGTATACTGTACACCCCCCCCACACACACACACACCTGTATACTGTACACCCCCCACACACACCTGTATACTGTACACCCCCCCACACACCTGTATACTGTACACCTCCCACACACACACCTGTATACTGTACACCCCCCCACACACACCTGTATACTGTACACCCCCCCACACACACACACCTGTATACTGTACACCCCCCCACACACCTGTATACTGTACACCCCCCACACACCTGTATACTGTACACCCCCCCCCACACACCTGTATACTGTACACACCCCCCCACACACCTGTATATTGTACACACCCCCCCACACACCTGTATATTGTACACACACCCCCCCACACACCTGTATATTGTACACACACCCACCCACACACCTGTATACTGTACACCTCCTGCCCCCCACCTGTATACTGTACACCCCCCCCACACACATATACAAAAATGCATGTGCTTTGGCACCTATGATTGCCCTACAAATGTTATGTATCAGCGCACACACTGGAGTGAGAGCAATAATTCTAGCATCAGACGCAAAGTCCCTACAGGTCATCAGTTTAGTGTTACACAGGAGTTCTGATGCTCAAATTATTGAATTAATCCATGACCCCAGCCACCTCCACCATATACATGGGCAGGGCAAAGGGGTGGAGTCAGGGGCGGAGCTAAGTGGGGCGGCAAAACGAGGTTTCGCCTAGGGTGTCATAAATCCTTGCACCAGCCCTGACCCCACCCCATTCTCCGGTGGTCTTGATAGTAGCTCTGGTACCTGCAAGAAACACAGACAACATGCATGGAAATACAAACATCCTAACCACTACTCATATTCTATCTTACAAAGAAGCAAATTGTTTCCCCGAGAGAAAGCAGTTCCCTTCTATTAAAGTTTTTTTTTTTTAATGCTAAGCCTAGCATAAAAAATTTCCTAATTCTAAGTGCTATATTAGAAGTGAAGTTTCTCTATTCCTGCAGATCACTGCCACCTAGTGTTAACAGGGTCACAACGTCCTTTACTGGTTACGCATGGGTTTGCAACATAACACAAAGAACATCCCACTGTTGACCACTGCGTTTTCTCACCATAACATCCTAACTAACTAACTAACCCCAAAGTTAATTCAGAGGAAAAACGGTTCTTTTTGGAGAGAGGGAGAAAAAAACAAAGCACACTCTCCGTCTTTTCCTCTTTAAGAGCAGCAAACCTCTTTTAGTAGAGGACAAAGTCACCTTGATCCAAGGTACACTTCACCCGTGAAAGGACAGGAGATAAAAAAAAACAAAGTCAGGTTCCTATCTCGAAAGTGTCACAGGTAAAAGCTTGGATTCGGAAGGGTAACTGATTTCCACTGCTTATCCAGAGTTGTTATGAAGTAAGACGCATCATCTCTCCCTGGGCAGCAAATTACAACTCTGTCAGCGTGGATGTGCCGGCCATAGTTCCAGTACTGGCGGCAACACCTGAACCGATCAGTCATGGCAACTAAGTGATCCAGATTCCTGTACGGCTTGGGCACTTGAAGATAGTCCCAGATGGCTTCCCCGTACCACTGTTCACGGCAGGCCTCAATTTCGAACATTATTTCCTTGGGTACGTAGGGGAACTACAAGCCGTACTCACACTCTTTTCATAAGGATCCGCTGCAGGCGAGCAAGTTTAGGCAGAGTTGCAGGGGATCCCGTTCCAGGCATCACATAAGAATCCGGGGACCTCTGGACCAAGACCGTAACAGGCTCTGGCAAAAGTCTTTCATTTAGCACAGGTGCCGCCTTCTTTGTTAAAGCGGGGACTTCCACCAGGGGTGTGGTATCCCCAGAGCTCATGGGTGATCCCTCTCGAAGGCTGCGGGCTGAGAAAACATTTTTCCTCTTGTCCCATCCCTTTGCGAGGAATATTTTGTCTATCTCCACATCATCCCCAACATCGGATGATGAGTCAATATCCGAAGAATCCACCTTCAGCGGGCAAGTAGTTCTTCACATTGACCGTCACTTTTTCCACAACCACCTTACCGTCTCCTGACGTGGACTTCTCAGGCATCCTCCCGCTTTTGAAGTCCGGTTCCGGCAGGCACTGGAACAGGCTTCGACCGCAGCCGCGGGAGGCCTTGACATATCCCACCTTCTGTTTTGTGGATGGGATAAAGACTTCAGTAGTGGCGGAGGCAGCGTCCGCTGCTGTGTCCACCAATGGCTTTGCAGCGGCAGAGGCATCTTCTCCGGTTGCATCCTCGGCAGACGATGCGATGCACGTGGGCCTGGCTGTAGGGGTATAGGCGACTTCTTCCTCCGAAGTAACGGCGCCTGTAACCCAGTTGACCCGGTAAGTTCGGGGCGATTCAGTGGGCTGGTCCACCTCGAACAGGAACTCCCCGCAGGACAAGCATCGTCCGAACGGGCGCAGCTGCACAGCCAGTCCATCACATTTAGGACAGAGCATGCCCAGGGCCTCCGCATCTCGATATGTGTACAAAGCGAAGCGGCCCGGGGCTTGAGCCGGATCCCCTACAATGTCCATAGTAGTAGGCACTGGGAACATCCAGGGTCCCGATGGGGCTGAAGTCCATGGAAACGCAGACATGTTGCTCCCCTCACTTGATCCAAACTCTCTCTCTGTTTCCTTGGCGCCAATGCGCCCACATGTAGCACACAGGTGGCGGGAACTCCTCCCCTTTTTCTCTTCCTGCATGTAGCTCGCAGGATTTTCTTCCTCTGGATCCACCCACGAACTACACAGTTAGAAAAAGAGAACAGTCTTGTGCCCCTTAACCCCTTCTTCCTGTTCAAAGCACAGTAACACAGTCCAATTTCCTCAATGGCCGACTTTCCAAAAACACAGAATAAAGTAATCCAATTTCGAGAGGTAGCTGCAAATCCCGGACTCGAGCCCCCACATCTAGCGATACCCCCCTCTCTCTGAGACTGGGCTGCTGGTTTTGTTTTGGGTCATGCAAACTACCTCCAAGGCTTCCGTTGTCAGGGTATAAAAAGTCTCCAGAAAGGCCAATGTCCACACAGATGTAAAACCCAACAATAAGGCTTTATTTACTTTGCTGAGGGAACTTGAGAGGAAAGTAGGAAATGAGAGAAGAACAGGGGAAGGTTCAGGCACGCAGCACTAGAGACACAACGTTGCTACTCAAGCCTGAGTGAGTATTGCTCACCCGGATAGTCCCTTTCACTGGTCCTAGCAGTCGGGATAATGCACGGATCAATGTAATCAGAGAAACTTATGGATGCGATCAAGAATCCTCTGCCACAGGATAGTCAAAGTCCCGAACCTCCCAGCCAAGCAATAGAGAGAGAACCTTTAGGCCAGATTGGCGTATTGCAGGGCTTAAAGCAATAGATCCCTCCTTAGGTTCGTTTCCAGGCCTCCTCCCGAGACAGCAGTACCGTCGCCAGTCTCCTCTGGGGCAGATCCTCCCCTGGCCTCCTTTCCTAAGAGCAGGCTTCCCACAGGTGGGTAGCCTGGGATCCCTTCCAAAGGTATAGGCTCCAGCCAGCAGAGCCTACCAGGTAACGATGTAGCCTCGGGCTGAAGGTGCCCGGGGATAGAACATGCACGCACCCCGTGCCAAGCGGGCCACGAGGCGCGCACACAGGAACAGACCCAATGGGTCTCCAGGAACGAACGAAAATCTATAGCGTCTGCCCCTTATGTACCCTTTCCGAGCATGCACAGTGGGCCAACCACACCCACTGCGCGGCTGCCGAGGAAGGACACCCAATGCGTTGTGACACCCCTGTAGTTCAACCTGGGCCGGTGGTGGCAGTGCCACCTGCAGGCGAACAGGGAACACTACTGCCAGGCAGTATCACGCCTAGAGCAGAAGCAATTTTAGAACAATCAACCGATCTGAGCCCAACTATGGCTCAGACATACCCCTAAATTTACACATAGCGTCCCAACCATTTGGGAAGGGTGCTACACATAGATTTCTGAAAACATTACAGCACCCTCTGAAGAACTCCCGGCCCTAATGAAAACATGTCTTGATAGGTGGATGCCAGTTGGAAGGAATAGATGTTTCTAGGAAGGTTGCATTTCCATGCATACTGCCCTGTGTATTGCCCACATGTGATGCTGAGCCTCCATGATTGAAATAACAGAAATCCAATAAATGAAAAGGGGTGGGCCAAGGAAAGTAAGCCTGGGGGGGAAGAGTTAGATTTTGCGGGATGTTCTCCAGTCAGGAAATGAGGCAGGCTTTATCGGACTAGCTTCAGCTTTTAATGCACATTGTGAGAAGCTCACAGTCTACAATAAAATCAGAGTAAGCTATTTCAGCACAGGAGAGGCATTTGTATAACTGTGCAAGACTGAAGGTAAGTCCAGAGTTTAGCTTTAACCCTTTTGTTGTCAGAGCTGTTTTTTGCACATTTGTTTAAAATAATTTTAGGCCTGGAGATTACATAAAACCCCCAAAACAAAATGGAGAATAAAATGGTGGTACAGTACAGTGGAACCTTGGTTTACGAGTAACGCGGTTAACAAGCGTTTTGAAAGACGAGCAACTTTTTTTTTAAATCCTGACTCAGTTTGCAAGTGTTGTCTTGCAAAACGAGCAAAATTCAAGCTAATGGGGGGTGCAGTACCGCATTTGGCCAGAGGTTCGGGGGGCGCCGGTGACACTCGAAACGGTTCGGAGCCGTTCATAAATACTTGGAAACACTCGGAAATACTCTGTTCCCGGGTGTTTCCGAGCATTTCCGAGGGTTTCCAAGATCAGCCGAGCTGCCCTCGAGTTTTTCCGAGGCTCCCTCTGGTCACATGCGGTATTGCATGCCATAGAAGTCAATGAGGAACGAATTATGTTAGTTTCCATTGACTTCTATGGGGAAACTTGCTTTGATATGCGAGTGCTTTGGATTATAAGCATTCTCCTGGAACGGATTATGCTCGTAATCTAAGGTTCCACTGTAGTTCCAATTTTGTATGTTACATGATATTAACGCAACGGTTTAAATAACACAAAATTTCAGTAAAAATACACTAAAGTTAATTTTAGGTCACACAGGTAAAATATAAAAGATGAGGATGCGATAAGTAAGCAGATGCCCAACATGTCAAACCTTAAAATTGCATGCACTCGTGAAATGACAACAAACTTCAATACCCTATATTTTCTAAAGGAACGCTTTAAAAGTCCCTATAGGTCATCAGTTTAGAGTTACCCAAGAGCTCTGTGCTAGAATTATTGCTCCTACTCTTGTGTGCACGACACTATGTAATATGTGTAGCACAAGTGATGTTTTTAAGCATAGGTGCCCCCGACATGTGCATTACCATTTGTACTTGCATGTATGTAGAGGGGGCCTTTTTTTAAGTGCTTGGGTGTAACGTTTTTTTTTTTACTTAGATTTTTTATTTTCCTCATATAGAGGACAGGTTCTCTTCAATGAGAAATCCGGGGTCTAAAAGACCCTTGTCCTCCAATGAATCTAATGCATTACAGATCACATAGTCATACAGGCTGGTGAAATCAAAAGGGGATCCAGAAGTGACGTTTTACACATTGCTTCTGGGTCAGCAAGAAGAAGGGGAGAAGAGTGAGCGAATGTTCGCTTGGCTCCCTCCCCTCTACCTGGCAGCACATGCCATGCCGGTCCTGGGTGCGTGGAGCCCGGGATACATAGAGAGGGGAAGCAGTGGTTGGGTGTTTGGGAGCAATGGGGGTGGTTGCAGAGCTGCTTGATTGCTTCCATTTGACAGCCAAGAGTTTGCTGGTCAGATATACACACACTCATCACCAGGTGGTACCATTAGTCTCCTTTTTAGGCATTTTCCCTATATTTTCTCTTGGTGATCCTGCCAGTAACAAATGTGAATAGGCTGCCCTATGCGTGACATGCGGAAATGTGTGTGAATCGCCCTTTTAACCACTAGCCGACCCTAGGACATTCATGGACATCCTCAGTCCTCAGTTGGCAGTGGTTATACCGGGATGATGATTGCACCTGCAGGTATGAACATTTTCAGCCGGCGATTCCCTGTCCTGCAGAAGTGATTTGAGTCGTTCTTGCCGCCGCCTTTCCGAGTTCTTCCGTCCAAGTTCGGAGCCCAGAAGCGGTGTAACTGGCGGCGACGGCTGCGCAGAGAGAGAGGAACTGACGTTGTTCCTCCCTCCCTGTGAACCCAGAAACAGCGAGTATGTTGTCACTTCCGGTTCTGCCTCATTGTTTACCTGGTCGCCATTGGCCAGGAAAGCAGCTGATCAGACCGATCTGTGTCTGATCGGCTGCATTGGAGGCCAGAGGAGAGATTTGGGGTCTAAAAGACCCCAGATCTCTCCATAAAGAGGACCTGTCATGGCCCATGCTGTCACAAGTGATGGTTTTTATGATGTTTAAAGCGCCTCCGTCCCCCTGTGCTTATGTGCAAATGCGAATGGTTACTTTACTCCTGCATGCATATATGTAAATGGTGATTGCACAACACATATGATGTATTGTCGTGAACGTCAGAGCAAGACCAATAATTCTAGCACCAGACAACCTGTGTATCTCTAAACTGGTAACCTGTGAAGGCATTTAAAGAAAGAGTGGCCTATGGAGAATTTTAGATAACGTAGTTTGCCGCCATTCCACGGGCGGACGTAATTTTAAAGCATGACATGTTAGGTATCTGATTACTTGGCGTAACATCATCTTTTATATTTTACAAAACATTAGGTATTATATTGTGTTTGTATAAGTAATTAACCACTTAACGACCGCTCACTGTATATATACGTCGGCAGAATGGCACCGACAGGCACAATCACGTAGAGCATACGTGATTGCCTTTGTACAGTTGGGGGGTCCGATCGGACCCCCCTTCTGTACAGTGAGCGGTGGCTAAGTGTCCGGGAGCGTTCCGGGATGAGGGGGCAGCCATTCGTTTTTTGGCCACCCCCTCGCGATCGCTCCCGGCGAATGGAAATGCCCCCTCTGTCTGTGTCAGACAGAGGGAGCAGGAGGAAGTGATGTCATCTCTGGTGCGGCGCTCACATATACCGAGCGCCGTACAAGAGAAGATATCAGGTCAGTGTACACAACACTACACTGACACCAGGACACATAGGGACATAAATCGCCCCCCCAGGCCCCCCCAGACACCCCAGATCACCCCCCAGATCACCCCCCCAGCCCCCAGTCACAGTGTCACTGATTGCAGTGACCATTTATTTAGTGATCACTGCAATCAGTGACATTTGTGACTGTAAAAGTGTCACCAAAGTTTAGTCTTAGGTCCAGTGTAGCCCCCTAACCCCCCCTAATAAAGGTTTAACCCCCTGATCACCTCCCAGATAACCCTTTCACCGCCTATCACCACTGTCGCTTAGCGATCATTTTTCTGATCGATGTCTTAGCGTCAGTGATGCCGATCGGCAGCCAGTAATTTTTTTTAGGTTCACCGCAGGTTTTTATAGCGTCAGGTACCCCAATATATTATCTAATAAAGGTTTAACCCCCTTGATCGCCCCCCAGGTAACCCTTTCACCCCCTATCACCACTGTCACTAAGCGATCATTTTTCTAAACGCTGTCTTAGTGTCGGTGATGCAGATCGGTAGCCGGTATTTTTTTTTAGGTTCGCCGCAGGTTTTTATAGCGTCAGGTACCCCAATATATTATCTAATAAAGGTTTAACCCCCTTGATCGCCCCCCAGGTAACCCTTTCACCCCCATCACCACTGTCGCTAAGCAATCGTTTTTCTAAACGCTGTCTTAGTGTCGGTGATGCAGATCGGTAGCTGGTAATTTTTTTTAGGTTCGCCGCAGGTTTTTATAGCGTCAGGTACCCCCATATATTAACAAAATAGTGTAAAATCAAAAATAACCTCACACAGCGGCGCTAAAAAACGATACCCTCCCCCTCCTGTGTCCGTGTGATTGGACTGAGAGAAGGTTACTGTTAATCAATTAAATATATACACCCTGTGACATAAGTGAATAATGTGCACAAGTAAACTAAATAAAGTCCACACAAATTCAATCCAAATGTGAGACAATCTTCTTCCAAATTCTCCACCACACACAGTGTTTAGTGTTTTCGTGATCCCGCTCCCATCAGATGGACACTCACCACAGCAAGTTGCCTCACACTTTCGTGTTTGGCTTAAAGACGTGTGCAAAGATCTTATACAGCTTTGCGGGCGATCCTCCCAATTCAAATCAAGTGTTTTTAAAGTTGTAATCCATATGCAAATGTAAAAGAAAGCTCCAAATAGTGTGATAACGTAAAATCAGTTTAATTACACACCAAACACGCACTTAAAATACTGCAATTACCTAAAACACAATTTAAATAAGCGTGTAAAACCACTGCAACTCCAAAGGCAAAAGTGCACCGAACAGCGAGTGTACAGGTCGCGGCGGACCCTCAATAAACCAGTCAGATCTCACCACCTTCCCGCTGCCACTCACTACTCCTTCGCTGCTCAATTCGATCCTGTGACGTCGAATAATCCGTCAGACGGTATATATGGGAAGGGCGCAACTTAATATTACCAGTTTTACACCCCCATATATTATCTAATAAAGGTTTTAACCCCCTGATTGCCCCTAGTTAACCCTTTCACCAGTGATCACCATATAAGTGTTACGGGTGACGCTGGTTAGTTAGTTTGCTTTTTATAGTGTCAGGGCACCCGCCGTGTATATAACCCAATAAAGGTTTAACCCCCTGATCGCCCGGCGGGTGATATCAATTAGGTTTTAGCGTCAGAGAGGGTCTGAGTCACACCCCAGGCAGCGTCAGGTTAGTGCCAGTAACGCTAACACCCACGCGTGAAGCATACACCCCCCTTAGTGGTATAGTATCTGAACAGATCAATATCTAATCTGATCTATACTAGCGTCCCCAGCAGTTTAGGGTTCCCAAAAATGCAGTGTTAGCGGGATCAGCCCAGATACCTGCTGGGCGCTGGCACCTGCGTTTTGCCCCTCCGTCCAGCCCAGGCCACCCAAGTGCAGTATCGATCGATCACTGTCACTTACAAAACAAAAACACACATAACTGCAGCGTTCGCAGAGACAGGCCTGATCCCTGCGACTCCAGTGCTGTAGGAGGTGATTTCACCACCACAGTTAAAAAAAAAAAAGCAAATATGCCGAAGCATTGGGGCAGCAGGGGCGGAGGAGTGATTTTGCTCCTAATGCCGCGTACATACGGTCGAAATTCCGACGGAGGCTTGCCCGTGGAAAAGTCCGACCATGTGTGTGCGGCATAACTTTTTTGCGGGAGGATGCCCCCATGCTTCGGCATATATAAATGGTGCGTGTATGCCCATCATTGGAAGTGGGTGGATGAAGGGCGGTATTCTAATAGTGGGCATACCCACCGATCAATCTCTTTTTTCGTTCAGCCAACTGGCTGCATGAAATAAAAAGATTACAATACATGTCCAACAAGGACCAGCAACGTACTGGTATGTTGCTGGACTTTGAATGTTTATACCAGAATGATGCCTGCGGGTTTAGGTATCATCTTGGTATCATTCTTTTCAGCCTGCGGCCGGCTTTCATGTAAAAGCAATCCTAGCGGCTAATTAGCCTCTGGACTGCTTTTACAAGCAGTGGGAGGGAATGCCCCCCCCGGATATAAAAAGCGCCATTGGGAAATTGGGAAAGCATTTTATCACACCGATCTTGGTGTGGTCAGATGCTTTGAGGGCAGAGGAAAAATCTAGGGTCTAGAAGACCCCAGTTTTTTCAAAAAAAGAGTACCTGTCACTACCTATTGCTATCATAGGGGATATTTACATTCCCTGAGATAACAATAAAAATGATAAAAAAAAAAAATACTTGGAAGGAACAATTTAAAAATAAAATAAAAAAGCAAAATTAATAATAAAAAAAAAAAAAGAAAAAAAAAAAAAGCACCCCTGTCCTGCCCTGCTCTTGCCCAATGGCGAACGCAAGCGTCGGTCTGGCGTCATATGTAAACAGCAATTGCACCATGCATGTGAGGTATCACCGCGAAGGTCAGGTCGAGGGCAATCATTTTAGCAGAAGACCTCCTCTGTAAATCTACTGGGGTAACCTGTAAAGGCTTTTAAAGGCTTTTAAAAATGTATGTAGTTTGTCGCCAATGCGCGTTTGTGCGAAATTTTAAAGCATGTCGTGTTTGGTATCTATGTACTCGGCCTAAGATCATCTTTTTTATTTCATCAAACATTTGGGCAATATAGTGTGTTTTAGTGCATCAAAATTAAAAAAAGTGTATTTTTTAACCCAAAAAATGCGTTTGAAAAATCGCTGCGCAAATACTGTGTAGAAAAAAAAATGCAACACCCACCATTTTAATCTGTAGGGCCTTTGCTTTAAAAATATATATAATGTTTGGGGGTTCAACATAATTTTCTTGCAAAAAAAAAAAATGTTTTCATGTAAACAAAAAGTGTCAAAAAGGGATTTGTCTTCAAGTGGTTAGAAGAGTGGATGTAAGCTTCCTAATGTTGTGTATAAAATGCCAGAACAGTTCAAAACCCCCCCAAATGACCCCATTTTGGAAAGTAGACACCCCAAGCTATATACTGAGAGGCATGTCGAGTCCATGGAATATTTTATATGTTGACACAAGTTGCGGAAAAACGACAATTTTTTATTTTTTTTGGCACAAAGTTGTCACTAAATGATATATTGCTCAAACATGCCATGGGCATATGTGGAATTACACCCCAAAATACATTCTGTTGCTTCTCCTGAGTACGGGGATACCACATGTGTGAGACTTTTTGGGAGCCTAGCCACGTACGGGACCCCAAAAACCAAGCACCGCCTTCAGGCTTTCTAAGGGTGTAAATTTTTGATTTCACTTCTCACTGCCTATCACAGTTTCGGAGGCCATGGAATGCCCAGATAGCACAAAACCCCCCCAAATGACCCCATTTTGGAAAGTAGACACCCCAAGCTATTTGCTGAGAGGTATTGTGAGTATTTTGCAGATCTCGCTTTTTGTCACAAAGTTTTGAAAATTGAAATAAAATAAATATATATATATATATTTTCTTTCTTCAATTTCAAAAACAAATGAGAGCTGTAAAATACTCGCCATTCCTCTCAGCAAATAGCTTGGGGTGTCTATATTCCAAAATGGGGTCATTTGGGGGGGTTTTGTGCGATTTTGGCATTTTATGGCCTTCGAAACTGTGATAGGTAGTGAGGAGTGAAATCAAAAATTTGTGCCTAGAAATCCTGAAGGCGGTGCTTGGTTTTCGGGGTCCCGTACGCGGCTAGGCTCCTAAAAAGTCCCACACACGTGGTATCCCCGTACTCAGGAGAAGCAGAAAAATGTATTTTGGGGTGTAATTCCACATATAACCATGGCATGTGTGAGCAATATATCATTTAGTGACAACTTTTTGTAATTTTTTTTTTTTTGTCATTATTCAATCACTTGGGACAAAAAAAATATATTCAATGGGCTCAACAGGCCTCTCAGCAATTTCCTTGGGGTGTCTACTTTCTAAAATGGGGTCATTTGGGGGGGGTTTGTGCTATTTTGGCATTTTATGGCCTTCGAAACTGTGATAGGTAGTGAGGAGTGAAATCAAAAATTTGCGCCCTTAGAAATCCTGAAGGCGGTGCTTGGTTTCCGGGGTCCCGTACGCGGCTAGGCTCCCAAAAAGTCCCACACATGTGGTATCCCCGTACTCAGGAGAAGCAGCAAAATGTATTTTGGGGTGAAATTCCACATATAACCATGGCATGTGTGAGCAATATATCATTTAGTGACAACTTTTTGTAATTTTTTTTTTTTAGTCATTATTCAATCACTTGGGACAAAAAAATAAAAAATTCAATGGGCTCAACATGCCTCTCAGCAATTTCCTTGGGGTGTCTACTTTCCAAAATGGGGTCATTTGGGGGGGTTTTGTACTGCCCTGTCATTTTAGCACCTCAAGAAATGAGATAGGCAGTCATAAATTTAAAGCTGTGTAAATTTCAGAAAATGTACCCTAGTTTGTATACTCTATAACTTTTGCGCAAACCAATAAATATACGCTTATTGACATTTTTTTTACTAAAAACATGTGGCTGAATACATTTTGGCCTAAATGTATGACTACAATTGAGTTTATTCGATTTTTCTTATAACAAAAAGTAGAAAATATCATTTTTTTAAAAAAAATTCGGTCTTTTTCCGTTTATATCGCAAAAAATAAAAATCGCAGAGGCAATCAAATACCATTAAAAGAAAGCTCTATTTGTGGGAAGAAAAGGACGCAAATTTCGTTTGGGTACAATATTGCATGTCCGCACAATTTACAGTTAAAGCAGCGCAGTGCAAAAATTCTGAATTCACCTCTGGTCCTCTAGCTACCAAATGGTCCGGGGCTTAAGTGGTTAAGGTGTATTTTTACCCCCAAAAAATTGCATTTGAAAAACCACTGTGCAAATACCGGTTGACATAAATAATTGCAACACCAATCATTTTATTCTATAGGGCCTCTGCTATCAAATATATATATATATAATGTTTGGGGATTCTAAGTAATTTTCTATAAAAAATAAATATTTTTTTTTTGATTTTTACATGTAGAAGAGAAGTATCAGAATTGGCCCGGTTGGCAAGTGGTTAAAATCTCGAGCGGGAACCCATGTTCCCACTGCATGATATATGAATGTGACCTTAGGTCAGTTTGTTGACTCTGTGTCATTTATGGAGAAAAATTCATATCTGCTCTGTACCCATCTGGAAATGGATTCAAGGCTGGCTTTTCTGGATATAATTCCAAAGAGTTGGATCATGTTAAACTCCTAAAGCTGAGTGTAATGAAGCCTGCGAAGGCTCACACAAGGGGACAGTAATACACGGCATCTCTGATAAGGGAATAATACAGGAGGAGATGTTGTACAAGGCTTTCCAGCATGTGCAAAGAGGTTAACACTATGTGAAGTGAGTACGTAGGAAGCTCATGTAAAACAAAGAGCTGTGATGACAGAACCATTCACACACTAGTATAATTAATGGTAGTTTCATCGACAAGCTTTCAGCCAGCCACTGACAGAAACAGAACTGACGCGTTTAAGATAAGTAAGTATTCTGAAGGAGCAACAAAGCCTAAAAACAATTTACCTTTATGTGAGATACCAGTAACATTCACAAGTATTGTAGTTTGGCTATTTTATACATTTATTATGAAGCACTGATATTTGTTGGTTTACAAGTAAAATTCAGTATTTTTTGCAAGAAAATTACTTAGAACCCCCAAACATAATATATTAAAACATTATAAATTACATTTTTACAGGTTACTGGTTTAGAGTTACAGAGGAGGTCTAGCACTTCAATTATTGCTCACGCTCTAACGATCGGGGTGATACCCCACATGTGTGGTTTGAACAATGTTTGCATATGCGGCTGCAACTTACGTATGCATTCGCTTTTGCGCTTACATTTTTTTATTTTAAAATGTTTTGATCACTTGTATTCCTATTTCAAGGAATGTTAACATCCTCTGTAATAGGGAGGGATGGTGCGCTTAAAATATTTTATTTTAAAATGTTTTGATCACTTTTATTCCTATTACAAGGAATGTAAACATCCCTTGTAATAGGGAGGGATGGGGCGCTTTAAATTTTTTATTTTTACATTTTTTGATCACTTTTTTTCCTATTACAAGGAATGTAAAAATCCCTTGTAATAGAAATACGCATGACAGGTCCTCTCAAAAAGACCCCAGATCTCCCATTTACTTTGAAAAGCTAAACATTTCTTTTTTAATTTTGACTTCAAGAAGAAAAAAAAATCCCTTTAAGCCCAAAAGGCAGAAGCGGTGTCAAACATTGCTCCGGTCCTCCAAGGGCATAGAGCCAAGTGAGGGCCATCTTGCCCTAACTTGACTTCCTGCCCAGCCACCGATCGGACTGGATCGCTTCCAGGTTTACCGACAGCTTTGGTAAACCCAGAAGACACTGGGAAACGGTCAGAGGGGGCACCTCTCCCGTCGTCTTTAAAAGTGATCCAGTGGCGAGTCCGCAGCTGGGATCACTTTTATCGGAAAGTCGGCCGCCTACTGTAAATAAAGATACCGGGGTTATGGCAGCTAGCTGCAGTCATAACCCCGGTATTTAATGTCAAAGTAATGACGTATATTTACAGTTAGGTGGTCGGCAAGTGGTTAAAGGGTAGCTCCGCTCATGGGGGAGTGCGGTAAATGAGCAAATAACAATAAATAAATATATAGAATATCCAATTGCGACACAAGTCGTAATGGAATGTTATTAAAAATTACCTTTCCTTTTCAATCTGTAGCGCTGTAATTTTCTGTAAAATGCAGTGCAATAAGGCTACCTGGAGACGTTCTGTACATTGATGGTGTACAGAACCCCCCCCCATAAATGTAATTTCCTGCTTGTGTGATTGGCTAACTGATTTTCCCAGAAGTCTGCATTAAGATACAAATCTGATTGCAACAAAAGTGTCCTTTTTGGTGAGATACTCCCAAAAGGGAAATCACATCTACATAGATGCAGACCCTGCCACCTTCCTCAGTAGAGCCCGACAGGTGCAGCAGCTGATTGACAATTATAAAACCACTCAGATACAGATTGACTCTCCACATGGACACAGACAAACAAACAAACAGAACAACTATTTCTTCAGAATAACAAAAGGTAGGAATCTGCATCAAAATTTGTTAAAATCCTTGTAATGTACATAGATCACCAAGTGGCGTTACACTTTAACCACCTCAATACTGGGCACTTTCGCCCTCTTCCTGCCCAGGCCATTTTTCTGCTTTCAGCGCTGTCTTACTTTGAATGACAATTGCACGGTCATGCTACACTGTACCCAAATGACATTTTTATAATTTTCTTCACACAAATAGAGCTTTCTTTTGGTGGTATTTAATCACTGCTGGTTTTTTTTATTTTTTGCAAACAAAAATGAAAAAAGACAGAAAATTTGGAAAACAAACAAAAAAATTCTTAGTTTCTATCGGTAAAATTTGTAAATAAGTAATTTTTCTCCTTCACTGATGTGTGCTGATGAGGCAGGACTGATGGGCACTGATTAGGTGGCACTAATGAGGAGGCACTATTATGCCTCACTGATAGGTGGCACTGATATGCGGCACTGATGAGCACTGATAGGCGGCCCTGATGGGCACTGATAGGCGGCACTGGTGGGCACTGATAGGCAGCATGGATAGGCAGAACTAATGGGTGGCACTAATGGGCGGCACTGATGGGCAGCACTGATGGCACTGATGGGAATTGATGAGCAGGCACTGATAGGAATGAAAAGGCAGCACTGACTGGCACCAGTAATGGGCACTGATTTGTGTCACTGATGGGCACTCATGGGCACTGATTGGTGGCACTGCTGGGGCTTTACTGTAATCAGGGCACTAATGATAAGTACCCTGATTCCCTACCCTATTCTCCCCTGCGGGGAGATGCTGCTGAACGGCTCTCCTCTCTACACACTCTGTCAGTGTGAGGCGATGAGAGCTGTTTACCGGCACTTCCGCATTTACATGTGACTGATTGTGATTGGACACAGCCAATCACATGATTGAAGAGCCACATTAGTGGCTCTTTACAGAGATGGGGGTCGCACTGTGTCCTAGCATCAATGTGCGGCCGTAATTGCCGCGCTGTGCGCCCACGAGTGCGGCCGTTCGGGTGTCCCATCATTTGATAGTGGGCGGGCGGCAAGTGGTAAGGAGGTTGTACACCTCCGAAACCCCCCCCTAAAAAACTAAAAACCTGAAAGACAACGGAATAAAAAAAAAATACATTCAGTCTTTGTTCTTGGGTTTAGACAGCACTGTTTATATTCTCTGGTGTCCTCTGATGTTGAGAATGATGTCTTTCTCCATTCTAAGGCCTCATACACACTACTAGTTTTTTTCCGTTCAACCCAGCGGGTTGAATGACAGGGGGATGCCCCCCCCCCCCGCCAGAACACTCCGGTCAACGCTCTCAGCCATTGGTCGAGAGCGCCAATCGGTATCCTGTCGGCAGACCTTTTTTGGGCCTTCGACAGAAGCCAGCCAAATGGCTGGCTTCTGTTGGACGGGCTGGCATACACACAGACTGACATTTGGCCCGTGTGTACTAGGCTTAAGCTTGATGCAAACAGGGGGCAGACATTGTTCCCCATGGCTGGGCCCACAGCATGAGTGTTATTCCAGAGGACACCAGAATACCGCATGATATAAACAGTACAGGATGGTAAGGAATCTTTGCTGCATCTAATGTCTGTACATTTAAAGGGTCATTCCGCCCTATGCTGATATTTGTCATGGATATATGCTAGTGGGATGAATCACCAAATGGTCTCTCAATTTTATGAAGACTCCACTGTTGGGTCCCTCATGCTGATCCTGGTTCATAGTGGTTCATAGTGTTCATAGAGCAGTGCACATGACCACAACTAACATGCACTTCTCATTCCATACATACAAAAGTGAGGGGGGGGGGGGTTTCAGGAGATCGTCGAGGGCGGTTTCAAGGACTCAGCAAAACACAGTAAGAAATTGCTTCATGAAAAATAGATTACAGGACCTTTAAGTATTAGATGTGATATGGAATACTTCTGGAGAATAAAGATATTGTTTACTGTCACTTTAAATGTAATAGCTGCATTATTTTCAATTGTTCCCCTTTATTTTCATCTGTGATCCAGCCAGTAACACACTTCCTGTCTTAAGGTATATCTACAATCGTGGAGGAGCAATAAAGACACCTTTGGACAGCAGCAATGTCAATCTGGGGAGAAGGTAGTATAGGATGCACTAGCACATTGATTTAACTAACAAATTAAAACTGAACTCCAGCTAACACTTTTTTTTTTTTATCAGAAAAAATATTTATTTGGTTTTTCATAGCATTGCATACACATTGTACAGGAAAAGTGCTTAAGAAAAGAAAAAAAAAACAGCAAACAATATATAAACCAGTATATGACACAGACCTATACCAGGTCAGTAGAGTGCAAAAGTGTCACAGTGTATGTATATCAAAATATATAACATAAGGCATATAATTTAACCTAAGGAATGAAACAAACAGTGTTCCTCTCTCTCTTCTCTTCCCTCCCTCCTCCTCTCTCTAAGAATCGTTAAGCAATAGAACCCGTAACAACTAAGGGTTAGTCAATTCACCACAGTCCGTTATCTCACCGTAAGAGTCCCGCAGCCACCATATTGATCTGCGTAATCAGACCCTCTAACAGTTCAACTCAACCCTCAGCATTGTAGTAGTCTGTCTTTGACTAACTGATGGGGTGCTAACCCTGGAACATCTAGCCAGCCCTGCCACATTGTATGGAATTTGCGGGGTGCATTCCTGTGCTGATATGTCAGTTTTTCTCTTATTAGCAATTTGTTCACCTGGTCAATCCATTGTTGTCTAGTGGGTACCCTGGGAGTGATCCAAAGTTGAGCTATCAGTCTTCGTGCCACATAAAGTAGTCGGATGACCGCTGTAAGAACGGGCAGGGTTAACAGTTCCCCCTCCAGGGCACCCAGAAGACACACTACAGGAGTTCTTGGTATGGCAAAGGCAAACACTAGAGAAATCACGTCAAGTTCCTCAGTCCAATAGCGAAAGAGCTTGGGACACCTCCAGAACATATGCATGAGGTCTCCATGATCCCTCATGCACTTGGGACATAAAGGGGTATCTCGAAGTCCCCAGTGGTGAAGTCTGACCGGAGTTCTGTAAGCCCTGTGTAGCAGGTAGAGGTGTGATAGTCTCTGAGAAGATGACACCGAAACCATAGGGGCGGATGCCAAGCAAAGATTCCATGTTTCCCCATCTATAGGCCCCACATCCTACTCCCATTTATCTCTGCATGGTAGGCCAGTAGGGCATTAAGTAAAATATTGTAGCCTTTAGAAATCATTCCTTTCTTGTCACCTTCCATCAGAATCCCCTGTATTACGGTATGATCAATCTGCCTAAGTGGCGTTAGTCTGGATTGTATCTGCAGTGCATGCCGCAGTTGCAGGTACTTAAAGAAGTTAGTGCGTGGTATACCAAACTCTGCTTGGATTTCCAAACAGGACTTGAGGACACGGCCATTGTATAATTGTGACATATATTTGAGCCCTGCAGCTTCCCAGTTTCTAAACCCAGTAAGTTTATATAACTCTCTATAGTGTATATTTCGCCAAATAGGGGTGAGCGGTAGGAAGCCCCTAATACCCAATAATCGTTTGATGGTGTTCCACAGAGTGTTTAGTAAAATTATGGATAGGTTCCTCTATCCAAGTGTGCATAACCAGCCTCCAATCCAGACAACGCCTTGGCCTCGTCTGCCGGAGTGGCCAGAAGTCTGTGTATAGGGTCTTAACACTTTTTTTTAATAGTTAGAGCAACAATTTTTTTTCCTTTTAATAAAAAAGGTTTTTCATACATGAGTAAAAGTTGACCCTTGTAAGTACCCTTGCCAGTGTTAAAATGTTAACCCACTAGGTTAAAATGACATAATCCTCTCTATGTATTAATGTAAGGTGCCCTGTGTCTATATGTCTTATAAAAATAATGCTGCAATACACCTGTTTCAGAGCTCTGATCGGCAGACAGCTGCAGTGGGCGGGGTCGAGGATCCCCATCTGACGTCAGCCAGGGGGGGAGAAGAAGAGGAGGACAGAGGCGGCCCCGTCTGCTGCAGCTGTCATGCAAGAGAGGAGACGGTGGATCACGTGACGCTCTGAAACAGGTATATTGCAGCATTATTTTTATAAGGCATAGACACAGGGCACATTACATTAATACATAGAGAGGATTATGTAATTGTAACCATAATATGAGCAGCAGGAGGGGAGGGGGGTGGGGAGCAGAGCGGCACGGACACAGAGCTGACAGGCAGGGAGGGGGGAGAGTGCACCGAGGAGACAGAGAAGGGCTGCGGATGACGGAGGCACATAAACTGACCACAGTGTCAGGGCTCAGTAGCCATGATATACTGTGGTCAGTTTAAAGGGGGGAGGGTATAGCCAGGCAGGATCAGCCAGGTATTACAGGTGATAGAAGGGTCTAAATGACACAGCACAAGCACTGTGCTGTATAACATGCTTTAAAAGAACAGGATTTATTTATAAATTTTTTGGGGTTAACAAACACTTTAAATGGTTTGTCTCAGCTTTAAAAAAGTTGAAAAATAACAGACTTACTGGCTGGATCACCAAGTGAAAATAAAGGAAAATGCCTTAAAAAGGAAGCTAATAAAGCCACCTCATCTAAGCAACGGTAGGTTGCAATTTTTGTTTTTGGATTTAATATTGCTTTAAATTATACAGTCAAACTTTATATTTCTTTTTTTTCTCTATGGTTTGTGAAGGGTTTTTAATTTGGGAATATTCATTGCAAAAATAAGTGGACCAGCAATGCTGAGCCAGCACATTTTTTTTTTTTCCAACTTATTTTTTATTGAATTTTCTAACACATACAACACATACAGCTTAAGCACCTACAGTCATAGTAAAAGAACATGTACAAATGAGAATACAATTCGCAATGTGAACCCAGCGATATAATGCATAGTCATGAAAGGGTACAGCAGCACCGCCCAAATAAAATCTAGGAGGGCATCCAGTATGTTAAGACCCACTAGTCAATGAAAAAAACATATCAGAGGTCATCGGAGAAAAAGGAAGGTAGAAGAGCAAGGCAAGACCCTGACATGATGACCTGGTCACCCCCAACTCACTAGGCTGTTTCGGGCTCATCTAACCAATTGCGCCAGACCTTGTCATATTTCAGTGGGCAGCCCCGGTTGGCATAGGTATCTTTGTATAAAGGAAGGCTGCTGTTCACCAAGTGTTTCCATTGCGCCAAAGAGGGGGGGGCAGGCTTTTTCCACCGCATAGCAATATTCTTTCGGGCATAGAAGAGCAGCAAGGTAATTAGCGTGCGTTTGGCAGAGGATGGTACGATGGTCTCAATGAGCCCCAAAAGGCACACCTCCATTGACAAAGGCACAGCGACTAAGGCAACTCTGTTAATCAAATCCAGCACCATTTCCCAATATTGCTGGACCCCTGAACACCGCCAGAAGATATGGGAGAAGTCGCCCGGTGAGACGCCGCATCTCCAACACCCCGAGGAATGGGCAGGGTCCATCCTATGCAGTCTGTGTGGGGTGAAATAAGCTCTATGAACTATTTTGTACTGCACTAACCTGTCACGCATGGAGATTAAGGAGTTGAAGGGGAGGTCCCACACATCGTCCCAGTCATCCCTATCTAATGTGGGGATATCAGTCTGCCATTTATTCCAGAGTTTGTCCAGAGGTGGAAGAGACACAGAGATCAAGTACGAATAAAGATGTGAGGTGGGTTTGTCTTCACAGCTAAATCTAAGTGTCCTCTCCAGTTCCGACTGGGCCACGATGCACGAAGATTGCGGAAATTGCGCCGCAAATGCGTGGGACAGTTGCAGATATCTAAATAGGAAATGGTTGGGTAGGTTGTATTGGGAGGAAAGGTGCGAGAAGGGGAGTAGGGAGTTTTGAGATATTATGTGTGACACAAGTTTGATACCGTATTTTGTCCACGCGTAGGGGTCAGGGATCTTGTAAATGTGAGATAGACTAGGGTTCAGCCAGATAGGGGCATTGGGGGAGATTTCAGACTGTTTACATTTCTCAATGGCTAATCCTGTCCGCCATGCCCGCAGGGTGGTAAGCATAGAAGGGGTCAGAGGATACGGGGCACGAGGGCCCCTAAAAAGTAATAATTGAAGAGCTTCCAACGAACCGACCACTGTTGCTTCCAGCATAGTCGACGAGTTCGTTCTGTCCGGCTGTAGCCACCACGCCGCAGTCACCAACTGCGCGGAGAGGTAATACTTATGACAGTCCGGGAATGCCATGCCACCCTGCGTTCGTGGCCTCATTAAAGTCGTCAGTCTATACCTGGGAGAAGAGGGGCCCCATAAGAAGGAAGAAAAGATGCAGTTCAATTTTTAAAAAAAGGACTTGGGCACCCATTGTGGGGAGTGGCGGAAAAGATATGTCAGTTTGGGAATAATCTTCATTTTTATGAGATTAACTCGCCCCCATAATGACAGGGGCAGGTTACTCCAGGATTTGAGCTTCGTCTGGGACTCCAATAGTAACGGGGCTAGATTTAAAGATATATAGTCCGAGGCTGAACCAGAGACATGTACCCCCAAGTATGTAAAGGAGTCTACCCACAGGATGGGGCTATCAGGAGGGGATGTGGATCTAGCCGCTGGATCAATTGGGAACAGGAGGGATTTAGACCAATTTACCCTAAGACCGGTGACCTCAGCAAAGGTGTCCAGGATATTTAGTGCTCCCTGCAGGGACGGGCCGGCATCATTTAGGAAGAGTAGCATGTCATCCGCGTACAGGGCTACCCTCTCCTCCAGCAACCCGAGTCGGAGACCCTTAATGTGCGGTGAGGTGCGAAGTGCCTCCGCCACCGGTTCGATAGCAAGGGCAAACAAAGCCGGAGAGAGAGGGCAGCCCTGCCTTGTTCCCCTGGTAAGCCCGAAGGGGACAGATAGTCCACCTCCCAAGCGCACCGAGGAAGTGGGGCATTTGTAGATCACTTGGAGCCACTTGATAAACAGCAGAGGAAACCCCATCCTGCGTAAAGTTTCCCACAAGAAGGGCCACTCGACCGTATCAAAGGCCTTTTCCACGTCCAGAGAGGCCACCGCTCGAGATCCCTTATTGAGGTGGTGAGCGTGTATGTTGGTGAACAGTCTTCTGAGATTCACATCCGTGGACCTACGGGGCATGAAACCCGTCTGGTCTGGGTCTATCACTGAGGGTAGCATGGGGTACAACCGAAGGGCCAGAAGCTTAGTCAGAATTTTGAAGTCAGAATTAAGCAATGCAATAGGACGATATGAAGCACAGGAAGTGGGGTCCTTGGGAGCCTTATATATCAGTGTCAAGTAGGCGTGGTACATTGAAACAGGCAGACCACCGTCTGCCAGGCATACAGTATATAGTTGTGCCAACAGGGGTGCTAAAAGTTCCACATGAGCCCTATAAAAGTCTATCGGAAGCCCATCTGGCCCCGGCGCCTTGCCGGGGGGGGAAGGATCGGATAGCCTTTACGACCTCCGAGACCGTAAAAGGTTGGACCAAAATCTCTCTTTCGTGGTCAGAGAGCCAGCCAAGCGCCAACGGGTCTAACAGACCGTTCAGCGACTCCGGCTGAAACTCTGAGGACAGACCGGACGAGTATAACGTGCCAGAAAAGGAGTTAAACGTCTGTAGGATATCAGAGGGGGAGGACACCGTCCCGCCCCCCGGGGTCTGTAGGGTGGATACAAGGGTAAGGGGTTGGTCGTGTTGTGCCATCATGGCTAGCAGGCGGCCATTCCGGTCACCCTGTTCAAAGGCCCTCTGTTTACCTCTATATGATTCGAGTCGCGTGACCTCAGCCAGGTGCAACTGCAGTTCCCTCTGAGCTGCCATCAGCAGGTCAAAGTGAACTGGGGTGGGGTCATTGCTATACGTAGCAGTGTGATCGTCAACAGCCTTCTGCAGCGCCAGCGTTGCAGCCGATTGTTGTTTTTTGATGCTAGCAATAGAAGAAATATACTGTCCCCTCGTGAAAGCTTTAAAGGCATCCCATACAATATCGGGAGAAGAGGAGTCTTTATTATTTTCCCAGAACTCAGATAGCAGGGGCGGCAGCTGGCCAGCAAGGTCAGGATGAGAGACCCATTGTGTGCCCAACCTCCAGAGCGCAGCGCTCCGGGAGGCCGGGGAGCGAAGCACCACCACCAAGGGACTATGATCAGACAGCTAGGCAGATAGGATGTCTCCAAAACATCCGCTAAGAGCCAGCACATTTTTAGATTAAATCGCACTACAAATGTTTTTGCTTGTCAGGTAAAGAAAAAAAAAACGAATGAGAATTTAACTGATGCATAGCAGAATCTACTAATCAGTGTATGTGTATATTAAAATAACAATTCTTCCACTAAATTATCAAAAATTGCTATGCAATGCTACAGATCCCCACAATGTATTCAAATATCTATTGTCTTCATCTCTTTACAGTATCTTCATAGTTTTGTACCTGCTTTAGAGGAAGATTCTATGGCCATGTATTTCTCTTTGTATGTGATCTTTCCTTTTTTGTGTCTTGAAAATCTTAGGAGCCCTTTTTCAGCATATCTCTTATAATATTCTCTGTGTGTTTCCATTTATTCCCCACTGTCGACATCTGTTACTATACCTGTCTCCATTAAAAAGAACACGGCATGCCCTGAGAATTGGTGTCACAGTAGTAACACATTTTCCTTTTGTTTTTTTTTTATTTCTCTTTCTATATATTTGTTTTCCATAGATATGTTTAGCAGAAAGAAGCCCATCCACGAATTTTAACAACAGGCTTTTTTAATATGACAGTGCAGGGAGAAATGACATTGCACTAGGGCCGAAACAACTAATCGATTAATCGACAACTAATCGATCATGAAATTAATCGATTACGATTTTCATAATCGATTAATCGGCCAGTAACATAATGGGGTTAAAAAAAATAAAAAATGAGCCCTTTACAGTACAAAAAGAGCAAATAGCTACTGTAAATATTACTTTCACTGTCCCACAGTAAAAAATTAACCCCTTATAGCGATTATTTGCTCTTTTTGTACTAATTTTAGTTTTTTTAACACCATTATGTTACTAAACATCTCAGGCCTGGGTCACACCTCTGTGTTTTTTTGTGCTTTTTGCAGAAACACACTACAGGTTATTTAAATGGTTTCCTATGGGACACGTTCACATCCATGATTTTTTCAGCTGCTGCGTATTTGGAAAGGGCAAGTACTTTTTTTAACGCAAAACGGTGCTATTTTGTTTTTTTGGTTCAATATACTTTAATAGAGAAGCTACAGAGAAGCATGTAATAATGTGTTTTTGCGGCAATTTGTGTTTTTTTGTCTGCCCAACAACAAATTGGGCCAAAAAAATATGTAAAAATGCAAATCACCGCAAAATTACTTTTTTTTTTTTTACGGTTATTAATCGATTAATCGAAACAATAATCGACCAACTAATCGATTATGAAAATAATCGTTAGTTGCAGCCCTACATTGCACACAATTAGACAACCCAAATCAACCAATTAAATTCCAGTTTTGATAGTTAGATCACTCAAAAAGGAACTCTTATGCCGCGTACACACGGTCTGAATTTTTGACAGAAAAAGTCCGATGGGAGCTTTTGGTCGGATATTCCGACCGTGTGTATGCCCCATCGGACTTTTTCTGTTGGAATTTCTGACGGACTTAGATAGAGAGCAGGTTCTCTATTTTTCCGTCGGAAATTCCGACTGAGGTTTTCCCGTTGGAAAGTCTGGCTGTTTGTACGCGGCATAAGTGGTTGGCTTGTTAAAAAGCTCCTGAAAGAATGCATTTGGCTTATTCGGATGGGTGGTGCAAAGTGCAGTAATCCATAGCATCCAATTAGAAATCATTTTTTTAATAGGGTTATTGCATGTCAAACTCCTGAGGAAAAAAAAAAGAAGTGAAATCCTGTCTCCAGGAATACTGTCTGCAGCCACCTGGATTTGGGTACAACCTTCTATGTGCTGGAACATCTGCTCCAGGGATATGGGTTGCCAATTCAGCCCATTGCACAGTCTCCTGTCTCCAAACAGCACTCGCTACTGGTAAAGATGAAACGAAAAGTTCAGACCAAGCTGCTAAAAGCAACCAATCACTGCAATCACCAAAAAAAAAATATACAAAAGCCCATTTAACTTACTTTAAGCCTGAGTCACGTGACAATCCTTTTCTCTTCTTCTATTTACTTCCCAAGGTCCTTCTTCGTGTGTCCTCATCCCCACTTGCATGATGTGGACATTTCTTATTGGTGGAGGTGACACATCCATCAGCTATGTCCTCTCATAGGCTCCAGAGAACTCATGGGGGTGGTGAGGGGACCAGTGCCCAAGAAGAAAATAAGCAAGGAAAATGCCTGGTCCCCAGGGCAGGAAATTAGCTTGGCTTATAGAGGAAACTGTGACTTTGATCTGTTACACTGAAAGATGGCTTAGGAAGAGATGTTGGGAATCAAAAGTGGAGAGCAAGGTACTATATTTATCGGTGTATAACACGCACTTTTTCCCCCTGAAAATAGGGGGCAAATCACGGGTGCGTGTTATACGCCGATAGTGTACCTTGGAAGGGAAGGAGGGGGACGAACTCCCGAGCCGTCATCTCCTGTTCAGCTCTCACGTCACAAACACAGTCCCACCTCCGCCACTGGCACTGGACCAGTGTTCTGTCTATCACAGGAGCTGGTCCAATGCCATTGGCGGAGGCGGGACTGTGTGTGTGTAACTGCCGAGTGAGAGCCGAACAGCCGGAATTAACGAGCCGTCATCTCCTGTTCGGCTCTCACGTCACACACACAGTCCCGCCCCCGCCACTGCATTGGACCAGTGTTCTGTCTATCACAGGAGCTGGTGAAATGACGATGGCGGAGGCGGAACTGTGTGTGACTGCCAAGTGAGAGCCGAACAGGAGATGACGGCTCTGTGATTTCCTGCACTGTCCAGGCTGCATTGATGGTGCGGTTGCAGATGAACATTGAGGCTAAATAGGGGCATTGATCAGGCTGCATTGATGAGATGGGCATTGATAAGGCTGCATTGATAAGGCTGCATTGATGAGATGGGCATTGATCAGGCTGCATTGATAAGGCTGCATTGATAAGGCTGCATTGATAAGATAGGCATTAATCAGGCTGCATTGATAAGGCTGCATTGATAAGGCTGCATTGATGAGATGGGCATTGATCAGGCTGCATTAATAAGGCTGCATTGATAAGGCTGCATTGATAAGATAGGCATTAATCAGGCTGCATTGATAAGGCTGCATTGATAAGGCTGCATGGATGAGTTAGGCATTGATAAGGCTGCATTGATAAGGCTGCACTGATAAGATGGGCATTGATCAGGCTGCATTGATGAGATGGGCATTGATCAGGTTGCATTGATCAGGCTGCATTGGTGAGATGTGCTGCAGATGGGCATTGATCAGACGGCATTGAGGCTGAATGGGGAAATAAACAGGCTGCATTGATGGGCACTGACCCTTATTTTAATTCAAAGTTGTTTATTTAAAAAATGTTTTTTTCCTGAAACTTCCCTCTTATAATGTACAGTAGGTGCCTGTTATACGCCGGTGCGGGTTATACGCCGATAAATACGGTAATTGACATACAATGCACTATTTCATTGTTGCCTGGAGTTGCGTTTTAACTTCAGAAAAGTTACCCACCACAATGCTGGGTTGAGGCAGGAGAAGGATTTTGCCATTTTCACCTTGGGTGAATGAGGACCTTGTTTAAGTATACTGACTCGCCATGTTGGCCTTTTTTGTCATGGGCTACACAGAAAAGTTTAAATGTATTTGAAAATGCAGTTTTACTTTCACGCCATGATGGCTCTTTGCACTAAGGTATTGGAATAGCCCTGGTTTGCTTTTTTCACGATTTTTTTAATTGGCTTCTGCCATGTGTTTACCAGAAAAGTTTTATTCCACTTTCTAGAACTTAAATATTTGAAGAAGGATCTTACTGCGGTGGATTTGAGAAGTGACAGCTTCATACAGAACACTGTAAGCCAGTTGTCTCAGGATGCAATTAAACAGATCAGAGTGAATGGAGAAGTATTGTTCATGTCATCTGTATCTAGCTGCATCTTCCTTCCTGCACATTGGAGAGCGCGCTCAGCAACCAGACAACCATAAAGTGCAAGTAAATAATCAGCTAACATCTTGACTTTTTGCATATTTTAGTGCAGCTCAGCAGGCGCTAAGCATCAGGAGAATTGTGTCAGGCAGATATTTTACTTGAATTAGAGTTTATGGCTCTAAACATTTAATTAGGTTTCCTGTTCTACCTTGTACATAGTAACTCCCCCGTTAACAGCAACTCCATCCAAAGTCCTAGGCTTTAGGTCAAGGAAGCAGGGTTCAATCCCCTACCAAATGCTTCTTTCTTGGACCGCATAAAGAAAGTCTTCCACCATTCCCTCCAAGGCTATGATAGACTAAGGGTTAGAGTATACCGACATTTTGTGATCTGATTCTGTACTGATGGCTGCTCAAGCTTTAAACCATGTTGGGCCCAATCATAGCCACTGCAACTGGGCACATTTTAAAACAGCTCTGGAACAAATCCACATAACCCTAGCACTGCTATAAAATGGCACATGTGATTCAAGTGCTCAAAGTGTATCTAAACCCAAAAACAAAACTTTAATATATTGCCGTTTACTAGTCTGCTCATATGTGGTTGCTGCATTAGTTTTCTTTATTCAAGCTTTTTTCCTTTATTTTTCACCTGGCAAATATGCAATTAACACACTTTCTGCCCCTTCATTTGCACACTGATTTCTCTACTGTATCTGTGAGGGCAATATCTGTTGTCACACAGGGTGGACTTCAAACATGTCTGCCTTCGTTCATCTCCATTACATATTGTCTTGATGGGATTAGCAGTTTACACAATGAAGATAAGGTTATTTGTGCTTTATTTTTAGCACACAGAAAGTGAAAAGGACACTGCGTTTCTGGTAAGATAAACAAGTATTTTCTGTACGTGCTAAAAAGTGAATTTGACTGCAGCCTCCATATCTTTAGACTGGTAAGTTCAAATTTATATTTTTGGGTTCAACAACCAATAGATTCATAAAATTACCTATTAGTCTGAATTTCAACAAAACTGCAGACTAATTAACTAGGCAAAGTTGGTCACTGGGTTAAACTGCCCATTGGGCGAATGTTCAATTGCAGTAAGGTCCAAACCGAGCTCTTAGGAGAAAGGAGAGTCAGTCCGACGGCAACTGTACACATGTGTATCACAGATTTGTAAAGGAAACCCACCATCTTCTGTATGGGGGAATCTACAATCTAAGGGTACCATTGAGACTCTGGCAAGGACTGCAAAAGTTTCACATATCCAAAGATTTTAAAAAAACCTTGTCTACCCAGCTTTGCAAGGACCTGCAATCAATAGTAACTGTGATTCATTACTGGATACTGTTTTAAGAGTGAGCAGGCGTATTCACTCAATAATAATTATTTCAATAGCCTTGCTGTGAAAGCTACTTACTTTCATTTCTGTATAGTGCAACCCAGTTATTGCAATGGACAAAAAAGACTAAGATGCGGGCACTTAGAAAGTCTTCGTGATCTGTCAGGCCCACTTTAATTCTTTGCAATCCTTTATTAAGAACTTAATAGTTACAATCTGCTCAGAAAAAGACTGCACTTTATGTTTTGCAATACAGCAATAAAAAATAAATTAATAAGATGACCTGTTGCATTATTCTATTGTGATCATTTCGAACATTGCCCCTATCCAATCTATTTTATCTCATGTGATATTATTTCTGATATTATTTCTTTCTTTCTTAGACCCACTCAGTTTTCTTTGTATCGTTTTCTCCTTTCTGCATGGCGTTGTTATTCTGCACTCTGCATACTTCCATGAATTTTTGTACCCGTGTTCGCCCCTGCAATATCCATCCTCCTGTCTCCCTAGCACCCCACCCCTGCAGCTGTCTCAGGCTGTCAGGATGTGTTCTGTGCATTCTCATATTCCGAGTTGTTCCTTCTCACCTCGACAGAGGTGCCATGAATACCGAATGAGGGCTCCTCGTTTCTCTTGCTGCTTGCCCCGAGGGAAAATGCTGGCTGTCTCCCTCTCTCCTTCATTCAATTCGAGTTCCCATTATGTTGTACAAGGAAATGGTGGAGGCTGATTTTTTTTTATCATTTAAGAAGATGGCAAATTCTCAAAGCGTCACAAAAATGGACAATTTATGTTGCCAATAAGGGAGATATTTTGAGTTATGAGACTGTGACATGTGATGGAATGCAGTTAGATGGCTAAATAATTAGAAAAAAGACACATATCGATCAAGTTTAGTCCCTACAAACTCCAACGCTTCTGGTCCAGATAAAGACAAATCAGAATGCCCTGAACAGCTACAAACAATATTGCTTCACACAGGGAAAACAAATCATGTGCGTACAAAGTTATTGGTACACATATTGCTGTACCATCCTTTTGTAATTATAGGTTGGTAGGTGAGGAGGTGCACAATGGTAAGTGGTGGTTTGTTTTTACAAGAGAAAAAGGAAAAAAGTTATGCCGCGTACACACGTTCGGAATTTCTGATGGAAAAAGCCCGATCGGAGCTTTTGGTCGGATATTCCGACCGTGTGTATGCCCCATCGGACTTTTTTAGTCGGAATTTCCGATGGACTTAGATAGAGAGCAGGTTCTCTATTTTTCCGACTGAGGTTTTTCCGGTGTTCCTTGTGTACGCGGCATTAGAATCTCTCTAAAAAGGAAAAAAGCCCCCCCCCAGTTCTCTCCCCACCACAGAGTGCATCATTTATTTTTAATTTTCTGTATACATCTTTTTTCCCCCCGGGTGTCATGTGACATACTGGGGTTGATTTACTAAAACTGGAGAATGCTAAATCTGGTGCAGCTGTGCAATCCTAGCCAATCAGATTTACAATTAAGCTTTAACAAAAAAAAAAAAAAAATAGAAGCTGATTGGTTTCTATGCAGAGCTGCACCAGGTTTTGCACTCTCTAGTTTTAGTAAATCAACCCCACTGGGTCTGCTTCCTCCTCTTCTGTCCTCCAGAAGCAGATGGTCCTTAATGCTGCAGAGACCTGAGCACCTGTCTGTAACATTCTTCTCTTAACCCAGGGCAGCTTGATGAAACACCCCCTGGGGTGGGTCCTTGATACCCTGAGTTCACAGAAAGTGGGTAGAATAATCCTCAACATTGTTCAACCCAGAAAAAGATAGGTGTTGGATCACGGAGGAGGACATGTGGATCATAAAGAAGGTGAGTACTGCTTGCCAAAACTTAAAAAAACAGGCTTAAAAGTTGGCTTTAATAAGTCAAATAAGAGCCTATACAGCCAAGTTGAACGTCTCTTACAATGCTCAATCAGCATCCTGCTATGTTATAGATGTACAGTTATTACTTTTACTGTAACAATATTTCAAATCCTCATTCAAATGATTGATTGAATACTTACTTGTCCGATGTCTTTATTCACTTTTTGAATGTATAAATCTGCAGAAAACATTTATGAACCAGACACAATCTCTTTATTCCCTGAAATCACTTCATAAATCGACACAAACAAATTTTCCCAAAAATCATTCAGTCTGGTGTAACAGCTGGTAAGACTGTTAAGACTTTTAATGAAAAATGCTGCACAGATGATGCAATGTGAATGCTGACGGATTTGCGTGGAAGGAAAAAGATAGAGAGGTGATAACATGAGGGGTTCTATAGGGAAATGTATCTGAAAGTTCCTGATTCACATGAGAAAAGATGACTTTGTTGGGCACTATTTGCAACACTGTGCCCTTGCTATTGCAAAGATTGCCCAGAGCCAACTGGATTTCAAATAGGTATGAGTTATTTAAAGTGGATCTAAAGCAACATCTTTTGTTTTTGTTTGTCTTGAAGTGATGAGGGGTTAGCACCCCTGACAAGGCTTATAATGATTGACTCTTCTTATCATACAGTGAAGGGTAAAGATTGCTCTTGAAAACCCTTTTTTCATCAACGACATCCTACGTATGGAGGAACTAAATGCCACCCTAAACAATATTGAGGATGCTTTCAGGGAGCGTTGGGGGCTCTGGAGATACTTCACCTGCACAGATGATTATTTGCAGGCTGTGTGCCAATCTAAGTTGGTTGCTGGCCAAGCCACCTGTTAGTTGCTTCTCTGTCTGTAGACTAAAGGTGCTGCCTGATCCCCGGAGGGTGACCCCTAGCTTCCTGTTCTACCACTCTCCCTCATTTCCCTTTTGTCTCCCCCCCCCTTCCCCCTTTCCTGCTTGCCCCTTCTTGCCCACCCTACCCTTTCTTTTAAACCGGCTACTCCCTTTACCAAGGAATTTACTGACTCTTAGTCCTTTCTGTGATAATGACATGCTATTGCTACACTTAGACTTGAGTTATCTCCTGAATTTCTCTGCTATCCTTTTCTTGTATTATATGTGATTATTATATGACAAATTTAGATTATTTGCTTTACCTAGGCTAGATTGGACACTGGACATTAGGCATACCTAGTTAGTCCTAAGGTGCAGATTTACCAGTTATGCTGCTGCAGTTGAAAGCCTTGTTTTGCTTTTCTTTTCTTTTTGATCAGTTCTTTATTCCGTAGGACTCTTCCTTCAACACCTTTTTTATGTTTGCCTGTTGTAACATTGATATGATAATTATGGCTTCTACGAGTAATGTTTTTGGCTATGGTCTACCATGTTCTTGTTCAATCCTATGTAACATGTATAGCAATCAATAAAGATGGAATTTAAAAGAAAAACCTTTTTTCAACTTAGATCCACACAGCCTTTTCTCCAAAAATGGTCTCTTCTTACTGAACATGTGCAGCCCCCTTCATTTTGTAGAAAAGTTGGCAGCCTCAAGTAGTTCGGACTGAAGCAATTATTGTGGTAGTGCCCAAGCCTGGTTAAAGTCCAGATCTGTCTTTCTCTTTCATATTCATTTCACCTTTAAAGTTGAATTTCAGGAATTCAGCTACTTTGTAAAAAGTGAAGGCACGCTATGAGTTAAGTTCAAGGAGGTGCATGACATCTCCTGAGTTTATCTCTAACCTCAACCCAAGCCTACTGACATTGTGATGCACAAGATTCTTTATTTATTACTTACTTCTATGTGGATTTTGTAGAGCAACATTGTGCACTTTCATAGCTGGAGTGTAGGAATTTTTATGTTTCTCTTCCCCTTCCATTTCCTTTTATTTTTGCACTTTATGACCTCTTCCTTCCTCCCCTCTGTCCCCCTCCTGTGCCTTCCCCGTCTCCTCCTTCCCTCCTCCTCCATCCCTTCTGTTTTCTTTTCCTTCCCCTACCTTAGCCCTCTTCTTAACTTGTCTTAATGGTTTGCCCATTACCTCCTTAATACTTTCTTGACTGCTGACATGTCTTCTACTGTATATGATCTTGTGGGTTTCCTAGGATCATCTGTATGCACCATCTGTACTGTATGAGCCATTATTGCTATCTATTTTATTTGTATTGATATAAAATAAATAAAATAAAAATGCCTGCTAATAAAAAGAAAAAGAAAATACTGCAGTTGTCCTTTAAACTTCCTAGACAGGTTTTAATTAGGTTTATGAAAACTGCATCCAAGAGGCACTGAGACTTTGAAGTGAATTCCTACAAGGTAATGAGAGGAAAAAACATTTGGAGAGCTCACTGGCTCAGGAAAGACTGCTTAAAACAGACAGGGCTACCCTCCTGTGGGTACCTAGAAAAAAATAATACTCCAATGGAAGGAGCTCCAGACCAAATGATAAAAGAGTTCAAAATAAGTAATTGTTTTACACTAAAAATACAGCCAACATGTTTTGGGGGCCAGAAGAAACGTCCCCTTCATAAGGTCTTCATTTAAGATAACTCAAAATAGGGCCTTCCTTTGGCACTCTGTGTATGGACGCTAATTGCTGGAATAGAAGATTATTATCCAGCAGCAACTGCAAGAGTACTCAACTGTTTTTAGTTTAAACCAATCAATTACTTTGGACTCTTTTTATCATTAGGTCTGGCACTTCTTCAGTTGGTACAAGTTAATTAGAATGGCGGCTGTCAGAAATGTGTTAGTATTGGCGTTTTGTTTTTATATTAGGCTTTCTCTAATGCCTTGTACACGCAACCGGTTTTCCCAACGAGAAAACTGCCATGATTTCTTTTGGCCGGGAAAACCGGCCCTGTGTATGCTCCATAGCAGTTTTCCCGACAGGAAAACTGCCGCGAATCGCAACGGGAAAAAAGAGATCTGATTCTCTTTTTCCCCGCTGCGATTCCCGCCGGTCTTTTAACGCCAGATTTTTGGCATTTTCCTATGGGGAAAACTGCGGTGGAGCATACACACGGCCGGGTTACCTGACCAAAGCTCTCAGGGCAGTTTTCCTGTCGGGAAACCCGGCCGTGTGTAGGGGGAAAAAGATGCCGAGCAGGTTTGCTCGCCGGGAAAACCGAACGTGTGTACGAGGCATAAGGATACTTTAGTGGGTCCTCCAGCTGTTGAGCTCCAGGATCCCTAAACCACAGTAAAAAATTGAGTGTGATAGATTGGTGTAATACAACCATGCCTGGATGAAAAATACTGAGCATTAATGTTGCGTACACACGATCGGAATTTCCGATGGAAAAAGTCAGATGGGAGCTTTTTATCGGATATTCCGGACTTTTCCCATCGGAATTTCTGACGGACTTAGATAGAGAGCAGGTTCTCTATTTTTCCATCGGAAATTCCGACAGAGTTTTGCCCGTGGCAAAGTCCGGCCGTGTGTACGCGGCATTAGGCTGCATTTTCTGTATGCATCTTCATTTTTCATTTTTATTGGGGCATACCTTTAATTATAAGCACACTGGGGGTTATTTACGAAAAGCAAATCCACTTTGCACTACAAGTGCAAACTACAAGTGCAAAGTCCACTTGAAAGTGCACTGAAAATGCACTTGGAATTGCAGTCGCTGTAGCTCTGAGGGGGACATGCAAGGAAAATAAAAAACAGCTTTTTAGCTTGCACATGATTGGATGATAAAATCAGCAGCGCTTCCCCTCATTTCAGATCTACCCTATAGATTTAAATTGACTGCACTTCCAAGTGCACTTTGTACTTGTAGTTTGCACTTGTAGTGCAAAGTGAATTTGCCTTTCGTAAATAACCCCCACTGTGTCATTAATGAGGTACAGGAGGCAGCACACATGTTTTTATAAAATACTATACAGCCCACCATTCAGGAGGCCATGGGGAAAAAATGGCTGCATGTGGTTGGAGCTACAGAGAACCTTATGACTTCGGTCTGCCATAGGCATACAGAAATAAACATACCGTAACAATAAAATAAATAAATGTGAATATTGGAGATTTACTAAAACGGGGGCACACAGAATTTGGTGCAGCTGTGCATAGTAACCAATCAGCTTCTAACTTCAGCTTGTTCAATTAAGGTTTGACAAAAAAAAAATGGAAGCTGATTGGTTACTATTATGCACAGCTTCACCGGGTTCTGTGTACACCAGTTTTGGTAAGTCTTCCAAATTGTGTTTTAGTGTTGTGTTTCTTAGACTGATGAACCTATGGAAAATGAGATTCTGTCTTCAAGTCATACAAAAAAAATGTACCATGGATTCCTATATTCTTTAGCTTTAAATAGCCTCACTTCTAACAATCCAGCTTTTCCAAAAGAAGGTGGTTACACTTTGTTTGCTGTGCTAACAAATCTAAGTGTCAGATTCCAAGTCGGTTTCCATTTGCTCCACAGAAAGATGCACTGTCAAGAATCATATGGAAAGGGAGCAGTGAAAGAGGTGCTTTGTTGATTAGAACAACACATGACAGCTCACCCAGATCCTGCCTCATGCCTGACTGTCTCTCATTATACATCAAACAAGTTCTCAGGCTGCCAACTGCAGCACTGGATACAAAGCATTGGTGTGCGTCTATCAAGGCAATATTGTCACCCATCATTAGCAACTTGTAAGATCATACAAGGCCATAAACTTTAGATTCGATTCATCAAACGCTTTAAGTTAATAGGCAAGGTTTGCATCACTTTAGTCTAAAGAAGATGAAACAACATCATACTGGACTTATATGAACATGTATCAGATATTGTTCATGTTCGGGTCAAGCATTCCTTCACTGATTGCTTGTCACAACAAAGCTCAGGGGCAAGTCACTTATTCTCACTGCGTATGCTGGAATCTTATTGTAATTAAAACATCTGGTATACATCAACATCTCTATTTTTCCCTCATTCTCACATATAAAACAACTTAAGTAGAAATACAGTTGACCTGTATCAGTAGGTTGAAATAACAATAATGTTTTATGGTAATGGGTTCAGAGCCCAATGACAACAGCAGCAGATGGACGTAATAGAGAAATGTTATATGTATATAGTAGCCATCATCAAGACTAGAAACTAACAATATTACAAAGAGCAAGGATCTGTAACTTAAAGCTGTCTTGAAATAGAATTGATAGAAAATTGTGTCAGTCACAATTAATTATTCCTGGAGAAAGAAATTTTTCATATGCATCTTTATGAAAAAAATGTATGTTTAAATACATCTAACAATATCTATCTATCTATCTATCTATCTATCTTGGGCAACAATATGGAAATGCTACATGATTTGCAGGGGTGAAAGTGCCTACATTTTTCACGTTGAAAGCGGAAGTGATGTAAGATTCTTTTGATTGTGTGATGAGACACCTAGCTAACACGTGGGAAGCTTCACGTTTCCTGCTTGAGCTGCTAGTAATACAGAGTCATGCCAGAGCTTATTGAGTTTCCAAGTGGGTAAATTGTTGGTGCCCGATTAGCTGGTGCATCTGTGACTGAAGTTGCTCATTTTATTTGCAGTGTCGTAAAGGTACAGTATAAAAGGTTATGACGGCATATACATATACGACATGTACGACATGGTCAACTAAGACAAGAAGATACTACGCAGGATTGTGACCCCAAATAAGAAAACTACTGCTGCAAAAATGACTGCAGAGCTCAATCTCAGTCTTCCGAAGCCCATGTCCACATAAGCAAAACATTTACGGGCGAGCTGCAATTTTCAAGCCACTAGTGACTAATATTAATGCTCAGAAGCGGAGAGTGTGGTGCAACACCCATACATCGTTCACCCATAAACCATCCCAAGTTTAAGACCAGGACTGCCTTGTTCCAATGGTAACGCATAGTAGCCTCACAAACATGGTTTGGACAGTCATATCTTGGCATTCTGCAGGCCCCATCACCACCTTGAAAGGTAGAGTCACTGCCAGTGATTATGTACAAATTTTGGCCGACCATGTGCCCATAGTGCAGACATTGTTTCTCGAAGACAGCACCATTTACCAAGACGATAATGCTTCGATTCACACAGGTGGTTTTATCAAATTGGGGTTTGACGAGCATGCAGACATGTTCTCACCTTCCTGAGCACCGCATTCGCTGGACCTCAATATCTGTGAGAACTGGAACGATTTTTGAATGAACAGCGGTATCAGATTCCATTTTCCACCAAAAACAGAAAGAGAGAATATAGTTCTCTCAAGTGGGTATACTAAAACACTTCGGATGAATACAAAAGGACTTTATTAATTACAAAAAATATATTACAACAAATACATGAATCAAAGAGTGGCAAGTAGATGTGCAAAACAGACTGATTTAAAAATAGGACAACGTTGTCATACAATCCACTGTCCCTTCTGCTTAGGGACAGTGGTATTTAAGTGGACTTGCCTTTATTAAATTACATTTTCTATTATTTTTCATTTTTTCACTTGATGAGCAGGTTCCTTAACATGTGCTAATCCATTATCTTGCTTGCATGTGGTATCTTTGGTGTGAATGAGGTATGCGCAGCTGCGATCTCCCCTTGTTTTTAGATTGTATGACAATGTTATCCTATTTTTAAATCAGTCTGTTTTGCACAATCTAGTTGCCTCTCTTTGATTATTTGTTTGTTGTAATATATTTTTTGTAATTAATAAAGTCCTTTTGTATTCATCTGAAGTGTTTTGGTATACCCACTTGAGAGAACTATATTCTCTCTTTCTGTTTATGTGATTTGGGTCTACCTCAACTGCGTCCCTTGGGCCCCCTTGTTGGCAAGTTTTGAATACTTAGTGTACCATTACTCCCCTACATTGTAGATTTAATTGCGGTTGATCCAGGCATCCCATCCATTTTTTTTTGTCCATTTTCCACCATCCAAGACTTATTTTTGTTAATTCCAAGGAGAATTTAGGCCGTCTTGGATGCTGAAGGCGGTCCAGCACCATATTAGGTAATGATTTAGTTCTTTTACCTGGTTTTTTTATATTTTTGTTCAACTCTAACTGTATATAGTACAGGATGACGGGGATGGGTCCTAGACAGCAGAGACGACTTGTGTACTCAGGGGTTTTCACCCATTCAGGGTGAAGGGTTCTGGGATAGTCTGGTTGGAGAGGAGAGGACAGATTGGCAGTTCTCTGTAGACTGGTAAATCTTCATTTGGGACCCAGAATTATCAGGTTCAGGGAGACTTTGGGTGGGAAAGAGCCTCCAAACCCTGATTACAGGGACTTTGGTCCAAAAAGGGTTAACCCTTCTGCAGCAGAACTATCTGGCAACTAAGGCGAAGTTTGCTGAACTCTAGCGGCTTTTGTGGCATCCTGAGGCAGACAGGAACCCTAAACCCTGATGTGGATTTGGTGTACTGGGGGTAAGTCAATGATTATTCTCATCATTCCAGAAATATGGAGTGTTTTCGTTTTTTTTGCTGAAGGGAGTTTTTTGTTTGAATTTGCTCTTTTCCGGGCTTGAGCTTGTTACAAACGGGACAAATATTGGCCATACACCAGCCTGTCCAACAGAAGCATGCCAACAAAACCAGCATCCAATCGGCATCCGATCAACGCTGGCAGCCAATGGCTGCCAGTGCTGACCGGTGGGTTCTGGTGGGAGGGGGTCAGTCCCTCTGTCAGAAAACAATTGGCGGGGAGATCGGTGGGTTCTGGTGGGGGGGGGGGGGTCAGTCCCTCTGTCAGAAAACAATTAGCGGGGAGATCGCTGTACTACCATTGGATAGTTAGAAAACCGAGCTCCTTCCAAACTATTCAGTTTTTTTTGTGGTTCAGCCTGCTGGTTTGAACGAAAGTAAACTGATAGTGTATACCTAGCATCAGTTGTATGTAACTCATTCTTCCACAGGGTAGCTTTACCCTATGTTTGTGACAGGGGCTGTTTAGGTAACACTTACAGACCTTATCCCCACTTTCCCTGTGATTGGACAGTAAAAGGAGAAGCAGCACATTAATGAACTCATCACTTTGTCACTTTCCTGCCATCAATATATTCCTTATTAGCACATGAGCACTGCAGGATAACTGACTAGTAGGGATGAGCTTCGAGTTCGAGTCGAACTCATGTTCGACTCGAACATTGCCTGTTCGCTCGTTCGCCGAACAGCGAACAAATTGGGGTGTTCGCGGCAAATTCGAAAAATCTATGGGAGAAATCTAAAGTGCTAATTATAAAGGCTTATATGCAAGTTATTGTCCTAAAAAGTGTTTGGGGACCTGGGTCCTGCCCCAGGGGACATGTATCAATGCAAAAATACGTTTTAAAAACGGCCGTTTTTTCGGGAGCAGTGATTTTAATAATGCTTAAAATGAAAAAATAAAAGTGAAATATTCCTTTAAATTTCGTACCTGGGGGGTGTGTATGATATGCATGTGAAGTGGCGCATGTTTCCCGTGCTTAGAACTGTCCCTGCAAAAAATGTCATTTTTGAAAGAAAAAAATGCATTTAAAACTGACTCGCGGCTATTAATGAATTGTCGGCTCCCGGCAATACATACAAAAGTCATTGATAAAAAAAAAAAAAAAAGCGTGGGGGTTCCCCAGAATTCAATTACCAGGCCCTTCAGGTCTGGAATGGATATTAAGGGGAACCCCGCCGCAAATTTAAAAAAAAATTGACGTGGGGTTCCCCCAAATATCCATTCCAGGCCCTTCAGATCTGGCATGGATTTTAAGGGGAACTCCACCCCAAATTTTAAAAAAAATGGCGTGGAGTCCCCCTAAAAATCCATACCAGACCCCTTATCCGAGCACACAACCTGGCCGGCCGCAGGGGAAAAGGAGGGGACGAGAGAGCGGCCCCCCTCCCTCCTGAACCGTACCAAGCCACATGCCCTCAACATGGGGAGGATGTCCCCATGTTGATGGGGACAAGGGCCTCATCCCCACAACCCTTGCCCGGTGGTTGTGGGGGTCTGCGGGCGGGGGGCTTATCGGAATCTGGAAGACCCCTTTAACAAAGGGGACCCCCAGATCCCGGCCCCCCCCATGTGAATTGGTAAGGGGTACATTGTACCCCTACCATTTCACGAAGAAAGCGTAAAAAAATGTTTAAAAAAACACACAAACACCTTGAAAAAGTCCTTTATTTAAAAAAAAAAACAAAAACATTCCAGCGGTGAAATCCAGTGTCCCGCGGCGATCCCGATGTCCAGCGCTGTCCTTCATTGGTTGTGCCTGAGCGAACCTGATGGGGAACTCCCTCTCAGTATTTTAAATGTATAGACCCGCCCCTTCTAAAGTTCCCTATCAGGTCCGCTCAGCGGACCAGATGCGGAACATGAGAAGGGGCGGGTCTATACATGTATTACCAAAGTGAGAGCAGTTCCCCATCAGGTCCGCCTACTCGGTATGTCGGACCCGCCTACGTCATTGGCTTGAGCGGGGAACTTCCTTCACTGTGTAATTAAAATTTACATAGTGAAGGAAGTTCCCCACTCAAGCCAATGACGTAGGCGGGTCCGACATACCGAGGGGGCGGACCTGATGGGGAACTGCTCTCACTTTGGTAATACATGTATAGACCCGCCCCTTCTCATGTTCCGCATCTGGTCCGCTGAGCGGACCTGATGGGGAACTTTAGAAGGGGCGGGTCTATACATTTAAAATACTGAGAGGGAGTTCCCCATCAGGTCCGCTCAGGCACAACCAATGAAGGACAGCGCTGGACATCGGGATCGCCGCGGGACACTGGATTTCACCGCTGGAATGTTTTTTTTTTTTTTAATAAAGGACTTTTTCAAGGTGTTTGTGTGTTTTTTTTAAACATTTTTTTACGCTTTCTTCGTGAAATGGTAGGGGTACAATGTATCCCTTACCAATTCACATGGGGGGGGGGGGCAGGATCTGGGGGTCCCCTTTGTTAAAGGGGTCTTCCAGATTACGATAAGCCCCCCGCCCGCAGACCCCCACAACCACCGGGCAAGGGTTGTGGGGATGAGGCCCTTGTCCCCATCAACATGGGGACATCCTCCCCATGTTGAGGGCATGTGGCCTGGTATGGTTCAGGAGGGAGGGGGGGGGGGCGCTCTCTCGTCCCCCCCTTTTCCCCTGCGGCCGGCCAGGTTGCGTGCTCGGATAAGGGGTCTGGTATGGATTTTTAGGGGGACTCCACGCCATTTTTTTTTAAATTTGGGGTGGAGTTCCCCTTAAAATCCATGCCAGATCTGAAGGGCCTGGAATGGATATTTGGGGGAACCCCATGTCAATTTTTTTTTAAATTTGCGGCAGGGTTCCCCTTAATATCCACACCAGACCTGAAGGGCCTGGTAATTGAATTCTGGGGAACCCCCACGCTTTTTTTTTTTTTTTTTTTTATCAATGACTTTTGAATGTATTGCCGGGAGCCGACAATTCATTAATAGCCGCGAGTCAGTTTTAAATGCATTTTTTTCTTTCAAAAATGACATTTTTTGCAGGGACAGTTCTAAGCACGGGAAACATGCGCCACTTCACATGCATATCATACACACCCCCCAGGTACGAAATTTAAAGGAATATTTCACTTTTATTTTTTCATTTTAGGCATTATTAAAATCACTGCTCCCGAAAAAACGGCCGTTTTTAAAACTTCTTTTTGCATTGATACATGTCCCCTGGGGCAGGACCCGGGTCCCCAAACACTTTTTAGGACAATAACTTGCATATTAGCCTTTATAATTAACACTTTAGATTTCGAACGTTCGAGTCCATTGTATTTAATAGGGTTCTAAAGTTTACACGAACATTTTGTCTGTTCGCAGGTTCTGGTGCGAACCGAACAGGGGGGTGTTCGGCTCATCCCTGCTGACTAGCTCAGATCTGCTGAACAGGCACTGCAAGAAGCTGCTACCAAGTTAAATTCAGGTACTTATACTGCTTGCATGTAATAAAACAATACATTCATCCATGGATTAATTAATACAGAGGTGCTTTCATTCATTTAAGCCACTTTGCCTTTTTAATATACTAATTTGCTCATAATTTTATTGTCAATTTAATTAGAAAAAAAAATACTATGCAAAAATAAATAAAATAAACTTTAGATTACTCCATAGTAGAAGCCTTATTTCTTTGCCATTGTATCCCAATAATTCATGAGAACGCTGCAAGCCTGACAAAGTATTGATTACTTACTCCTGTTTACCTTTCTTTCTAACTCCTATGGTTTGCGTTGCAAGAAGAGCGTCCTGACAATTCTCTGTTGTCATTGTTGCTTGTATTCCCCATTATATTTCTTCAATCTCCCATGCCTAACAATCACCGTACAGAATATTACATCTCTTATTTTCAATATAACCACTTAAGTGCAATAGGAACACAGTGTATAAAATAGACAAGTAAACCAGCTCAAAACAAACAATTTCTGTCTTGAATTGTGTAATTTTTAAAATCAATGATTTGTTATGTAAATCTAGAGGCTGGGAGAGCAAGACAGCATTTCTTCAGGGTATCGTACTAAACATTGTGTGCTGCTGATGCACGATCAATAATGATGAAGTAGTGCAGAAGACCAAAGCTAGGCAAGTTGTAGAATGGAAAATTGCTCCAGTCGCAGAGGCCTTGGTTTTCTTAAACATAGGCATTTGTTTAATCATTGCTTGAGATATATATAGGGGATACTGCTTACCTACCAGAAGCTCCTTTTAGAGGATCTATGGTGCAGAATCATGTGACCCATAGATGCTGTAGTAATGCCACCTAGAGGTCTCCAGAACAAGCTGAAAATACCATTGCATTTTATTTGTATAAAGCTTAGGCTAGAGTAGACTGAGCACATTTTCTGACATTGAAGCCTCGTACACACGACCGAGTTTCTCGTCCAAAACCGGCAAGAAAAGTGCCGCGTGAGCTTTTTTGTCGAGAAAACCATTCGTGTGTATGGTTTTACGACGAGAAAATTGCCGTGAATCTCGACGAGAAAATAGAGAACCTGCTCTCTATTTTCTCGTCAGGATTCCAGATTTCCTCGTCGTGTTTCTCGTCGGCCTGTTTTGTGACGAGAAAATGGTTTGTGTGTATGCTTTTACGACTCTTCCAAAAGCGCGCATGCTCAGAAGCAACTATGAGACGGGAGCGCATCTTCTGGTAAAACAAGCCTTCGTAATGGAGATAGCACATTCGTCACGCTCCAAATTTTTGCATCGCTTAAATGTTGTGCATTGAAATCTTCGTTAGAATGTGACATTAATCCAAACGAATGAACTTCTTTTGCTGCTGATATTCACACAGAGTTATGACTATGTTTTTTTAACATTTTTCTTGTTGCTCTTAAGAAGATTTATGTGTATTATATCGTGCAAGTTTTTAGGAATATTAAAAAATTTGTTATTTTTCTAACTGATGTTAATTGTAATTTCGCAATGTTTTGGTAGTGATCTCCCATTGAATCTTTTAATATATATTATTTAAATTTTACACACTTTTTTGGGAAATACGATTTAGTTATTTTTTTGGGGGGTTGTTATCTGTCCCTTTTTTTGTCAGTCAAATGTATCTGCTTACTCCAAAGCTAGATTTTACATTTTTACAAATACACATAGTCAAGTATGAACTTAAAGAAAAATAACATTTATTCATGTTTGAACTAAAATAAAGAGAAGGCAGCGCTGGAGAAGCTGCTGCCATTTGTGCATCCCAGGGACCCCAGAGCACACAGCAACCCTGTGTGGACACTAAAATTGGGAGCTTGAGAAGGCCAACATTTCTGAGCACAATCTGATGCTGGCCTCCCAGAGGTCAGGAACAGCAGCAGGTGATATATATGTCCCAAGTGTGTGGTACTACAACAGGCTGCCTTCTGTCCGACCACAATGAAGCAAGGCCATCACTTCCTCGTCTTCCTGGCAACCTTTCCTGAAGCCTTCCCTGCAGCCTTCCTTCTTCGTTTGGCTGGAGGCTGGGCCACTGGAGGGGTACTCCTGTCAGGAGGAGGAGGAGGTGGAGGAGAAGGGGGTGGCGCAGAAGAACAAGGTGGAGGTGGAGGAGAAGGGGGTGGGGCGGAAGAACAAGGTGGAGGTGGAGGAGAAGGGGGTGGGGCGGAAGAACAAGGTGGAGGTGGAGGAGAAGGGGGTGGGGCGGAAGAACAAGGTGGAGGTGGAGGAGAAGGGGGTGGGGCGGAAGAACGAGGTGGAGGTGGAGGAGAAGGGGGTGGGGCGGAAGAACAAGGTGGAGGTGGAGGAGAAGGGGGTGGGGCGGAAGAAGAATGTGGAGGTGGAGGAGGAGGTTGAGGTTGGGACAGTTGTGCCACCTCACAAATGGCGGTATTGGGGGTAATTTTTTCCATCACCCCCTTGTTGAGCAAGGTGATGAGCAGGGGCTCGCATAGGAGGCGTTGCTCCATGCTCATCACCTTGAACTTTGCCTCCACTAGGCCGGCAATGGCCTCTTCAGGGGATGTGGGCTCTTTGAGGGTGGCATGGGCCTCTTTAATAAGGGCCATTGCTGCCTCACTGGTGGTCCTGTCCCTCCTGCCTCTTTTGGGAAGCCGGATGGGAGGCACCTGGGATCTGATGCTTCTCCTTTGCCCTGCCACCTCCTGGCTGCCACTGGGCCCTGCCACCTCCTGGCTGCCACTGGGCCCTGCCACCTCCTGGCTGCCACTGGGCCCTGCCACCTCCTGGCTGCCACTGGGCCCTTCCTCCTCCTGCCTGACAGTTTCCAGACCCTCCTGCCTGACAGTTTCCAGACCCTCCTCCTGGCTGATTTCATCCTGTGTATGAAAAAGGGACATAGTTTAATATGTTGGTTTAATCTTTGCATCAAACTTTATAAACATGATTGAAGCAATTAGAATGTAAATCCAGAAATCATTTTTTCTAATTTACACCTACATCAGATTGACTATTTAGCACCCAATTAAGTGCAGACTAATGTCTCGAGATCTTGATTTCACTTGTGGAACCCAAAATATTGTATGTTTCTCATCTTGACATATTTGTCAAACATTAATTTTATCCCAATACAATTTCATTTAATACTATACCTGGCTCCAGATGGCCAAATCAGGATCATCCAGGATGGCTGCCTCCTCTTGCTCCAGAGAAGGCTCAGGTTGGCTGCAGGGAAGTCTGGGGGGAAGAGTGGAGAGTGATGGCCTTGCCTCAATGTGGTCATCCAGGAAGGACATCCTGCTGTAGTACCACAAAATCGGGACATACACATCACCTGCTGCTGCTCCTGACCTCTGAGAAGCCAGGACCTTAGAGCGTTCAGTCCTGTAGGTGCCTCTCAAGCTCCCAATTTTAGTGTCCACTTGTTTTGCTGTGGCTGTGAGCACCTTGGTCTGCACAAATGGGAGCAGCTTCTCCAGCGCTGCTTTTCTCACCCCTCTTTTTGTATAGATGGGGTTTTTCGTCTCCCACAGAGCGGGCAGCTCCCTTACCCGGTCAATAAATTCCGCCAGGAACTCTTTGTCGCTAATAAAGACATTCATATTGTATCTGCAAGTTTAAGAAATAATATATAACTAATGTGAGGCAAACAGTCTAACCTCCTTAACATCGTAGTCACCATTGTGAGGGGGTTAGCTCGGCAGCGGGTGTGTGTGACCCCCGGGATGGGCTCCCCACACAAAACAGGCCCAGCAAACGGAGGTTGTGGTTTTCAAAATCAAAAAGGTGCGGTTTATTTTCTATTTACAGTGACAAAACACAGCAAAGCAAAAGAAACATAAACAAAATAAATCCTGGTCAACTTGACCTCTGACTAAACATACAGGTTTCCTAACTAACAACTGGGATCAGCCTAGTGCTGTCCTAGTCCCTAAGTCCCTGGTTTTAAATGTCCAAGCAAATAGCCACACAGGCTTTGTCTCACCGCACAGGGGTTCACTCTCCCTAGACAGTCCACACAGGTCTGGTTCCAGGCATGAGCTAACACCTAATGAATCTGGGAGTTCTTATAGAGGCCTAAATGAGCTGACAAGCTTCAGCTGGTCTCATCAACTCCCTGTCTGCACGACGCCCCACACTCTCCCTAGAGGTATGAGTCATCCATGAGCCCACTAGCCTCAGCTGGGCTTATACAACTCTCCACCTAGTTGTATAAGTCGGCGTAAAGCCTGAATCTGGGCGAAATATATCTACCCCCCTGGATGCAACCAGGTGACTTTACCTTCCTGCTGTCACATACCCCCCCTCTTGTTTTAACCTCGGGGTTGGAACACCAGCAATCAGGCATTCATGTACTCGAGACAAAGCATCCACATTCCCCATTTGAACGCCAGGGCGATGCTTTACTGTGAAGTTGAATTCCTGGAGGGCCAGGAACCACCTATTCACTCTTCTATTTGTTTCCTTGTTTTGAGCCATCCACTTTAACGGAGCGTGATCCGTAACCATGTCAAAGTGCCTACCTAGCAGGTAGTACCGAAGGGAATCTAGAGCCCACTTCACCGCTAAACACTCCTTTTCAACGGTGGCGTAATTTACCTCATGGGACTTCAACTTCCTGCTGAGGTAAATGACTGGGTGCTCTTCCCCGTTCCAGACCTGGGACAATACTGCTCCTAACCCCACATCTGACGCATCACTTTGTACGACAAAGTCTTTAGAGAAGTCGGGTGAGTACAACACTGGCTGGCTACATAAGGCTTGTTTCAAGAATTGGAATGCTGCCTCAGCCTCGGGGGTCCATTTAATCATGACCGACCCTTTCCCCTTCGTCAGGTTGGTTAGGGGCACAGCCTTAGAAGCAAAGTGGGGAATGAATCGTCGATAATACCCAGCGATTCCCAGAAAGGCTCGTACCTGCTTCTTGCTGTTGGGACGTGGCCAACTCTGGATGGCCTCGACTTTGTTGAGTTGGGGTTTTATTACTCCCCTCCCAATGGTGTACCCAAGATATTTGGCCTCCTCCTGCCCAATGGTACACTTCTTGGGGTTAGCCGTAAACCCCGCTTCCCGAACAGAGTCCAGGACTGCTTGCACTTTTGGCAGATGTGAGGCCCAATCTGTGCTATGGACAATTACGTCATCCAGGTAAGCCGCAGCATACTTCCGATGGGGCCTCAGCATCTGGTCCATTTTCCGCTGGAATGTGGCCGGCGCATTCTGTAACCCGAACGGCATTCTTTTATATTGGAACGCCCCGTCTGGGGTTACAAATGCGGTTTTCTCTTTGGCCGACTTGGCCAGGGGGATTTGCCAATACCCTTTTGTGAGGTCAAGAGTCGTCATGTATCGGGCTGTTCCCAGCCGGTCGATCAACTCATCTATACGTGGCATGGGGTAGGTGTCAAATTTTGTAACTTTGTTCAACTGACGAAAATCGTTACAAAATCGCCAGCTCCCATCCGGTTTAGGCACCAACACAATGGGACTAGACCAATCACTTTGGGACTCCTCTATCACCCCTAAGTTCAGCATTTTCTGTACTTCCTCCCGTATTGCCTCCCGTCGGGCCTCTGGGATCCGATAGGGTTTTAACTTCACCCTTTCACCGGGCGGGGTAATGATGTCATGCTCTACCCCAGATGTTTGTCCCGGCAGCTCAGAGAATACCTCCTTGTTGCGAAGCACAAACTCCTTAACCTCCTGTTGTTGGGGTTGTGACAAGGTGGCTGCTATTCCAACCTCAGGAATCACGCAACCAGTTTGAGCTGGTGACCAAGTGTCTGCGACTAGGGACTCTCTATCCCTCCAGGCTTTCAACAGATTAACGTGATAGATCTGTTCGGGCTTTCGCCTTCCTGGTTGTCTGACCTTGTAATTCACTTCGCTCACTTTTTCCATTATCTCATAGGGGCCTTGCCATTTGGCAAGGAATTTACTTTCAACCGTAGGGACAAGTACCAGTATCCTATCCCCCGGGGAAAAGGTACGGGTCTTGGCTCCACGGTTGTACACTCTCTGCTGTGCTAACTGCGCTTGGGCCAAATGTTCCTTCACGATGGGCATTACCTGTGCAATTCGGTCTTGCATCAGGGCGACATGCTCAATCACACTCCTGTGGGGAGAACTCTCACTTTCCCAAGTTTCCTTGGCAATATCCAACAGCCCTCTTGGGTGTCTCCCATACAGTAACTCAAAGGGGGAGAATCCCGTAGAGGATTGGGGCACCTCCCTAATAGCAAACATCAAATAAGGAAGTAGACAGTTCCAATCCTTTCCATCTCTATCCACCACTTTCTTCAACATTTGTTTTAGGGTTTTGTTGAATCTTTCAACCAGCCCATCGGTTTGGGGGTGATACACAGATGTACGCAATTGCGTCACTTTGAACAATTTACACAGCTCTTTCATAACCCGGGACATAAAGGGTGTACCTTGGTCCGTAAGCAGTTCTTTACAAATACCCACCCGGCTAAAAACAAGAGATAGCTCTTTGGCTATGGTTTTGGCCGAGGTATTTCTGAGAGGGATCGCTTCTGGATAACGGGTGGCATAGTCCATTATAACCAATATGTACTGGTGCCCCCTAGCGGACTTGATTATAGGACCTACCAAATCCATTGCGATTCTCTCAAACGGGACCTCAATGGTGGGTAGAGGGACCAGCGGGCTACGGAAATGTGGCATCGGGGCCGACCTCTGACACACAGGGCAGGAGGAACAATAATTTTCTATGTCCTTCATCACCCCAGGCCAATAGAATCTCTGTAATACCCTCTCTCGGGTTTTCTCTGTCCCCAGATGACCTCCAAGAATGTGCCCATGGGCCAACTCCAACACCAACTTCCTGTAAGGTTTGGGCACCACAAGCTGCTCAACGGTTTCTTCTGCCCTTTTTGCCACCCGATACAGTAGGTCCTTCTCTACGCTGAAGTATGGGTAAGTGCAGGTATTATCTGGGTTCACTAACTCGCCATCTATTTCCACTACGTTTTCCCGTGCCTTTATTAGGGCGGGGTCTTTTAACTGTTCTGTGGCAAAATTTTCCCTGTGAACCTCCAGATCAGAAAACTCCACAGACGGTAGGTTTTCGTCTGAGGAGGTGGGCTCCTCTCCAGTTTCTTGAGTCTCCCCTGCCAATACTGACAAGGGAAATTCTGGAGAGTCCTCACCACTCTCAGAGGAGTTCTGGCTATCACATTCCTGGTACATAGGGGCACCAGTGGGGGGCTCAGGATCATCCCACAGTTCCCAGAACTTCGGAAAATCCCTTCCCACAATGGCATCATGCGGTAATTGAGATACTAACCCCACTGGATGAGAGAGGGTACCTTTGGGGGTCTCGAAACACACTGTAGTCACTGGATACTCTCGGGTGTCCCCATGCACACAAATAACAGCTACCTTGCTATTCTCAGAGACCTCTGTTTTAACTAATTCAGCCTTTATCAGGGTCACAAGGCTACCTGAATCCAGCAATACCACAACATTTCTACCATTAACACACATTTTGCATAAATGTTTCTCAGTTCCTCGAATGGCAGTGCATGCGACTGTCGCACACAGCGACTGACGTCTGCCCGTCAGAAAGTCACACTGCATGGGTTCCTCCACAACCGGGCAATTGGCTGCAATATGTCCCGCTTGCCGGCAGCGGTAGCAAACGATCCTTCTTGCCGCTGATTTCCCAGGCTGTTCTCGCCAAACTTGGGGTAGAGCTCCCACCCTCTCACTCTCTCCACCCTCACCCCTTGGAATCCTCTTATCCGCCCCTGGGGATGGTCTGGTCTTAGGGTGGAAAGTCCGAGTGTCTCTGGAAGAGGCCGTCAGGTTCTCTGTAGCCAAGTATTTCTCCACACGATCCACAAGACCATCGGCCGTCTCTGGGTCTCCATGGCTTACCCACTTTTGGATGGCAGTAGGAAGAGCTCTCAAAAACCGATCCATTACAACACGTTCCACAATCTTTGGTGCGGACAAAGTCTCTGGCTGTAGCCACTTTCTGCTCAGGTGAATGAGATCATACATTTGAGACCTGGGGGGTTTTCCAAGCTGGAAAGTCCAGTTATGCACACGCTGAGCCCGGACAGCCTGGGTGACACCCAGCCTTGCCAAAATTTCAGCTTTTAGCATCACATAGTCTTTTGCTTGGTTAGGCTCTAGGTCATAGTAAGCTTTCTGCGATTCACCAGTTAACAGAGGAGCCACCAGTCCAGCCCACTGCTCCTCAGGCCACTTTTCTCTTTCAGCGGTCCTTTCAAATGTGGTCAAAATACCTCTGGATCATCCTCTCCAGTCATTTTTGTCAATAAACGACTCACCCCAAAGGACGCGGTATTAGTGGGACGGCTTTCCTCACTGGTCTGCGGACGTTGCTGCATTACTGCTTCCATTTGTTGTAGTCTCTGCTCTTGCTTCTGTAACAGGTCTATGAAGCGGGCCTCAGATTGCTGCTGGGCTTGTTGCTGAGCTTCCAGACTCTGTTGGTGAGCTTGCTGCTGGGCTGCAAGGCTCCTTTGCAAACCTGCATTTGTCTGCTGTTGATTGGCATTTGCTAGAGCCAGCTGTTTCAGTATCTCCTCCATGCTGGCTTAAAAAAAACTGCCTGCATTCTCCACCAACTGTGAGGGGGTTAGCTCGGCAGCGGGTGTGTGTGACCCCCGGGATGGGCTCCCCACACAAAACAGGCCCAGCAAACGGAGGTTGTGGTTTTCAAAATCAAAAAGGTGCGGTTTATTTTCTATTTACAGTGACAAAACACAGCAAAGCAAAAGAAACATAAACAAAATAAATCCTGGTCAACTTGACCTCTGACTAAACATACAGGTTTCCTAACTAACAACTGGGATCAGCCTAGTGCTGTCCTAGTCCCTAAGTCCCTGGTTTTAAATGTCCAAGCAAATAGCCACACAGGCTTTGTCTCACCGCACAGGGGTTCACTCTCCCTAGACAGTCCACACAGGTCTGGTTCCAGGCATGAGCTAACACCTAATGAATCTGGGAGTTCTTATAGAGGCCTAAATGAGCTGACAAGCTTCAGCTGGTCTCATCAACTCCCTGTCTGCACGACGCCCCACACTCTCCCTAGAGGTATGAGTCATCCATGAGCCCACTAGCCTCAGCTGGGCTTATACAACTCTCCACCTAGTTGTATAAGTCGGCGTAAAGCCTGAATCTGGGCGAAATATATCTACCCCCCTGGATGCAACCAGGTGACTTTACCTTCCTGCTGTCACACCATATATATCCTACAACATTCTCAAAACAGTATAGGCCAACAATTTGTCCAAGTCACAAAATCACATACCTTCGTTCGCACGTCCGTCACTTGAACTCCTCTCTCCGCACACCGAACGTACTATAGTCACATGTGTGTTTGCTATATACACACCACGCATGCGTCAAAATTCGAACACGTCGCTCCGCACACGTCACCCGCCCATGACGTTCTAACTAACATCTTTTCCCCGCCCCTTCTCTTTCGGCGCGCAGACAGATATGGCGGAGTTACAGCAGGTGTCTGATAATTCCGCAACTAACGAGGAGGAGACAAGCCCGGAGACCGAGGAAACGTCACGATCAAGGAGGAGATTCAAGGCATTGAATATGTCTTTTGCGGAGATGGCGGAGATGGTGGACATCTTGCTCAAGTCTGATTATGACGCAAAGCATGGGCCGTATAGCAAACCAAATAGAAGGAAGGCCAAAATCCTCACTAAAGTCGTGAAGAGTCTGAAGACGAATTTCGGGGTGAAACGCTCAAATGAGCAGCTCAGAAAGAGGTGGTCAGACCTCAAACTGAGGGAGCCAGAGCAGTTAAGGAGCATTAAGAGAATGCTCGCAAAAAGTAAGTAAAATGTACACTTTTATGCTATTAATCCTTTTCTAAACTGACTTGTTGCTGTTTTTTTTTTTTTTTTTCTTATTGGACTCCCTTCCAAAATGTTATATTTTGAACTTGGTTGGGCACAGTAATAGTTCGTTACGTTACAGACACTTCGTTCGGCCACTATCCGCTGTTTTGGCTTATTTTACAGCCACAAAACTAATTAGACATCTGCCATTTTTTTGGAAATTTGGGGCACAAAGTTTTAGGCTAGATGATGTGTTTGTAAAGAGAATGAAATGCAAACTTTTGTCAGTGTAAAGGAGAGGACACTCAGCAGCTGCTTCCACATCTGTACTTTGGAGCACTATAGTGTGGGCCACCTGACCCGCCTTTTTTGGGTGTCCCACACAGGTGCTTCAGAGAATTTTTGTGTTGCCTACATGTCTAAAAAAATTACAGACAAAGGTGAATACTAAGCATATTCTTGGTCAGAAATAATGCATTCATCTTTAACTTCCGCCCAAACACACACTTGTACCCCACTTCCAAGCAATTTAGCCTGTTTTTTTTTTAACATAGAGAATTTCTGTGTGATAACTCTACCTTTTGTTTGATTCTCATAGGGGAGAGAAGACTGGGAGGAGGACACTCCAGGGAGCACAAGAACCCCACAGCTTCACAACAACCCCAAACTCCCAAAGACCCACAAACGAAGGATGTAGAGGAAGTTGAGGTGGAGGAAGGAGAAGTGCAGGAAGGAGAGGTGGATGACATTGTGGAACTGGTCACCACAACAGGTCAGTATCTGTCACCACAGCTTCAGGTAAGAGAGGTAGGCCTGCAGAGTTATAAAACGTTTTTCCTAAATTGTCTTTTATGTCGAAGGTTTATGTTTAAATTTAAACATGTGCAATGTACATTATGTAAACTATGTTGTTTTCTAAGATCGTTCTGTAACTTTTCCCTGGAAGTTGGCGGGTACGGTTTTTTGGTTGGTTAACTGTACCCGCCATCATTGACAAAAGAGCGACTTTATCCTTGGTCTCTGAGGGTCTGCAATGAGAACATGCACAGGGTGCCTGATTGTGACGGAATCTCTGGGCTCCTTACAGCCCTCATATGGACACCCAGGGCATATCCGGCAATTGCTGGGTCTGCCCGATTCACACGTTCTGTTGCAGTTTCTGCTTTCCCATTATCCCCGAATTTGGTTTTACTATCTTACCAAGCTTTACCATACTATGATACATTACAACATGATCCCGCTCCGCCTCATTGGAAACTATGTTTCTAATGACGTTGGTGCGTGAGACCAAGTCCCTTCCCCTGGGCGCTAGGTATTCTGGGTCTTGTAGTTTTGGCACAGCTTCGGGACCCTGGGCGCATGCGCACTAACGTTGTCACGTCCGCACTCCGCCGGTGACGTCAGACGCCGGTCGAGTTGGTGATCGCTTAAAAGCCGGCATTATCAGACTGCACACCAACCAGAGCGGTTTGGTGAGGCAGCCTGATACTTATCCACAACTTTGTTTCAAGGTAACCATCTGCTGCTTATCTGATAATCTGACACACTGTCTCCTGTACATTACTAGTCCCTTTATTTTCTGGGCTTTGTAAACTGTTATGATTGTTACTTCATTAGATGTCCTTTTGTCATACTTTCAGACGAAAAGCATTGTTATGCTGTATGTTTAATAATACACAAGACAATGTATTACTTCATTCAACACTAACAGCTTGGTTTGGGCCATTGGCTCTTCAATCTGTTTTTGTCTAACATGCTGAGTGATTATTCCCTTATTATTCTATCTATACATAATTTAAATAATATGAAAAAATATGAAAAAATATAAGAACCGCACAATGCTAATTCCATATTTATGACAATACCTAATGATGGATTATTTTTATTATACACTTACTGTTTCTACTCAAGACGTCCCATTGTGGATAACTGATTAATATACAATATATTTGACTTTTAGAATAATTTCATCTTCTGGAACTTTCTCTTCACTGGACTAAAGTTCTCTGAAGGTTCATGTCCTATGAATGCATCTTAATCGGATATTTTGTATCCAGTGGATAATCAGGCATCATCTCATCTGCTCTATTTTTCTCTTTTTTTTTTTTTTTTCTCTCAATTTTGATTTTAATGTGAGTATAACCTGAATATTTAACCTAATAGTGACTTAATCTTCCCCATAAATGATCGGGCTAACTGGACCATTAACCCCAATTAGATCAAAATTTATTGACCACTACAATATATAACTTTTACCTTATTACCTCTATATTGCTTTCACATATTAATTATATTCATTTAAATTAATTAACTCTAATGGGGTTCTTTCTCTAATTTAATTCAATTCATCTATTTATATATATTCCTTTGATCTATTTTGGCTAGGTCTCTTAAGCGGTCACTGTGAGGGTTTGTATGCTCGGAGCTCCGTCTACGTCTTACACCGAGGAGGAGATCCCTCTCCTTCCTCTATTAGCGTGCAGAGGTTTCTCTTGTCTCCACCCCCATTTATTTCATCTAGGGCTTTAATGGTGGTAAGTCGTTATTCTTTTTGCCAACTGTGGACCTGTTTACAGATCGATCTTCTAAATTCTACTTAAACTAATTTACAATATGTTAATATGAATCCTTCTATTGTCTATTTTAACAGCTATGTTCGATGTACTCTCACATTTGAGACATACTTCCCCTGACGAAGCCCCGATGGGCGAAACATGTTGGGACCACGTATGATCTCTTTGGTTTAACATCTAATTAACCACCATATCAGCTATGCCCTATTTTTGAAATTTTGTGAAAACGCTTATATATATGCATATGTAATTTTATTAAATATTTTGTACTACCTGTTCAATAAATGGATAAATCCCCTTTTTTTAATCTAATGAACTGAGTCTTCCACTGTTGTCTAAATACTAACGCTAGCACCGCTATAGTCCCGTTTATTTCTTTTTCTACATTTTGTCACAAATTTGGGATGAGGTGCGTTATATTGGGTGTCTACCCTTAGTCAGACCACAAAACCATTTACCTTTTTATTTTGTTTTTAGGGGATGTGAATGTTGGGGTGAAGGATAGTACAGGTTTCTCTGCTGACAGTGCCCTCCGCCTCATCCAGCAAGTGATGGAATGTAGCACGGAACTGGACAAAATTAAAGAAAGAATTCATGTGATGGATCAAACATTTAAAGACATTCTCAATGTTTTGGGGAGAATTCAATAAGGCATCCCAACCCCCTTTTGTTCATGTTTATTCTTCTACTTGTAAAAAACTTTTTGACAATCAAACCAGCCAAAAATTTAATCTGCACACAGTGTGTCAACATGTGCTATCTGCCATCAGGGGATATCCATGTACGTCTTTTGGGGGTGCAACCCCTTCCTCGTATCTAAAGTAGGTGAACTGAGGAAGGGGTTGCACCCCCAAAACACGTCCATTGATCACCCCTGATGGCAGATAGCACATGTTGACAATAGAGATCAGGAGTCTAAAATCCCTATAGGAAAATAATCCCAATTGTGTGCATATTCAATTTTTGGCTGGGCAAGGGGTGGCAGGACCCCATATTAGGACGGGCACATAGAGACATATAGTTTGTGTAAGTGAATGTCTCAGATTGCTCCGAGGTATCCAATTTTGTAATTTTTGGAATGCAACTGTTGTTTTTGTATTTTCCTAAGAAAACAATTGCCGGTTTGTGGCCAGGCAAACAAAAAATGTAAAAATAAAAAATAAAAGTGTGTGAATTTGCACATAGTAAAAGATTTGAACACAAACAACGTGTAGCTTCTTTTTCTAATATGCTCTAACCTTATTTGGTACATTTTTTAAGGTTACATAGTGAAATGGTTGGTATTTACTAAAGGAAAATACACTTGGCACTACAAATGCACTAAGACAAACTAGGAGACAGGAAACCAAGAAAAGTTAGAAGTTTAAACAAGATTTTTATTTGGATCGTTAGACAGCAATCTTTAGACATAGCCTGGCATAGGAATTGCCCCCCTACCCGTGAAATAGTCCATGTATTTGTCCCGAACATCACGGGCATTTTGGGGGGGCAAACCAGCACGGGCAGATTCCAGGCCCGGCAGGGGATTATCAGGGGAAAGTCCAGCCTCAGGCAAAACTGAGGCCATATATGAATTAGATTTGCGGCAAAGAAAATTGTGTAGCACACAGCAGCATAAAACTACATAGTTTATTTTGTAGTCTGCCAAGTGGATGGGAGTACTAAAAAGGCGGAACCGGCTGGCCATTATGCCAAAGGCATTTTCAACGACTCTTCGGCCCCTGGCCAGCCGGTAATTGAACACCCTCTTCTCTGGGGTCAGGGTCCTCTGAGGAAATGGCCTCATAAGATGTGGTCCGAGCCCGAAGGCTTCATCAGCCAAAAAAACAAAGGGGAGTCCTTCAATATTCCCTGCATCCGGTGGCAATGCAAGGTCGTCACTCTGGAGACGGAGGGCAAACTCCGTCTGGATGAAGGATCCCCCATCGGACATCCGGCCATTCTTCCCTACATCAACATAGAGGAATTCATACCGTGCTGACACCACCGCCATCAGCACAATGCTATGAACCCCTTGTAATTGAAGTAGTAGGACCCAGAACGGGGTGGCGGCACGATGCGGACGTGCTTCCCGTCTATAGCATCACCGCAGTTGGGGAAGTCCCACCGCGTGGCAAACTCCGATGCCACAGTCTGCCATTCCTGTGGCGTAGAAGGAAGCTGTGGAGTCAAACAAGATGAAAAAATATTAGAATACACAAATCAAACATTACAAGTATATTCTAAGAAAATACATTAGAGGCCAACATCAAGCAAAGTCTACGTTTATTAAGGTGTTTTAAATAAGTATAATGGAAGGCTCATGTATCATATTCATCACCCCCTATGATGGTCCATTAATAAATTATAATGGGGAGGGGGGGGGGTAGATGTGTTTGGCCACAGGATAGCATTGCAGTGGCGGTGCGTGCAGAGTGGGCGCTGGAGCACTGCCCCCTCTCTCCTGTGCCTGTCACTCAGAACAATACATAGGTTTATGCCTTGCATTAACCTATGTATTGTCTATGCCGCCCACTATTCAGGTGGATGGCCCCCTGTTAAGCGACCGACATATGAAGAACTGCGGCATTTATAGGCTTAAAATTGCATATCAGAAACAGTAAGGAAAATTGTCTTGCACATTACAGCCTGAGGGATGTAATTGGCTGCAGAAAAGTTAAATAGGGGATGCAGGGGGGGGGCATTCCTTGGGTAAAAACTGATAGGCTGCTCTGCCAATCATGTTCACCAAGTCTGTTTAATGGTAACATGATTGGCTGATGCAACATCAAGGGAAGGAGAAGACATCAAGGACAGAAGAAGGATGGCGCTGACCACAAGAAGGTAAGTGCAGGGCTGGGGGGGGGACTGGCTGCATTGGAGGGGACAAAATGGCTGCATTAGAGGGAACAAAATGGCTGCATTAGAGGGAACAAAATGGCTGCATTGGAGGGAACAAATGGGGGCGTTTAATAGGCACCAGAGCAAAAAAGGAGGACGTTTATTTCCTAAATTGGGGTTGAACCCCCAAACATTTGGAGCAACAGGCGCCCCTGCTGGAAAGGTTAGTGAAGGGAAATATGCATGGAGGAGAAAAAAGGGGCAATCTAAAGCGTCAGGCATACATGAGGACAAAGGGGACATTCTCAGCATATTACAATCATGGTAATTAGGGAAGGATGAAAGAAATACAATACATTAGCATATATGTAATACATAAAATGTGATGTTAATGGAGAAAACTTACCCTAATATAGTCCTCCTGCAGGACTTGTATAATAGCAGAACAGGTGTCTGGGATTATGAGGCCCAGAGCCTGGGGGGAGATGCCTGTCGTGAACTTCAAGTCCTGAAGACTTCTCCCTGTCGCCAGATAACGTAACGTGGCGATGAGCCTCTGCTCAGCACTGATGGCTTCCCGCATAACGGTGTCCTTCCTGGTAATATAGGGGGACACCAAAGCCAACAGTTCCTGAAAAACGGGGTCAGACATCCGCAGAAAATTCCTGTAGTCCTCAGGATTATTCTCGACGATCTCCCGCAGCAGAGGCATGTGGCAGAATTGGTCCCGCTGGAGCAACCAATTCTTGGTCCATGAACTCCTCCTCACACCATTCATGGACTGGTCTTGGTCCAAAACAAGCAGACCAACACCAAGCGCACGCACAGCACGAACTCGACGACGAGAACGTCCAGGCGACATGGCTAGGAAACGGTCGTCTTATCAGAACGTACAGAACAGAACGCACTTTAGAACAGCAAGGCCTATGAATAACGAACTGAAAAACAGAAACGAACAGGCAAGAACGCACTGTAAAACAGATACGACCTGCCTAGACGCCCTGAAAGTCAAGATACGAACCCACAAGCACAAACTGAACCGCAGAAAACGATCTGAAAAGTACGAAGACTGAATAGCGCGAATCGTCTCTTTCCAAACTTTTACTTCACACGCGGTAACACGAGATCAGCAAAAGCAGCCCAAGGGGTGGCGCCAAGAAAAAAGATCTTCCCCTTTATAGTGCCGTCGTACGTGCTGGACGTGACCGCGGAGAACAACGAGGAAATTGGGAAATGTCAGTGTGTACGCATGGAAAGCTTGACGAGAAAATCGACAAGCTTAACCCCTTCCTTACTGGGCACATAACCCCCTTCCTGCCCAGGCGAAATTTCAGCTTTCAGCACTGTCACGCTTTGAATGACAATTGCGCGGTCGTGCGACGTGGCTCCCAAACAAAATTGACGTCCTTTTTTTCGCACAAATAGAGCTTTCTTTTGGTGGTATTTGATCACCTCGGTGGTTTTTATTTTTTGCGCTATAAACAAAAATAGAGGGACAATTTTGAAAAAAAAGCAATATTTTTTGATTTTTGCTATAATAAATATCCCAATTTTTTTTATATATATATTTTTTTCCTCAGTTTAGGCCGATACGTATTCTTCTACATATTTTTGGTAAAAAAAAATCACAATCAGCGTTTATTGATTGGTTTGCGCAAAAGTTATAGCGTTTACAAAATAGGGGGTAGTTTTATGGCATTTTTATATATATATATTTTTTTTATTAGTAATGGCGGCGATCAGTGATTTTTTTCGTGACTGCGACATTATGGCGGACACATCGGACACTTTTGACACTAATTTGGGACCATTCACATTTATACAGCGAACAGTGCTATAAATATGCACTGATTACTGTATAAATGTGACTGGCAGGGAAGGGGTTAACACTAGGGGGCGAGGAAGGGGTTAAATGTGTTCCCTATGTGTGATTGTTACTGTGGGGGGAGGGGACTGACTGGGGGAGGTGACCGATCTGTGTCCCTATGTACAAGGGACACAGCATCGGTCCCCTCTCCCTGACAGGACATGGATCTGTGTGTTTACACACAGAGATCCATGTCCTTGTCTCTGTAACCGCCGATCGGGGGTGCCTGGCGGACATCGCGGCCGCCAGGCACGCGCATCGGCATCTCAGTGATGCGTCGGGCGCGCGCGCGCGCCCCCCAGTGGCCAAATAGCGGAGGCCGTATATTAACGGCCTCCCGGCATTTGACAACCACCTTGCGGCCGTATATTCTCGTACGGCGGGCGCGAGGTGGTTAACAAGAATCTCGTCGAAAAAAACGACGTGTTTTTTACGACGAGAAACTCGGTCGTGTGTACGAGGCATAAGTGTATGCATAGGCAAAACTTATTTTTAGTTTTGGGTACTGTGGGGAAAAGATTAGACTCTCTGTCAGGTTTTGACTGCTGTCCATGTCCCCACTGGGGGATTCACTCTCCATTTGTTCTGGTAAGCAATGTAACTGAGACAGAAAATACGTGAAAATTATCATGAGAGCAAAAGAAAAATATTGCAATCCAAAGCAATCTACATTTTTTACAGCCCCTCAACCCACACACATCCTGTGTATATCCAAAAATTTCTACCATAAAAACTGATATAAAAAAAGGGCATGTGGCCACTGTTTTCTTTTTCATTTTGTTCTACACTGACTTGTGGGAGGGGCCACTGCAATAACGCCCACCCAACAGTGATGACGCTTTGCGGATATCATGCCATCTAAACAAATACACACAGCTTTACCTAAATGTGAACAGCAGAAGTCAGTAAACCAGATGCTGTGTGTCATATGTGTTTGCATTGCAGATCACACCACAGATGCTAGTGTCAGCTATCCTCCCATGCTTTTTGTTGCTTTTGTATAAGTGGACAATATTACCTAATAATACAATAAGGAACACAGCAAATAAGTTCTACTCACTAAGAAGCGACACTGTATTCACACATAAGGTGGGTTCTGCAGTAATTCCTTCTCATCTAGATGAAACTGGCTCTATGGAAGCTGTGCACCACATAGGACACAGCAACTGCGATTGACAGCCTCTGAAGCCCAGAGGGAAGTTGCAATGACAGTCTAGATAGTTTTGTGTAGCCAGTTAGTTTTGTATGAACTTGGGTGTCTGCCGACACAAAATGTGTGCCTGTTGCAATGCTCTTCAATAAAATTTGGAGGCACACGGTGGGAAGAGGGAAAAAATGGCAGGGCAATGTTTTTTTACCAAGTATCCAGGCAGAAGCAGATCGGACTAAGACAAGTGATGCTGGTGTTTTTTTAAGAATATTTAAGGCTTGGTTCACACTAGTGCGACTCCAAAGTCACACAATTTCCAATGTGACTTTGATGTGACTTTCATTCGACTTTACACTATCTGGCACTCCAGTCACAAGAAAGCCACATCCAAGTAGGAGAGGAACCTTTTCAAAGTCGCATAGATTGGAACGGGTGGCATTAAAATCAATAGGCTGCCACTTGTCATGGGTAACTGTATGGCAGGTGATCATGGAGGATATGCATATGGTATAAGCAGTGCTGTATTATGGCCTAGGCTGACAAGGCCCAGGCCTAGGGCGGCACTTTGCGGGGGGCAGCCGAAAAGCGCCCCCCCGCGAACCCCCCCTCCTCCCGCACCGGAGAGCCGCACAGCTGAATCCTGGAGCTCAGTGCCATGACAAGTTTCGGCACTGAGCTCCGGTAATTGGTCACTCTAGCTGGATGCGCTGCCGCGGTCACCCGGGACATCTGCCGCCCGGGGTCCCGCAGCGTTGATCAGCTGTACAGAGCAGCCGTCCCTCTCTCTCTCTCCACATCGCACAGTCAGTCTCCGGCTCCTCCCCCCTCTCGGCTCAATGTTCCTGTGTACACAGCCAGGAGGAGGAGCCGAGGAGAGACACAACTTCTGTCAGTGAGAGAGCCGAGAGCCGTGCTGCTGGTATGTGAGACAACTTGTGAGAGAGGACACAGGCAGGCAGATAAGAGGTGAACTAACGAAGTGACGGGAGGGGAGAGGGGGTGTGGGGATATGTGCTGGGGAGTGATTTGAGAGGAAAGAAGATATGTGCTAGTGGGGGGGTCTGATCCCCCCACTAGCACATATCTTCTTTCCTCTCAAATCACTCCCCAGCACATATCCCCAATACCCCCCTCTCCCCCCAAATTAAAAGATGCTCTGCCCCTCCCCACCCTGTCCTCATCCCACCCTGTCCCTCTGTCCTCATCCCACCCTGTCCCTCTGTCCTCATCCCACCCTATCCCTCTGTCCTCATCCCACCCTGTCCCTCTGTCCTCATCCCACCCTGTCCCTCTGTCCTCATCCCACCCTGTCCCTCTGTCCTCATCCCACTCTGTCCCTCTGTCCTTATCCCACCCTGTCCCTCTGTCCTCATCCCACCCTGTCCCTCTGTCCTCATCCCACCCTGTCCCTCTGTCCTCATCCCACCCTGTCCCTCTGATCCCCCCCACTAGCACATATCTTCTTTCCTCTCAAATCACTCCCCAGCACATATCCCCAATACCCCCCTCTCCCCTCAAATTAAAAGATGCTCTGCCCCTCCCCACCCTGTCCTCATCCCACCCTGTCCCTCTGTCCTCATCCCACTCTGTCCCTCTGTCCTCATCCCACCCTATCCCTCTGTCCTCATCCCACCCTGTCCCTCTGTCCTCATCCCACCCTGTCCCTCTGTCCTCATCCCACTCTGTCCCTCTGTCCTCATCCCACCCTGTCCCTCTGTCCCTATCCCACTCTGTCCCTCTGTCCTCATCCCACCCTGTCCCTCTGTCCTCATCCCACCCTGTCCCTCTGTCCTCATCCCACTCTGTCCCTCTGTCCTCATCCCACTCTGTCCCTCTGTCCTCATCCCACCCTGTCCCTCTGTCCTCATCCCACCCTGTCCCTCTGTCCCTATCCCACCCTGTCCCTCTGTCCTCATCCCACCCTGTCCCTCTGTCCTCATCCCACCCTGTCCCTCTGTTCTCATCCCACCCTGTCCCCCTGTCCTCATCCCACCTGTCCCTCTGTCCTCATCCCACCCTGTCCCTCTGTCCTCATCCCACCCTGTCCCCCTGTCCTCATCCCACCTGTCCCTCTGTCCTCATTCCACCCTGTCCCTCTGTCCTCATCCCACCCTGTCCCTATGTCCTCATCCCACCCTGTCCCTCTGTCCTCATCCCACCCTGTCCCTATGTTCTTATCCCACCCTATCCCTCTGTCCTCATCCCACCCTGTCCCTCTGTCCTCATCCCACCCTGTCCCTCTGTCCTCATCCCACCCTGTCCATTTCTCCTCCTCCCATGAAAATGACAGGGCGGGTCTTAAAAGGGAAGGGGTGCGTCATATATAAAGTAGGGGGTGCGCGAGTTCCATCGGGCCTAGGGCAGCACAAAACCTAAATACACCACTGGGTATAAGTCTGAGAAGAATTCAGCACAGTTTTGTGCTGCTGTAAGTTTGAACAAGCACATTTAGACTTGTTAATTTTATACTGGCCATAATGGAATAAAGGCATTTAAAAACCTTTATGCCAGTGCTATCTCACCTTTATTTGGATTATTCCCTAGTACAGTGATTCTCAACCAGGGTTCCGTGGAACCCTAGGGTTCCTCCAGAGGTTGCTAGGGTTCCTTCAGCATTGGGCAATTTCTGCCTCTTAGATAATTTCCTACTGACACCATTGATCTTTTTAGCTATCTGTGAGGAGGTAATTCTTCCCAATGACCACAAGTGTAAGGCCCATCCTTCCCACTGACCATCACACAAAGGTATCATGAATTGTAGATTTCTAATTTTTATGAGGGGTTCCCCGAGACCGGAGAACTATTTCAAGGGTTCCTCTGTGTTGAAAAGGTTGAGAAAGGCTGCCCTAGTATCTTTATTATTAAGGTCCATGTAACCAGTTCCTCGGTCTGTTCACCTGAAAGTTGTCCATAGAGAGTGCATAAAAGCCTTATCTACGCTAAAGAAATGTTCAGTTGGTGTGAGAGGTTGGAACATCTGAATATCACACTTATATCAAAGAGAATGTTTAGAGTTGTTCTATACAGTATTTAACCATTTACTATTTCTTAAAAATAATATATTAGGTAAATAAGAAGTTGCATAATAATATTTCAGAATTAGTAGTTGCTGGCAGCAGGTTGTTAGTGTAAGGCGATGTGGTCACCTAGACACAAAGCCTTTTTTTTACTATTAATTTGTATATCACTGTGAAGTTATCTGAACAGAAGGATATCAGATTATACATACTGTATGTTGAATGAGTCAGGGGGGAGATATTTCCCCATCCTACTACTAGTATAGATTGTGTGTGGATAGTCTATCTGCAGGAGCAGCCAGCAAGTACAAAGCTAATGCTGGGCTTTCACATTAGCTTTATTTATTCTGAACAGCGACCAAGCAAAGCTGAGGTATATTCATGCTGGAGCACAGCAGTTTTAGGCTAACAGTGTTTTTAAGGGAACTATTTCAACATTCTACAAATACCTTCACCCAGCTGCATTGAGGCTAAATATAAATTCACTTTTACTGTTCTGGGTCTGAGAAAACAGGTGCCTTCATGAGGCATCATTACGTCTTCACTGCCATCTTGGAATAATGAGGGTGGCTCCATAATCTAGTTTGTCAGTAACATCATATACAGTATGGTTCAGCATTTTCTTATTTGCCTCCTTTACGTCACTTTATGCCCTACTTATAATACTGCCTTCTTATTATAGGGGTCTAACTTATGCAAATGGTATTTTGAATTTCACACCTGTGCAGTTTTAGTGGCCTACAACCAACATGGCCAGTGGAACCACGTGCAAGTGGGCCATGTCCATTCTGGATGGAGACTTACTGTATGCAAATACCACAAATGTAGACACTTCAAATATACACTCATACGTCCGTCTTTCTAAGAACCTACTGCATGTCAATTTGCTACCACTGTCACTTGTTCCACTTCCAGAATCAACTGAAACAATTAACTAAACAGGAACAGCAACCATAACAAAAAGCAACTCAGAGGGCCCAAACACCCACTCCAAATGTGGAAAGGCAACATGAGGAGAAAGAACATGACAAACATTAAGAAAATCACAAGTGTCATATATTTTAAAGTGTATGTAAAGCCAACATTTTATGTGTTTATCATTAGATATTCAGATCGCCTCAGCCAATGATGTCACATGCACAGTATGCTCTTCATTGCAGGCACACTCGATGCATAGTGCGGTGCCTCGATGGTAATGTAATTGCAGCCCAGCCATTGAAATGGCCGGAGCACATGAACCCAGAAGGAAGACCGGGCTAATATAGAAGCGGGCGGGTGGCAATTTAGTACTAGAGGATTCCATCTGAAAGGTAAGTCAGTCATAATGTGGTAGTATGCAGTGCATACTACCACATTATGGCACAAATCTGCAGAGAGCCCGTTAAAAAACAAACAAACATATTTGTAGGTTTTACTGCCACTTTAATAACCCTCTAAAAGAATAATAGATAAGAGATAACATTTGAACGCAGCAAGTAGAAAACATCATGCCTTTCATAGTATGATTAGCTGGTTAGGCAATTGCAGTACTATAGGGGTAAAGCCTCTGTTATGTGCCCTCTCCTATAGTAATGTTTTTCTCTCATTTCCATTTCTTTGACCCACTGATGTAGAATAATTCAACAGGTTGAATTATTCACATATAAACTTCCCATGTAAAAATTGTTTTTACCAAGGCTTTATTTTTACTTTTGAAGAGTTGTGTACATTTTCCAATGGCACAGGAATTTAAGCTACAGCTAGTTAAGCCATGGCTGTGCCCATTTCTTGAGCTACCCTACGAACCATCAACTAGATACATAATCCAGCAGTATGACCTATGGTCTTCTTTTCCAGTGATGCCATCATCTTGGCTCATGCTCAGTTTTACTAGTTATGCACTTAAGGTGGGAATGGAAGTGCACTTTAGTTCTTGACCAACAAGCCCAAGATATGTATTACAATTCTTATTCTGTTTGGACATTGCTCATTAACACTTTTATTCTGTATGCTGATTTTTAGTGCCTACTCTAACTTACTGCCTTCACGTAGCATTGGCCACATGGGCTTAGGGCCAGGAATAGGAGATCTGGGTATCAGGGCTACCTTTGTTTTTGCACAAGGGCCAGTTATATCCCTCTGTTCAACACTCTGAAGCCCCCATTGCTGGCCATGACTGGAAGGTTTGAAATGTGCATACACACTGAACCTAAGGTAAGTAATGTAAATGCCCTTAAAGCAAAATAAACTACATCTGAGCACCACAAACTGGAAATTCTATTTTATTCATTTTAAAATTCAAAGCAAATTCACCCATCCATCCATGCCTTAATGCTTTATTTTGTTGAGAAATCACTATGAAAAACACCCCCCTAGAATTTCTACCCATCTGCCTTTAGCTCAGACATGCAGGCAGGAGGGTGTGCATAGCTGAGAAAGCCCCTCCCCCCTCCTCCAGATGAAAAACAAAATGCCCATGAAGATTCCTGGGATGTATGACATAATTTTTGCCTAGGCCAGAAACCAGGAAGCAACTGAATGCAAAAAACAACTAAATATAATAAACTTTCCTTCTAATAAATCTATTTACCATGCTAGCAGCATACGGATTCAAATAGTTATTGTAGACAGAGAGAGTTTAGATTGGCTCAAAATCCATATTACAATTTTTATTCTGTTTGTTGTGTGATCTAGTGATGTTGATTGCATGCTAAACCTGTCTACTCTTCTTTTTATTTTAGCCTAAAATATACAGGAAAATACCAGTTTAATACAATCAGAAGAAAAAGTTTGTTGAAGTCTCTAGCACTTTCCTCTAATTACTTTCTCTCAATTTTATTTGTCACGTTTTATACACAAGAAGAGCATGTAAATTGCTCAGATGCGGTCTGCATGGCTAGACAAAGTGGAGGGGGCAATAATTGGTTCTTCTTATGAACAAGGGGAAATGGAGATTCAGCAACTTAATAAAAGTTAATGTGCTGTGTTACTAACCTGAGAACAATATAAATGAGTTAATTGAAACCTCCCAATCAGAAATCTACCATGTGGCTGGCACTCCCTCCTGTTTAAAGCTGTTTTGTAACAAAAGTAAAATAGCAACAGCTCACTAAACTTAAGAACAGAAACATGATAAAAAAAAAACAAAGATATGAAACTATTTTCCAACTTGGCAGTCTTACTAAAATCTAGCTTAGGGATTTTTTAAAATAGATCCCATGCTTTAGTGCCATTACATGGTATAACAAAGGTTCTACTATCCCCCCCCCCCCCCCCACACACACACACACTCACTCGAATGATCATAAATAATCTTCTATAAAGAAACACTTTTAAATTCTATGCAATGAGCATGTAACTTGTAAGCATGCAGCACTGACTAAATTGCCACCATAGCAGCCTATGCAGGAGTTATGGAGTCCAGACCTATGAGAGAAAGCTCTGTTGGGACCCCTGAGATGAGGAGTAGTAGGCTGAAGAAAGCTCCCCTTTATATGTACCCGATGAAGGATGGTGGAATTGTAGAGCAATGACTCTCATGATGGAGAGAAGCTAGCATGGGTGCCCACTGAGAAGTGAAATACCTTTCTTCCTCTCCCAGTTATGTGACCCGTCAGATGACTAGATAAAGGAAGAAGGGGAAGATTAACTTTTACTTCCCATAGTACACTCATACTAACAGCAGTTTTGAATAGTAAGTAGGGTGTTAGGCAATCTCTATTTCCACTGCCCCTAGCAAGTTCCACTCCCCCTATTTCCTCTACAGCTTCTACAGTATAGTGCTTCTAGCCCTTTACAGTGCTTCCTAACCCTTCCTACAGAGCCCCCTTATTTTCACAATGTCCCCTATCAGCCCCTCAGGCCACCCACAGTGCCTCCATAGTCTTCTGCAGAACCCAGCAGTGCCCCTCAGAACCCACAGTGTCACCAACCCCCCGGCATCAGACCCCTCCCTACCCCCCTCTAGCCACCCGAGGAGTCCCTAATATTTTTCAAACCACTAAAACTAAATTCAAGGTAATTCTTCCTCCTACTGACCACCAATGCATTTTTTCCCTTACCTGAATACTGACGCCGGGGCAATTTTCCTTTTATTGACCACTGATACCAGGGAATTGTATCCTCCTACTGACCACTGAGAAGGCATTTTCCATCCTAATGACCACTGACAATGTGTTTTTATCTCCTACTGACCACCGGCATCAAGGCATTTTTCTTCCCAATGAGCACTGATGAGACACTTGTTCCTCCTACTGAACTCTGACGAGGCCCACCTACTGATAACTAAAACCCAGGGCATTTTTTCCTACCACTGACGCCAAGTAATTTTTTTCCTAACTCTTAACAATGATATCATGGAATTTTTCCTCCTACATATCACCAATGTAGTACAGTTTTTCTTTCCAGCCACCAACTGACCACTGATACTGGAGCATTTTCTTCACCTACTGACCATTGCCTATTTAACTTACCTTTTGGTTTAAGAATATGAACTATGATTGCTGAGTTTACATGCTCTTTTCAAGCACCCCCAATCGATCATATTTTCAGGCTTTTCCTGTACCTTGCACAGGTGACTAGGCATGGGCAAATATTTTGGCCTGAGCATGAGTTCAAGACGAACATTTGCCTGTTCGGCCGTTCACCGAACATCCGAATTTGCAGGGTGATGAACACAGTGCAATCTGCACCCTGATTGGGCAAAGCTTTGCCCAATCAGGGCACAGTACAAGCTGGTTGTTAAGGAGTGGGGCTGGGAAGCTGGCCTCCGCATCCTTAACAACCGATGAGTCATCAGCTGTCACTGAATTTCCCCGTTGACGGCTGAATAATAAAAAAAAGGTATTAAAAAAATAAAGAAAAAAACGACGTAGTCCCCCCCCCTCCCGCTCAGCCCATACCAGGCCCTTTGGGCCACCCCAAAGCACCTTGTTTCCATGTTGATGGGGACAAGGGCCTCATCCCCACAACCAGGGTCAGTGGTTGTGGGGGTTTGCGCGGGCGGGGGGCTTATCATTATCAAGACCCCCCAGATCCCAGTCCCCCCCATGTGAATGGGTATCAGGTACATAGTACCCCTATCCATTCACCAAAAAAGTGTACAAAAAGTAATGAAGAAAAGAGACATGTTTTTGACAAATCCTTTATTTAAAAATAGAAAAATAGTGTCCCTCAGTGAGGAGACATTCGTCGGGAGGGCATGCCTCCTGGAGCGATTTTGTTTTATTTAATTTTTCGGGGTCGGCGGGCGGCATGATTGACGATGGATTTACATCGAGGGACATTATTTTTTTTATTTTTTAATAAAGGATTTGACAAAAACTTGTCTCTTGTTTTTATTACTTTTTGTACACTTTTTGGTGAATGGGCAGGGGTACTATGTACCCGCTACCCATTACCATGGGGGGGCAGGATCTGGAGCCTCCTTGTTAAAGGGGGCTTTCAGATACCGATAAGCCCCCCCGCCCGCAGACCCCACAACCACCAGCCACGGTTGTGGGGATGAGGCTCTTTTCCCCATCAGAACCCCCCTGTCCCAAAGCAGGCTCACCCTTCTCTCCTGACCTGCCTGGCTGCATGCCGGGATAAGGGCCTAGTATGGACTAGGGGTGACCCCACGCCAATTTTTCTTTATTTTTTTCAATAGCCGGGTGCAAGCAATTGCAACTGTGAGTAATTTGAAATGGGATTTGACTTTTTTTTTTTTTTTTATTTAGAAATGTAATTTTTGCTGCAGCATGTATTATGCATACTGCAGATGCACCACTTTACAGGCACATTAAGGGGACCCCCAGGCACTATATTTAACCACTTCAGCCTCGGAAAGTTTTACCCACTTCCTGACCAGGCCATTTTTTGCGATACGACACTGTGTTGCTTTAACTGACAATTGCGCCGTCATGCCATGCTGTACCCAAATAAAATTTATGTCCTTTTTTCCCCACAAATAGAGCTTTCTTTTGGTGGTATTTGATCACCTCTGCGGTTTTTATTTTTTGTGCTATAAACAAAAAAAGAGCATCAATCTTGAATAACAAACAATAATCCTTACTTTCTGCTATAAAACAATCCCAGTAAAAAAAAAAAAAAAATGAAATTTCTTCATCAGTTTAGGCCAATATGTATTCTGCTATATATTTTTGGTAAAAAAAATCCCAATAAGCGTTTATTGATTGGTTTGTTTGCGCCAAAGTTATCGTGTATACAAACTATGGGTTATATTTATGGCATTTTTATTTTATTTTTTACTAGTAATGGTAGCGATCACTGATTTTTAGCGGAACTACGACATTGTGGCAGACAAATCTGACCCTAAAGCCTTGTACACACGACCGGTTTTCCTGCCAGGAAATCTGCCATGAGAGCTTTTGGCTGGGAAAACCGGACGTGTGTATGCTCCATAGCAGTTTTCTGGACAGGAAAACTGCCGGAAAAAAATAGAGAACCTGCTCTCTATTTTCCCGTCGGGATTCCCGGCAGTTTGTTTTCCGCCAGATTTGCTACTACTTTCCTATGGGAAACACTGCGAGGCAGTGCCGATGGAGCATACACATGGCCGGGGATCCCGGCCAAAGCTCTCATGGCAGTTTTCCTGCCGGGAAACCCAGGCGTGTGTAGGGGGAAAAAGCTACCGAGCAGGTTCTCGGTTTTCCCCTCGGTTTTTCTGGCAGACTTTTTACCGCCGGGAAAACAGTACGTGTGTACAGGGCTTAAGTGACACTCTTTGGGTACCAGTGACACCAATAAAGTGATCAGTGCTAAAATAGTGCACTAATCCCTGTATAAATGACACTGGCAGGGAAGGGGTTAACACTAGGGGGCGATCAAGGAGTTAAGTATGTTTTAGGGAGGTGCTTTCTAACTGTGGGGGGGGGGGGTGTTACACTGGAGGAAAACGGAGATCGTGTTTCAGCTTAGCTGAAACAGAAGATCTCTCTTTTCCTCACTGACAGATCAGTGGTGTGCCTTGTTTACATAAGCACACCGCTTCCCTGTGTCTCCTGTGAACGAATGGCAGTCGCGGCAGCCATCGTGGCCACCGGACCCACTGTTCGGCTCCCACTGTGTCCAGTCACAGCGGGAGCAGCGCTCCGACGGTGCACGCGCCCCCTACACCACATGCACAAAATCACATACAGGTATGTGATTTTGCACATACATGATACATATCCCCCAGGGCAGTACCCAGACCCCCAATTACTTGCATATACGCCTTCAAAATGGCACTTTTGATTGGTGTTCGCTTTTCTGGTTAGAACATTTCCCCTGTTCAGGAGTTCTGCTGTGAACCGAATAGGGGGGTGTTCGGCCCATGTCTACAGGTGACTTTATAAGTTTGACTTGGTTGGTAGTTATCACAGCTATTACACTAGCATAAGATATACATCAGTCATCCACATAGTTATTGAAAAAATAATACTGAAAGATTGCGTGTTATTTTTCAGTGGCAATATCTCAGTAGTAAGATTGGATTTACTAACGAAAAATAAAAACTGTCAAATAAAAAATGATTTGTGTCACAGTGCCCTCTAACAATCTTTTTATAGGTGTTCTCCAGTTAATAAGAACTACACTTCCCTACATAACTTTTTCAATACAACACTGCAGGAAACGTCTTACAGTGCATGTCCTGGCATTACTAAAATGTACCTCCTAAAATGTACCCCCCTCTATAGCAGGGGTCTCCAAACTTTTCAGTGCAACGACCACATTACATACAGGTGTATCTCATAAAATTATAATTATAAACAAAAATGTAATTTATTTCAGTAATTCCATTCAAAAAGTGAACCTCATATATTTTATATAGATGCGTTACACACAGAGTGATATATTTCAAGCATTTCTTTCTTTTAATTTTGATGATTATGGCTTACAGCTCGTGAAAACCCCAAATTCAGTATCTCAGAAAATTAGAATATTAAATAGGACCAATAAAAAAAGGATTTTTAATACAGAAATGGTGGCTTACAGAAACGTATGTCCATGTACAGTATAGTATGCACTCAATACTTGGTCGGGGAGCCTTTTGCACAAATTACAGCATCAATGTGGCGTGGCATGGAGGTGATCAGCCTGTGGCACTGCTGAGGTGTTATGGAAGCCCAGGTTTGATAGTGGCTTTCTGCTCATCTGCATTGTTGGGTCTGGTGTTTCTCATCTTCCTCTTGACAATACCCCACAGATTCTCTATGGGGTTTAGGTCAGGTGAGTTTGCTGGCCAATCAAGCACAGTGATACCACTTCAATACTTAAATTTCACACCCTTCCTGCCCAGGCCAATTTTCAGCTTTCAGCGCTGTAACATTTTGAATGACAATTGCGCAGTCATGCAACACTGTACCCAAATTTATTTTTAATTTTTTGCGCTATAAACAGAAAAAGAGCGAGAATTTTGAAAAAAACATAATATTTTTTACTTTTTGCTATAATAAATATCCCAATTTAAAAAAAAAAAAAAAAAAAAAAATGTTCCTCAGTTTAGGCCGATATGTATTCTTCTACATATTATTGGAAAAAAAAACGCAATAAGCGTATATTGATTGGTTTGCGCAAAAGTTATAGCATCTACAAAATAGGGGATAGATTTATGGCATTTTTATTATTCTTTTTTTTTTACTAGTAATGGCGGCGATCTGCGATTTTTTTGACACATTTTTGGAACCATTGCTGGCGATCTGCAATTTTAATCGTGACTGCGACATTATGGCAAACACATTGGACACTTTTGACGCTATTTTGGGACCATTGTCATTTATACAGCGATCAGTGCTATACAAATTGATTACTGTGTAAATGACACTGGCGGGCAAGGGGTTAACCACTAGGAGGCGAGGAAGGGGTTAAGTGTGTCCTAGGGAGGGATTCTAACTGTGGGGGGCTGGGCTACGAGTGACACGACAGTGATCACTGCTCCCAATGACACTGGCGGGCAAGGGGTTAACCACTAGGGGGCGAGGAAGGGGTTAAGTGTGTCCTAGGGAGGGATTCTAACTGTGGGGGGGCTGGGCTACGAGTGACACGACAGTGATCACTTCTCCCGATGACAGGGAGCAGTAGATCACTGTCCTGTCACTAGGCAGAACAGGGAAATGCCTTGTTTACATCTCCCCATTCTGCCGCTCCGTTAGACGATCGCGGGCACTCGCCGGGCACACTCACCGAGCACGCGCCCGCGCGGCGGCAAATTCAAAGGGCCATTTTGCCGATGTATATATATATATATTCCAAGTTAATTAACATTTTTAGGAGGTTTAGACCACTTGAAGTGCTAAAATTAACATTCCACGGCATAAAATATAACATGTTAAAAAACTAAACTACATTAATATATTGAATTATTGCTTGAAGACCCATTTATCATTATCTCTAACCTTGTTACCTTAACTGGGTGGCTTGAGACTATGGGGTTGTTTTACTAAAGGCAAATAGACTGCAGTTGCATTCTGCAAGAGCAGTTGCTCAGAACTTAGTAATTGAGCAGAAGCTCTGCTGGCTTCCATCATCCTATCGTGAGGAAGCAAAAATTCAGTTTTTTTATTTTCCTTCCATGTGATTGAGTATTTTGTGCAAAGTAAAGCTTTACCTCATTTACGAAGATCTAGAGCACCTGTAGGAAGGGAACAGGAATATAAAACAATGAACTTGGTAAAAAACTTTTAAAGGACTTTATACATTGACATTCCCCCCTCACTATCTAAGGACCACCCCATTCTCAGCAGCCTTGATAGATGAAATCTCCTGCAGAGGGGAAAAAAAAAACACAAAAAAATACACATCCTAGCATAATGTATGTGTCTTTCTTTTTTTTTCTTGAAAGTAATGGGTCTATCCGTGAAGAAACCCATTCTCCTCAATAGTGTAGTGCAAAGTGTGAAATGAACAATTGTTGCGCAACACCGCCACCTGGTGGCAATGCCGCGGTAAAGGCACTTGTCAGATCCAGATGAACTTCTACTTCTCTGTGCTGTGACCCTATGCTGGCTAAACCCCAAAGTCACTGATTTCTCTTTTTCTTCTTTTCCTTGATGGGAGGAGACGGAGGGAGAACCAAATAACAACAGCTCCCATTTCTCCAAAGAGTAAAACGTCCCCAAAAAAAATTTGAGCACAGTCCCTGTCATCTAGTAGCAACAAGAAAAAAATGGAAAGGAGTCTCTTTCTCCTACAAATAGAACTTGGGATCCGGCAAAAACAAAGGCTTCAAGTGCTGGTCAAAAGCCTCCACATGGTACTCAATGCTCCCTCCATCCTTCTGACAAATTACCACTTAGTCCGCATGGATGTGCCTTCCCACCATCCACTCTGCCTTACAGTCTTTGAACTTTCTGGTGACTGTAGGTGAGCATGCAAGGTATTTGCGTGCATGATTTACTTTCAGCTTTGTCCAGAAAAAATCATTGTACCACCGCTGCCGAAAAACTTCTACCTCGTAGAGCAATTCTCGGGGTAGATATGGGTATTCCCACCCATATTCTCAGGCAACTTTCTGGCAAAAGAGACGCTGCAGCCAAGCCAGAGAAGGCATTGTGGCACGGTCTCCTACTCCAGGTAAAACAATGGACGGATGGCGAGGTACACTCTCCACCTCTGTAGATTTGGGCCTAGGAGCCCGCAGTGATGCCCGTTGCACTCCCGCAACAGGAGCAGGTGAAACACTCAATGGTTCAAGAAGTGGGACCACAGACAGGGAACCAGATTCCTCCCTCGGCTCCGAGGCCTCCACCCGGGGGTAATATCCCCAATGGATATAGGTGGGTCCCTTAAAACACGGGATGCAGGTAGCTTCATCTTGTCCCATCCCTTCTTGTGGAAGATCTCATCTATCTCCCCATCATCACCGGAATCTGATAGCGACTCTAGGTCGGAGGTGTCATAACACTCTGCGGGCAGGTAATTCCCGGTAGACACGGAATCACCCCCCTCGATGGGCTCCACGGACTCTGGTCTTCCGACACCTCCAACCACACACACTGTCCCGACCCCTGGCTCACCTGGGCCTTTTGAAGAACAGGGACGTCCAGGGCTCTTCCCTCCGGATCCATCCAGGCCAGGCAAGCGACGGGGCAAAGCTCTTCCACGACCACAGGATGCCATCACCAGGCCAACTTTCCTCTTCGACGGTGGGAGCAGGGAGCTTGTGGTGACTGAGGCAGCATCTTTGGATCTCTCTCTCTTTATCTCCGCTTGGGCAGTCATGTCGCCCTGGTCAGCGTGCGCGGGAAACGCATAGGCATCGATCTCTCCCTCCGGAGTGGCAGTCCCTGTGAGGTAGTTGAGGTGGAAGGTGTGAGGCATTTCTGTGGATGGCTCCACCTCAAAGAGGAACTATTTGCAGACCTCACATCGGCCGAACGGCTTCAACTGGACCACCAGTCCTGAACAGCCAGGACAGATCACACCGAGGGCCTCTATGTCTCTGCAGGTATACAGAGCCAACTGCCCCCGGGGCCTTAGTCTTATTCCCGTGTTCGTAATCTGGGCAGCAAAGGAAGTCATCTCGGTGACGGAAGAAGCAGAAATCCACTGGGTACTTGAAGTCATCCTGACTGTTTGCTGCTCCAATGCGCACTGACCCCTTTGCGCCGGAATCTCCATGTGTGTCCTTCCACATGGCCAGACTCCTCCCACACTCTGCATTTGTTCGTGGGCTTTTTCTTCTCCCCGCCCACGAACTGCGCAGCTATGGTTTGCCTCGTGGAGCGTTGGCCAATATGGCGGACCTACTCGGAACTCCCCCGGGCAGCAAAGTTCAAATTCAGACACCATACACATCCCGGACAAGCCCCCACGTGGAGCAACCTCACCCCTCTCACCCCTTCTCATTCACGGCTTGTCTGTCTCGTCTAGGGGTTAACACTGGGGGGAGGGATGAGATACACCACGGCCCATGTCCTCCAAGGTGTAGAGGTGAAGGCCAGAACTATCGGGCTTGTGTATGTGTCCCAGAGTCCAATCCTCTCCTCGGATTGACTCCCCTTTGCTCCTAGTAACCAGAGTTCCACACACTGAATAGGTCCAACTCATATTTATTCTTCTCAATAAATAGTCATACAGCACAGACAGGTTGAGACCCATGTAACACTTCAGTATTTGTGAGGAGTAGGCCAAGGCACAATTCTTCTAGATAAAGCTAACCACTGTAGTATCACCAGTGGCGAATAGTCATTACCACTGACTATATAGAACAGAACATGAATTACCTTTGCTATCGTAGCCCCTATCAGGGGAAGGACATCCGTCCAAGACAGTTACCAGAGGCCTCTCCGTCACCAGCAATGCTGCGCTGGACTCTCCGGAGAAGTTCCGCTCACCGGCCTCCTCGTCTCAGACATGGGCACCCAAGGAGTTAGGGCCCCCTCGGATTCCTCCACCCTCGCGGAACTCAGTCGAAGGTACTGAGCTCCAGGCTTCCGCCATAGTACCTTACCCCAGGCTAAAGGTGCCTGAGATGGACTCCATCTCTCGCTCCGGCCAGGCCAATGGCACCTGGGCCCGGAACTCCGGAACGCCAGCACCCAAGCTGAAGGTGCCTGGGTGCGGCTGCGTCCTCTGACTCTGAACCCCAAGGTCAGGGCATCCGCCCCTTTTATCCTCTCACCCTATGCGTCACAGCAGGTTCCCCGCCCCGCCGTACCAGCGCCAGGAAAGGACAAAAAGGAAGCAGTCTTGCAGTGAGTGTTCAACTCCGTCCCATGGCGACAACGCTACCTGCAGGCCGCAGGGAACCTCACACCACCAGAGTCCTCCAAGAACCACAAAAAGGGCCTCAGATTCCCTGACAATCAATGCATCTGGGTTACACTACCACCCAGATGCCTCCCCTAAAATCAAATACCCGCTACATATGTTTTTTACCTGTTACTTGATCTCTTGCTATAATATAGTTGAGTTCTTTTTTGGCTTTTTTGCTCCTTAAAATTTCCCGGACATTATACAGTATGTCCTTACAGTTTATCCTCTTTAATTTGTAAGCAGTCCTTGTCCATCATGGGTAGTTGGGTTCCAATCAAGATGAAGCCCTTGCTAATCCTCCATCTCTAGAGTCCTGGAAGATTTTGATAAACAAAGCCTTACCCTTTTATAAAGCCACATATTTGAAAAGGGGGGTGCTACTTAAGTTTGATAAGGTTTGGGGGGGGGGTGGATGGCTTCTCCTCTCACTGTTACAGACTGGTTTTAACATCATTTAGTGCTATCTTTTCTTTTATATGAGTTTTTGATATGTACCCCCATTGACCCTGATGGGGCAGGTTAACGGTCTTTCTGCAATGAAAATGGTAGAACCTCACAGCTTGCATCCTCCGAAGGGTGTGGGTTTGTTATTTTTAAGGATCATTATATTTTTTCTATTTGTATATACGGAGGTTTGTGTCCTTACTGAGGAAGTTGTACGGGTCAAGGTGGCAAGTTTTACAGGCATTGTTCATTGTTCAGTGTAATGCACTTCTTTCTTTTTGTGTAATTCCTACTTTTGTTTTATATTTGGAACGGCTTACCATATTGTGGTTGGTGGTCCTAAATGTTTTATTTGTGTATTGTAATTGTTTATTGCAAATAATAAAGATAATTTTCCAAAAAAAAAAGATGGAGCCCTTGGTAATTTTAAACATGCTTGAGAATATTAGTTTATCGATTGTTTTTTAACTGTTTGTACTTTTTTTCTAAATCTTTTTTGTTCATGTATGGAGCTTGTCTGATTTAAATAAAGAATTAAAAAATAATAAGAATTATATCTTTAAATGTGTTTAATTATTTTTATACTATAAACCATATATTCAATTGCAATTAGTATTCACCAGTAGATTGATAGACCCAGGTAGATTATCTGATAGTCACTTTACTCCACAGACACACTTTTACAGTGAATTGGTAGGTACTTTGCTTTAATTTTGCTTTCCTTTTTTCACAATCAACAATTATAGAAAAGTAATGGAAAAGGTTGAGTTTGAAGTTCAGTATATTACTAATATACTATCGCTCTCAAATATGTAACAGTTGCATTCTGCAATCCCTCTTCAAAGTGCAAGTGTATCATTTTAATATTTCTATGGATAAAGTTGTAGTTGCTTGAAATGACTTTTTATACAGTGTAAAACCATTTAGTAAGTGGAATAAAATAACATTTGTTCATAGAGAACATCTCAACTCCCTCCATCTCCTGTACAGGACAATACAAGAGAACGCTGTGTGCTTTTCAATAACCTCCTCACGTTGTCGCCAATTTCTATCCTCTCCGTTAAGAGGGAAGAGTGATCTCCATAGCAGCATTTTAAATAGAGCAAAATGCAGAAAGAACAGTGAAGGTGTTCTCTTAAATATCATCATCTCTCCAACCTGTGAGCCAGGAACAGAACAGAAAAACAAGCCCAGGCAGCCTGCAGTATGCCAGACACATTTTCATCATAGAAAACTAATAAAATGAGACCATGAGGGGCTATTAACTAAAATCTCATGGATACAATTGTGTAAAGTATTTAAAGCAACAGGATGCATCTGAATCATTAATGCAAGCGAGAGCAAAACAATATTTGTATGCACCCCCCCCTGCTAACTTTTTACATTGCCAGTGGAATGTACATGCAATACCAATATTTCAGTTTAACAACAAATCTGAACAGCTTGAACCACCTACAGCTTCGTAACTATTTCATAACCAGAGTTCATTAATGCTTAAAGCGGTGGTGCAGGAAAAAAACAGTGTAGCTGCTGACTTTTAATAAGGACACTTACCTGTCCTACTCTCCCGCGATGTCGGTCCTGCCGCGGTGATCGATCGCTGCTTGCAGGCTCCCGACTCCTCCATTCTGAGTAGGGGAAACAGGCTGTGAAGCCGTAAGGCTTCACTGCCCGTTTCCTACTGCGCATGCGCCACTCGCACGACGCTTTGTGAATGGGCGGCTTGCCTCCTGGGATACACACAGTTCCCAGAAGGCAGCGCGGCCCATTCACAAGAAGAGAAAGCGGAAGGAGAGCCACCGCGGACGGAGAAGAGGCACATTAGCGGCAGATTAGGGGACTTACGCATAGCAACAGGCATTTAGGGTGAGTATAATTTTTTTTTTCTATTAATTTTTTATTTATTTTTTTGAATTTTTAGTGTAAAGATTTTTTCAGGGTGGACCTCCACTTTAAGATTAGGAGGGCAAATTGGAAATATTTACACACACACAAATTACACTTAAATGTTTTATGCAGAATTACATTACAAAAATAAATATTAACAACAACTTTATCAGTTCTCCTCAATGCAGGCTCATCTGTGCCCATCAATGCAGCGTGACCTGTGCCCATCATTGCAGCGTGACCTGTGCCCATCATTGCAGCGTGACCTGTGCCCACCATTGCAGCCTCACTGTGCCCCACATTGCAGCCTTACTGTGCCCCACATTGCAGCCTAATTGTGCCCCAAATTGCAGCCTTTACTGTGCCCCAAGTTGCAGCCTCACTGTGCCCCAAGTTGCAGCCTCACTGTGCCCCAAAATCCAGCCTCACTGTGCCCCAAGTTGCAGCCTCACTGTGCCCCAGAAACCAGCCTCACTGTGCCCCAAAATCCAGCCCCACTGTGCCCCAAGTTGCAGCCTCACTGTGCCCCAAGTTGCAGCCTCACTGTGCTCCAAAATCCAGCCTCACTGTGCCCCAAAATTCAGCCTCACTGTGCCCCAAATTGCAGCCTCGCCAGGGTGGAGAAAGTGAGAGGGAGGCCAGGACATGACTGGAGGAAGTTTAGAGTCACAGGAGACGTTCTCCCAGCACAATCGCCCCTGTGGAAGAGAGCATATAGGAAGAGGAAAGCCGCGGGATCGCAGAGCAGTAAAACACGCTGTGACAGCTGACATTGTCTCCGCTCTGCTCACTCTCACAAAGCCCTGCCTCCTTTTGACCCCGCGCCTGTGAGACAGAATACATCCCAGCATTGGACGCGCTATCTGTCTATTACAAGCGCGGGGTCAGGAGGAGGCAGGGCAGTGTGAGAGTAAGCAGAGCGGAGACAATGTCAGCTGTTACAGCGTGTTTTACTGCTCTGCGATCCCGAGGCTTTCCTCTTCCTATATGCTCTCTTCCACATCGCGCTGGGAAAACGTCTCCCGGTCAACCCCGCCTGCCGGCGGTGCTCGCCCCCCCTCCTCGCCAGACCTAATTTTTCACTCGCAAAATGCGAGTAGGCGAGTGGAAAATTTGAGGGCTGTATGTATATATATATATATATATATATATATACTGTATATATATATATATATATATATATATATATATATATATACCGTATTTATCGGCGTATAACACGCGCCGGCATATAACACGCACCCCAAGTTTAGGAGGGAATTTTAGGGAAAAAACTTTTAGGAGGGAAATTTAAGGAAAAATAACTTACATTTAAATGCAGCCTTATCAGTGTCCATTGCAGCCTTGTCACAGTGCAGCCTTGCCCCAGTGTCCATTGCAGCCTTGTCAGTGTCCATTGCAGCCTTGTCACAGTGTCCATTGCAGCCTTGTCAGTGCCCATTGCAGCCTTGTCACAGCATCCATTGCAGCCTTGTCACAGTGCAGCCGTGCAGCCTTGTCACAGTGCAGCCGTGCAGCCTTGTCACCGTGCAGCCTTGCCACAGTGTCGCCTTGCCCCCAGTGTTTATTGCAGCCTTGCCAATTTAAAATTGGCGCCGCCGTCACTGCGTGGAGCGGGGCGAACGCCGCCGAGAACGCAGCCGAGATACACATTGCCGAGTGTACTCGGCTCTACTCGGCTCTTCTCGGCCCCGCTCACAGTCACGCCGAGTCCCGCCGGAGTGGGCGTGACTGTGAGCGGAGCCGAGAAAAGCTGAGTACACTCGGCTATGTGTATCTCTGCGGCCAACCCCCCCGCTCGGCTCACAGTCAGCGGAGATCGATGGGGGATAGGTGGGTATCGGCGTATAACACGCACCCACGATTTTCCCCTGATTTTAAGGGGAAAAAAGTGTGCGTTATACGCCGATAAATACGGTATATATATATATATATATATATATATATAATATTATATATACAAATCAGGTGTGGTGAGCAGCACCTCGGCAATCACACAGTGCAAAGCAATCAGGCCGTCCCAAGGGCCATATATAGGAAAAAGTCAAAGAGGATTGCTGCACATAAAATTTATTGAGGAAAATAAAAATATACAAACATGTCAAAATGATTCCATGTTATGACAGTTTCAGGCTAACGTGATCATGTTATTCAGAAACTGTCATATCATGGAATACTTTTGACATGTTTGTATATTTTTATTTTTCACAATAAATTTAATGTGCAGGAATCATCTTTGACTTTATTCTATATATATATATATATATATATATATATATATATATATACTCTATATCAGTGATATGCAATGAGCGGACCTCCAGCTGTTGCAAAACTACAAGTCCCATCATGCCTCTGCCTCTGGGTGTCATTCTTGTGGCTGTCAGAGTCTTGCTATGCCTCATGGGATTTGTAGTTCTGAAACAGCTGGAGGGCCGCTAATTGCATATCCCTGCTCTATATCTATCTATCTATCTATCTATCTATCTATCTATCTGCATGTCTCTCAAATAGGAGGAAACTCATTCAAGCACAGGGAGAACAGCACAGTGGCACTGTGGTTAGGGTTGGAACAAATGAACCTAATGCTGCAGTAGCACAGTGGCTTAGTGGTTAGTACAGTGGCTTAGTGGTTATTACAGTGGCTTAGTGGTTAGTACAGTGGCTTAGTGGTTAGCACAGTGGCTTAGTGGTTAGCACAGTGGCTTAGTGGTTAGTATAGTGGCTTAGTGGTTAGTACAGCGTCTTAGTGGTTAGTACATTGGCTTAGTGGTTAGCACAGTGGCTTAGTGGTTAGTATAGTGGCTTAGTGGTTAGAGCAGTGGCTTAGTGGTTAGTACAGTGGCTTAGTGGTTAGTACAGTGGCTTAGTGGTTATTACAGTGGCTTAGTGGTTAGTACAGTGGCTTAGTGGTTAGCACAGTGGCTTAGTGGTTAGCACAGTGGCTTAGTGGTTAGTATAGTGGCTTAGTGGTTAGTACAGTGTCTTAGTGGTTAGTACATTGGCTTAGTGGTTAGCACAGTGGCTTAGTGGTTTGCACAGTGGCTTAGTGGTTAGTATAGTGGCTTAGTGGTTAGAGCAGTGGCTTAGTGGTTAGTACAGTGGCTTAGTGGTTAGCACAGTGGCTTAGTGGTTAGTAGAGTGGCTTAGTGGTTAGTACAGTGGCTTAGTGGTTAGCACAGTGGCTTAGTGGTTAGCACAGTGGCTTAGTGGTTAGCACAGTTGCTTAGTGGTTACTACAGTGGCTTAGTGGTTAGTACAGTGGCTTAGTGGTTAGCACAGTGGCTTAGTGGTTAGTACAGTGGCTTAGTGGTTAGCACAGTGGCTAAGTGGTTAGCACTTAGCCACTGTGCTAACTCTACTAACCACTACAGTGGCTTAGTGGTTAGTAGAGTGTCTTAGTGGTTAGTACAGTGGCTTAGTGGTTAGTAGAGTGTCTTAGTGGTTAGCACAGGGGCTTAGTGCTAACCACTAAGCCACTGTGCTACTCCACAGCTATTGTGTTTATTTAAGTTTTACATAGGGTACAGATAAAACTGAACCAAAAAGCCCAAAAACAGAGCAGGCGTCGCCTCACTTACAGATTATAAAACATATTAAGTACAAAAACAGAAACCCAATAGTATGAAAAATAGGTAAGTATACCATACCTTTATTACTAAAAAAAAGGAAACAAACAAAAAAACTTTTGTGGCACATACACAGCATCCATTCACACTCACTTTCCCCTTCCCCGGACCATCAGAAGATATGGAATTGTGTGAGCATATAATAAATTAGGGATCAGCATCTACAGCAGGCTCTTCCCGAGTACAACGTCATGGAGGAGGGAGCTCACTGAAAAAACTAGCATGTGCAGAATTGCCACCACAGCTGCAAAACCCCTGGCTGAATTGGGGACATGAACAGAAGCAGGATCAACCAGGTTTTTCGCAGAATACAGAAAATGAATCTCATAGTGACTGAATGACTATAAACAGCATATAATGCAGGAATAATTTACTGTATAGTTTTTATGATATGCGTTTAGTGACACTTTAAGCTTTGATAATAAAACCTAGAAGTTGATTGGTTAATATGTACAGCTGCATCAGATTCTGTGTGTACCAGTTTTAGTAAATCTCTCCTATTATGTAGCAATATGCAAATTGTTATTACACATATTGGAAATGCCTTCAGGAACGCTAATACTGCTATTCATAAACATTCATAATGTTAATACTATACATTTTAAAATAGATTTTAGTTCCTGCTCTAGTATGCACAGTAATTTAGAACTTCAGGTAACTGCCTCTAATTGCATGTTATAAAGGCTGTGCATGTCTGTGTGTGACCTGCATGCTTTGTTGTTTTGCACTTGCCAAGCTCTAATTAATCAGCAGGCTATGAACACCAGCTGGAAGAAGGTGGGATGGATTGTTAGAGTGACTACCAAATCCTGTCACATGGTGATACAGCCCACTACTGTATTATTGAAGTGACAGAATGTCAGCGGTGCCAACATAAGACTTTAATTACAGACTTCCTTTATTCACAAAAAGTCCCTTTTAATGCTTGATGTTCAGTTCCACTGCAAAACTTTATTTTAACCTTTCCAGGACATATTAGACCTTTTGTGTATAAATCTATCTATCTATCTATCTATCTATCTATCTATCTATCTATCTATCTATGTCTATCATGGGCACTTGTGGGCTATGGGGATGATTTTCTAAAGGCAAATAGACTTTACAAAGTGCAGATTATCCAGAGCTTAGTAAATGAGATAAAGCTTCACTTTGCAAAGAATACCCAATCACATGCAAGGAAAATAAAAACAGCATTTTGCTTGCACATGATTGGATGATGGAAGTCAGCAGAACTTTTGCTAATTTACTTACCTCTGGAGCCATTTCTCTTGCAGAGTGCAACTTCACTTTGCAAAGTGCACAGTGCATTTTTCTTCAGCAAATCAACCTCTATGTCTCCTAAAGGCTATAATGGAAGAATTTACTAAAAAATGTGTGTGTGTGTCCATCCGCTGTATTGGGCAGCTGTTATTCTACATCAAGTGGTTGTAAAGCCTTGAGGTTTTTCACCTTAATGCATTCTATGCATTAAGGTGAAAAACCTTCTGTGCTGAAGCTCTCCCCAGGGCCGTCTTTAAGGCAGGGCAAAAGGGGCAGCTGCCCTGGGCCCTGTCATTGTTCTGGAGCCCAAAGCAGCTGCCTCATACTTGCCAACTATCCCAGTTTAAATTCCCAAGTTTTAGTCTTGCGCTGTGTACTGATATCTCAGTGTGAAATGCTGCTACTAATGCTGCCCAGCTCTGCCCTATTGTGTACAGATGACTCACCTGCAGACCCTGTTTTTACATGTAAATAACCGTCATTCATATGTAAATAACGGGATCATTCATATTTAAAAAGCTGAGGCCGGCAGCATTCATATGTAAATAAAGGCATCATTCATATGTATATCATGCCCCTCTGCAGTGAAGAGATGATGTGCTGTAACCTCTAGCAACCAATCAGTGAGCAGTATTACTGTACAGTAATCTCTAGCAACCAGTCAGTAAGTGGTAATGATATGCTGTAACCTCTGGCAACCAATCACAATCACTGCCTGATCTGATACAGTAAACTAATTTTAAGTCTAGCTGATATTTTTTGTGTCTCAGAGCAGGTGGAGAGCAAAATTGCATGGGGGGGGCAAGAATTTTTTTGCCCAGGGTCCAATCAACAGTAAAGACGGCACTGGCTCCCCCCCCCCCCAGACCCGCCTTTTTTCTTACTTGAACCCGATTCAATCCAGTGATCTGCATGAGCACAGCGGCTCCAGCCTCTATTGCTCTCCTCATTGGACAGATTGACAGCAGCAGGAGCCATTGGCTCCCACTGCTGTCGATCAAAAGCTGTGACAAGGGAGCCGGGGGCGGGGCCAAGTCCTGCTGTCAGTGTCAATGGATGCAACAGCGGGACTTGGAAACGAGCCCGCTGGGAGTGCCCCCACAGAAAGCCGCTTTCCAAAGATGAAGAAAAGGGGCCCAGTGCGCCGGCAGGGGACCCCAGAAGAAGAGGATTGGGGCTGCTCTGTGCAAAACCATTGCGCAGAGCAAGTAAGTATAGGCATGTTTTTTTTTAAACAAAAATGATGTATCAAAAAACTGTATAGCAAGCAACAGTAAAAATTGTTTTTTTTTTTGTTTTTTTGTTTTTAAACGAACATTTACAACCACTTTAAGAACCCATCAGGGAAGCAGGATACCATTTTTATTTCCTAGGGGCTAAGAAAATTGGACAGAACTATGAAATTGTTGTGGGTATATCTCACAAATAGAACGTCTAAGGGATATTAGAAGCAACATATGATTCAACTTGCTATCAATCATGTAAAAATAAGGTTGAGAATACATTTAAAGCTGATCTCCCCACTCCATCATGATGTGGACAACCAAAAAAAAGTAAAATACATTTAGCCCAGAGATTGGCTTTTGAACCATTATCTGCAGAGTCCAGGCAGTGAGCTACTAATGCCAAGATTTCTCCAAAGGTTATGCAACAGTGTCACAAATATAAATTGTTTCCACACCGTACAACTATAGCACATATGACAAACTCTTCACCCTTTAACCGCTTGCCGACCATGTCACGCACTTTTACGTTCAACAGAATGGCACAGCTGCGTAAAGCAACGTATATATACGTTGCTTTGAATTTCGTGCCATACAGGCGCGCGCGCCCCTGCCGCGAACTCCGTGACCTAGCTCGCGGGACCCGCAAACTCGATGTCCGCCGATGTCCCGCGATCGTGTCACGGAGCTGCAGAACGGGGGATGCCTGTGTAAACAAGTAGTGACAGGACACTGATCATCTGCTCCCAGTTATCGGAAGAAGTGATCACTGTCGTGTCACATGTAGCCCTGCCCCCACACAGTTAGAATCACTCCCTAGAACACACTTAACCCCTTCCTCACCCCCTAGTGGTTAACCCTTCCCTGCCAGTGTCATTTACACAGTAATCAGTGCATTTTTATATTTTATATATGACAATGGTGCCAAAATAGCATCAAAAGTGTCCGATGTGTCCGCCATAATGTCGCAGTCACGATAAAAAATCGCTTATCTCCGCCATTACTAGTAAAAAAAAAATATTAATAAAAATGCCATAAAACTATCCCCTATTTTGAAGATGCCATTACTTTTGCGCAAACCAATCAATAAACGCTTATTGCGATTTTTTTTACCAAAAATACAGAGAAGAATACATATCGGCCTAAACTGAGGAAAAAAAAAAATTTTTTATATATTTTTTGGGGGTATTTATTATAGCAAAAAGTAAAAAATATAGCTTTTTTAAAAAAAAACTGTCACTATATTTTTGTTTATAGAGCAAAAACTAAAAACCGCAGAGGTGATCAAATACCACCAAAAGAAAGCTCTATTTGTGAGAAAAAAAGGACGTAAATTTTGTTTGGGAGCCACGTCGCACGACCGCGCAATTGTCAGTTAAAGCGACGCAGTGCCGAATCGCATAAAGTGGCCTAGTCATTTGGCAGCCAAATCCTATAAGTGGTTAAGCAATTAGTTATTCATCCAATATGTATTAGAACTTAGCAAGCCTGGAGCTCATATAGACTGCTGGTCGGTGGCTCCGTGTGTCAGCGCAGCTCTGGTCTTTCCGGCAATATCATAGGGACCTTAGATTGTAAGCTCCTTGAGGATAGGGACCGATGTGAATGTACAATGTATATGTAAAGCGCTGCGTAAATTGAGGGTGCTATATAAGTACCTAAATAATAATAATAATAATAATAATAATAATAATAATATCAGTATCTGCTATTTCTATCTATCCAACTGTATGTGCTTGTTTAGGACAAACTGAAATTATGTCTTGAAGCAACACAAGCATATGCTTATATATACTGTATACCATGCAAGGTAACATTACATAATGTGGAAGTTTAAAAAAACAAACATATTTATTTAGATTTAAAACATTTTTGTCGTTGATGGTATTAATATGTTAGCTCATTAGGTTATGTTTATTTTACACTTTAAATCTTGTATCAAACTTACTTTAATTTCAACTCCATATCCAGAATATACATAGATTGTGTAGCTGCAGTCCAAGCCAGTATTATACTGATAATTTCTGTGCACAGGGGACAGAAGAACACCCTCGGTAGCAGTAAAATTTTTACTACAGGGTTCTGTAAAAGAGAAAAACAGACACAGAGTTACTTGACATAGCGCGCATGCTCACATTAAATAGAGAAGCTCTGGTCCTCTACCAAAAAGGCAATAAATGAAAACAGGTGAGTATATAAGGCCAGTGCTAAGACCCTTAAAAAACCCGGGCACCCTTAGGAACTCCCATGTTATGGAGAATCAGTTAACAAAGCTTATAAACTGTTCTATTTTTCCTATTTTGTGTCTTTTTTTCTCTTTCCATTTTATTTCTATTAGTGCCCCCTTCCCTCCTCTAGTGCCTGGTATGAGTAATGCTCCCCTCTAGGCTATCTACCTGTTGGATGGCCTGTTGTATCAGACAGGAATCTACTAATAAACTTTCTATGCAATGCTAAAGGTAGAATAGCACACAAGGAGGTCTGTGTATCTGTTAGATGAAACAACAGTATATACCTTTCAAGGTATGACGCCATAGGCACAAGTAGTTGGCACTATGACTTTTCTTAGGCAAGAGTAACTTCAGGCCTGAGCTCCAATTGGCTATAGACCCAACAGTCAGGGCCTAACAAAAACTTTGATTTATTTCATCCTCAGACTACCAAGTGATGAAGAGATGTACCTATTGGTATGCAGTAAGGACAAACACGATTGGTGCAGACAGCGTAGGTTGGAGAGAACAAGATAAAATATCAGGAGGCAAGACCATCTAAGAGCCGGTTCACACAGGGGCAACACGACTTCCAGGGCGACTTTGGGAGGCAACTTGGACACGACTTGAGTATGAATCACAGCACGACTCCAGGCAACTTACAAGGCAACTTCAAGTTGCCTCCAGGACAGGCGACTTTCCAGTGGCGAATCAAACAATAATCAGCTCTGTGGGAGGGAGGGGTTTGCCTGGAAAACTATTTTTACTTCATAGAAAGTTGATTCAGTTAAGACAGGGGATCCGACTTGGAGGCAACTTCCATTGAAATGAATGGGTACAAGTCGCCTAGAAGTCGGATTGAAGTCATACAGGAACCTTTTCTGAAGTCGGAGCGACTGCAGTAGTGTACATTAAGACGGCTCCATTCACTTCCATTACTTTTCTAAACCGCGCGACTTGGGGCGACTTGCGGCGTCTTGAAGTCGGATCCCAGGACACCCCTGTGTGAACCGGCTCTAAGAGGCAGACAAATAAATAAGAATATGCATGATACAAAAAAAACGACCTGGTGGGGCTAAAGAGGTGCAGAGTACTGCAGTAAGCTCCTCTTGGGTTCACACAGCCTACCAGGATGGCAACACCTAAAATCTAAACCTGCAGCCGAGGAGGCAATAGTAAGTGTCAGTTTAGTGCAGCTCAGTGGCAGCTGGTGCTCAAATTTTTTGGGGGGGCGCAAACAAACTGAAAAAAAAAAATCATCAATTGCCGCCACTGTGCCCATTAAAACGCAGCCACTGTGCCCAAACGCCACTAGTTTGTCCCCAAATGCAGCCAGTTTCCCCCCAATATACAGCCAGTTTGTCCCCCAATAATACAGCCAGTTTGTCCCCCCATAATACAGCCAGTTTCTCCCCCAATAATACAGCCAGTTTCTCCCCCAATAATACAGCCAGTTTCTCCCCCATAATACAGCCAGTTTCTCCCCCATAATACAGCCAGTTTCTCCCCCATATGCAGCCAGTTTCTCCCCCAATAATACAGCCAGTTTCTCCCCCAATAATGCAGCCAGTTTCTCCCCCATATGCAGCCAGTTTCTCCCCCATATGCAGCCAGTTTCTCCCCCAAATGCAGCCAGTTTCTCCCCCATAATACAGCCAGTTTCTCCCCCATATGCAGCCAGTTTCTCCCCCATAATACAGCCAGTTTCTCCCCCATATGCAGCCAGTTTCTCTCCCAAATGCAGCCAGTTTCTCCCCCATATGCAGCCAGTTTCTCCCCCATATGCAGCCAGTTTCTCCCCCAAATGCAGCCAGTTTCTCCCCCATATGCAGCCAGTTTCTCCCCCATATGCAGCCAGTTTCTCCCCCAAATGCAGCCAGTTTCTCCCCCATAATACAGCCAGTTTCTCCCCCATATGCAGCCAGTTTCTCCCCCATATGCTGCCAGTTTCTCCCCCATAATACAGCCAGTTTCTCCCTCATATGCAGCCAGTTTCTCCCCCAAATGCAGCCAGTTTCTCCCCCATATGCAGCCAGTTTCTCCCCCAAATGCAGCCAGTTTCTCCCCCAAATGCAGCCAGTTTCTCCCCCATATGCAGCCAGTTTCTCCCCCATATGCAGCCAGTTTCTCCCCCATATGCAGCCAGTTTCTCCCCCAAATGCAGCCAGTTTCTCCCCCAAATGCAGCCAGTTTCTCCCCCATATGCAGCCAGTTTCTCCCCCAAATGCAGCCAGTTTCTCCCCCATATGCAGCCAGTTTTTCCCCCATATGCAGCCAGTTTCTCCCCCATATGCAGCCAGTTTCTCCCCCAAATGCAGCCAGTTTCTCCCCCATATGCAGCCAGTTTCTCCCCCATATGCAGCCAGTTTCTCCCCCAAATGCAGCCAGTTTCTCCCCCATATGCAGCCAGTTTGTCCTCATAATACAGTTTCCCCCCCCCCCAGCCCTGCACTTACCTTCCTTGAGTCAGCGCCGTCCTTCTTCCGTCCTCGATGTCTTCTCCCGCCCTCGATGTCACTTCAACCAATCAGGTTACCGGTAACCAGACCCGGTGAACCTGATTGGCCAGGGAACGCACCCCTGTGCGTCCTCTCATTTGGTATTTAGAAGCCGATTACAGCCCTCAGGCTGTAGTCGGGAAGCCTATCAGAGCCTGCTGGCTCTGATAGGCACTTCTAAAGGCCAATCAGACGCTGTGATTCAGATGGCCGGCGCTCAAGGGGCCGGCCATCTGAATAGTGGGCGGCAGCAATACATAGGTTCATGCAATGCATGAACCTATGTATTGTTGTGGTGAGTGACGGCCAGGCGCAGAAGCGAGCGGTAGCGGCGCTTCTGCGCCAACTATGGTCGCGCCGCCATGTGTAAAAAAAAGACATTTAAAAAAAAAAAAAACTCTCAAAGGGCCCGTTTTTTTTTTTTTGGTGACCACAGGAGGGGGGGGGGGGGGCGGCGCCCGGGCGCCCCCTATGGGCGGGCCGCCACTGGTGCAGCTTTAAAGTGGTTGTAAATACACACAAAAAAAAAAAAACTAGCATAGCATACTAGCTCATTATGAAATACTCACCTTAGATCGAAGCCCCCGCAGTGGACCGAGTACACAATCATGGTGTTTGGAACTCATTTTTTTTATTTTAAAGAATTGGTCTTTCTTTGTTTTATGCTGTGGGTGTCATTTAATATCTCATAAGGGAGGTATACCAGTAAAGCTCTGCTCAAGGCACAAAAAAAAAAGAAACACGGGACATTTACAGTCTGCCTCAATCTCTATGAGCAGAAACATAGCAAGGGTTTTAAAATTGTCCACCTAAGCACCATAACTAGGTGTCATGAGAAAGTGTGGGTTGCATAAAGGTTGGATGCTTTGAAAAGCCTTGCTGTTTGTAGTAACTATTAGGCTTCATGTACATTAGCAGCTAGAAAAAACTTGATTTTAGGAGCTTTTGGCGTTTTTTTGCCAAAGCTCCTAAATTCAACTCCATAAAAGCCTATGTGCCATTATACGCATAGCTTTTATATACGCATAGCTTTTATATACGCATTGCTTTTAGCAGAGTTTAGGAGCTGCTTTAGTTAGGTGAGCTTCAACCTCCCTCAACCTGCCTCTCCTAAACGTAGAAGAATCGCATTCAGGATAGGAACGTTTTGACCGTCGGCCACAAATTGCAGCAAAATCGAAGAAAATTTGTGGCAGGATTTTGACGTGTTTTGCCTTTTCCCGCGGCGGGAAATTAGGCTATGTGTTACATTAAGCCTAAAGTGGCAGAAGCAATTTGCAAGTGCATTCCAGATGCCACAGGATGCTTTTAAAAACCTTTCTGTTTGCACTCACAATATTGAGACTGAGGCATGCTGTGCAAGCTACATATGTCATTCCTCTGGATTTAAACATTTCTACAAGCAGTGAGCACCATGATCTGTGCACTAGACATATGCAGAATGAAAAAAATTGTTTTGTTTTGATTCAATATTTACATAAATTTGTTTGGTTAAATTTGTTTAAATTGTTAAGAGCCGGTTCCAGGGCCGTCTTTACCGCAGGGCAGAAAGGGGCAGCTGCCCAGGGCCCAATCATTGTTGGGGGCCCAAAGTAGCTGCTCCTAGAGACCGCGCTGCCCATACTCTCGAACTGTCAGAAAGCTCCCAGAAATCAAAACAGCGGCGCGGGCGGGACAGCAGATCGCAGATCACTGTACTGGGAATTGCTGTTCACTGTCCGCACAGACTGGAATCTCCGCCCCCTGTACCACCCCCTTCCTCGCTCCCCCGTTGCTTTGCGGGCACTCTCCTGAACAAAGGGACATCCCTAAGACCATAGGCGTGCGCAGCCTATTACATTAGGGTGTGAACCCCAAAGCTCAAACACGCGTGTGGGTATGAGTATATAATATATCTCTATCTCATCTCCCCACCCGCATAGTGAAATAGGGGGAGCTTTCCCATCACCCCGCCAGCACACAGAGCGACAGGACCACTGTCAGAAATCATGGGCCTGATACAGTCTACCTGACAAAGCTCCCTCTGCCTGACAGAGCTAGGGCCTAAGCCTGACAGGGGCACAGTGTTCTACGGGGTGGGTGCATGGTGTATAGTGAAGGGCGCAGTGTTCTATGAGGTGGGTGCAGGGTGTATAGTGATGGGCGCAGTGTTCTATGAGGTGGGTGCAGGGTGTATAGTGAGGGACACAGGGTGTATAGTGAGGGGCTCAGTGTTCTTTGTGGTGGGTGCAGGGTGCACAGTGAGGGGTGCAGGGTTCTGAGAGGTGGGGGCAGGGTGCACAGTGAGGGGTGCAGGGTTCTGTGGGGTGGGTGCAGGGTGCACAGTGAGGGGTGAAGGGTTCTGTGGGGTGGGGGCAGGGTGCAAAGTGAGGGGTGCAGGGTTCTGTGGGGTGGGTGCAGGGTGCACAGTGAGGGGAGCAGGGTTCTGTGGGGTGGGGGCAGCGTGCACAGTGAGCGGTGCAGAGTTCTGTGGGGTGGGGGCAGGGTGCACAGTGAGGGGTGCAGGGTTCTGTGGGGTGGGTGCAGGGTGCACAGTGAGGGGTGCAGGGTTTTGTGGGGTGGGTGCAGGGTGCACAGTGAGCGGTACAGGGTTCTGTGGGGTGGGGGCAGGGTGCACATTGAGGGGTGCAGGGTTTTGTTGGGTGGGGGCAGGGTGCATAGTGAGGGGTGCAGAGTTCTGTGGGGTGGGTGCAGGGTGCAAAGTGACAGGTGCAGGGTTCTGTGGGGTGGGGGCAGGGTGCATAGCGAGGGGTGCAGGGTTCTGTGGGGTGGGTGCAGGGTGCATAGTGAGGGGTGCAGGGTTCTGTGGGGTGGGGGCAGGGTGCACAGTGAGCGGTGCAGGGTGCACAGTGAGGGGTGCTGTGGGGGGGGTGCAGGGTGCACATTGAGGGGTTCAGAGTTCTGTGGGTTGGGTGCGCAGTGAGGGGTACAGAGTTCTTTGGGGTTGGTGCAGGGTGCATAGTGAGGGGTGCAGGGTGCATCGTGAGGGGTGCAGGGTGCTGTGGGGTGGGGGCAGTGTGCATAGTGAGGGGTGCAGGGTGCTGTAGAGGAGGTCAGTATAGGGTGAGGGGTGCAGAGTGCTGTGGGGTGGGTGCAGGGTGCATAGCGAGGGGTGCAGTGTGTTGTGGGGTGGGTGCAGGGTGCATCGTGAGGGGTGCAGGGTGTTGTGGGGTGGGGGCAGGTTGCATAGTGAGGGGTGCAGGGTGCTGTGTGGTGAGGGCAGGGTGCATACTGAGGGGTGCAGGGTGCTGTGGGGTTAGTGCAGGGTGCAAAGTGAGGGGTGCAGGGTGCTGTGGGGTGGGTGCAGGGTGCATAGTGAGGGGTGCAGAGTTCTGTGGGGTGGGTGCAGGGTGCACAGTGAGGGGTGCAGAGTTCTGTGGGGTGGGTGCAGGGTGCACAGTGTGTGGTGCAGAGTTCTGTGGGGTGAGTGCACAGTGAGGGGTGCAGGGTGCTGTGGGGTGGGTGCAGGGTGCACAGTGAGGGGTGCAGAGTTCTGTGGGGTGGGGGCAGGGTGCACAGTGAGGGGTACAGAGTGCTGTGGGGTGGGTGCAGGGTGCACAGTGAGGGGTGCAGAGTTCTGTGGGGTGGGTGCAGGGTGCTGTAGAGTAGGTCAGTATAGGGTGAGGGGTGCAGGGCAGATGGAAGGCACAGGGTCAGGAGAGGAGCAGATGACAGGGACAGAGGGGACCCCAGATAGCCTGGCAGGGTTAGAGGGACCACGGATCAGAGCAGAGCAGGGAGGGGGCAGTTGGTACTCCCGATTTGGGCAGCTAGCAGTGTAGCCAATCTCTTCCTGCAGCACATCCACTTGAGGGGGGGGGGGGGGTGGGGGGGATGAGTCGGCATCGCGAGGGAGCAACCCGATCCACACAGCCAGCCATCCTCTGCACTTGCGCCCACTGCTCCATGTCAGTCACCGAGAGCCGGGCACAACATCGATCACTGGGATTCACCATCCCAGACTCACCACTCCATCCACTGCGCTGAGCTGGGCACCAGAGCCTGGTGCCGAAGGAGGAAGACTATTTACCCACGTTCAGGAGGAGGTGAAATGATCTTCTACAGCCTTTGCTTCCAATTAGATTAAAGCCCCGCAGAGTGTTTTAGAAGAAGCCGGGACTTTAATTTAATTGTCGGGAACCACGGTGCAGTAGATCACTCCGCCTGCACCCGAAAGTGGTTAAATAGTCCCCTTTTGCCCCGCAAGGCAGATTAACAATGGGGCTGTTTTTTCTTTTTAAATAGCTGCAGAGCAGAGGTGCCCAGGGTTTGTGAGTTGGGCTCCTCTCTCTGCTGCGGGGAACCCATACGGAATTGCTAGGGCCAGGCAGAGTGATGCACATGGGGGTGATTAGGGTGTGCCCAGGCACACCCGGCACACCCCGTGCACACGCCTATGCCTAAGACGGAGGCTCCTGTTGGATGTAGGAGCGGCCGGGGCGGGGATGTGCCTGACCTATGAGATAACTCCTGCTGGAAAGCGCGCTGAGGAGATAAGCCGAGTCCGGACTGCGGAGGTACCTCTATGCTAACTAAATCTGAGTTACTGAAGCTTAGTATAGAAGTGCTGCATGTTTACTGACAAATGGGAAGATGGCCTCTTTTCCATGTAGCGCTGGGAGAAATTAATGGATTTATTACAGGTTGTTGTCACTGCCTCCGGGTTTTTACTGTCCCCTAGCTAGTATGTGCCCTCCTGACCCTGTGTGTTTCTTTCCAGCCCCATACTGTGCCCTCCCCACCCCTGTACTGTGCCCTCTTGACCTCCATAGTGCGCCCTCCTCACCCCTGTACTGTGCCCCCCCACCCCTGTACTGTGCCCTCCTGACCTATGTACTGTGCCCACCTGATGCCCGTACTGTGCCCTCCTCACCCCTGTACTGTCCCCCCCCACCCCTGTACTGTGCCCACCTCCATGCCCGTACTGTGCCCTCCTCACCCCTGTACTGTGCCCTCCTGACCTCTGCACTGTGCCCACCTGACGCCCGTACTGTGCCCTCCTGACCTCTGTGCTGTACCCTCCTGGCGACCGTACTGTACCCTTCTGACGCCCGTATGGTACCTTCCTGACTCCCATACTGTACCCTCCTGATGCCTGTACTGTGCCTTCCTGACGCCCATACTGTGCCCTCCCATCCCCATACTCTTACCTCCTGACCCCCTTGTACTTTGTCCTCACTCCCTGCACTGTGCCCTGCACTCTACTGACCCCTTTTACTGTGCCATGCTGACCCCCCCTGTCCTGTTCCCTCTAGACCCCCTGTATTATGCCTTGTGACGCTCAGTCTTTTGCCCTGGTGTCTCCCAGTCCTCTGCCCTGCTAAACCCTGCAAACTGCCCTTTGCTCTGATGAACTCCATACACTGCTCTACATCCCACTTACATCTGTACACTGTCTTGTTGCCCCCTGTCCTCTGCCCTACTGACCCCCTATCCTCTGTCCTGTCATCTCCTGTCCTCTGCCGTACTGACTCCCTATCCTCTGTCCTGTCATCTCCTGTCCTCTTCCCTACTGACTCCCTATCCCCTATCCTGTCATCTCCTGTCCTCTTCCCTACTGACTCCCTATCCTCTGTCCTGTCATCTCCTGTCCTCTTCCCTACTGTCCCCCTATCCTCTGTCCTGTCATCTCCTGTCCTCTTCCCTAGTGACTCCCTATCCTCTGTCCTGTCATCTCCTGTCCTCTTCCCTACTGACTCCCTATCCTCTGTCCTGTCATCTCTTGCCCTCTGCCCTACTTTTCTCTGTACAGTGCCCTACCTACTACTGACATGTGTACACTGCTCTGAATTCCAAGGCTAGGCTCAAACTTGAGTGGGTTTGAGGCCCGCATCTGCCGGGGACGACAGCTCATTTATGTGTATGGGTAGCTGTGCCTACATTTTCAGGGAAAAAAGGAGCGTGCAACTTTTTTTAAATGTAGCCACAGGGAAGTCGCATGGTGCTTTTGCGGTTCCTGTACCCACACACCCGCTACGTGTTTTGTGTTCTGACTGTGGGTGGTTGACAGTGTGGGAACAGCTGCGATTTCTGTAATTAATAATATATATATTTTGTGTCTGTTGACGTGTTTTGGTGCGTAAGTATGGCACTTATTGTTTCTCTGCTGGCATGTGTTTTAAATAAATGGATGCCAAAAGGATAAAAATGCATAAAAGGCTGAAACTTTCAGCAACCAATCAGTGAGCGGTAATAATGTTCAGTAACCTCTAGCAACCAATGGGTGAGCAGTATTAATGTGCAGTAACCTCTAGTAACCAAATCAGTGAGCAGTAAGGATGTGCAGCAGCCAATTAGTGAGCCTGGACCAGTTTTTGGGATGGAGAGCGAAATTGCATGGGGGGGTGGGGCCCAAAAAAAATGTTTGCCCAGGGTCCAATCAATGTTAAAGACGGCCCTGGCCGGTTCACACAGGGGCAACACGACTTCCAGCGCGACTTTGGGAGGCAACTTGGACACGACTTGAGCATGAATCACAGCGCGACTCCAGGCAACTTACAAGGCAACTTCATGTTGCCTCCAGGACAGGCGACTTTCTAGTGGCCAATCAAACAATAATCAGCTCTGTGGGAGGGAGAGGGGAGGGAGGGGTTTGCCTGGAAAACGATTTTTACTTCCTGGAAAGTTGCTTCAGTTAAGACAGGGGATCCGACTTGGAGGCAACTTCCATTGAAATCAATGGGTACAAGTCACCTAGAAGTCGGATTGAAGTCGTACAGGAACCTTTTCTGAAGTCGGAGCGACTGCAGTAGTGTACATTAAGACGACTCCATTCACTTCCATTACTTTTCTAAACCGTGCGACTTGGGGCGACTTGAAGTCGGATCCCAGGACGCCCCTGTGTGAACTGGCTCTTAAGGAATTCGATTTCTTTATTTAAATTCAAATAGATTTAAACTTTTTCGAATTCTATTCGAATTTGAATCAAATTCTATTCAAATTTGTATCAAATTCTATTTGAATTTGAATCTAATTCTATTCAAATTTGCATTCAAATCGAATTCCATTCAAAATCAAATTTATTCTATTCGAAATTCGAATTTTGGAAAATGGTTATAGTCTTTCTATTCCATTCAATTCCATTCAATTAGCAGCTGAAAAACGCCAGTAAAGCGGCGCTTTACCAGCGTTTTCCGGGCACCAGCAGTTTGAAAAGGCTCTAAAGCCCCGTACACACGATCGGATTTCCGATGGAATCAAATCTGATGGATATTTCCATCGGAATTCCGATGAAGCTGACTTCCATCAGTCTTGCCTACACACCATCAGACAAAATTCTGACTGTCCCAAACGCTGTGACGTACAACACGTACGACGGCACTATAAATGGGAAGTTCAAATCCAATGGCGCCACCCTTTGGGCTGCTTTTGCTGATTTCGTGTTATCGCGTGTTAGTAAAAGTTTGGTGAGAGCCGATTCGCGCTTTTCAGTCTCTGTGCTTTTCAGTCCGTTACAGCATTACGAATGTGCTATCTCCATTACGAACACTAGTTTTACCAGAACGAGCGCTCCCGTCTCCTAATTCAGTCTGAGCATGCGTGGGTTTTTTCTCCGATGGAGTTCCACACAGACGATCGGAATTTCCTATCGTTTTTTTCCATCAGAAAAATTTAATAAAGGTTATTTTTTCACCGATGGAAATGAGTGCGATGGGGCCCACACACGATCGGTTTGTCCGATCAAACAGTCCATCGGACTGTTTTCATCGTGTGTACAGAGCTTTAGTGTTCCCAAATTACACTGCTTTCAGAGTTTGGACAGCCATACTTTTTTGTTTGTATTGCACATAAACTCCTAAGCTAATACCCAGCATACCTCCCTTATTAATGTATGTATAGCCACATTTTTTTTTTTTTTGTTTAGAAAATAGAAGGAGTAGATCCCGGTCATTATTTTATGGTTGTCTGTGCTCCTGCTAGGTAGGTTTATCCTCTCTATTTGAAACTTATGGGAGGTCCGAACTTTTTGAATTATCACCAAAACAAGAGCTGAGGGTAAATCTTCCAGTGGCTGTGACTACCTAAGAGGGGAATTCCATTTACTGTGCAGAGACTTCCTCTCACTTCCTGCTGTATCTCTAGAACTGAATGTCAAGGAAATCTCCCCAGCAAGAGATAGACAGCAAAAAATACACATTTAACTTCTCCCTACTCTGTCCAAGATTTAAAAAATAGTTTTGATAATACATACATGCACTACACATTCATTAAACAGGATTCTCTTTTAATTCATGGAGTTAATGTCCACAATATCACAGTTACCTGGTGCTGGCACAGTTGTGGTCACAGTTGTAGTAATAATGGTACTTGTAGTGGTTTCGTCTTCCTCTTCAAATGCGGTGACTGGAGATGGTGATATGTTGGAAGAAATCTCCTTTCTATCTGGAATGCCTGCAAGTTTTGGAGTTCTGTAAGTGCTTTTACTAATTCCAGAAGTAGCAGATGAAACACTGTCCTTAACAGCAAATGAGGAACTAGTGTGAGTGACAGATGACTGCTCTATATGGCTTATATCTTGCTGGGGACCATAATCAACCTTACTCTTATCAGTCTGAAGTATAAAATGAGCATCAGAGGTTTGTAAAGAATCTACTACTGGTACCAATGACACAGTTTCCAATACAACACCAAAGTCTTTTTGATGTTCCGTAACAACAGATGTAGTGTCCATTATCATTGTGGATGGCGTAAGTGGCATTGTGGGCGTAGAGAAATCCGCATGGAACATTGGAACATTGTCCGGATGAGCCAGGTTAACTCTTGTTTTGCGTTCTAATAATTTATCACTTATCTCACTATTGTCCTGTGATTGTTTGGTCCTAGTAAAGTAGGGTGGTAGGTGCCGGAAGTCCTTTTTCATGATACTTTCATGGAGAATTCCTTCCAGTAGAGGGTGGTGGTTCAACAATGTCATAGTAGGTGCTGTTGTGATAAAAGGTACCTCTCCTTCTAGATCTCCAACAACTGTAGTGGAAGTCGGGCCTCGTTTTGTATTCCAGCTTCCAGTTACCTTGTTGTCAATTCCATTTATTACTGCGGTAATCAAGCCTAAGCAAAAAACAAAAGCACAAGTTAATTATATTTTGTTGGAAAAAAACAACCTTTCCTACAAGTAAATAGCTAACATTTGGAACACAATGCAAATTTTTCACCTTCAATTCTCAAAGTATGTAGAGAGTAGAGAAACGTTTCGGGAATTTCGGGCAAAAATTGTGTTATCAGCATTCCGCCATGGTGCCGATAATGGCACCGAAAACGTACTGTACCATGATTTTACCACAAATTTGCGACAATTTTGCCGTGATTTTACCGTGATATGACCCGATTTTACCACGCTGTGCTTATGGGGTTTTTCATTGGTCATGTGACTGAAAAACCGCATCAAGTACATAACACAGGTGCGTTAATGATGTGTTCTTGCTGCGTTTTCAATGCATTTGAACTGGGAGGTGTTTTTTTGTGCGCGTATTTAACGGACCAAAAATGCAGCAAGCAGGATTTTTAACAGCACAATGGAATCGCAACGGACCAGTGTGATACATAGAATTTAAAGATACAAAGAATTTAAAGGGATACATTTTTCTTGAGCTTTTCTTGCGCTAAAGGTGACAATAATGGCCGACAATCAATTCATATTAATTTAAATTGATGATATTAATTAAAAAGTCGAATATAATACAATTCTATATAAAAATATAGATATTTTTTAAAAACTGTAATTTTCGGTTTCGGTTCTTAGCCAAGTTCATCCTGCATTTTCGGTTTTGGCACCAAAATTTCAATTCGGTGCACCTCTAGTAGAGAGGGATAAAACATCTGCATTCACTACACTAATTTCTAAGTACTTTATCTTTAAGGCATTTCAAATATCGGAAAAACAGAATTTTTTACATTTCCTGTAGCAAGATTTCTTAGTTCAGATATTTCTTCTGTTAACCCAAATATAAGTAACTTGTAATCACCAACATTTGACCTAAGATGAATTCCTGTTCTGCAGCAAAGTTATTTCTGACCTTTTTCAAGGCCAAATTTCTTTAAAAAAAAAAATGAGTGCTTCTTTTAGTTTCACTTTCTGAGCCTGAAGGATAAAAGAAAAGTTCATCTAGACCTGACCCCAATCAAGGCGAAAGAGAAAAATCTATTTCCAGTAGCTGCAACTCGCATAAAAAAACTGAAGGGATCAATGTAGCTGGTGGGAAAAATGCCAGCAGAAGATGTCTGGAGCACATGTGATTTCTTTATCTATGTGGGTACAAGGGGCCTGAGAGTCTACTGAGATGAGCATCAAGTGTCATGCCCGCAGTGAAGGACATCCAAAATCAGCCATAGTGGCCAAACTGTTTTATCTTATTTCACATTTCAAGTGTTTACTGAACTTTTTCTATTTTCTGAAGTAAGAGAAATGTGCTTGGAGCGGAACAGTTCCCCTACCCTGACCTTACGTTTTGCTGGAAAATATTATATTTTCTTTGTAAAACTACAGTACATCTCAGTTAATGGGGAACTGTTGAAAGTATTTTAGTGTTTTTTATGGAGCTTGTTCAGCTTAGTGGGTGAGAAGAAAACGAACAAAAGAAAATGTCACCTTGACCATTCCAGGCAAAGTTACAGTTTTTCTTGATAGGGCAATGCCTCCCATTGATATGCAACTTCCCTGCCACACCGTTAAGCTGTGGGATTGCTGAGTGTAAACCCTGTGTAAACTCTGTTGTGTACAACTGGGAGACAGTTGTCACTCTATAGCAGGTAGTACCTAAAGAAAGACCTTCACAGCAAACTCATCTTATATGATTTTTAATAAAAAGTACATATTTGAAAAAAGTACACTTTAACCACTTCGCATCCAGGCCAATTCTGACACTTCACTCCTACGTATAAAAATCATATTTTTTTTGCTAGAAAATTACATAGAACACCCAAACATTATATATGTTTTTTTAGCAGAGACCCTAGAGAATACAATGGCGGTTGTTGCAACTTTTTATCTCTCACGGTATTTGCGCAGCAATTTTTTAAATGCGTTCATTTTGGAAAAAAAACAGTTTCATGCTTTAAAAAAAAAAAAACAGTAAAGTTAGCCCAATTGTTTTGCATAATGTGAAAGATGAAGTTATGCCGAGTAAATAGATACCTAATATGTCACGCTTCAAAATTGCACACGCTCGTGGAATGGCCCCAAACTTCGGTACTTAAAAATCCCCATAGGCGACGCTTTAAAAATTTTTGTTGGTTAGTGGTTACATGTTTTGAGTTACAGAGGAGGTCTAGGGCTAGAATTATTGCTCTCGCTCCATTGTTCGCGGGGACACCTCACATGTGTGGTTTGAACACCGTTTTCATATGTGGGCGGGACTTACGTATGAGTTCGCTTCTGCGTGCGAGCACACGGGGACAGGGGCACTTTAAAAAAAAATTGTTTTTATATTTTTTTTTTTTTTTACACTTTTTAAAAAAAATACAAATTTTGATCACTTTTATTCCTATTACAATGAATGTAAACATCCTTTGTAATAGGAATATGACATGACAGGTCCTCTTTACAGTGAGATATGGGGTCAATAAGACCCCACATCTCACCACTAGGCTGGGAAGCCTAAAATAAAATAAAAAAAACGATCACGGCTTCCCAGCCGAGACGGCGCGTTTTTTTTTAATGCAGAGGCCGAGCGTGACGTCATAACATCGTGCCTGGCCTCTGAACGATCATAGAGACTCCGGCGACCATCTCTATAATGAACATCCGGTGCCAGCGGATCCATTCTCCGACTCACCGATCGCAGCGGTGAGTCGGTAGAAGCACCGGAGGGCTGCAGGAGGGGGGGCATCCCCTTTCGCCACCCGTAAGAACGATCAAGCGGCAGAACAGCTACTATGACCATTCTTATGGTGTAGAGAATCGCCGGTTGAAAATTTTGATATCTGAATGATGCCTGTAGCTGCAGGCATCATTCAGATATCCCCACACAGTCAAGGACGTCATATGACGGCCTGGGGGCGCCAAGTGGTTAAAAAAAAATGACATTAACATACTAATACTTCAGTTGGTAAATACATTGATAAAACACAGTATATGTGCTGTTCTACTTGCCAAAGGACTTTTTCTTCTGTCCATCCATTTCTGGGATTTACCCAGCTCTGGCACAGATCACAACCTCTTCTGGTAGAGCAGAAGACCTGATTTTTATCTGCTGCAGTTCAGCAACATTTACAGTTCTCCTCCCCACCCTTACCCTGTGACTGGACAGTGAAAGGAAATGTAGCATTTTGATGAGCCCCTCTACCTGTCACTCTACTCTCTCCTCCTATCAGCATACAGTCTGAGCTCTGCTGTACAGGCACTGCAAGAGACTGATACAAAGTTCAGGAACTAAGACTGCCGGAGTAAAAACAAAAATACATCTAACCACTTCAGCTCTGGAAGGCTTTTATCCCCTTCATGACCAGGCCATTTTTTGCTGTTTAGCACTGTTAAAGTGTAAGTCCACCCTAAAACTAAAATCCCTGCATCTACAGACATTCACATTCTATCACTAACCTATCTAGCCCTGTAAAGAAGAAATCAGTATACATGCCTTTTCTGAAGCTGATCCGACCCGATCTCCAGCGGCGCAAGCTCTGCAGAGGACACAGCCGACAATGGCTGTGAAATTAATGGGAAGTGACATCACCCATAGACTTACTATGCAGTTTCCGTTGTCGGATGTGTCCTCTGCACCTACTTACACAGCAAAGCCATGATCAGCAAGTCCCGGTCATGAATCATTGACTGGGACTTGCTGACAGACTCCCACTGTCTGCAATCACTGAAGGTGTCGGGAAAGGGGGGGGGGGCATGTATGTGCGTGCCCCAAACCCAAAAGCAGGTAACGACGTACCAGTACATCACTTTGCCTGCTTGGTCCACCCTCCGTAGTACATTTCGCGTCGTTTGAAACTGGTTAAAGATGTTAAATGAATACAGAGCTGCAGTGGAGCTTAACTGCTTAAGGACTGCCCCACGTACATATACTGCGGCAAGGCGGCACCTGTATGTGATTTATTTTTTCGGGCTCTGGGGCGCACGTGCCGCCGGGGTCCTGCTCTCGCTGTGATTGGACACAGCGGAAGCCAATCAGCGAGTCCGGCGGCCGCGATGGCAGCTAGGACCCGCCGATCCTTCACAGGAGAGGCAGAACGGCGGTCTGCCTATGTAAACAAGGACCGCTGTTCTGTGAGGGAGGAAAATGGAGATCTTGTGTTTCTGCTAAGCAGACACACAGATCTCTGTTTTCCTCCAGTTACAGTATTCCACCCACAGTTAAAAAGCACTCCCTAGGAGCACACTTAGTCCTTTGATCGGCCCTGATGTTAACCCCTTCCCTGCCAGTGGCATTTATACAGTGACAGTGGATTTTTTATTTAGCACTGATCACTGTATTGGTGTCACTGGTCCCCACAAAGTGTCACTTAAGCCCCATACACACGGTCGGACTTTTGGCCAACAAACTTCATTTTGAGCAAGTTGAACCAACAATCCGACCGTGTGTACGCTCCATCGGACAATTTTTTTATTTTTTTTTGTGTTTTCATCGGACAAAAGTTGGGTCTGCAAACGGACAAACTTTTGCCCAACAAAAGTCCGATGGAGCAAAGTCCTACTGTGTGTACAGAAAACGATAGAACTTTTGTCCGATGGACAAAACAACTAATGTTAAAATCAACCAACAATAGCAGAAGTTGACCAAAGGGTGGCGGTAAAGAGCAGAAAAGAGCAGAAAAACCACGTGATGTTGCAAAATGTTTTGGGAAAGTTTGCAGAAAAGTCCTGTGGTGTGTATGCTATGGGTGTGCCCGGCCAACTCCGTTTGGACAAAAATCCAGGGAAAAGTCAGATGGAAGTCCGACCGTGTGTATGGGGCTTTAGTGTCAGATTTGTCCACCACAATGTCGCAGCCCCGCAAAAAATTTCTGATTGCCGCCATTACTTGTAAAAACAATAAAAAGAATTAAAAGTCCATAAATCTATCCCATAGTTAGTAGACACTATAACTTTTGCACAAACCAATCCATATACGCTTATTGGGATTTTTTTTGCCAAAAACTGGTAGCAGAATACATATTGGCCTAAATTGATGAAGAAATTATACTTTTATTTTTTTTTCATTGGATATGTTTTCTAGCAGAAAGTTAAAAATATCGTTTTGTTTTTTTCAAAATTGTCGGTCTTTTTTTGTTTATAGCGCATAAAAAAAACCTTGCAGAGGTGATTTGTCACAGATTTTGGGCTGCAGGAGAACCATTTCCTGGAGAACTCTGTGTTTTAGTGTGTTCTAAAGTTATCCAGACAGAGCTGGTCGCTAATTGCTTTTGGCTTCTTATGCATAAGGTATTCCTATGGGGGAGCCGGACTGTCTAAGGTGGTCATTGTTATGATAATAGGATTAGCTCTGCAGCTTCTTGGCGGAAATACCCAACAGGGTGTCAGGAGTCCGTTACATAATTAAATACCACCAAAAGGAAGCTCTTTTTTGTGGGGAAAAAAGGACATCAATTTAATTTGGGTACAGTGTTTCACGACCGTGCACTTGTCAGTTAAAGCAATGCAGTGCAGTATTGCAAAAAATGGCCTGGTCAGGAAGGGGGTAAAACCTTCCGGAGCTGAAGTGGTTAAAAACAGAACTAAACTCCAAAATATTTATCTCTGGTTCAATGGTCCAACTCCGGTGAGGTCCTTCCCCAGTGCCGGCATCTTCTCGCCGGCTTCTTCCAGGTGCCAGTTTTTGGCCATCTTGATTGGCCAGCACAGGATGATGTCACTCCTGCACATGTACAGAAATTCAGTCATCCCGGTGCTCTGACTATAAATGACCCCCCGTCTAATAATGCCCCTCCCTGTACTGCGCATGCGCAGCTCTTGCGCAGTACGGAGCACGACGGAGCCGCCGAAAGTCTCCGAACATGAACAACTGTACACGGCGCCTGCGCAAAGAAGACGACATTCTGCCACACGCTTGCACACGCTCCCGATGCTCGTGCAACTCTGCAAGGGGCGGTTGTATTATTGATTGAACTCTGCAAGGGGCGGATGCCTACAGAAGAGGCTGTATTGTATTATGATGGGCAGAGCTGATACGATGGGGGTGGATTTCTCAAAGGGGCGGATGTATTATTGATTGAAGCGTGTAAGGGGCGGATGCCTACAGAAGAGGCCGTATTTTAGAATGATGGGCAGAGCTGATAAGTTGGGGGTGGATTGATACAATACAGCCTCTTCTGTAGGCATCCGCCCCTTGCAGAGTTCAACCAATAATACACCCGCCCATTGCAGAGTTCAACCAATAATACACCCGCCCATTGCAGAGTTCAACCAATAATACACCCGCCCATTGCAGAGTTCAACCAATAATACACCCGCCCCTTGCAGAGTTCAACCAATAATACACCCGCCCCTTGCAGAGTTCAACCAATAATACACCCGCCCCTTGCAGAGTTCAACCAATAATACACCCGCCCCTTGCAGAGTTGCACGAGCATCAGGAGCGTGAATACACCCGCTCCTTGCAGAGTTGCGCGAGCATCGGGAGCGTGGGCATGCATGTGGCAGAATGTCGCCTTCTTTGCGCAGGTGCTGTGTACAGCTGTTCATGTTTGGAGACTTTCAGCGGCTCCGCAGTGCTCCATATTGTGCAAGCGCTGCGCAGTACAGGGCGGCATTATTCGACGAGGGTCATTTCTCGGCACAACACCGGCACACAGGCACTGTGCTAAAATGTAAACTGAGCTGTCCATGCATTGCATAGCTCTTCCACTTTAAAGCTTGTCTGAGATTTTTGTGATTTAGATACACTTATATACAAGTTCTAACACTACTTACATTTGCTGATCATGTTGCTGATCATGTTGGCGTATATATCTATGAACCATAGGAAATGTCTCTAGTTCCCCCTTAAGGTAACTGCTGTCTGGCCATAAAGGAAATTGACAAAATAGCTGGAAGCCGGGTCCACCTTAAATCGTTTTTACTATTCCACTGATAGCACAGGGCTGAGCACTGCCATGCTACATAAGGGATCCGCAGTACAAGTATTACACTAATGAATGATTCACCTCAGCAAATTTTGAAATCCATTCAGCTGATGAACACTCTCTACAACACTTTCCTCCTGTACCGGCACAGTAATTAATAAATGTATTTATCATCCGCTCTGACCTTTCTTCCAAATCCACTGCATCTTCCCTAATCATTTTCACTTGTTCGCTTGTGTTTATCAACATTTCATCCGAGTTCTCCCTTATTATCCCTTCCTCCCACAGACCTGCTCATCTTCTTCTGTACAAGGGAGTGTCAGAAAATGAGAATGCTATTATTTCCCCTCATAATAAGTTCTTGCTCAACGAGCTGCAATTTTCAACTGTTTTCAGCAATATATTGCAGAAGTTATTTGGAGGCTGCTTAGGTAGAGAAAGCTAACCTAAAGTCTTGGGATGGCAGAACTACAAATTCCAGCATTCAGTTTCATATCAAAATCCAAAATGTTGTGAGCTGTAATCTACCAATAGCAGAAGTTAGCTAATATACAATGACTTACCTATGTATGCCCTTGGACTGAATTTAGGTAACCCCATATAAGAATGGAGCATCTGCCAAAACTTTTTCTTTTTTCCTTAGATATAGTAGCATGCAATGCTGTATCCTGGCCTAGGCCAACAAGGCCCAGGCCTAGGGCAGCACTTTGCAGGGGGGCAGCATGGAAAGAGTCCCCGCCGGCTAACAGTGTAGCGGCAGTCTTATGGGGCGGACTGGGCAGAGAGGCAAATAAGTCTAGCGCCTCCATAAAGCGGCCGAAGAAGAACTATAGGCAACACTTTTCTTTTTAATTTTGGATAAAGTAAGGGAGGGTTATAGCCCGTCAGTTTATTTTTTACCATCCCTGTCTCATTGCAGAGATTTCACTTCACTTCCTGCCCCATAGCCAAACAGGAAGTGAGAGGAAGTCTATGCAAATTAAGGGAATTCATTGCCCCACACCAGGCCCTCAGAACCAGTGTCCCCACTCGCAAATTTCAGGATGGGTCTTAAACAGAAATGGGTGTGGCCTTGACAGGAAGGGGTGGGTCATATTTAAATTAGGGGGTTCACGAGTTTAGTCAGGCTTAGGGCAGCACAAAACCTAAATACACTACTGGTAGCATGACAAGCAATTTTGGGCCTTATTGCTATCTTTGTCCTTGTTATGCCTTGTACACACGATATGATTTTCCGACAACAACTGTTGGATGTGAGCTTGTTGTCAGAAAGTCCGACCGTGTGTATGCTCCATAGCACACATTTGCTGTCGGAATTTCCAACAACAAATGTTGGAGAGCTGGTTCTCAATTTTTCCGACGGCAAAAGTTCTTGTCGGAAATTCCCACCGTGTGTAGCCATTTCCAACGCACAAAAGTGCTGCGCATGCTCGGAATCAATTCCACGCATGCTCGGAATCATTGAACCTAATTTTTCTTGGCTCGTCGTACGTGTCGTACGTCACCATGTTCTTGACATTCGGAATTTCCGACAACATTTGTGTGACCGTGTGTATGCAAGGCAAGTTTGAGCCAACATCCGTCGGAAAATAATCTACGGTTTTGTTGTCGGAAAATCCTATTGTGTGTACAGGGCATTAGAGAGATTTCTTCTTACGGTCCCAAAGCCACAAAAGGAAGTTCTCGAAAATGTCCACCCTACAACTGTTATCATAATAGTTACTGCGATTGGGAGATTTCCTACTAATCCTATAAGAACTGTAAAATGTTTGATTTCCCCTCACTCTTTGTTTTAGTGACACTTTAACCTGGACAAAAACTGTGTGAACACAGAAAAATAAAAAATAAAAATGTGATCTCCTCCTAACTCAGTAATAGCTGGGTCTCCTTGTTAAGCACTAAAACAAGAAGACCCTTGGCATGTGTGGTGACCTTGTATGTTTTGGCCAGAGTAGGAAGTAATACTGTATATACTCGACTAAAAGCCGAGCCGAATATAAGCCGAGGCACCTAATTTTACCACAAAAAAATGGGAAAACTTATTGACTCGAGTATAAGCCTAGGGTGTCCATTTGCATGCCTCACTGTGCCTCACTTTACCTCACTGTGTCCATGTCCATATCCATGCCTCACTGTGCCTTACTGTTCCCATGCCTCACTGTGTCCATGTCCATGCCTCACTGTGCCTTATTGTGTCCATGCCTCACTGTGTCCATGCCTCACTGTGCCCATGCCTCACTGTCACTGTGCCCATGCCTCACTGTGTCCATGTCCATGCCTCACTGTGCCTTACTGTGTCCATGCCTCACTGTGCCCATGCCTCACTGTGCCCATGCCTCACTGTCACTGTGCCCATGCCTCACTGTGTCCAATCTCCCTACCTGATCTCCGGCGCTGTGTGACTAGACTGACATTTAACATTGGAGTCTATGGAAGGGGTGCCCGGCTTTGAAAAATCGCTGCTCTCTGGCCGTAGGTCCCCTGGACAACAAACTTTGCACACTTGTAGATGAAGAGTGGGGCTACATGTGTGCCAAGTTTGGCCAGGATCAGGCACACAAATTTGAAGATGGACGCACACTTGTAGATGAAGAGTGGGGCAACTTGTGTGCCAGGTTTGGGGTCCAGGGGACCTAGGGCCGGCCGGTACCGGGTCCACAAAATCACCAGAGAAATTACCGTTTAACATAGAAGTCTATGGAAGGGGTGCCCAGCTTTGAAAAATCAGTGCTCCCCGGCAGTAGGTCCTCCAGACAAAAAACTTTGCACACTTGTAGAGGAAGAGTGGGGCTACATGTGTGCCAAGTTTGGCTAGGATCAGGCACACAAAGTTGAAGATGGACACAGACTCGAGTATAAGCCGAGGGGGGCATTTTCAGCACGCAAAAATGTGCTGAAAAACTCGAGTATATACGATACTTCATAATTTTTGTATATTTTAAAAAGAAATCAAAAAATTGGTTTAACATGCTGTGACATGGGGTCATTAGCTCTCGTGGTAGATGCATTTATACAGTGAATCCAAAGCAGACAGGAGCTATATTTAAGGGCCTGGTAGCCCACTTTTATTAAAGCGGCAGAAAGCACAACAGTCCAACATACAGTTTCCCATGCAGGGGATTTTCTCCAGCTTCAGCATTGAATACAAACACTGGAAAATGCAGAGCCACCTGACTCATAAGCGCACTCAGTTTCAACTGCAGTACCATGTTGCATCTCATACCAGTCTCCCTGGATGTGTTGTCCAGCTCTCCTGGATACTTGGCTCTCCAGCCTTTAGTCACAGCGCCCTGCTGCATGACCTACCTCTGGCCTATGGATTGGTGTTCTCCTGACACAAGATAAGAAACAACCTGACTCCTGTAACTGAGACCCATTGTCTCCTGGCTTCCTGCTAGGCCCTTTGACCCCTCAATGAGACCTTCCGTCTCCCCCACTGGGAGCTGTCTCTAAAATGGAAGCTCTGAGCTATTCTCAGACCTGAGTATATAACAACACTGCACACCTGTGTACTCAACCAGGTTGTAGGTGTCTAGTAAAACCCAGACATAGCATTGACTGCTCCGATCCAGAGCTGCAGAATCCCGAGAAAGCCAAATACACAGCTTTCTCTATCCAGAAACACTAGTCTGGAACATCTCATTTACCCTAAATGTAACTCCTGTGTCACAATTTCCTATCTTCTCACAGTGACAGAGTCTCCTACTGTTACAATGCCCACCAACCCATCTGCTTAAACCTAAATTTACTTAAAAAAGAATACAACGTAAGCACAAGGGATATTACTAACCTTCAGCATGATGTGTCCTTGTGCTTCTGTCTTCTATTTCCTCCTCTGAATCCTCCACCCCTGCCACCGTAATCATGAATGAGAAGCTGTCACAGGCTCTAATCAAGGATACGCTACTATGCCTGCCCTTTACACCCGGCTACTCCATTCATAGAAGCTTTACTACAGCAACTATGAATGAAACACAATCTATGAATTGAGGGGGTGGACCTTTCAATCATCCGCCCATCCTTCATTCATAGATCATGTTTCATTCATAGAAGCTGTCGTAATTAGATGGAAGATTTCTTCTGAACTAGAAGACAGAAGCACAAGGGAAAAATCCCACTGAAGGTAAGTAATGTTCCTTCTGCTTATTTTATTACTTTTTTGTATGTAAATTAAGGTTTTAAAAAATATCATCTGTCCAAACTTGTTTTGGTTTTAGATAAAATAGGGAATGGTTAAAATCCAGAGTCGATTTTTTTTTGGTGTGTCTTGCTGGAGAGATTTTCCTTCACTTCCTGTTCCAGAATCATAACTGGAAGTGAGAGGACATCTTATCTTAGACAATTGTTACCAGAAAGGTTGTCTGCATTGGTAGATTTCCCCCTACCTCTGTGTTGTGGTGAATACTATAAAAGTTTTGATTTCCCCTTACTTTCCATCATAGTGACTATGGTCACCAAAATAATTAAAGATAGCGAACCTCCGCAGTGGGGGGGCATAGGCAATAATAATAATATAAATAAAACCTACAGGAGTTTTAACCCTTGCCTGCTTCATGCAAAAATAAAAATATTTTGGCTAGACATACCCTGCCAGTAAGAGGTCCTTTTTTTGTATTTAGCATGTTTATAATGGCAAGTAAATGGTAAACTGGCTGTAACCTATATAAAATCCAAACGTGTTAGATTAGTGAACTTTAATAATTTGTCACTTATTTACTTTGGTTCAATGATTAAAGATTGTGTTGACATAATTGGCAGCGATGTGACATACGTATATTGTTTAAATGTAGATTTTTTTTGGGCAATGTACAGCCAGGTGGAGGCCATGATGTCACCACCCCCCCTCTCTACCTCATCTAATTAGAGACCGTTTTGCATGAATTGAACAAATGCAAAGAGCTCTCTGAATGGCAACCATGCCAAGCAAGCTACCTCCTGTGTTCAGAATGCAGTATGGCAGTCGCTCAGCACAGGACTGGGAAGCTAGCGGAGATCAGTGGAGTAGCGGTACCTACTACAGTGATTTCTAGCTTCTGGAGGGATCCCACAGTTATGGTATGGTCCAACCTTGACCAATGTAACTATGTAAAAAATCCATGCCTTGCATTTTTCTTTAAAATAAGATTAACTTTTCAAAGCTAAAAAGAAAATAAAAAAATAGGTAATATACTGTATAAAAAAGTTTTTTCTATCCTGACTTCCTTAAAGATGAATAGTGGCATAGACCTAGAATTGAAGGACTTCCTTTGCATGCCTTCTGTTAGGTTAAATAATGCCTACAGCATTTCTTTCCACCTACTCACGGCTGTAACAGCTATGTGGACTGGTGTACAAGAAAATATCCTACTGGTAGTTTATTAAAGATTAATACATTCTCTAAATTATTGGTGCATAATTGTACCAAATTGTGTAGGTGACAGGTGCACTTTCATCATTTCAGTCTGACATTCAAACACTGTTCAGTGTTTCTGCGCCTTGTGTATCAGAAAGATTTTATTTTTTTCTCTCAAACTGCCTATTTTTCTACAGAATAAGAAATCAAGAAGAAAGCCTGGAGATGTATGCTGCACTTATCATTTCTTAGCGCAGTACCATATCAATAATAGAGGTTCTCGTAGAAAATTCAACACTTCCAGCCTAAACAATCAGAGGCTCCTGTAAGACTCTCAGTGAACACACAAATCTAGACTGTGATATCGTATTATTTTCCAAGTGTGCTAATGCTGGTTTAAAGAAACTAACTTTTGATGATGATGAAACTGTGAAGAAAAAGCTAAAATATAGACATTTGCAACACCATTAAAGCTGATAAGCCCAATATTGGATAGAGTGACTATCAGACTTTCTGGAATAACCAAGTTAAATTATATGCCAACATAAATGTTAATATCACACTCCAGAACTCTACATACAACCACCTGAGTATGCAGTATTTTATTTACCATTCCTTAGTACTTTGGAATTATCATAATTTATTTTGGAAATAGACAATAGTCTGCTAATAGTAATACGGATCTCAAGTTGTGTACCCAGCAGTGTTAAAGGGGGAGCAGATATAAAACACACCATTTATTGCAGCTGTGTATTCCTTCATATTAATACAATTTATTTTTATACTACCCTTTATACTACCCTTTGTTAAACTTGACCCTCCCTTCTAGATTGTAAGCTCTAACGAGCAGGGCCCTCTGATTCCCCTTGTATTGTATTGTAATTGTACTGTCTTCCCCGATGTTGTAAAGCGCTGCGCAAACTGTTGGCGCTATATAAATCCTGTATAATAATAATAATAATAATTTTTAAATATGACTGGCATGAATACATGAATCTGGATTTATATCAGCCTTCTGCAATCCCCTGTACAACAGTACATGGCAGCTCTAAGAGCCCATCAATTTCTGCTGCATGCATACATAGTGGAGTATCATCATCCAGTTAGCAGACTATGAGAGTATTCTTTAACTCTAATGCAGCGTACACACGATCGGACATTCCGACAACAACCGTGGATTTTTTTCCGACTGATTTTTCGCTCAAACTTGTCTTGCATACACACGGTCACACAAATGTTGTCGAAATCGCCAAGAACGCGGTGACGTGCCACACTACAACAAGCCGAGAAAAATGAAGTTCAATGATTCCGAGCATACGTAGGATTGTTGAGCGTCGGAATTGGATACACACGGTCGGAATTTCCGAAAGGACTTTTGTTGTCGGAAAAATTGAGAACCAGCTCTCAATTATGTGTTGTCGGAAATTCCGACAGCAAATGTCCGATGGAGCATACACACGGTTGGAACATCCGACCAAAAGCTCACTTCGAACATTTGTTGTCGGAAATTCCGATCGTGTGTACGCGGCATAACAGAGAAAATGGTGTCACCCTCCTGGCTGTGCACTCTGGCAGTCATTGTTCCTGTGACCCTGCTGACAAGGTCCTTGATGCATCTAAAAATTACGGTACATAAACCCTAACTGATTAAGATTAATTCAACCAGGGGTTAGGGCTTGTGCAGCATGCTCTTAAGTGCATTCAGCTTGAATTTGAGATAAATGTGAGATACTTCTGAATACCTTTAGAGGTGCATTTTCACTGAAATTGACTAACATTTAATGCCCATTCACACCAGGTGCGGTGGGACTGAGTTTGGCAGCTATTCCAGTGCAGTCCCACCGCAAGACAAGGCAAAATGCTTTGTCTCCTATGTAGCTGCTTCACACCACCACGTTGCAGTGGTGTGCACTAAAAAAAAGTATGACAGGTCATGCAACAGCCAACAGAACTTAATGAAATATCACTGTGTGACGTTTCAATAAAATTTGTTAAAAAATAAAATAAAAGTGAACAGCGCAATATGAGTGTGATAAGGGCATTGGCACTGCAGATATCCTACTAGAACACACCACACACCAGCTGCTGCATTGTAATGAAGCTGCTAGTGTGAATAGACCCTTAAGCTGCTGATCAAGCTGCTTTTGCATTTCCATGGACTAGTACAGGTCCCAAGAGTTAAAGTAGGTATGATCTTGGTGATCATGCTATAAGACAAAGTTAAAGGATGTAGACCTCCAACTAAGTTCCTCCTTCTGAAAAAGATCGGGAAACTGGATTTTTTTAAAAAATGTACCACAATTTTTATAAGCCACAATGCGTTTAACTATTGGGGGGATATCCGTTGGACTACTAAAAAAAAAAAAAAAAAATCATACCATATGTAGCCAACTAAAGGCTTGTTGCCATAATAGATCAGGAGGTAGATCTGTGAAAGAGAAAGGTTTGACAGGCCTCATATTTAAGGCTTTTTCACAGCCTATAAGCAAAGTGTCAGAGACACTCCAGATTTTCGACTTGCAGGTGCAGTTAGCTAGTCTGCCACTAGGTGAATCTGTCCCAGAATACTGTCTGGTTATAGACACTAGGTCCCTTTATGCTAGAGTCCTCCTGTAGTTTGGCAGTTGGGTGAGTCAGTGTCCACATATAAGCCGGGTTGAGAGGAGCGCTAGAGGAGTTGGAGCATGGGAGCTAGAGACCCCACTACCAGGCAGATGTAGTCAGCAAGTGGAGGCCCTGGACAGGACTGGAAGACAGGGAGAAACAGACCTGCACCCAGAAGAGCTGGTTGTAGACATTCTGACTCTTATGGTGAAGGAAGCTAGGGCAGATTGCAAAAGGTCTTTTAGGTCAGGCCAAGTGTTCCCTGGGGTGAGGCTATCCCCCTGAAGGACCTGGGAGGAGTGTACCTAGGCCAGAGGTGACTGCAGTGATCCTGTCTCAGGAAGGCTACATGTATGAGTCAGTACTGATGACCCGGGAGGAGACAGAGTAGGAAGATGGCTTACTAAAGTATACTGTGTGCTGCTTTCACATGTGACTGCTGTGGTTGTCCACTATATGTGATTGACAAAATGCTGTAAAGTGACCCCGGATAGTACGTGATACTACGTGATGTGACTGTAATGCCATCTTAAAGTAACATCAGTAAAGTGCAGCAATCCTACCTTTTTGTGTGGGCATTCCTTTCTTGGGAAATAAAGGTCAATGGCCAGGAATGTCATGATCAGACCTCTGTCAAGAAGATGGGCACAAGTTGGTGGAGGATTAAAGCCCTTAAGCAGGAGAGTTGTTGTTCTAGCAAGCAGAAGAGGCTCAGGGACTTGTACTCTTTGGCACAACACTCTTTGATATATTTATCTTTGCCAGAAGACTTCAGGACAGTCATATGACACACAGCGATCTTTTTCTCTTCATCTCCTCTCCTGTCAATGTTGCTTTTTGCATCATTGCACTGTAATTGCAGGGCACAAAGGGCTATGACTCTCACTTTGTATCACTGTGTCATCGTCTGTACCAGTAAACTCTGTTATGTTTTATTTTTTTAGTTTTTGAATGTTACTGTACTTAGTCATCATTTATTTTATTTTGTATCGAATGGGGGGTGTGTCTGCCCCGTACCTACCGGCTGTTTTTGTACCCTGTCCTATCATCATTCTAAAGTCTAAAAAACTTTTTTCTTAAAAAAATCTGTGGGAAGTTGGGCTTTAATTGACACAGAAGAAGTGGCCCACAAGCACTCTTTCAAAAAACGAAAAAGCCTTTACCATAAAAACAAGTTGAGTGCCTGCCTTCTAAATCTTTTTTTCCATACAGTTTCTTATTTTTGCATCAACAAAGACTGAAACTTTTCCAGCTACTTTTCTGTGTGCATCAGTTTTGCTGCTGGCCCTGTAGCTTGGGAAAAATAAACCCATTCGTTATGTAAAACTATTCTCTTCCATTTTTGCTTTAGCAATAATGAAACAAGGATGAGGTGCAGCAAACCCTTTATCTTCTTACACAACAGAAAACGAGTATTGCATTTTGCATCCCAATTTGTCATCGCAGACATTCTCAGAACAAATGCTGGCTTATTTATTGAATATACAGAGCAACAAAGACGGAAAATGAATTAACTAATGGCAGCCAATCAGATTTCACTTTAAATGTGAAAGACACATGTAGCAGGGTCCCCAAATTTAACCCCACTATACCTAAATTTAGGGGAAGTTTGAGCTGTAGTTGAGCTCAGACCACCTTAAGGCTGGTTTCACACTGGGGCGGTGGGGGCGGTGGCGGTATAGCGCCGCTATTTTTAGCGGCGCTATAACGTCGGGATTGTTGAGCTATTCGGCCGCTAGCGGTGCGGTTTTAACCCCCGCTAGCGGCCAATAAAGGGTTAATACCACCCGCAAACCGCGGCTACAGCCGCGGTTTGCGGGCGGTATTACCGCGGTATCCCATGCATTTCAATGGGAAGGAGCGGTGGAGGAGTGATAAACACACCGCTCCTCTCACCGCTCCAAAGATGCGGCTAGCAGGACTTTTTTTACCGTCCTGCTAGCGCACCGCTCCAGTGTGAAAGCCCTCAGGGCTTTCACATTGGAGAGAAAGGAGCCACTGTTTAGGCTCGGTTTGCAGGCGCTATTTTTAGCTAAATAGCGCCTGCAAACCGCCCCAGTGTGAAAGGGGCCTAATTGTTAGGACATTCTGTTTTATACCGCAGGTAGTATACTGGTGCATGGTTCCCTGTGGCCTGTAGGTGGCGCTTCCATAATGGGCCAGGGTTGAACTTCTGGTATAGTGCTGTGCCTTGGATGTCCTCTCTCGGCGGTTGTGTGGTGGGCGTGGCCGGCCTACTGTGCACACCGGGAGAGGATATAAAAGGGGCTGACGCTGCTTGTGGAGGGTTCTTGAGTCCTGGTACGTGGTGCCTGGCCCTCCTGTCCGGGGGCCCACGTACGCATTGGTCCCAGGCACCTTTAGCCCTGGGGCTGCAGCAACAACCTTGGGCCCAGCACCTTTAGCTGGGGCCCGTGTCCTGGAAGGAGAAATCCCAGTGTACCTCTGGCATGGGGACCCGTTCTGAGATGAGGAGGCCGGGGGAGGACCCTTCTGAAAAGTTCACAGAGAAAGAAGGGCCTGGTAACTCTCCGGAGGGATCAGATCCATCCAACACCGGAGGATTGGGATTAACGGTTCTGTGGCAGAGAATCTCCTAGTCGCATCTAAAAAAGGGAAAAGCTAAAGAAACGTCTGAGCATCACTTTGGCTGTAGGATCCGCTTTCATAGGGAACTATCCTGGTGAGCTAAGCCTACTTGAAGAATGAGTAGTGAATTCATAAGTTGTCTTGTGCCTGGACTTATATCCAAACTCTTACTGTCCTGTCTTCTATCCACCCTTTTTACTCATTGACTTTACATATAAAGAAATAAACTCTATGTTGGAGTTTGCTACTGGTGTGGACCTTGGAGTTACTTGGGGATATAAAGACTTGTCTTTACATATCGGTGAGAGACGAGAACCAACTAAAGGGAGAACCTTGCTGCAGGACCCTAGTTTGTGACACCGCTCAACCTCTTCACACAAGAGCGTACGGGCAGGTCTTTCCTGCCAGTGAGCCAAAGGGAAGGTAGGGGAAGATGCGGGTGTGCTACACACAGTTAGAACAATGATTACTATCTGGTTAACAGATTGATACATCTATTCGTTTTAAAAAACATAACATTGTATGAAATACATATCCTAATATCTGAATACTACACAAAGTAATTTTAATATGGCTCACAATTCGCGAGTCACATACATGGAGAAATGGCAGTATACTATTCAATAATCATCACCGCAGCATCACCATGGTTATTCTGATTCAACACCTGTCTTTGTCTCTGCTCCCCAAATTACATCCTGTTTGTTTTTCTGCAGATTTTTGTTTTTGGTTCTCTTTGATGACTGTTTCTGCTGGGCCATTAGCGTGATTATCAGCCCTTGAAGAATAGTCTCATCGACTTGGCTTTTGCAGGTTAATTTGTTTTGTCTGTATTTTTTCACACCTCTGTCTCCCAAGAGGCTCCGTCTGTTATGTTGTCACTCTCACTTTCCTTAGTGATATTTCTTATCCCAATCACAGCCTGGGCTATCGCTCTCAGCCTTTGCTGTCTCAGTTTTGGATAACATTTTCTTCTGTTGTGTTTTGCCCTATGGCAAACTATATTTTTTAAGGTTAAAATGTAATACATTTTTAAGCAATACAAAGCCAATTATAAAGAAAAAGCAAACTAAACAACATCCCAGCCCAATCACTCTGGTTCTAAAGATAATGTAATAGCAATAAATCATCATCAGATACACAATACTACTAACGCCTGGAATATATACCAATGCCAAAGGCAAGCCAGACATGATACATTTTTGCAAGACATGAGATAGGTAATCTTGTCTTCTGGTAAATCGTATTTACTATGCTGACAAACATTGTGAGATTAGCAGGTTAAGTGGTTTCACACAAATAAAATAAAATATTCTGCAATGCCTAGGGCAAATTATAAAATGTATGTATTTTTGTGATTGGTTGCCATGGATCATACTATTTCCTTTTTTTTTTCCAGTTTAATAAAGAAGCCCCATAGGCTGGGTTCACATATGTGCGAATTGGATGCAGGTTCCTCCTGCATCCAATTCGCTTGACATGCAAGTTTGCTCAGCTCGCAATGGAGCTGGTTCACACATGTCCAGGGCGGCCATGGTCCACATTCCAAAAGGGTCCTGTGCATTTGTGCATGTACAGGTGCGAATTCAGGCAAAAATTTGGACCTGAATTGCACCTAAACAGGTAAACAGGGACGCACTGGACCCCATGCTGGGAACCACAGCCGCACATATGTGAACCCGGCCTAAAAGAAAAAAAAAATTTTTGGGGTGCCGTTATTAGCTAGAGTCAATTAGACACAATCCAAATGTGCCAAGCAGAAATCTGTGCAAATTGTGTAGGAAAGATTGCCAACATTTTCTTAGTTCAAGATGTTTTAAAATGTCATTAGCAATTAAAGTGATCAGAATGTTATCAAGTACAAAAGCTGGCTTTAAAATTGGTTTAAGGAAATTGGAAAATGTTGTGCATATTTACAATCTATATTTGCAAATTCACAAACCCATACTTAGATTTAATATTAAAATTGATGTTTAATCTGCTTATATTTTGGCTTCCCTGGTTCTTAGTTTCTCCCTCATCAAAATGCTAATAATATTTTTAAATAAAACCTTTCCATTTTTATTATGTACAGTATTTCACAAAAGTGAGTACACCCCTCACATTTTTGTAAATATTTTATTATATCTTTTCATGTGACAACACTGAAGAAATGACACTTTGCCACAATCTAAAGTAGTGAGTGTACAGCTTGTATAACAGTGTAAATTTGCTGTCCCCTCAAAATAACTCAACACACAGCCATTAATGTCTAAACCGCTGGCAACAAAAGTGAGTACACCCCTAAGTGAAAATGTCCAAATCGGGGCCAAAGTGTCAATATTTTGTGTGGCCACCATTATTTTCCAGCACTGGCTTAACCCTCTTGGGCATGGAGTTCACCAGAGCTTCACAGGTTGCCACTGGAGTCCTCTTCCACTCCTCCATGATGACATCACAGAGCTGGTGGATGTTAGAGACCTTGCGCTCCTCCACCTTCCTTTTGAGGATGCCCCACAGATGCTGAATAGGGTTTAGGTCTGGAGACAAGCTTGGCCAGTCCATCACCTTTACCCTCAGCTTCTTTGGAGAGTGCAAAATCTGGTGGAGTTGTGCATAGAAATCAATCAGCTTCCAGGTTTTATTTTGTTAAAGCTTAACGTGATTGCAAAGTCTTGTTTTTTTTTTTTTTTTAAATAAGAAACATGTCATAGGCTGTGGATGGGCTGTACTCACCGTATCACGGTCTCATCTGTCAACAGGCACCTTGTACTTGGAGGCTGTTTCATCTCAGGTTATCACCATTTTTTGCTCTTTCGTGGACATTTGTGGAGTTTTAATGGACATTTATTTATTTTATGTGTTGCATATCGCGCTGCACTAATTCTGTTATATATTCTTATCAAGGCTATTTTGGATTATTCTTGTAGTGTTCAGCTTGCAACCTTTTTTATTTAATTTTTATCTGCGCTGAATATTTGTTGTTTTTTTCTTTGAACTACATTTATCTATTTGTGCTACACTGCAAATGTTCTTACTACAACTTGACTATATTTGTTCTGTTGTATAATATAATGCTGTCTTTTTAATTCCTGAAGTTATTCTCTGATTTAAAGCTAAGGCCTCATGCCCACAGACGTTTTTACAGCCGCGTTTTTGAGCGTTTTTTACAGCTTAAAAACGCCTGTCCATGTTAGTCTATAGCTTCATGCCCACCTAGACGTTTTTGAGCTGCAAATAGCATAGACGTTTTTAAGCTGTAAAAAAAACCCAGGACCAGTGCGTTCCTCAGCGTCAGAATTAGGCAGAAAAAAACGCGAGCGTCAAAAAACGCGCAAAAACGCGCACTAACGTGCAAAAACGCGCACTAACGCGCACTAACGCGCGGTCGCGTTTTTAGCTCCGACGTTTTTTTTTTTTTATTTTTTTTTTTTAAATAAAAATAAAAATAAATATTTACAATAACATGGACAGGCGTTTTTAAGCTGCAAAAAACGCAGCTGTAAAAACGTCAGTGGGCATGAGGCCTAAAAAGGGCTCAGTGGTACATGTAAAATGCATATTTATACTTATTGGCCAACGTTAATAATAGTAAATCCATAAAACGTTAAGTGTATATACAGTAGACTCTAATGCCCCGTACACACGATCGGAAATTCCGACAAGAAAAGTCTGATGTGAGCTTTTGGTCGGAAATTCCGACTGTGTGTAGGCTCCATCGGAATTTTTCTGTCGGAATTTCCGCCAAGAAAAATTTGAGAGCTGGTTCTCACATTTTCCGACAAGAAAAGTTCTTGGAGGAAATTCCGATCGTCTGTATGCAATTCCGACGCACCAAAAACCATGCATGTTTGGAATCAAGTCAACGCATGCTTGGAAGCATTGAACTTAATTTTTCTCGGCTCGTCGTAGTGTTGTACGTCACCATGTTCTTAACGGTCGGAAATTGGTGTGACCGTGTGTATGCAAGACAGGTTTGAGCCAAGATTCCGTCGGAAAAAAAAAATCCACGGTTTTCTTGTCGGATTTTCTGATCGTGTGTGCGCGGCATAACAATAAATCTCTCTCATTCTGTCCCTTTTGGTCTGTTAAATATACTATTTGAAGCATTTTATTATAATTGTTTTAATTGTATTATAATTGTTTAATAATAATTGTTCATCAAGCCAGAAAACATGTAAGCTGATAACTTTCTGTGCTCTCTGCCTTTGGACTGTTATCTGTTAGCATTGTTCCCTGCTATCTCCATAGACTAAACCCCCCCCCATGGAGAAGAGAGAAGGTTATGTTATTTTACCATGGTGTTATGTATTCTTAACATACTCCTTTTCTCAGTGGGACAACACTGCTCAGGACAGTCGTCAACCTAGGACAGGAAGCATGTTACTGGCAGGAAAACGAATGCAGCTACCACTTCCAAAGATCTGAAGGCTGCAATGTCTTCAATTTTTGTTCTTGGGTTTGGATATAACACTCTCAGGCACTAGAATTCTGTGCAGGAAACCTGCATTCCATGGCAGTTACCCTCGACATATTTCAAATCGCACTGCTCTTGTGATCTGCAAAGGTGTCAGTGCAAAGTTAGCAACACCCTGAAGACAGGTTGCAAATGCAGAATGTCTGCCCGCACCGTACCATGCGATGCGGTTGATGTGTGTTTTCAAAAGTAGTGCATGCACTATTTTTGGTGCGATGTGATTTGAGCCCATTCAAAATGAATGGGCTCAAATCGCACTGCACAAAACTGCATGCAAATCACACAGGAACATGCAGCAACTTCCTGTGAGATTCAATTGCAGTTTCTAGTGTGTATGGACCCTAATGCCTTGTACACATGATCGTAATTTCCGATGAAACAAGTGGAAATTCTGATCGTTTGTGGACCCCATCAGACTTTTTTCCATCGGTATTTAGAAATAGAACATGTTTTAAATTTTTCCGATGGAAAAAAACAATAGGAAATTCCTATCGTCTGTGTGGAACTCCGACAGAGAAAAAACCCATGCATGCTCAGAATCAAGTCGACGCATGCTCGGAAGCATTGAACTTCATTTTTCGTTTTACGTCACCATGTTTTGGACGGTCGGAATTTATTCTGACAGTGTGTATGCAAGACAGCTTGAACGGAATTCCGATGAAAAATTCCATTGGATTTTAGACCATCGGATACTCCGATCGTGTGTACAGGGCATTAGACTTTAACACTCAACAACCTGTAGTTGATTTCATCAGTTTCAGCACCAAGGACAGCAGACACTTTGTATAGGACCCTATCAATGTCTTTTGACTTATCTTTTTTTTAAAGCTTAAAATATAAAAAATAACATTTTTATTAGCAACAAAAGCAAAATGTTTTTTTTATAGCACCTGGAAATGTTGATAAGTTTTGCAAACAACTGTGGTATACTAATTGAATTTGATCATGCATAGTTTGATGTTACGTACTAATCCTTATTACAAATATAAATAAAATAAAGAGTGACTTAAATATATATTCACTATTAGGCATCAACAATGTCTAATGAAACTTAATTTCTCGCAATAGTGTATCATGCCTCAGAACTATAATTTTTTTTTTAATACTTACACCAGTAGTTTGACATTACAGTATTTGTATGCCCCAGTTGAAGTACTTGTGTACGAAACGCGTCGGTCTTGGTACACCACTCCACTTATTGCCCTTTTTAATCTTTTTGTGCTGTGATCACTTTTAAATTTTTTGTTTGTTTTTCAATAAACCCACATTTACCCGCACCATTGGAGCACCTCTTTATTTTCCCTTTCTTCCATGATTGTGGTGGATTGAGTTGCTTCTTGGAGGTTCTTTCTATTTTGCCATCCTTCAGTCCTGAAAAGGATTCCTAGATTGGAGGCTACTTTGCCATCATCTGAAGACCCCGGGGATATCCAGTGAATCCAGAGTCTCTTCGAGGTCAGGATTTCCTTGCAACGAATGACCATCTGCGATTCATGTGGTTCATCCAGGGTCTTCATGCCAGCTGATGCGACCTGCCATTGGGATTTCGTATGCTCTAACGATCTACCTAATAAGTAGATCCACCAGTTCTGGTAAGAGTATTCTCCCTTACTCCTTCGTCAGAAGGTTTATGAGATGACCGATATTGTCACACGTCTGGTTTTGATCATCACATTCCACAGTCTTTGAACGGACTTTATGTGGACTTATTCAATTACCGTATATACTCGTGTATAAGCTGAGTTTTTCAGCACATTTTTTGTGCTGAAAATGCCCCCCTCGGCTTATACTTGAGTCACCTTTTTGTGCCTGATCTCCCATATTTTGGGGACCCAGTATCGGCCGGCCAGAACTTGGCACAAATGTAGCCCTATTTCTCCTCTACAAGTGTGCAAAGTTTGTTGTCTGGGGGACCTACGGCTGGGGAGCACCGATTTTTCAAAGCCGGGCACCCCTTCCATACTCCTATGTTAAACGTCAGTCTAGTCATGGACACAGTGAGGCATGGGCACAGTGACGCATGGGCACAGTGAGGCATGGGCACAGTGAATCATTGGCACAGTGACGCATGGGCACAGTGAGGCATGTACATGGACACAGTGAGGCAAAGTGAAGCACATTGAGGCATGCAGATGGACACCCTAGGCTTATACTCGAGTCAATATGTTTTCCCAGTTTTTTGTGGTAAAATTAGGTGCCTCGGCTTATATTCGGGTCGGCTTATACTCAAGTATATACGGTACTTTTCACACTGAGCACTTTGTGACACATTTCACTTGGTGTGGTTCAGTTTTCAGCGCTGCATTCCAGTTACAAGTATTTGTTTAGTTTGATCTTTTTGAAAGATAAAGAGGGCTTGGAGTTATCACAAATGTTTAATATAGACCAATGCAAATAATACTGAATCCATTTATCATAATGTTTATTTTCTAGTTCACCGTGACCATCTGATTCAGCACCATGGACAGCAGACAGGCACACTCCTAAGTGAGATGTCTCTTTTTGTGTTGAGTTAAATAAAAAAAGACACCATAAGTATGTTACAGACAAAAGTGGAGAACTCAAGCATAAAAAAAACAAAAAAAAAAAACAATATTATTGGTGAAAACTAAATATTACTGACCATTGTCAGGGAAAATTTTCTTAGAGGAGGAATAACAATTGAAAGATTTCCCCCTGGGTGCTTTCCTAGCCTGTATTAAACTCCTTAAAGTCCTCCGGCAGTACAAATGTATAGTTTATCCTCATGTCTTCTTTTCAGTCTTCCTGCTGATCACGTTTAGTCGGTACACTACAGTTCATATGCTCTTCTATTTCTCTGAGTCTCTGTGCAGCTCCAGCTATCTCTCTAGCAGGGTATCATTCACTGTTGGCTCCCTCTCTCTGCATCATGCCTTGGGGGTCAGAGATATGAGGGCAAGCATTGAGCGGAGGATCAAGAAGTGAATTTCACGGCTGATAATGTAAAAGGCAAAACACCATAGTCTGGGCAGAGCTAACAAATGTACTCTCCTCGCTTAATAAGAAAGAATTATGTTAAGTAATACCAGCGAGACAGTTTCTGTAAAGCTAATAAATTAACCGCGTCAACGGGAACCAGAAGGAGGAGGGAGAGGAGGAAAGGAGGCAAGGAGAGACAGTAAGCCTCAGCCAAGAATTTGTTTTTATTCTTGTTATTATTTCTTTATATACAAACTGTAATAACATACCCAAAGGCCATTAACTACAGCTTTAACAATATTACCCCTATGGACATAATTTAGCATTACTAGTTTTAGTATTCCATAATATATTAAACATAATCTTAGAATTGCCTTGACTTACATGGTAGTGTTGGCTGTTGACTTCTAAGTCCTAGGATGTCCAGCAAGCTGTGGACTATACAGTAGACTTTAAAGGGTTAGTTTACCTTTGCCAAAAAGCTATCTATGAGGGGGCATCTGTAGATAAAAACAAGCTGTGCAGCTTTCACTAAAGTTAAATAATGTCTTTACTATAGATGTAGGCCATTTATATACCACATGAAGCCTGACTGGAAAACTCCCAGGATGTGTCTAAGTACATGGCAGGCTGGGGGAGGATGGTGGTTGTGGTGGACGTGTCAGGGGATGGGATATTCATGAAGTCTGTCCTCAGCCCCTTCACACCACAACCCCCTAAACAGCACAGTCCCTCCTTTATATTAGTGTCTACAGTCCCCCTTTACATCACTGTTCCCCTTTTAAAGCAGTGCCAGTGTCCTCAGTTCCCTTTTACACCACAGCCCCCCTTTACATTACAGTGCCCCTTTACAGTGCAGTTCCCTTTGCAGTAATGTAATTGGGACTGCTCTGTAAAGGGGGCACTGTAATGTAAAGGGGGGCTGTGATGTAAAGAGGACAGCACTGTAATGTAAAGGGGGCTGTGATGTAAAGGGGGCATTGTGATATAAAGGGGACTGCACTGGAAAGGGGACACTGTAATGTAAAGGGTGGCTGTGATGTAAAGGGGATAGCACTGTAATGTAAAGGGTGGCTGTGATGTAAAGGGGATAGCACTGTAATGTAAAGGGGGGCTGTGATGTAAAGGGGGCACTTTGATATAAAGGGGACTGCACTGTAAAAGGGGCCTGTAAAGGGGCACTGTAAAAGGGGCCCTTCAGCCCGGCCGATAATGTCATCCTATCAGCAGGGCAAGGGGGCGGGAGGAGTTCTCCAGTCTGATCTGCAGCTCCTCCTGCCCCCTGCCCTACTGATAGGCTGAAACCGCATCTGTGAAAGCCCTGTGCGAGACACGGTTGCCGCTCATTTACTGCTGCACGGCCCGGTCAGCAACAAGCCACGTACCGAAACTGGACCCCCGCTATATACCATGGTTAAAGTAAACCAGTGTTGAGAGAAAAATGGAGACTGCCATAACTGAGCTCTCCTGAAAATATTGATGTTGACTGTCATGCTTCAGGACTCTGAAATGCTTTAGCTAGAGGGTGAGCACAGCACTAACTCAACAAACATTTGTGAAAGTGGGAAGTGGGAAAACAATAGCATTCTTTTGTAAAAAAGTTAGCGTATAAAACATAAAAAAACTCTATATGTGCAAATTGACATTCTCAGTGTATATAAAAAAATGAAATAAAAAACAAAAATAATAACAACACTACTGCTACTATAACCCCAACTAAACATATAACATAATGTGATTAAATGCCATAGTACTCCATCATTAGTAGCGCTATGAACCAATAAATTAAAATAAAATAAAAACAGTGAATAAACAAACAATTAACAAAGTAAACCAATGTCCTTAATGTGATTGTAAAGTCTTGTTTAAAAAAAAAAAAAAAAAAAAGAGGATTATGCAAGATTCTCTCCTCAGACCCATCACCTCTATCACCCCTGTTTGACAATCCGGCCTTCCCACAAGGTATAGGGGCCCACACTCTTGGTTCCTTTCACCGCTCCTCTTGGCCACAAGCACACACATTCGTTCACTCGAGTAATGGATCCCCAGTCGTCATAGAGGAAAATCGGGACTGGCTCACTGCCCTACACCTAACGACCTTCACAAAACGTTTATTCCTCTCGACGCAGATCCACCGCCCATTATCTGAATTCGAACATCTAAGTTCCCTTCAGGACCTACCCAGACACTTACTCTCCCACATCTATGGCTTGATTCAAGCCCTCACTCAAAATGACCTACCCACTTACACCAGGATGTGGTCGGCAGACCTGGGACAGACCCTCTCCAGAGCGGAATGGCAGGTTGCGTTCCACTTCACGCACAAGTCTTCCATCTCCTGTTACTCACAGGAGAAGAACTTCAAGATCATGTCCAGGTGGTACAGAGATCCTGCCACGCTACATAAGATATTTCCAGCTACCTCGGCCTCCTGCTGGCGGTGCAATGCAGCCACAGGCACTTACCTTCATGTCTGGTGGGAGTGTGACCAGATTCGACCCTTCTGGAATCAGGTATTTCAGGTATATAATAATGTGTATGACGAATCTCTGCAACTGACTCCTGAGATAGCTCTTCTCTCCATGCTCCCGGGATCGATAGCCTCTCAAAAACAATGTCTATTACGCTTTTTTCTATCAGCAGCTCGACAACTCATTCCCCTTTTCTGGAAAACAACCACAACTCCTCCGCTTTCTCTTTGGGTATCTACTATGAATGACATCATGCGCATGGAGGAGATGCTGGCGCTTGATAATAACACATAAGACAAATATCAGACTCTGTGGTCTATCTGGCGGCGCTTCTCCTCCTCGGATACTATGCTTGGCATGCTCCCTGCCTCCCCGAGCCCATCATCACCCAGACCCTGATCTCTGCCTCAACTTATTGGTGATTCCTCATTCGCCAAATACACGCCTCTCCTGCCCTGTCTCTCCCAGCGGACCCTCCCCCTTCTTCGTTTCCCCCTCCTCTGATCCCTTATTCTCTCTCTCTCTCTTCTTTCCTACTTTTTTCTCTCCCTAATGTTAGTTTACTTTTAGACACAAATTGACTATGTGACTGTATGCAACATCCTAGGCACGAGCACAGCTGTGGGCGATAGCCATTTGGCACGCTCGAGCCACTTTTTCTGTGAACAATATGTCAATCGTGTATCTAAATGTTCTGTTTATGCTACCAATAAAAATATATTCAACCATAAAAAAAAAAAAAACATGTTATACTTACCTCATGTGTGCAGTGGATTTGCACAGGACAGCCTGGATCCTCAACTCTCCACTTCTCAGGTCCCTCTTCGCTGCTCCTGGCCCCTCCCAACCGTCGAGTACCCCCACAGAAAATGGCTTGCTATGGGGGCACCCAAGCCGAGCTGCTGCTCGGTGTGTCCATTCAGACACAAAGCTGACGTTCGGCCCCACCCCCTCTCTCTCCAGATTGGCTAACTGACTTTAAGTGACAGCTTTGGGAGCCAATGGCACCGCTGCTGTGTCTCAGTCAATCAGGAGGGAGAGTCAGGGATGGCCGAGGGACTCGTGGACATCGCTGGACAGAGGGGGGGCTCAGGTAAGTATTAGGGGGTGCTGGGTAGGCTGCTACATGCAAAAGGCTTTGTATCTTAATGCATAGAATGCATTAAGATACAAAACCTTCTGCCTTTACAACTCCTTTAAGCACACCAAGTGTTGCAAAAAGTGAATAATCTAAGAAAAAACAGTAAATGTGATAAGTCCAAAAAATTTCTTCAGTATGAGGTAACACGTCCACTTATATATTTTCTTCCACCAAAAATTACATCACCAGCATGTGTCTAGTGATCACCACCACCTCATCCCAATCCAATGTAGCTCACTAGATTACGATGCCTGCCATATTTCAGATGGGCAATGGTCATTAGACCAATGATCATACATCCTTATTGTTTTTTTTTTGTTCTAGGACTGGGAGATATATCTTACAGGACTTTTTGTTCATCTTTAGTCTAAATATAGTTCTTAATGACATTGGCTGTATGTTTGGGGTCGTTGTCCTGTTGCAGAATACATTTGGGGCCAATCACACTCCTCCGTGATGGTATGGCATGATGGATACGTATCTGTCTGTGCTACCTTAAATCTTGCCCCCAGGATGAGTGAGCGGACCTGTGTTCTGAATTCTGGTGGTGAGAACCCCCTGGTGCTGGATAGCTCTGGTATGGTTAGTATATAATTGTTATCTATTACCACAATAATAAGGATGTTATGTCCTATTGTTATTTGAGATTATGATGTTTGTATTATGATCCTTTTAGATCCATCAAACTATTGCTTCCTCTGTGCCCCCTCTCCTAAAGAAGCAGAATATTCAGCGAAACAAGTTGAGAACTGGCTGCTTTCTCTTCCTTTATCCCCCTTGGGACAATTTCTTATCATACTCTGGCTCACAACCCATCTGTGTATTAGATTGGTATAATACAGATTTATATGCGGATATAAAAAGTGCATTTGCTGTGTGGGGACAGATAAATATTTAGTTTTTATTGTGATGTTTTTATTGTCATACCAATAAAAGAAATTGTTTTTAGATCATTGTATGGTGCATATTGAGCGCCATAAAAATCCATTATACCCCAAGTCTTTCTGTGTTTTATAATTATGTTTTTGGATGAGGTGCCATGCTAATTTTATCCACCAACTTGTTTTCTAATGAGTTAGTCATACCAAATATTGATTTGGTTTATATTTTTCTTCTATTTGCTTACTTTGCATTTGTAAATTGATAAAAATAAACAATAAAAGTATATTTATATTTCTTTTGTATACCTTTATAGTATTTATATTTAATAATAATTTATTAATATATTTAATAAAAATGTTGATTTTTTTTATAGACCTTTTATTTTCTCTTTGTTATAAGTGATCACATAACCTCTGTTCTCAGCTGCATAAGAGGCTTGGAGAGCAGGGGGTGGAGGCTGCAGGGGGGCATTTCAGCAGGAGTCAGAGAAACAGCAATACACTGATCTTCCCAGTGATGAACTGTGCAGGGGGTGTAAACACAAGTCTGACCATTGGAGTGCAGGCAGGCTGGCAGGCTGTGTTTCCAAGTTGAATGCAAAGAAGAAAACTGACCATGCTGGGAGGGATGTGCTTTCATTCCTGACGTGGTCAGTTTGAACAAACGAAGGAATACAATGAGAACCGAAGACTTTTTAATACAAGTTAACAGTACTCTCGAAGGCCCTCTAATTGTAATTGTACTGTCTGCCCCATGTTGTAAAGCACTGCACAAACTATTGCTGCTATATAAATTTGGTATAATAATAATAGTACTCTGAGGCAGTGGCGGCTGGTGCTCAAATTTTTTGGGGGGGCGCAAACAAACTGAAAATAAAATAAAATCATCAATTGCCGCCACTGTGCCCATTAAAACACAGCCACTGTGCCCAAACGCCACTAGTTTGTCCCCAAATGCAGCCAGTTTCCCCCCAATATACAGACAGTTTGTCCCCCAATAATACAGCCAGTTTGTCCCCCCATAATACAGCCAGTTTGTCCCCTCATAATACAGCCAGTTTCTCCCCCATAATACAGCCAGTTTCTCCCCCATAATACAGCCAGTTTCTCCCCCATAATACAGCCAGGTTCTCCCCCAATAATACAGCCAGTTTCTCCCCCATAATACAGCCAGTTTCTCCCCCATAATACAGCCAGTTTCTCCCCCATAATACAACCAGTTTCTCCCCCATAATACAGCCAGTTTCTCCCCCATAATACAGCCAGTTTCTCCCCCATATGCAGCCAGTTTCTCCCCCAATAATACAGCCAGTTTCTCCCCCAAATCCAGCCAGTTTGTCCCCTATATGCAGCCAGTTTGTCCCCCATATGCAGCCAGTTTCTCCCCCAAATGCAGCCAGTTTCTCCCCCAAATGCAGCCAGTTTCTCCCCCATATGCAGCCAGTTTCTCCCCCAAATGCAGCCAGTTTCTCCCCCAAATGCAGCCAGTTTCTCCCCCATAATACAACCAGTTTCTCCCCCATAATACAGCCAGTTTCTCCCCCATAATACAGCCAGTTTCTCCCCCATATGCAGCCAGTTTCTCCCCCAATAATACAGCCAGTTTCTCCCCCATATGCAGCCAGTTTGTCCGCCATATGCAGCCAGTTTGTCCCCCAAATGCAGACAGTTTCTCCCCCAAATGCAGCCAGTTTCTCCCCCAAATGCAGCCAGTTTCTCCCCCATATGCAGCCAGTTTCTCCCCCATATGCAGCCAGTTTCTCCCCCATATGCAGCCAGTTTCTCCCCCAAATGCAGCCAGTTTCTCCCCCAAATGCAGCCAGTTTCTCCCCCATATGCAGCCAGTTTCTCCCCCAAATGCAGCCAGTTTCTCACCCATATGCAGCCAGTTTCTCCCCCATAATACAGCCAGTTTCTCCCCCATATACAGCCAGTTTCTCCCACATAATACAGCCAGTTTCTCCCCCATAATGCAGCCAGTTTCTCCCCCATAATAGAGCCAGTTTCTCTCCCATAATGCAGCCAGTTTCTCCCCCATATGCAGCCAGTTTCTCCCCCAAATGCAGCCAGTTTCTCCCCCATAATACAGCCAGTTTCTCCCCCATATACAGCCAGTTTCTCCCCCATAATACAGCCAGCTTCTCCCCCATAATACAGCCAGTTTCTCCCCCATAATACAGCCAGTTTCTCCCCCATAATGCAGCCAGTTTCTCCCCCATAATACAGCCAGTTTCTCCCCCATAATGCAGCCAGTTTCTCCCCCATAATACAGCCAGTTTCTCCCCCATAATGCAGCCATTTTCTCCCCCATATGCAGCCAGTTTCTCCCCCATATGCAGCCAGTTTCTCCCCCATATGCAGCCAGTTTGTCCTCATAATACAGCCAGTTTTCCCCCCCCAGCCCTGCACTTACCTTCCTTGAGTCAGCGCCGTCCTTCTTCCGTCCTCGATGTCTTCTCCCGCCCTCGATGTCACTTCAGCCAATCAGGTTACCGGTAATCAGACCCAGTGAACCTGATTGGCCAGGGAACGCACCCCTGTGCGTCCTCTCATTAGGTATTTAGAAGCCGATTACAGCCCTCAGGCTGTAGTCGGGAAGCCTATCAGAGCCTGCTGGCTCTGATAGGCACTTCTAAAGGCCAATCAGACGCTGTGATTCAGATGGCCGGCGCTCAAGGGGCCGGCCATCTGAATAGTGGGCAGCAGCAATACATAGGATCATGCAATGCATGAACCTATGTATTGTTGTGGTGAGTGACGGCCGGGCGCAGAAGCGAGCGGTAGCGGCGCTTCTGCGCCCACTATGGTCGCGCCACCATGTGTAAAAAAAAGACATTTAAAAGAAAAAAAAACTCTTAAAGAGCCCGTTTTTTTTTTTTGGTGACCACAGGAGGGGGGGGGGGGGGGGCGGCGCCCGGGCGCCCCCTATGGACGGGCCGCCACTGCTCTGAGGCATATCAGAAATATGAAATGTTGGGGTAACATACACTTTAGCACTATTATAACAGTCTTGTTAGGATGAATAAATAAAGATTTACAAAAAGTTGGGAGAAATTGAATGAAAATTTAAATGTTACAGTGGAGGGGGAGATGTTGCAAACAAGTGGAACCTCCCCTTTTGGGTGGAGCTCCACTTTAAGTTCTACACTGAATTGAAGAAAATACACTAGCAGTAAGTACATAACTCAAAAATGAGGAGTAATGTTTAAAGTGTTAAGCCCTGTACACACGATCGGTTTAACCGATGAAAACCGTCCGATGGATTGTTTTCATCAGACAAACCGATCGTGTATGGGACCCATCGGTCTTTTTTCCATCGGTTTTAAAAAATAGAACATGTTTTAAATTTTTTTGGTTGGACAAAAAAACGATCGAAAACTCCGATCGTCTATGGGCAAGTCCATCAGATAAAAAACCCACGCATGCTCAGAATCAAGTCAACGCATGCTCAGAAGCATTGAACTTCATTTTTCTCGGCTCATCGGAGTGTTTTACGTCACCGCGTTTGGAACGGTCGGTTTTTTGACTGATGGTGTGTAGGCAAGACTGATGATAGTCAGCTTCATCGGATTTACGATGGACAAAACCATAGGATTAGAATCCATAGGATATCCGATCGTGTGTACGAGGCTTTATAACCCATAGAAATTAAACACATCTTTTTAATCTTTATTTTACACATAAATGTTTAAAAAAGATTGCACTCATGACATCAAAAGATAGCAGAGCAGAAACTGATTCCTTTTGGACTCTCTCTCCAAATACAGAATATAAAGAACGAAGAGTGTGGGGGATGAGTCACTCCACTGACTCATTTCGCTAAATAAATCTAGCATCATTAAACTCTGTAAAAATACAGGGGTTTTAGGCAAAACTATTCAAATCAGGCTGGTATACATCAAAAAAGGAAGTTAGTGCTTCAACTCGATTCAAATTGTAAACGTGAATTATTCATATGCAAATTTTCCTATTTACATGACAACAAAATAAATAAAATGTTGTTTTTTAAGATATACAAAATGCTATACAGTACATCCACTTTAAGACATGTACATGGATGTGTAGCTACTGGGTGCACAAAAACACTGGGGTTGATTTACTAAAACTAGAGAGTGCAAAATCGGGTGCAGCTATGCATGGTAGCCAATCAGCTTCTAACTTCAGCTTGTTCAATTTAACTTTGACAATCTACTTGCCGACCGGCCCATAGCACATTTACTGCTACAGGGTAGCCGCACTGCGCAGAATCACGTATATATATATATATATATATATATATATATATATATACGGGATTCTACACTTTCGGGCTTTGGGCACGAGTGCGCGCCGCTGGCTGCTCGCTACTACTGTGATTTTACACAGCGGGTCCCGCGGACCCGATGTCCGCCGGCACATGCTAATCGTTCAATACACTGACAGAATGGCAGTCTGCCTATGTAAACATTACTAAACAAAGCAGATTGTGTGTCAGTTTAGATGGCATGGATCCTTTGTTTCTGTAAAGCAGGAACACTGATCCATGCCTTCCACTAGTAAAAGCACCTTCCCCCTATCCACATTGAGTGAACAATAAGTTGGATCCTTAATGATATTGTTATTATTATTATTTTTTTCTGGTCATCGGCATCACGAGTTTTAATGTTATGTAGTGGGTTCTGTTACGATTGGGACACTGATTGATGCTAATGCTAATGGGCCCGAGGGCTTTCACACTGAGGCGATGTGCTGGCGGGAGGAAAAAAAATCTCCTGCGAGCCGCATCTTTGGAGCAGTGAAGGAGCGGTGTGTATACCGCTCCTTTACCGCTCCTTCCCATCGCGGTTTGCGGGCGGTATTAACCCTTTTTCGATGCTAGCGGGGGTTAAAACCGCACCGCAAGCGGCCGAATATCGCGGTAAATGCGACGGTATAGTGCCACTAAAAATCAAGCCGCTATACCGCCACCGCACCTGTCCGCCTCAGTGTGAAAGGGGCCTTAGATTGCCCCTGATGCTAACCCCTTCCTTTCCGATGTTATTAGTACAGTGGCAGTTTATATTTTTCACACTGATCACTGTATTAGTGTCACTGGTTCTCAAAAAAGTGTCAAAAGTGTTAGTTATGTGTCCGATTTGTCCGCTGCAATATCGCAGTCCCGCTATAAGTTGCTGATTGCCACCATTACTAGTAAAAAAATAAATAAAATATCCCATCATTTGTAGACACTATAACTTTTGTGCAAACCAATCAATATTGTTTTTTTTTTTTTTTTACCAAAAACATGTAGTTACATACATAAAATACATATTGGCCTAAATTAATGAAGAAATTACATTTTTTACATCTTTTTATTGGATATGTTTTAGAGCAGAAAGTAAAGAATTTGCTTTTTTTTTTTGTCAGCTTTTTTTTTGTTTATAGAGCAAAAAATAGAAACCGCAGAGGTGGCCAAATGCCGCCAAAAGAAAGCTCCATTTGTGGGAAAAAAAGGACATCAATTTTATTTGGGTACAGCGTCGCACGACTGCGTAATTGTGTAACACAGTGCCGTATCGCAAAAAATGGCCTGGTCATGAAGGGGGGGTAAATCTTCTGGAGGTGAAGTGGTTAAGCAGATCTGCACCAGATTTAGCATTCTCCAGTTTTAGTAAATCAACCCCACTGTCTCTTTTCTAGTTATGACCAGTGCAGTCTTTTTATGCGCCAATCATTGCGACATCACTCAGTGACAAGACTGACCCCCATCCACTTTGTGATGTACAGAGAGCCTACCATACAGAGCCGATAACAACAGGGATAATCTAAACACTCTGTACACAATAGGCTAAAATCTCCAAAACAATCTATACACATGAGTGTTTATTGGTTTGTAAGATCTCAGAGCACAGGGGTGCTTCAGAGACAGTCCTTTACAATAAAATATACAACTAAAACCTTCACATGTTGTACTTTGTATATTAGAAATTACATAGACCTTGAAGGGAGGAGGGGAGGTTAGCTGGAGATTCAGCATAAGCACTTACTGCTAGCAAATTTGTGTGCAGATACCTTTAATCCAGCCTTGAGGAATGAGCTTGCCTGAACTGTTTTAAAACTTAAAAGCACACTGATGCAACTTCAGCTTCAATTCATTTCCCTGGCAGTAAGCGTGCTGCCATTTAATTACATACAAAATGAAATCGCAGAGGCTGTAGACCGGGAGTACGCAGCACCAAGGCTGCAGATCAAGACGGTAATCTGATAAAGGGGAAGAATCCCCTGACTCTCAAAGATTACATGATAAACTTTACTAAATACCACATCAGATGGATTATTTTATTCATTCATTTATTCCATCCTTCCTTTATTCATTTAGTGGCAGCACAGGATGGTACTTAGAGTGCTATCCCCATCATCCCTTCCCCAAAGAGCTTGCAATCAAATGTATAAAGATAAGCAAACTGATGCTTGTATTTATTTATATTACAGGCAATAACACTAGTTAGGATTACTAGCTGACTAAGTTTATGAATTGTGTGATACTCCACAATTCCAATAGATCTACACGTCAATCAAAAATTACTAATAAACCATAAAAACTTGCGCTACGTGATTAAGTTAAACCTGCAGCAGCTGTCCACAAGGTGCTAAAACCTCAAAATCAGATATACTGTATATGTAAGTACAGCGCTTACAGTAGTGAACGATTAAATTAAATTATAATATAAACCTACATGAACTCTTAAGAGATAAAGTGCTTAAGTGCTCCAAATATAGTTTATGCAACACCTACAATGAGAATGAAATCATCAAATGACATCAATATTTTGAAGAACACACAGTCTCCGATAAAGTGCTTGGTGCTCAAAACGAAAAAAGTGCTGCGGTTCTACAAAACAATTGCGGTATCTTGTGCCACACTTCCAATGGATGTCCTTGATGACGCGCTGGAGGAGGGACGAAACACGTTGACGCATTTCCGGTTCACCAAACCATTGACGTCACTTTCGCCCTCCGTGGAACGCACGTCGAGCAGCGGCGAACCCGGATGAGTACTGATGCCTGTTTTTTTCTCGTAAGTCAATTTATTCGATGGCCCTTTATGTCTTTTATGAGTAATCATAGAGTGACATTCACCATCAGCATATTGGGAGGAACTGCTGGATAAGTCTGGTGTACGGAGTGGTTATCCATATGAACCAAAGGCGCACATATTCAGCCTATCTGGTGAGTGGCCAATCTAACTGGTGGAGGTTTAAGCACACATGTGGTGAAGGTGAAAGCCTAGCAAGTCACTGTGGATAGAAACTTTTGCCGAGACTGGATTATTTGGACATTTATTTTTCTGGAGATATATTCACATAATATTTTAATGAACTATACTTAATTGTATTAATTTTTTTTGGTATATTTTGTGAGTGAAATTCACACCATATGGTATAAGGTACTGTTTGTTGCATATGCACTTTAAAATCACAGCAGGTATTCCTGCTATTTATGGCACGCATAATTTAAATAGATTGGTATAGTATTGTTTAGAGCACCAAGTTCACATATTGTTTAGATTATCACAGATGTAGTGATTTGAGTCAGCGCAATCCACCTTTTTACAGTAAGTCAATTTATTGAATAACGGTACTTCACTATTAGCTCTTTTCGTTTTCTCAAGCCTGGTGGATTCCATTAGTCACCTCCAAGATCGTTTCAAAGTTGCAAAGTTGTAGTCTTAAGCCTACCCCACCATTACTAGATCAACAGATCACAGCATGTTTTGACCCACAGACTGCAAAGCTGAGGGTCCATTATTTTTGGTGATGGGGGACACAAGAGGTAAGTGTGGCACAAGACACCGCAATTTTTTTGTAGCACCACAGCACTTTTTTCGTACACCAAGCACTTTATCAGAGACTGTGTGTTTTTTCAAAATATTGATGTAATTTGATGATTTCATTCTCATTGTAGTTGTTGCATACACTATATTTGGAGCACTTTAGCACTTTATCTCTTAAGAGTTTATGTAGGCTTATATTAGAATTTTATTTAATCATTCACTGCTGTAAGCGCTGTATATAGAAATCAAAAATTACTGTTTCTCATCAAAATATGACAAGCACTCTATTCCCCTAACTCAACTAAATTGATTTACAAATAAAAACAACTCACTTCAACTGATGTTTACCATCACATTCATAAAGACAGCAGTTTGGTCAAAAGCCTGTTAGTAAGTTTTTGGGATTTAAAGAAAAAAACATAACATCTAGTGAATATCAGTGCAGTAAAGCAATTTAAAGGTGAAGGAAAGCCTAAGACAGTCCATACATTAGTCAATTTTTTCCCCTTCAGCCAATAGGTTGGATGAAAAAAATTACCCGATTCCCGCATCCACACACTTTATGTGGATGGGGGAATCACTCCCACTGAGCTCCCACTGTGTTCTGACAGTGGGGAGACGTCCCCGCCTTCAGAATACACTGATTAACACTGCTGATTATAGCTGAGGGCACTGATTATGTAAAGATTTTCCAATAGGCTAGCTGTACATAAGTCAATTAGTAAACTAACTTCTGTACAACCAGGTGGCCCATACATGGATACAAATTTGTCTGGTCCCTGCTAAACCGGCTGCATTTCAATCTATGTATGGCAAGTCTAAGTCTAACTATTCTTAAAAATGTTCCTTCCCCACTCCTTGACCTATGTGTGTATATTTACCCATTTTTAATCTACTCTGGTCTGGTCACATGGTCCTGCAGTTCTGCCTCAGCAGCCCTGACATCACCCATAGGATCCCATGGCCCAGCCATTGTCGGCGCTCCCTCTTCTCCCTTGCAGCAGCCATGCATTGACACAGGGAATCTGGAGCTGCAGGATCACATCCAGGGCATATTTAAAATAGGTGAGCACACACATCTTATTATATACAAGATAGGTAGGAGGAGGGGAGCGGGAACAATTTTAGGAATAGCTTCACTTCTTTTCTTCCACTTTAGGGGCCAACAATAATGGTTGTGAGTCAATTGGATTTTATTTGGTTATTTATTTATTTATACGTTTTTATTAAATAATACACATTTAAACAGTTGCATTATATCTTTACAATATGCATATAATCTTTATTTTTCAAATAAACATTTAATATCTAACAGAAGATTCCGCTAGCACTATGGGTTAGCTTAAAAGCCATCAAAATATGGGCCATGACCATAATAAATGAAGAAAATAGTGGAAATACCATAAATGTAAGATAAACATGGTGTCTGCATTGCTGACCTCCTGAAAATTCCAGTTGCCTGGTTCTCATCCTGACCCACTGTTTTCAGTGCAGACATGGAACAGGTATGTAGATAGATGATGTCCTACGGTGGTGCAAATCAGCAGAAAGACATCAAGAAGAATGGCACATGAGGGAGTGTAGACGTGCTGTGCAGTGCACCACAAAGCCTCACAAAAACCTGCAAATGAAGCATCTCGTCTGCAATCAAGTGATTGCATTGGCGTCACGCTTCCCATAGGCACTGTGTCCGGCACCCGAACACAGTGCACTTAAAGGACTTTTTTTTAAGGGCCATTTTTTTACATTTTTTTTGTGTCATGGGGGTGCGGTGCCCATGCGCCCCCTATGGACGGGCCTCCACTGGTAGTAGTTCATTCGTAGAAAACAAAGCTTCCCGTGAAAGGCTGAGTGCTGCCCAGGTGGCCTCAATTTTGTACTGGGAATGGGTAGGGAAGTTTACATCGCTCTGCTGGAACACAGCGCTGTATACTGTATAATAGCTGAGGCTAATTACACTTCACACATTGCACACAACAGGCACATTTATAGTGAAGGTAGTAGTTTGTTTGGACTAGCTTGTACCAAACAAACTTTTTACATTTTATAAAAAGATGAAAATCACTGGGACGGCAAAGCAACTGGCTATTTCAGAAGTATATGTATCTCGCAACAGATTTACTTCAACTATGAAGAAACCAATAATATATAGCACATTGCATTTACTGAAAATCATATTGTAAGTGACATATTATATGGGGATCCACCTACTACACTATAATACTGCTCTTGTAGCTCATCATCATCAAATCAGATTCCTGCAATTAGTGTTTATTTCGCTGCAGTAGGAAACTATGTGCAAGTTATGGATATTATTATTTCTTTGCTTCAGTGTTTATATAAGTAACATTGCAGGGCATTTTTAAAAAGCATTGAATGTGAAATTCACTGCAGGTGAATCAGTCACTGTAATTTAAACTACCGTATATACTCGAGTATAAGCCACGTTTTTCAGCCCTTTTTTTAGGGCTGAAAGTATACCCCTCGGCTTATACTCGAGTCAGTACCTCAAAATCGTGAAATTCCGCGGCCGGCGTCTACTGTTCAAATCACGCGCCGTTCTCCCTGTCCCTTCGGCAATAGGCGTTTCCAGAAAACACTGTGATGAGTGTTTGCGCCTATCACGGAGGTCCTCTTGTCCGACGTCTATGATTGGCCGAGCACTGAACACAGTGCCTGCTGGGAAACGGAGTCGGCGAATGAGAGGACCTCCGTGACAGGCGCAAACACTCAACACAGTGTTTGCTGGAAACGCCTATCACGGAAGGGACAGGGAGAACGGCGCGAGATTTGAACAATGGACGCCGCCGCGGAATTACAAGATTTTGAGGTACTGACTCGGGCACAGGGAGGCGGAATCGACACAGTAAGGGGGCACAGTGAGGTGACAGTGGGCAGGGAGATGGCAATGGGCACAGTAAGGGGGCACAGTGAGACGACAATGGGCACAGTGAGGTGACAATGGGCAGTGAGGTGGCAGAGTGAGATGCCAATGGGCACAGTAAGGTTGGGCAATGGGCACCCCCCCCCCCCCCCCTCGGCTTATACTTGAGTCAATAAATTTTCCCAGTTTTTTTGGTAAAAGTAGGTACCTCGGCTTATACTCGAGTCGGCTTATACTCGAGTATATACGGTATATGCAGCAGGAAGATAGGAAGATACGCCTGCAATGAATGTCACATTCAATGCTTTTTAAAAATGTTATAATTTTCTCCAGTAAAAAATAATGGATAGGGTTGGAAGTGCTGCGTAGTGGACCATGAGCTTATAAAGTTCAGAGTCCCTATTTCACTCTATATTCACTCACAATGCGGGCTCCTGGAGAAGTCAAATATATTTCTACCCAGTAACCACGCAACATTTGTACTTTTGATGTGACCATTTAAATGCACAGGAATTTCTCATTTCTTTGCTAGAGTTCATGGCTTGGGGATATACTGGAAGAAGTAATATCCAGATCCAGTTCATATAATGTATGATACAGTGCACAGCACTACATTTTCATTGCTAAAATGAAATCATTAGACGCATTTCATGGGTCTGTGAGCCCAAAATGCTGCACCCCCATACCTCCGGGGCATGGTGCCGTTCCACTGTCATCCATCAAGCTCTCTGCTTCTTGCAACACACCCTGTGGTCACACCGCTGTTGCTAAGACAATTTGCTGCCTTCATTTCTGCCATAATGGTATAGATGCACACTAGAAAAACATGCATTCCTCCACTATACAAACACATACACTGATATGCCCACCACACATTTCACACTGCATTAACTTCTTCATCTGATAGTTTTTAATAATGATTTACAGAATACCAGCGGTTGCTCGCTATACCAGTCAGACTAATACTCTGTAAAAACAAATCCGTAACTGATATAGCGGTAAAATAATTAGGGAAATATAAACATAATTATATCTTCTGAGTTAGAATTTAGATACCTATAAAAGCATGAAGTACAAACAGCTCTGCAGTTCAGTAAAAGTGATTATACAGGTAATAAGAAATGATGATCCATTTTTAACCACTTAAGCCCCGGACCATTTCGGGCCATTAGGACCAGGCCTGTTTTTGGGATTCGGCACTGCGCTGCTTTAACTGTAAATTGTGCGGACATGCAATGTTGTACCCAAATGAAATTTGCGTCCTTTTCTTCCCACAAATAGAGCTTTCTTTTAATGGTATTTGATTGCCTCTGCGATTTTTATTTTTTGCGATATAAACGGAAAAAGACCGAAAATTTTGAAAAAAAATGATATTTTCTACTTTTTGTTATAAGAAAAATCGAATAAACTCAATTTTAGTCAGACATTTAGGCCAAAATGTATTCAGCCACATGTCTTTAGTAAAAAAAATGTCAATAAACGTATATTTATTGGTTTGCGCAAAAGTTATAGCGTTTACAAACTAGGGTACATTTTCTGAAATTTACACAGCTTTAAATTTATGACTGCCTATCTCATTTCTTGAGGTGCTAAAATGGCAGGGCAGTACAAAACCCCCCCAAATGACCCCATTTTGGAAAGTAGACACCCCAAGGAAATTGCTGAGAGGCATGTTGAGCCCATTGAATATTTTTTTTTTTTGTCCCAAGTGATTGAATAATGACAAAAAAAAAAAAAAAAAAAAAAAATTACAAAAAGTTGTCACTAAATGATATATTGCTCACACATGCCATGGTTATATGTGGAATTGCACCCCAAAATACATTTTGCTGCTTCTCCTGAGTACGGGGATACCACATGTGTGGGACTTTTTAGGAGCCTGGCCACGTACGGGACCCCGGAAACCAAGCACCGCCTTCAGGATTTCTAAGGGCGCAAATTTTTGATTTCATTCCTCACTACCTATCACAGTTTCGAAGGCCATAAAATGCCAAAATAGCACAAAACCCCCCCCAAATGACCCCATTTTAGAAAGTAGACACCCCAAGGAAATTGCTGAGAGGCCTGTTGAGCCCGTTGAATATTTTTTTTTTTTGTCCCAAGTGATTGAATAATGACAAAAAATAAAAATAAAAAATAAATTACAAAAAGTTGTCACTAAATGATATATTGCTCACACATGCCATGGTTATATGTGGAATTGCACCCCAAAATACATTTTGCTGCTTCTCCTGAGTACAGGGATACCACATGTGTGGGACTTTTTAGGAGCCTAGCCGCGTACGGGACCCCGAAAACCAAGCACCGCCTTCAGGATTTCTAGGCACAAATTTTTGATTTCACTCCTCACTACCTATCACAGTTTCTAAGGCCATAAAATGCCAAAATAGCACAAAACCCCCCCAAATGACCCCATTTTGGAAAGTAGACACCCCAAGCTATTTGCTGAGGAGGCATGGTGAGTATTTTACAGCTCTCATTTGTTTTTGAAAATGAAGAAAGAAAATTTTTTTTTTTTTTTTTTTTTTTTTCAATTTTCAAAACTTTGTGACAAAAAGCGAGATCTGCAAAATACTCACAATACCTCTCAGCAAATAGCTTGGGGTGTCTACTTTCCAAAATGGGGTCATTTGGGGGGGTTTTGTGCCATCTGGGCATTCCATGGCCTCCGAAACTGTGATAGGCAGTGAGAAGTAAAATCAAAAATTTACACCCTTAGAAAGCCTGAAGGCGGTGCTTTGTTTTTGGGGTCCCGTACGCGGCTAGGCTCCCAAAAAGTCTCACACATGTGGTATCCCTGTACTCAGGAGAAGCAACAGAATTTATTTTGGGGTGTAATTCCACATATGCCCATGGCATGTTTGAGCAATATATCATTTAGTGACAACTTTGTGCAAAAAAAAGAATTAAAAAAAAAAAATTGTCTTTTTTCCGCAACTTGTGTCAACATATAAAATATTCCATGGACTCGACATGCCTCTCAGTATATAGCTTGGGGTGTCTACTTTCCAAAATGGGGTCATTTGGGGGGGTTTTGAACTGTTCTGGCATTTTATACACAACATTAGGAAGCTTACATCCACTCTTCTAACCACTTGCAGACAAAGCCCTTTTTGACACTTTTTGTTTACATGAAAACATATTTTTTTTTTGCAAGAAAATTATGTTGAACCCCCAAACATTATATATATTTTTAAAGCAAAGGCCCTACAGATTAAAATGGTGGGTGTTGCATTTTTTTTTTCTACACAGTATTTGCGCAGCGATTTTTCAAACGCATTTTTTGGGGAAAAAATACACTTTTTTTAATTTTAATGCACTAAAACACACTATATTGCCCAAATGTTTGATGAAATAATAAAGATGATCTTAGGCCGAGTACATAGATACCAAACACGACATGCTTTAAAATTTCGCACAAACGCGCATTGGCGACAAACTACATACATTTTTAAAAGCCTTTAAAAGCCTTTACAGATTACCCCGTTAGATTTACAGAGGAGGTCTACTGCTAAAATGACTGCCCTCGATCTGACCTTCGCGGTGATACCTCACATGCATGGTGCAATTGCTGTTTACATATGACGCCAGACCGACGCTTGCGTTCGCCATTGGGCAAGAGCAGGGCAGGACAGGGGTGCTTTTTTTTTTTTTTTTTTTTTTTATTATTAATTTTGCTTTTTTATTTTATTTTTAAATTGTTCCTTACATATATATTTTTTTTTATAATTTTTATTGTTATCTCAGGGAATGTAAATATCCCCTATGATAGCAATAGGTAGTGACAGGTACTCTTTTTTTGAAAAAACTGGGGTCTTCTAGACCCTAGATCTTTCCTCTGCCCTCAAAGCATCTGACCACACCAAGATCGGTGTGATAAAATGCTTTCCCAATTTCCCAATGGCGCTTTTTATATCCGGGGGGGGACATTCCCTCCCACTGCTTGTAAAAGCAGTCCAGAGGCTAATTAGCCGCTGTGATTGCTTTTACATGAAAGCCGGCCGCTGGCTGAAAAGAATGATACCAAGATGATGCCTAAACCCGCAGGCATCAATCTGGTATAACCATTCAAAGTCCAGCAACATACCAGTACGTTGCTGGTCCTTGTTGGACATGTATTGTAATCTTTTTTTTTCATGCAGCCTGTTGGCTGAACGAAAAAAGAGATTGATTGGTGGGTATGCCCACCATTAGAATACCGCCCTTCATCCACCCACTTCTAATGATGGGCATACATGCACCATTTATATATGCCGAAGCATGGGGGCATCCTCCCGCAAAAAAGTTATGCCGCACACACATGGTCAAACGTTTCCACGGGCAAGCCTCCGTCGGAATTTCGACCGTATGTATGCGGCATTAGGAGCAAAATTGCTCCTCCGCCCTGCTGCCCCTGCTGCCCCCATGCTTCGGCATATATGCTTTTTTTTTTTTAACTGTGGTGGTGAAATCACCTCCTACAGCACTGGAGTCGCAGGGATCAGGCCTGTCTCTGCGAACGCTGCAGTTATGTGTGTTGTGTTTTGTAAGTGACAGTGATCGATCGATACTGCACTTGGGTGGCCTGGGCTGGACGGAGGGGCAAAACGCAGGTGCTAGCAGGTATCTGGGCTGATCCCGCTAACACTGCGTTTTTGGGAACCCTAAACCGCTGGTATAGATCTGATCAGATCAGATATTGATCTGTTCAGATACTATACCACTAAGGGGGGTGTATGCTTTACGCGTGGGTGTTAGCGTTACTGGCACTAACCTGACGCTGCCTGGGGTGTGACGCAGACCCTCTCTGACGCTAAAACCTAATTGATATCACCCACCGGGCGATCAGGGGGTTAAACCTTTATTGGGTTATATACGGCGGGTGCCCTGACACTATAAAAAGCAAACTAACTAACCAGCGTCACCCGTAACACTTATATGGTGATCACTGGTGAAAGGGTTAACTAGGGGCAATTAGGGGGTTAAAACCTTTATTAGATCATATTTGGGGGTACCTGACGCTATAAAAACCTGCGGCGAACCTAAAAAAAATGACTGGCTACCGATTGGCATCACCGACACGAAGACAGCGATCAGAAAAACGATCGCTTAGTGACAGTGGTGATAGGGGGTGAAAGGGTTACCTGGGGGGCGATCAAGGGGGTTAAACCTTTATTAGATAATATATTGGGGTACCCGACGCTATAAAAACCTGCGGCGAACCTAAAAAAAATTACTGGCTACCGATCGCCATCACTGATGCTAAGACAGCCATCAGAAAAATGATCGCATAGCGACAGCGGTGATAGGGGGTGAAAGGGTTACCTGGGGGGCGATCAAGGGGGTTTAACCTTTATTAGATAATATATTGGGGTACCTGACGCTATAAAAACCTGCGGCGAACCTAAAAAAAATTACTGGCTACCGATCGCCATCACTGATGCTAAGACAGCATCAGAAAAACGATCGATTAGCGACAGCGGTGATAGGGGGTGAAAGGGTTACCTGGGGGGCGATCAAGGGGGTTAAACCTTTATTAGATAATATATTGGGGTACCCGACGCTATAAAAACCTGCGGCGAACCTAAAAAAAATTACTGGCTACCGATCGCCATCACTGATGCTAAGACAGCCATCAGAAAAATGATCGCATAGCGACAGCGGTGATAGGGGGTGAAAGGGTTACCTGGGGGGCGATCAAGGGGGTTTAACCTTTATTAGATAATATATTGGGGTACCTGACGCTATAAAAACCTGCGGCGAACCTAAAAAAAATTACTGGCTACCGATCGCCATCACTGATGCTAAGACAGCATCAGAAAAACGATCGATTAGCGACAGCGGTGATAGGGGGTGAAAGGGTTACCTGGGGGGCGATCAAGGGGGTTGAACCTTTATTAGATAATATATTGGGGTACCCGACGCTATAAAAACCTGCGGCGAACCTAAAAAAAATTACTGGCTACCGATCGCCATCACTGATGCTAAGACAGCCATCAGAAAAATGATCGCATAGCGACAGCGGTGATAGGGGGTGAAAGGGTTATCTGGGGGGTGATCAGGGGGTTAAACCTTTATTAGGGGGGGTTAGGGGGCTACATTGGACCTAAAACTAAACTTTAGTGACACTTTCACAGTCACAAATGTCACTGATTGCAGTGATCACTAAATAAATGGTCACTGCAATCAGTGACACTGTGACTGGGGGCTGGGGGGTGATCTGGGGGGTGATCTGGGGGGGTCTGGGGGTCCTGGGGGGGGCGATTAGTGTTCCTATGTGTCCTGGTGTCAGTGTAGTGTTGTGCTCACTGACCTGATGTCTTCTCTTGTACGGCGCTCGGTATATGTGAGCGCCGCACAGGAGATGACATCACTTCCTCCTGCTTCCTCTGTCTGACACAGACAGAGGGGGCATTTCCATTCGCCGGGAGCGATCGCGAGGGGGGGGCCGGAATCGAAAGGCCGCCCCCTCATCTGGGATCGCTCCCGGTGAAGTAACGACCGCTCACGGCACAGAAGGGGGGTCCGGATGGACCCCCCAACTGTACAAAGGCAGTCACGTAGATCTACGTGATTCTGCCTGTCCGTGCCATTCTGCCGACGTAAATCGGCGGTGGGCGGTCGTTAAGTGGTTAAAGGTGTTAGAAGAAACATGAGCTTTGACTCCAGCAATGCTGTTCTCCTATGCCTACACTGTTTACTCCATTAAATTGGCTTGCAAGGATATAAAGAACACTGGGGCTGAAGAATGGAGCTATGTGGTTTTTACTTATAGGAGGCAAGGAGGCACAGTAAAACCTTGGATTGCAAGCATAATTCGTTCCAGAAACATGCTTGTAATCCAAAGCACTCCTATATCAAAGCAAATTTTCCCATAAGAAATAATGGAAACTCAAATGATTAGTTCCACAGCCATTTATTCATAAGTCCTTCAGTTTATAACCCATATAAAAAGATTATAGCAATGTGACCAGGTTGTGTAACCATAAAATGTCCATCCACAAATGAAAGCCTCTACAAAGGGATTAGAAGCTAAATCCATCAGGAGCTACAGAGTATAAAAGAGAAGAGAGGCGCCTCTAAGTGGAGCAATATGGTTACATTTAATGAAGGTACAACATTTAGCAACTCACATGGTTGATGATTAAAAGAGGCACATCTAAGTATGCAGGCATCCAGGGGTAAAGCTGTCTACATAGACCATCCCCCGCACCGCCGGCTCTCACCGCTGTCAGTCTGCAATCGTGACCGGGAAGACTACCCTGCAGTAGAGCGATCTGAAAGCGAGGCTTGAACCGCTCTGGGAGCGCAGCCTGGAAGGGATGACGTCGATGGCGGTGAGGAGGATGGTCTATGTGGACAGCTTTACCCCGGATGCCTGCATACTTAAATGTACCTGTTTTAATCATCAGCCATGTGAGTAGCTAAATGTTGTACCTTCATTAAATGTAACCATATTGCTACACTTAGAGGCGTCTCTCTATTTTATACTCAGTTGTGACATGACTCTACTTGTATATCAAGACATCGCTTGTATATCAAGTCAAAATTTATTTAAAAAAATGCTTGTCTTGCAAAACGCTCTCAAACCAAGTTACCCTCAAATCAAGGTTTTATTGTATTGGCTTTCATCCTTTAAACTTTGAGATGACAGCTGGAATTTGATTGCTTATCACAATGTATTCAGCAGCTCTACTTAATCTAGTTTTTGTTAATCTGATGAAACCAGCACTGAGGAAATAAGGAGGTTCTCCGTTTAAAATTTCCATCTTACTGGTTACTGTATCATGGCGATCCAGTGTCTTCAATACGTTGCAAGTCACTATCAATGACAAGCTGACAGGCGCTTGTCTGCCGCCGTTCACTTGTATCTGCACATCCAGCGGTAGGGATGGATGTGTTCGGCCAGTCATCTCTCTCTAGCTGCAGGTAAACGCTGGATTTTCTGATAATTGTGGACAGCTACAATGCCCGTTGGCCTGTCATTGCTTTGTACGGGCTTCCTGCCTCTGCTATTTGCATACATCTATTATTCAAGAAGAAAAAATCTACTGATCCTTACTGGAAAGACTAATTGTCCAGACCCTAAGAAGTGTGAATAAGGCCTCAAATTTGCAGATTTAGGCTCCATGTACACAGAAGCTGATAAACTGCAGTTAATGGGCGTTTTGGCGTTTTTTTTAAAAGCCCATTAACTGCACTCTATGTTAGCCTATGTGTTCATGTACACATAACGTTTTTTAGCTTTAATGAGCAGTGGAGTTAATGGGCTTTTTTCTGAACGCAGGAAATTTGCGTTCAAAGTGCCGTTTTTCGGCAGAAAAAAACGCAAAACGCCGAAAAACGCTCATAAACGCTCAAAAACGCTGGCCGCGAGCGTTTTTTAGTCCATTGAAAATTTTTTTTTTTTTTTTTTTTTTTTAAAAGCTAAAAAAAGCTACACTGAAAAACGCTAATAAAAGCTAGTAAAAAAACGCTGATAAAAGCTAGCTTTTTCTGCTGCTTTAAAAACGGCCGTTTTTGAGCTTCTGTGTACATGGAGCCTTAACGTGTTGACTTCAATCAGACTTTGGTGGCTGCATGTTTATTCCAGGCCAATGATTCAAAGTCCTGTAGCCAGAAACATCCAGTCAATGAACATTTTTAGAAGGTGGTTAGCAATGGAAGTGGCAGCCTTCACATTTCTCTCAGTACAAATTCCTATAAACAGACTTATTTTTCTTTGGTGATCATTAAGAGGGCTATCCATGACTTTAGCACTAGCATAAAAAATGGAGGGAAATCTCAAATGTGTAAGGCTGGCCATCCACGGTGAAAATTTCTTTCCTGCAACCAAGGGTTGCCGTGGGGGTCGGGGAAGCCATTCCCGCCGGGAGAAGACAGTGATTATTGCTAACGGCTATATCTGCTGCTAGCAATAATCGCAAGATAATCGAGGAGATCGGTCGTACCCACGTTGATCGATCGACCAACTTGGTACATTCAGCCTGCCCATTAATGATTTGAATCTCTGATGGTTTATGCTGAACCGACCGAGATTTGAACCATGTATGGCCAGCCTAAGGTGTTGCAGTTTACTAGTTCTTAAATGTGGTGATTGCATTTGTTTTTGTTTTTTTAATTTTCAGGCTCTTTATTGCTTTTTTGACCTGGAGATCTTGCCAGTAGCACACTCCCTGTCCTAGGGTGACAACACTCACTGTACAGTGTCTATGGAGAAGCCACATTGTCAGTCTAGGACAGGCAGTGTGTTTGGACTTCAAAACACCTTTCCCTCTTACCATTAACATAACATAGGCAAGAGGTGTTAAGCAGTCCACAGAAGAGAACTGGGCAGGACTGATAACACTGTTATACCGTGTACACACGATCGGTTTTACTGATGAAAACAGTCCGATGGACTTTTCTCGGACAAACCGATCGTGTATGGGCCCCATCGGTCTTTTTTCCAAAGGTGAGAAAAAATAGAACATGTTTTAAATTTATCCGATGGGAAAAAAACGATAGCAAATTCCGATCGTCTGTGTGGAACTCCATCGGACAAAAAACCCACGCATGCTCAGAATCAAGTGGACGCATGCTCAGAAGCATTGAATTTCATTTTTCTCGGCTTCTCTGAGTGTTTTACGTCACAGCGTTTGGGACGGATGGATTTTTGACTGATGGTGTGTAGGCAAGACTGATGGAAGTCAGCTTCATCGGATTTCCGATGGAAAAATCCATCGGATTAGAATCCATAGGAAATCCGATCGTGTGTACAGGGCTTTTGAGACAGTATTGCTGCTTGAGAGTTTAACAGAACAAAGGGGTGCAAATACAAACATTTAATTGTCAGGGTTTACAAATCCTTTAAAGGGGTGGCAAGTGATTGAATAATTAAAGAAGATCTGTGTTACTTCCTTAAAAAAAAAAGAAGAAAAAAAGAATATATATAATATATATATATATATATATATATATATATATATATATATATATATAGTATACATATATACTGTATATTATTTATATATATATATATATATATATATATATATATATATATACATACATAAAATGATACACTGTAGAGGGTTAAAGGTTAAACAGAAATCAAGAGCCCACTGGTTGCCGGGGAGGGAAGGATTTGGTCTTTCCTAGAGGAGTCCAGACACTTACCAGCAAAATCAAATTGATATTTCAGAATGACTGACCTACTTTTTCAATTTTTACTACACAAATCAGATTATTCTATAGAATATAGCCAGCTTAACCATACATCACTCACTTAATGGATCAAGCAATTTAGGTCACATTACCTAGCATTTACAGAGCTCGTGATCCATTTATGTGTCAGGTAAGTTTTGGAAAGTTATTTAAGATCAGGCTAAAACAAACCTAAAAAGTTTTTATAAGAAGTCAAATTACTTTGTGTTAGAGAGGTCAACTTTTTCTACTTCAATTCACAGACAAGAAGTACTGCCGGTATAGTTATAGAAAAAAAAAAAGGCTCTGCTTCCCTCAAGAATATCCCATGAGCTTCAGTAACCTCACTTTAAGGCAAATCGGTGAGGATTTATGAAGGAGGGGGAGATTTACTATAGCACTCACCCGCCACCTGTATAAATAAATTATAGCGACTGCTACTGTAAATTCTAGAACTCTCTGATAAATCTTGCCCACTGATGTATTGTAGGGTTATCAGCAGAGTCTATAGTGCTATAGCAGAAAAAGGATATTCCAGGTAGAAACATTTAATATGCCAGGAAAAGAGTGTGCACAGCATAGCAGACGTGTGTTGATGTGTTCATAAAGAGACATTTTTGATAGGCTTTTTGGATTGCAGCTGTTTATTTTACCATGTTTTTTGTAAATGAAGCCTTCTGAGCAAATACAATACAATACAGCAGCTTAAGGTTGTAGTATATGGTTGCCCATGCATTATGCCTATTTACTTAATAGGACAGTATACAGAGTACTGATGGTGTGCAATGTACAGTTAAAATATCATAACAACTAATCAGATGATTAGAATGATTTTTTGCAATGACTTACTGAGCTCTGCATACTACCATTCTACTATTTAGAGTATCGGCATAGTTTATATGCATGGTACTACAATGATTTGGCCCTAAATGATTTGAAAAGTATGCCACAATAAGCCATGTGCTCTAGGAACCCCTACCTTTCCCTACAATAACTTCAGCACATACTGTATGGTGCACTTACCTTAAGCTATTGGACTCTGTCCCAACCCTAAAGCACCAGTTGGTTGTGGTTGCCACTCAAGTTAAATATTTCAAGTCCTTTCCTAATACATATGGATGGATGGGCGAGTTTGATTTGAATATTAAAACTGAATTCAATAGCGTTTTCAGTTTGTGGGGCTCAGATACAGTTAAAGTGGTTGTAAAGGCAGAAGTTTTTTTTTTTATCTTAATGCATTCTATTTTTTGTGCTGAAAATGCCCCCATCGGCTTATACTCGAGTCACCTTTTTGCGCCTGATCTCCTGGACTTTTGGGACCCGGTACCGGCCGGCCGTAGGTCCCCCGGACTTTAATGCATTCTATGCATTAAGATAAAAAACCTTCTGCGTGAAGCAGCCCCCCTCAGCCCCCTAATACTTACCTGAGCTCCATCTCTATCCAGCGATGTGCACGAGTGCCTCGGGCATCCAGGACTCTCCCTCCTGATTGGCTGAGACACAGCAGTGGCGCCATTGATTCCCGCTGCTGTCAATCAAAGTCAGTTAGCCAATCAGGAGAGAGAGGGGGCGTGTCTGAATGGACACATGAAGCTGTGGCTTGGCTCGGCTGCCCCCATAGCAAGCTGTTTGCTGTGGGGGCACTCGGCATGAGGGAGGGGCCAGGGAAGAGTAGGATCTGGGCTGCTCTGTGAAAAACCACTGCAACAGAACAGGAAGTATGACGTGCTTGTTTTTCTTAAAGAAAAAAAAAACAAGACTTTAGTATCACTTTAAGTTCCGCTTTAAGATGAGTACATTTTTATTTTGTAGTTGCATTATAAGTGAATAGATACAATATTTCATCCTCTCCCAATTATATTTGTATGAGCTACAGTGTTGTTACTTTGGTTAAATTGCTAAATTGACAGGTTGGAAATCCTCATCGTGAATTAAGAGCTCTCGAGTCTTTATGAAGAGCTGTGTTGATATTTTCTCAGATCAGTTTGCTAATAAGATGGTAACATTTATGCACAAGATGCATTTTTTTTGTCGTGCAGAATCCTAATCTTATTTCAAAGCCTGTATAATGGAGTGGCAAATTACCATTACAGGCACCTTCCAGTCAAAATTTAAAATTATGCCTTAAAATGCTCAGAATGTCTGTTTTTCACCCAGGTATACCTGTAATAGATGTGAACCCTCACTGGATGACATTTAGCTTGCTAAAGCTCTGTGAATCATAAACATGTACCTTAAAAATATACTTTTAACCTTTCATCCTTAGTTGCATCTCAGTGCTGCTGATCCCTTGCAGCCTCTTTGCAGCCCCTTCATGTCTATGTGCATACACTCTAGTGATGGCATTCCTTAAGGTGGGTTTCTTGGTGGTGACAACCATGGACCAGGCTTGCATTACTGTATGTGTGTTAAAACAGCCCCTGGTCATCCAATCACAGGTTGGATGACCAGGAACTATGTCCACATATGTGCACTCATGGGACTTGCACATTTATCTATCATACTGTTATGTAATTTTAGTTGATGTTATTTTGTAACCTTGATGTCCATGAATCATATGCACTGCCATATTGCGATGAGTTTCCAAGTTGATGCAAGAATATGTCCTCTATGTCCACGACATGTGTGTATTTTCATGTGCAATCCCATCATTCCCATATTGTAATACATTTACTTTTCATGTCATTAAACATGTGTTTCCGTTATGCACCCCCACCTTGTCCAGAACCTCATTTAAAGTCCCAAATTCCTTTTTCTTCTACATTTTCGAAGGCTCAGTTGAGGTTCTTACTGCGCAAGCGCAGTGCCTGCGCAGTACAGGGGGGTCCTTATCCGCCGGGGGAACTTTTTCGGCAAGACACCGGCATTCATGTTAAGGGAAATCGTCAGTGAAGCCTTTTGGCTTCAAACCCGGTTCCCTACTGCGCATGCACGAAGCGTGCTGCGCTTTCCTACTTACCCAGCGGCAGAGGAAGGAGGATGGGGGCCGAACTTCCAAGGGACGGCGCCGCGGCGCTGTCTCCTGGATGTGAGGATGGGTACCTGTCGAAAACAGCAAAGCATATAAGCGGAGGTTCCTTATTCGTCAGAACACGGGCAGCAGCACCTGAGAGCCGATACGAAAATCGGCTGGCGTGCCAACATCGCGGGAACCCTGGACGGGTAAGTGTCCTAATATTAAAAGTCAGTGGCTACAGTATTTGTAACTGCTGACTTTTCATTTTTTCGTGAGGGGGTGGAACTCCTCTTTAAGGCTAGTATTAATCCCATAAAAGGTGCAACTCTACCCATAAAAGGGGGATTAAACCACCTTGTATACAGAAAGTGGTTTACTCTTTGTAACTGCAGGAAAATAATTTTAACCTGTGCATATGGAAAGCATTCTCTACTGTCAAAGCTGTGAAAATGTAGATGCATTCCACAGCAGCTAGTTCTGACTATCCGCATTCAATTTCAAAGAAAGGGTGTGGTTGTGTTTCTAAATGCACACATTACAAACAACTACTAATATTTATAAGAAATCATGTTATGGAAAGTTTCTCCAGGGTTTATCCCTTTGCCTTTGGGGATCGGTTAAGAATGATCCCCAAAGGCAAATAGATAATCATTATTAGAACAAATTGGATCACACTTGGTTTAACTACAGGTCTAGGGCTCTGAGGACACACAGTTTTGTTTTGGTTGAATTTGGTGGACTTTTCCTTCTTTCTGAATTTGACATTAATTCTGAATAACACAAAGTAGATGTTATTTCAACAATAGAACAGTTTTTTTGTGCTCATTCATTATTTCTTCAACCTCCTCTAACAAACTTCATGAATGCATTTTACTAACCTATTTTCTTCTAGATAAAAAGTGAGATAGCTGAAAAGATCAGCTGACAAGCTCATGTATAAGTATGAGCAAATTCTCCTCCTACGCATGTCAATGATTTGATAATGACCAAAATTTACTGATCAAGGAGCCTTTATCGTTTCCTAGTTGAGATACTTAAATTGGTTGCTATGGATGCTAGCTTGAGGTGTCAATCCAAGAACAAACAGATGAAAATCTGGTGAAACTGCAATATGCTAAAGTAGCTTAAAGCTAAACTCTAGGTTAAATGCACAGTTGAGTTACATACAGTATATGTACACGGTTTTAACTGCAAAACAGTTTTATGTGATCTCCACACCTTGGCAGATATCACAGAATACTCATGGACTTCTTTGGAGGCAACACTGCAGTTAACCATTACAGCCTGGTCCACAATCCACCCCAACCTGTGATTGGATAATATAAACAAAAAAGAAGAGCGCACAGGCTCTGGTGCAAAACCTTCTTTGTTAAATAAGGAAAAATGTATAAAGCCCTGTACACACGATCGGATTTCCTATGGATTTTAAACCGATGGATTTTTCCATCGGAAATCCGATGAAGCTGACTTCCATCAGTCTTGCCTACACACCATCAGTCAAAAAACCGATCGTCCCAAACACCGTGACGTAAAACACTCAGACGAGCCAGGAAAAATGAAGTTCTATGCTTCTGAGTATGCGTCGACTTGATTCTGAGCATGCGTGGGTTTTTTTATCCGATGGAGTTCCCCACAGACGATAGTAATTTGCTATCGTTTTTTTTTTCCATCGGATAAATTTAAAACATGTTCTATTTTTTAACACCGATGGGGCCCATACACGATCGGTTTGTCCGATGAAAAAAGTCCATCGGACTGTTTTCATCGGTAAAACCGATCGTGTGTACAGGGCTTAAAATCAATACATGTCATCCACTATAACCCTCTGCTCTGTGTGCCACATGCCTCCTCGGTGGAAGCTCTAGATCAACGGTCTCAAACTGGTGGCCCTCCAGCTATTGCGGAAGTCCCATCTTGTCTCTGCCTATAATGCTGCGTACACACGGCCGTTTTTCCCGTCGAAAAAAATTAAATTTTTCCCATTCGACGAGAAAAACGATAGTCTGTGGGCTTTCTGTAGTTTTTTTCGACGAGAAAAACGGCATTAAAAACGACGAGAAAAATTAGAACATGTGGCCTTTGGGGACTTTAAAAAAAGAGGCCTTCTAAAACGTGTTGTCATAGCAGCTGCACATATACTCGGCAGACCGGTCTCCCAGCTAGAGCAGGGGTGCTCAACCTGTGGCCCTGCAGCTGTTGCGGAACTACAAATCCCAACATGCCCTTGCCTTTGGAAGTCAGGCTTGTAACTGTCAGCCTTGCAAAGCCTCATTGGACTTGTAGTTCTGCTTGAGAGCCACAGGTTGAGCACTCATGATCTAGAGCTTCCACCCGTGAGGAATATGACACACAGAGCTGTGGACTCCAGGGCTGTTGTGGATGACATGCTTAATTTCACGTATGCTCGTGAATGCATTGATTTTATCAATGTTTCCTTACTTAAAGCGGTTGTAAAGTCAAATACTTTTTTTTCTTCTAGTCACCTGCAAGGGAAAGGCATAATGAGCTAGTATGCACCGCATAGTAGCTCATTATGAAATACTTACCTTAGAACGAGGCATCGTTAACTCACCTGGTCCACGCCGAGGGAGATGACATGTTGCCTCGGCGTGTCTTCCGGGTATCACGGCTCCAGTGCTGTGAGTGGCTGGAGCCGCGATGTCTCATTCCCGCTCAGCGGCGCATTGCGAGGGGAATATCTCCTAAACCGTAAAGGTTTAGGAGATATTTTTTTACCTACAGGTAAGCCTTATTATAGGCTTACCTGTAGGTAAAAGTACCAAAATAGAGTTTACAACCGCTTTAATAAAAATGTACGCTATTCTTTTTTGTTTATGATTACAGTCTTCAGTGCCCACTGATCAAGAGAGCTGCAAGGTGGTGCATTTTGATTAACCCTTTCCCGGAAAGTCAACAATTTTGGACTTCTGTACATAGTACACTCTTGGCATGAGCGCAAGTACTGATTATTGTTTGTACATGTGACTGGATAATGAAGAGACAGCAGTTAATTTATACAGTCAGCCTTATGCTCTCTCATCCTGTAAGCATGTTCATCCTATTATATTGATAGCACTGGGCAAAGAGCTGACCCTCCCTCTCTCAGTCCGAGTTCTGTTTTGCTGACATCAAGATTCTGACATTTCTGCTAGATTAACCTAAAAATATATAATGATTTTTTAAATGAATACTTAATTGGATTAAACTGTGGTTTTATATCTGCCTGGAGTCCAGTTTTAATTTCTTAAACTACACTTGTCTACAGACTGCCAATATGTAAAAGTCTGTAATCAGCTAAAAAAATTTTATCATAACAACAGAGTCAACAACTTTTTAAATGTTTTTTATACCGATTTATCCAATGCCCCTTGAACCTCCTAATAATGAGAACATACTGATTCCCCATCCTCCAAAAAACATGTTTTCATGTTTAAACCAGAGTTTACATTTTTGCTAAATGTTGGTAAGTGGGCAGCTCAGGCAGAGTAGAATGACTTCTGTGATAACTCCCAAGAGTTCAGTAACAGAAATTCCTAAATTTTCTTTTCAATACACTTTAATTGAAATTGTACAACAGTTACAAAATATATATAAAAAAAAGTCACATGAGAGAATTGTATAACAGGATACATTCTATAAGATAGCAGACAGATGATAACGTGTCCCAAAAAAGGACCCCACCAAGGGTCCAAGCTATCTGAGACCAAAGTATTTTCCCTGAAAATGAAGCAGAGAGCTCTTAACAGTGTTACTATCTTATCCACTGTCTATTAACCATTCAATCCAAAAACGACAGCCCAAGTGAGCGCTGTGGAAAATATTACGCATACTCAAAAATAAGGATAAAACAGAAAGGAAACAAGAAGAAAAGAGTAATTAAGACAGAAAACCTGACCAGAACTCTGCCCCCTTCCTCTTCTCACTAACCAGTGCTTATGAAGATGGGGCTTGTAAGCAGCGAAGTCAAGGATCCCAAACCCAAAATTTGGCTTGTTTATCCTGCAGTATACTGGCCAATTTTTCGTTTAACATAATTCCGAGTGATCTTACGCTTCATAACAGATATGGAAGTTTCTTATTTTTGATGATTTAATAGTTCCCATGCACCCACAGTAACCCAGAGATATTAGTCTAAGGTAATTTTAAACCCAGCTCAAACCAAGACTCTTTTTAGGTTTGAAACTTTTAATTGCTGTATTCAATGTATTCGATGAAGAATAAATTTCCCCTCACTTTTTGTTATGGTGACACACCAATGACACCATGGCAAGAAAGAGGGATTGGGAATCTGCAAGACACAAGAGTAATGCATTTGGGTGCTAAAAATATGAGTGCAAGTTAATCGCTAGGGGGAGAACCTCTGGGGGAATCTAGGATGGAAAAGGACCTGGGGGTCCTAGTAGATGACAGGCTTAGCAATGGCATGCAATACCAAGCTGCTGCAAGCAAAGCCAACAGAATATTAGCCTGCATTAAAAAGGGGATTCACTCCAGAGATAAAACAATAATTCTCCCACTCTACAAGACTCTGGTCCGGCTGCATCTTAAGTATGCCATCCAGTTCTGGGCCCCAGTCCTCCAGAAGGATGTGCTGGAACTAGAGAGAGTCCAGAGAAGGGCAACAAAGCTAATAAAGGGACCGGAGGATCTCAGCTATGAGGAACGACTACAAGCATTGAACTTCTTCTCTCTGGAGAGGAGATGCTTGAGAGGAGATATGATAGCAATGTACAAATCCATTCTAGGACCCTAGCATAGGGAAAAAACATTTCTGTGAAAGGGAATTTAAAAAGACACATGGTCATTCACTAAAATTGGAAGAGAAGCAGTTTAACCTCAAAGTGCGTAGAGCGTTCTTTACTGTTAGAGCGGTAAGGATGTGGAATTCTCTTCCACAAGCAGTGGTATCAGCAGGGAGCGTCAATAGTTAAAAAAAACTATTAGATGGACACCTTAACGATCACAACATACAGAGATATACAATGTACCAGCGACATAAACACACACATGCTCACAAACCACAGCTTGAACTGGATGGTGTCTTTTTTCAACTTTACCAACTATGTAACAAGGGTACAGACTGCAATATAAAGCAGAGATTCCTCAGATTTTTTTTCATTTCTCACTTTTTTTCACACTGTACTAGAATTTTGTCTTCAATGTTTTTGTTACTGTCTCTGTTACCAGTGTAGAGATTTCCCATCACTCCCTGTCTCTATGACCCCCCTGCTGCCCATGAACCAAAAGTGAGAGAAACATTTCCCACTGGCAATGGATTTTAATGGCTAAAATCCCTGGCAGGTGGGGTTTTTTTCTGTCTCTGCCATGTTAGTGAGATTTCCTTCTCTGTCACAAAAACAAAGCAAGAAATGAGTTCAAACCTCTCCAGATTGAGGGGAAATCCATCTTAGACAGTTGTGATCAGAACATGTGTCCCAAATGGAAAATCACAACCTAATCCTGTTCGAGTGACAAATGTAAATGTTATATTATCCAAAACTTTATGGAGTGGGTGAATCTGCCCATCACAGAAAAATTACCAAAGAGTAAGTGTGTGGAGCGCTTGATTTTTAGTAGCGTTGAGGACTCTGATAGTCATCTGGTGTAGAAGGTTTCTTTCAAGTGGCTTGTATCTCAAGAAGACTGTAGGTGTATGAAGAGCAGCATCAAAATTGGTTTGTTAGGTACAGATTTTTTTTTTTTTATTCTGTAATCATGTAACACAAAAAACCAGTGCATTTTGGGAGATTCAAGCGATCCCCTTCATCGGGGCTTGGTATGTGAGTGGTGTTTTCTGGACAGTATTTTACAATATACATCCTGAAATACGTATCGGAATGTGAAACTGCTCCAATTGCTGATTCAAACCATCTCCACACTCCAAACCATCTCTACACTTCAATCTGTCTTCCAGAATATCTTTGTTATATACTGCCCAAAATATGCCCCTTTAATCCATATTAAGCTCTGATGAAATGACAGCCTTGGAACCCATAAAACATGTGGCCTTTCTGTTTTATATGACCCCAAATGAAAGAAAAACATATGAATCTAACTTGTCAATTTTGTCATTTTCCTACAAACACTTCCAAACAATAGCTGTTTCACACTCAAAATAAATGTTTTAGCTTTAGACACTGTAAGACTTGTAAATGCTAACAATGGAACTGTATGGGTCTGGGGCTGCAACAGTAACACATGAGCCCCCAGTGAGTAATTCATCTTGTGTGTTCATACTTCTTCATTTGCTTTAAAAGATATGTTACAAATTGGTAGTACTGGTATTTTCTGCATTGTTTGCATGATATATGCTAGAATTACCCTTTTTTCTTAGAATATAATATGCCACAGCAAACAATAGGTATCCAAAAGCAATTACGTACAATTGAAATTAAAGATGACTTGTCATGCAGCAATAAATACAACAGCCCAAGAAGAAATTGAAATGCAAAATAATATGACTGTCCTACATACAGAATCTTTCATTAGAAATATTAGCTGTAAAACTCTCTGCTTCCTTTGTATGTGAAATGTTATGGCACTATGTAAATTATAGACAGGAGAGATCTATTAAATTAGACTCAGCGGGATCATTCACAGCCAGTTGGCAGTATTCTCTAGCTGGCACAATGCTGCAGTGCCAAGCAAGTCTCAGAAGCAGAAAATTCTCTGTACCAGTGCTGTATATGACTTATTCACGCATATAGGTAGATCAGATAGATAGATAGATAGATAGATAGATAGATAGATAAATTGCTAATTAATAGATAAATAAGCCCTCCTTCACATTTTGCAGTTCCATGCCAGGGCCTCTCCAGAGGTTGCACCCACAAACACCCTCTTCCCTCCCCTACCACTCTCTAACGAATCGCAGTCATAAAAATACAATTAAATCTTACAGAAATGTCCATTTTACTCACCTAAGTCCATGGTCGTATGACATTCCGGCCCCAAGTCTTCTCACTGTGTACAGGAGGCAATATCTTTATTCATCCAGCTTTAAACTGTGAAACTGCATATCAGAGTAATCAGTAGACTCGCATATATAGGAAGCTGAAATGTCTCTGAGGGTTCTCATTTATCCAGGTCATGGTATAGCTTGTAGTAGTTTGTCCCATTCAATTGAATTTATATTGTAATGTTCAAGATGTTTTGACACTCAGGTAAGTAGCTTTCTCATTCCAATTGGGTTTTGGGAACATATCCCAACATTTAACCCTACATGGGCAACTAAGTCACCGTAAATTGGTTCTAAAGGCAGAAGGTTCACTGCCAGAGCCGTTTTAGAATTTTTTGAAAACATATTTAAAAATTAATTTTAGGCCATTATATTTTCTGAAAGAAGACACCCTAGAGAATAAAATAGTGGTAGTATTACCGTAAAGGTCTAGGAAATGCAAAATTTCAGTAAAGCACACACAAAAGTGAATTTTAAGGCAAACAAATGCAATAAATCACCCAAATTTGTGGTAAAAAATATAAGATGAGGTTGCACCGAGTACATAGATACCCAATATGCCAAACCTTAAGTTTGGCACTCCGCTGGCTGGGGACAGTGGCAACTGAGATGTAAGGAAGCACTCCGCTGGCTGGGGACACCTGAGATGTAAGGAAGCACTCTGCTGGGGACACCTGGGGACACCTGAGATGTAAGGAAGCACTCCGCTGGGGACACCTGAGATGTAAGGAAGCACTCCGCTGGGGACAGTGACACCTGAGATGTAAGGAAGCACTCCGCTGGCTGGGGACAGTGACCCCTGAGATGTAAAGAAGCACTCCACTGGGGACACCTGAGATGTAAAGAAGCACTCCGCTGGCTGGGAACACTGACTACTGAGAGGTAAGGAAGCACTCCGCTGGCTGGGGAGAGTGACACCTGAGATGTAAGGAAGCACTCCGCTGGGGACACCTGAGATGTAAGGAAGCACTCCGCTGGCTGGGGACAGTGACACCTGAGATGTAAGGAAGCACTCCGCCGGTTGGGGACAGTGACACCTGAGATGTAAGGAAGCACTCCGCTGGCTGGGGACAGTGACACCTGAGATGTAAGGAAGCACTCCGCTGGTTGGGGACAGTGACACCTGAGATGTAAGGAAGCACTCCGTTAGCTGGGGACAGTGACACCTGAGATGTAAGGAAGCACTCCGCTGGCTGGGGACAGTGACACCTGAGATGTAAGGAATCACTCCGCTGGCTGGGGACAGTGACACCTGAGATGTAAGGAATCACTCCGCTGGCTGGGGACAGTGACACCTGAGATGTAAGGAATCACTCCGCTGGCTGGGGACACTGACATCAGAGCTCTGACTGATTCTGCATTATGGTGAGTTGAACTATTTAATTTTATATTACAATGTAATAATAGAAATAATGCGCTTTAATCACCCTGACACCATAACAACCATGGTGCCGGGATGATTGAAGCGCTAACACCAGGTGTTTGGAGTATCTTTATCTGCTGATTGTTAAACTTTCTGGAATACACAGATTTCTATTGTGGTTGGGGGAGAGTCTGTGATGGGGGAGTCTGTTATTGGGGGAATCTTATAGGGGGATCTGTGAGGGGGAGTCTGTTATGGGGGATCTGTAATGGGGGGGTCTGTGATGGGGGTGTCTGTTACGGGGGGCTTTGTGATGGAGAGGAGTTTGTGTTGGGGGGCTTTGTGATGGGGGGTCTGTGATGGGGGATCTTTTATGGGGGGCTTTGTGATGGATGACCTTATATGGGGGCTTTTTGATGGGGGGAATCTGTGAAGGGGGATCTGTGATGGAGAGGTTCTGTGATGAGGGGGTTCTGTGATGAGGGGGTTCTGTAATGCGGAGGGGGTTCTGTGATCGGGGAGGGGGATCTGTTATGAGGAGAGTCTCTGAAATACTAATACGTTTATGTTGATTAAAATAGTTTTTTATTTTAAATATTAAATAGTTTTTTCCTGTTTTATTGCACTACAAATAAGATGTGTGCATAGGAATTTGTTCATATTTTTTTAAACTATAGTCCGGCCCCCCAACAGTCTGAGGGACCATGAACTGGCCCCCTGTTTAAAAAGTTTGAGGACCCCTGACATATATCATATATATATCATATATGTTACCGCACTAATATAGTGAAAACAAATAGCTACAAACAAAAGTCCATATTAAAATGAAATCTGGCAAAGGTGAATAGAGTATGAAATCTGGCAAAGGTGGGTACACTCTATTCGCCTTTGCCAGATTTTATTTTGATATGGACTTTTGTTTGTAGCAATTTATTTTCACTATATTAGCGTGGCAACATATATGATGTATGACTTTCAGGGTTACCACCAAGAAGGGGAGGGTGGAGAGTGGATGCGTTGGTCCCGCTTGCAGATGGGCAAGCGGAGCCTGAAATACATGTCGAAGGCACGCGTGCAGAGGGGGGGGGTTGCCTGGCGCCATTACCAGGGGTGTGTGGAAAGAATCTGGTGGTAATGCAGCCACCCATATAGTTCCACCTGCAAGGCATGAGTCTGCTTGTTAGTTTTACAGATAATCTCTGTGGCTGCAGCCAGCGGATTGTGTGTGAAACCCACTGCTGTCAGGTCTGTATGACGTACGGACCTGGCAGCGAAAGGGTAATGCATTCTCTGCATTAAGGTAAAAACCTTCTCGGGTTAGGATCCTCCCCACCAGCCCTGCCTCATACTTATGTGAGCCCGATCCTAATCTAGCGATATGCCCAAAAACATCGTCTCTCTCCACTCTCGCCCCCTCTCACTGAACATGGAGGCAGCAGGGGGAGCCATTGGCTTCTTCTGCTGTCAGTCACAGCTTGTGAAGAGGGAACGGGAGTGGGGCCGAGCTGGGCTCTGTGTGTCAATGGACACACAAAGCCTGGCTCAGGATTGAACCTGCACGAGTGCCCCCACAGCAAGCTGCTTGCTATGGGGGCATTCATGAGGGGAGAGGAGCTAGGAACGCTAATGCGGGACCCCAGAAGAGGAGGATCAGGGTTGCTCTGTTCAAAGCCATTGTGCAGAGCAGGTAAGTATAACATGTTTGTACAGGGAAAAAAAAATATTTTTAAATTAACAAACGCTTTAATCCAGTTACCATTGTGTTGTTAATGTCCTGACACATTTTTCACACTAAGATGATTAGGCTAGGTTGACAGAGTTGTCTATGTGGGATATGATTAAATCCTGGGATATGATCCTAACACTAATGTGCACCGAATAAACCACTTGGATGAGTGGGGAAGCATTTTCAGCATAACAGAACAAGTTCAGTTGAATGTGACTAATTACATTTAGCTAGGAGGCTGAAATCTCCTGAACCTTCCAAGAGGTCCTTTGATGTGATGGGTAGCCTCACAGCTCAATAAAATGGTTTTTAAAGTAACAGTGGACAGGACTAGGGTTGACTTTTAATTGAAAAGTCGAGATTTGCATTTGCCTAAAAGTGTCACTAAACCCACATCATCAAAAGCTATCAATAAATGATGTATTACATGCTATTTATACTCACTCAGCCACTATGAGATTTGTTTTCTGTATTCTGCAAAAACCCTGGTTGATCCTGATATCCCCAGGGATCCCCTAGGGATCTTGCAGCTGTGGTGGAATCTCTGCACGTGCTCAGTTTTCAGTGAGTTTCTATGCTGAGCATTTTCTCCCTATTACATCTGAACAGCCCATGTGACTATAGAGTCACACATGTGGGTGTATGCACAGTGGTAAATGACAGCCCACTCTCTCCCTCCTCCTCCATGTCCACTAACAAGCTAAACATAATGGGGGCAGGATATTACATGTAGATTCATGGAGGCTTCATCTTACTCTTATTCTAAGACACAGGCTGGAGGGGCGTGACACAGCCTGTGACTGGCAGAAATCCACCAACACCATGTTATTTCTAAAAAATAATAAAGATTTGATTTAAAATATATATTTGTATGGCAATTTAAAACAGTTTATTGATAATAATTATTTATTTTTACTCTGTATTCCAAAGGCTGCTTTTTTTTTTATTTTGATTATGTGACTAGCAGCAGAGCACTAGAGGCTTCTTCTGCCACTGTTTCCCTACATAAAGACTAGGAAAGATCTGTGTCATGTGACCGCTGTATATTGATTAGGTAAAAGGTACTTAGATTTTTTATTTATTTTTTATAATTGCAGTGCCATCGTTCATATGCAGAAAGAGAAGGGACAATGTAAGTTAAATAGTGTGGGGTTTATTTACTAAAACTGAAGACATTCCATCCAGGCCCCTTGCCCCTCCATCTTGGAGCTGGGCAGAGTCCATGAGCAGATCCGTAAGTTATTGATTAAATTTGTGGCCCCCATTGCATAGCTGTGTCCCTTGGAGGACATTATATGTTAATAGACCTCTTTATCTATTGCATTTTAGTTCAACTTTTGCATCCCACTCCTGATGAGTAGCTACAGGCTACAAAACGCGTAAAGTCCACAACAAGGGTGCCAAGACAAGCCTGGCCTAATCATGGATTTTAATACCCTATTTTAATATTATACATTGAGATGTACATTGGATGTATAATGTTATTTTGGATTTGCTTTGTTGATCATGTTTATGTGATTACCCATGCTTCTTTTCGATCATTAACTATTTACTTCTGGCAAAATAAATTGGCTAGAATAAAATTAAATACACTTATGCGCCCGGTGTCACAAGGAGGGTTGGCCTTCCCAGATTTATATAGGTACTATCTAGCAGCACAGCTGGTAACAGTAGGAAGGTGGCTGAGCCCTGACGGACACGATCCTGCTACAGTAGTAGAGGCTGCGGTGGTACAGTCTTTGGAGACATTGCAGGCATTGCCATTTTGTGGGATAAAAAGTAGCGGAGATCTAACTCCATCTATGACAACAACAGTAAAAGCATGGAAGGCGGACATGATAAGGGAGAGTAATTCAAAAATAGATATATCTCCAAATACCCCATTGTGGAGAAATCCGCAGCTTAGGCACTTAGCTTCTATTCCAGATGCGGGAGTATGGACAAAATTTAAAATCAAGAAAATATCTTAGGTAATATATGAGGGGAAAATAAAAATAATTTCATTTGTAGATATGAGAAAAAACTGTAACATCCCTGAGAGCGATCTATTTAGATATATTCAGCTAACACATGCACTGTCAGCCCAGTTCTTACAGGGCATCCCTCAGCTAAAAGAGACAGGCCTAGAAAAGATGATGCGAAAAAAAAGAGAAAGGGGGATGATTTCAAAATTATATAACCATTTATTAAAGATAGAACAATCAGATATGAATAAATTAAATGAGTGCTGGTTAAGAGATATCCCAGGACTATCCGCAGAAAACTGGGAAAAGATATACAAATTTCCATTTCAAATTCTAATTTCACTTAGGGATAAACTAATTAAATTTAAAATAACACATAGAAGTTACTTTACACCATATAAATTATTTAAAATATCACCATCCAATTCTCAAAACTGCTGGAGATGTGCAGATATCCCTGGAAACTTTATGCATATCTTCTGAACTTGTCCAAAGATAGTGATATTTTGGAGAGAAATCCTGAGAATAATTGATGAAGTGACGTCAGTTAAACTGGACTTAGAGGCAGAAATCTGTCTACTCGGGCTAGTTGGGAAAAGCACGCTGTCTATAGAAAAAAGAACACAGATCGGCCTCCTTCTTTTTTATGCAATAAAGGTAATAGTATTGGATTGGAAGAAGGCCGAAGCTCCCCCATTGGCACAATGGAAAAACTTAATAAATAACAATCTAGCACTGTATAAAGAGACATATTATAATAGAGGAAAAGAAGAGAAATATGAGAAAATCTGGGCAAATTGGCTAGAAAACCCTACGACAGCTACAGGGGAGAGGGGGGCGGAATTGGGATGAATTACACCAAGGGATGAAAGGGTGAATTTGATTGATGGATTAAATTTCTCTTTTTTTTTTTTATAGTCTAAAATAATGTATGATGAAGGATAAATGATGTATAAATTAATTTAATTTAGGATGACAAGATGTATAATGTTTTGTATGGAACAATATGTGAAGGAAAAAAGTGAAAATTTAATAAAGAGATTTATAAAAAAAAAAACAAAAACGATTTACTTCTGTACCAACCATGTTTTTCATTTTTTATTATCTGACTGTAAATTGACGTGTTTATCATCATTGATTAAAGCATATCAATACTACGGTTAATGTTATTATTATTATTATTATTATTATTAACATTATCAGTGTTAGTGCTTTGCTGCTATCATTATCGTTATAATTCTTGACTACATTACTTTCAAATTACATTTATGTACTGATTAATTGTATGCAGTGGTTTTGTAATATTTTGCGAAATCACTGCAACACATTATATCTGCATCAATCTCTATTCAATTATACATACTATCTATTCTTAATAATCAAATGCACAGACATGCCTCATGTAAAGTCCCACCATTTCCTCTTTTTTCTACATACTGTATATACTCGAGTATAAGCCAAGTTTTTCATTACATTTTTTTGTGCTGAAAATGCCCTCCTTGGCTTATACTCGAGTCACCTTTTTGCGCCTGATCTCCCGGACTTTGGGGACCCAGTACCGACCCAAACTTGCCACACATGTAGCCCCATTTCTCCTCTATAAGTGTGCAAAGTTTTTTGTCTAGGGGACCTACGGCCGGGGAGCACCGATTTTTCAAAGCTGGGCACCCCTTCCATAGACTCCCATGTTAAACGTCAGTCTAGTCATGGACACAGTGAGGCATGGGCACAGTGAGGCATGAACATAGTGAGGCACAGTGAGGCATGCAGATGGACACCCTAGGCTTATACTCGAGTCAATACATTTTCCCAGTTTTTTGTGGTAAAATTAGGTGCCTCGGCTTATATTCAGGTCGGCTTATACTCAAGTATATACGGTATTCATATATTAGGGGTGGAGGCATGTAGGTGCTGGTTGTGGCAGGTCACATTTGTTCTGAGTCTACTAAAACTGAAGAGTGCAAAAATTGGTGCAGCTGTGCAAGGTATCCAATCAGCTTCTAACTTCAGCTTGTTCAATTAAGCTTTGACCAAAACAACGTGAAAGCTGATTGGTTTCTATGCAGAGCTTCACCAGATTTTTAATTTCCTAGTTTTAGTAAATCCATCCCTGTGTGTATAATATCACTTTAAGCTGGCATTTTGTCAGGATATACTGGTCAATGTATTTTGGTTCCCAAGGATAACCTCTGCTTATTTATCTTTCTCATGATATGTTCAGCATTAAATGCCCAGGTTTGTGAAAGAATAATATTAATAAATATTGTATATTGGCTAAATTAACAGATTTAAAAAGTGTTGCAGTGTTTTCTCCAGCAAAATATAGCCACTACAAATAACAGGAATAAAGACATGTGGGCAACCACAAGTCCCCTCTTATCCAATTGTGGTTAAGTGTCCGAAGGAAGAACATTCCTGAAGTGACACCTGTCATCTGCTGAGCTTACTTGTCATACATTTTAATGAATAATTAAGGGCAGAAGTGAAGCAAATGGTCCGAGGAATTAAGGAGCTGACAGGAACACTTTAAAGTGACCTAGCAATGGCCTTCGCTGTTTACAGCCTCTCAGTCTTCATCCTTTTTTTGTAATTGCCTGGCAATTTAATATGTTTTAGGTGAGCAAAACATCTTAATCTTTAATGATGTAAAGATTCTCTCTGCCTTGAGCTGCAAGAGTGGACTCCTGCCAAGTCCGACCATTTAATCATGTCACAAACAAATCGCCAGGAATTAAAAGACCGTTTTAGATGAGAAATTTAAATTAAAGTATCATAATAAGCCTAATTTACCCACCAAGTTGAAGCCATTTCTAGATGCAAAGACGGTTTCTAAAAACATCAAAGAAGATGTGTTGATTTATAGAAAGCATCTCATGTTGGAGTAGAATTTTATGTGGATTCAACATTTAACTCCTTCGTTATAAGTATAACAGGTTGGATTGCAGACGAGGATTGTTGCTATTTAAAAAATACAACTGTATCTAGAAATGTTTACATGACACAAAGACTGTCATACTGGCCAGTTGTCCCTGTTTAGGGGGTAGGCTTGTCTGTTGGAAATTGAAGCAGATATGGACTAGAAAAGGGAATTAGCAGTGCTGTTATACTATATTCTAAGTATGTGTGAATTTCGCAGCCAGCTTAGCCAAACCTACTCAAAATTTGGAAATTGAATCCGAACCCCATTGAAGTCTTAGGGTGGTGAATTTTATAATTCAATTAATTCTTTTTGTGGGGCTCATAAACAATCTATTGTCAGTGTGAGGAGGCATAATGCAGGATAGGTAAGAGACGCAACCCCTGCCTGATCAGATTGGCTTGTCTTCCGATGTGCCTCTTTCAATTTCTCCCCCTTCGGTATCTAGAGAGGGGCTTCTTTACTCTGTAATGTTTTCCCATTTTTCCTCTCTCTCCCCGTAAAAAAATACCTGGGTTTATTATTTTATAGCACCCTTGATACGGAACATCTTGCCAACTTAAGAAAGACCTGCTGACGAGAACCCACTTTTTGGGACTTTCTATCTACCCTAACAGTCACAATACATGCACATTGGTGAAAACTTAGGACCAAAGCATATTTTATTTATTTTTTACTACTTACTGCTACTTAAGGGGGATCTATGGAGATATAATACATATAAACAGACAGACTACATTATTTTACTTTGTAGGCTTTTGGAGGCTTTCGGGCCACTGCAGGGCCCATTACCCATTACCCTAAACAAGTGAATGTGATGAATTAAATTTTTATTTTTTGGTTTCACACAGCATGTTGGACTGGGAACCGTGGTCTGAGATAGGCATACAAAAGTGGTCTGATCATTCTCCCGTATAATTTGCGGTGAAGGTTCCAAACACTATAAAACCTAAATTTACTAGGAGATTAAATGAGAATTTGCTAAATGACACGCTGACAGTAGGGGCCATGGAGGAAACAATTTCAGCTTTTTTTAATGACCATAAAAATGATACAACAGCTTCCCCCATAAAATGGGAGGCTTTAAAATGTGTGCTGAGGGGAATACTAATATCACATGGCACAAGATTAAAGAAGGAAAGGGCTTCCACTATGGCCTCCCTGTTGAAAGAGATTCACGAATTAGAATTGGAACATAAACAACATTTAGGGGTTGCTATCTTTCAATCTCTCTTCAACAAAAAAGATAAAAATTGTATTCATTACTTGATCAGGCCTTTGTGAAACATAAGGAATGTATGCAACACATGATGTACGAACATGGAAATAAGTGTAGTAAAGCACTCGCCCGATCTATTTCTAAGAAACAATCTAGAACTTATATCCCAAACGTGCAGTGCCCTCAGCGCGGCCTTGTATGTGCCACAGAACAAATCACCTTTCATGAGTATTATTCCTCATTATATAACTTAAAGGATACAAATTCAGTAACATCAGACAGAATTTTTAGTTATGCACAATTCTGTGACTACATACAGAGCACTGGCCTGCCAAATGTGCCTAAGGAGAGGGCAGAGTGCCTATCGACTACATTTACACTGGCAGAAGTCACCCAGGTTAGCAAATCATTGAAGCCAGGTAAGAGTCCGGGGCCCGATGGATTTTCAGGAACATTTTATAAACAATTTGGAGAACTTCTTAACCCTGTTCTGTGTAATTTGTTTAATGACATAACAGCAGATTGCCCATTCACTAAACAGACCCAGGAGGCACATATTACCCTTATAGCTAAACCTGAAAAAGATCCGACTCAGTGTTCCAGCTACAGGCCCATCTGTTTGATTAATGTAGACCTAAAAATATATGCCAAAGTGTTGGCTGCACATTTACAAACAGTGATACCAGGCTTAATAGGGTTAGATCAGGTGGGATTTGTACCGAAGAGGGAAGCGCGGGATAACATCTTGAAGACCAGTCTTTTGATACATTATGCCCGGAGATCCAAGAGTCCGCTCTGTTTGTTAGCCTTAGACGCTGAGAAGGCTTTCGATCGTCTAGATTGGAAGTTTATGGCAGCGTCATTGGAACAAATAGGACTCCCATGAGAATTTATACAGAAAATAATGTTCCTTTATACAGCTCCGTCAGCAAGAATAAAGGTTAACGGGACATTATCCCAACCGGTTGAAATTTCTAATGGGACACGCCAGGGCTGCCCGCTGTCACTATATTTGTATATTTGTATATCCTGGCCATGGAACACCTGGCGGTTGCTATTCGGTCAAATTGTTCAATTCAGGGTGTTCAGGTGGGCAACAACTCATATAAACTGAGTATCTTCGCAGATGATTTACTTTTATATGTATCTAATCCAAAAATAGCTTTTCTGAATATTCTCTATGAATTGGAACAATTTGGCCTTTATATCAACTTTAAAGTAAACATCGCAAAATCTCGATGTCTCAATATTACGTTATCAGTAATAGATAAAGAAACGCTAGAAAATAACTTTCCCTTTCAGTGGGAATCACAAGCTCTTAAACATTTAGGAGTGGACATTACCTCGGTAGAAGAAAAAATGTATTAGTTTAATTATCCCCCTCTACTTAATTCTACAATTAATAGATTGCAGTTTTTGGCTAAAAGGAAACACTCATGGCTAGGGAGAATGGCAATATACAAGATGGATAGTTTGCCATGTTTTATATATTTATACCAAACACTGCCTATAGCTCTACCACAGTCTTTTTTTCAATCTTTAAGATCGAGTTTACTTCGCTATCTTTGGCGGAATTCATCGGCAAGATTGCAATATGATATTCTGGTAAAGCGGAAGACAGAGGGGGGAGCAGGATTACCGCTGATGGAACTATATTATATAGCCACAGTGCTGGCTAGAATACTGGATTGGTTCCACTGTGGGAGTATAAAACTATGGGTAGCCATAGAACAGCAAATAATAGAACTCCCGCTGGTCTCTCTTCCGTGGACTTTACCGAAATTGCGTTTTTTGGAACAAACACCTCCACCTTTGACCCAGTCCCTATTGAAAGTCTGGGATAGGACGGTCAATACCAGGTCCATTAACCTCAATAATGGGTAACCCAGATTTTCCACCTGCTTTGTTACCAGATAGGTTTTTAAAATGGATAAGACAGACTCCCTCTCCGATTATACAAGCTTTGTCATCAAAAGGACTCCAGCCACTTAACATGATAATGAACAATAAATGCAGACATGCTGGGCAGTGGTTTCATTATCTGCAGCTTCAACATTATTACAGTCATCTATCTAAAATCACTCTATTACACAGGATCTTAACACCATTTGAGTCCCTGTGTAATGGGACGACAGGTTGTTCTAACACCATCTCCACGATATATGATATACTGCTGTCATACGCTACCCCAACTAGCCCCTACTACATTAGAGATTGGGAGAGAAAATTGGGCCATTCGATTCCTGTAGAAGACTGGAAGAAAGCTTTTGTGTTAACTTTTAAATCTAGCTCCATGACTTTTATACAAGAAAATAATTACAAAATATTAACTAGATGGTATAGATGTCCGGCAAGGTTACATAGAATTTCCCAGATTTATCCTGAGGAATGCTGGCGATGTGGAGGAGATGTGGGTACAATGATCCATATCTGGTGGACATGTCCCCAGATTAAAGAATTTTGGGATTTTGTATTCCAGATCTGCTCCTGTGTCACCGGGGTATCTTTTCATAAATCTCCAGAAATAGCCTTACTATCTATATATCCAGGGGCTTTGAGAAAGGTTACAAAGGGATTGTTTCCTAATCTAATATCTGCCACGCAAATAATCATACCCAGATACTGGAATACAAGAGTTGTTCACACTATCCAAGAGTGGGTAGCCAAAATTAACCAAATAAAAAGAATGGAGGAAATAACAGCAAGTAATCAGGGACATTATCATAAGTATATGGAAATTTGGTCACCCTGGATCGAATTCTTAAGCTCGGAGACTCTGAGACTCTACCTGTGAAAATGAGTATGATGTGGATTTGACTGGGCTAGGTAGGCGAGGCATGGTGTGGTAGGGAGTCGGGAGGGGCCCCCCCAGAGGAATGTGTAGGTATGTCTAGGTCTGTATCTGTTTGTAGTTTTTTCTTTTTCTTTGTGTTTTTGGTTTTGTGTGTTTGGGCTGATACGATTCAGAACCACATGAGAGCACTAAGAAATTACTATGAAGGAATGGATAAAAATGTTTTCAATTATCTAGGATCTCTCTGTTTTGTATTTTTGTTTTCCATTCTGATAGTAGTTATGCAATAGAGAGTAAAACTCTGGGTGAAGTTTTGGGAATAATCCAATCTTAAAACAGGTATATACACACATGATTATGTTTTCTATGTGCTATGAGTGGAATCTGTATGTAAATTTTAAAAACTTGTAATAAAATATGATTAAACAAAAAAGAATGTGATGAATTTCTTAATCTGAATATGTAAGTATCATATACAACACTATACGCTTCATTGCATGTTAATGAAAGTATTTAATATATGCCGCCCTTGCAATCCTCCTAGCATATCTATATGCCCCCACATCTGACAATCGAGCCATATTGCCTGGGTCCCGTACCTGGCATTGGGGGTGAGTGCTCTGATCCCTGCATTTCATTGCAAGTGAGTTCTTGATGAAATAAACGGTGTATGTATGAGATTACCTGTTTGTAACAATGCATTCTAACATGTATATGTTTTTATATAAAGATTGATTAAAAGCTCCTGAAGAAGCGACAAGGTCGCGAAACATGTAGAGTGGAACTGTAAGAGGTTCACTGAGGACAAGTGAAAAAACAGTACCTGGAGGATATGCGAATACTCTGGTGTATACCATTTCATGCACATGGTTCTCATATATGTAGTACTGTTCTCAAGTTTTGTATTTAATTGTTATATTGTATACAATTTTTTTTTAATGCAGATCAATAAAATTTGTTGTTTTTTATTTATGTGCCTTTAAAGTCCATGATTTTTCTAGTTTCCCTTACAATTGTCAGAAAATAGACATATGAAGAGTCATATGAAGCACTTTCTGTAGGGACATGTACCAATGGCATAATAAAAACATTAAAAATACAGCAGGGAGATGGCCTTTTCATGTGGTTTCAATGTAAATTGCAGATACATACTGTAAAACCTTTAAAATACTATTTTTGGGGATGCACTAAAGCTGTACATTATATTACGGAACAGCACAATGATGATGGACAGCGCAACAGTATACTCTGGCAGTGCTTTCCTCTTCTCCCCTCCATGGAACCCAAGACTACTTCACCTTGAGCTCCAGCTGCTGTATATTTTCCGCTGCTGCTCCTTGCCTGCTGTCCCCTGCCTCCAGAGGGACTGAGCCACCCTCTTCCTCTATTGCTATTCCACTATCTTCCTCTATGTCAAAAGAGATTATGACTCGTAGCTCCGCTGGAAGTTTCTGTAAAATATTATTTTCTACTATTATCCATGAGCTTTCCTCCTGCTAGTTTGAGATCATTACTCCTCTCTTAATCTTCAAATTGAAAATACTACTCTACTGAACCTCATTCACAGCTGTAATCTATTTAAAGGTTTTAATCATGTCAACCTATTTCCCTAGATTTTTCTAGGCTGTACATATAAAATTCAGCTAGTCTCTCCTAATATGTTTTACCCTCAGACCTTAAACTGTATAGTAGCCCTTGCACCATTCAGTAATCTTCAGAGATAATGCACTGCTACAGTATAACATAACAGATTTACACTGGTACCAAGGTATGTAACAAAGAAAAGAAATAAAGCACAGGTAATGAGAAACGGAAAGAGACAAGAGAAGCAGATACCTTACATTATAGAGAATGACATGTTTTCTATAGTCTGATATAGGCTAGTTAGGAGCCAGAGTCACGCATTTTAGTACATGATTCATATAAAAACGATGTATGCAGTCTATAATCCTTGTTGATAGGCTTGTGCAATTCGTTTCGTAACGAATCGAAATTCGTCCGAATTTAGCAACTTTCGGACATTCGGAAGCATTCGAATTTCCGAACAGAGCAATTACGAATAAAACCGAATCCGAAATAAATTATACCGCAAAATAGCGAATGCCCGAAGGTCTTCGGCATAATTCGTTATGAAAAAAGTTACGAATGTACGAATCCATTCGAAGCACAATAACACTCACTCTGCTCTCTGCTTCTCCCTCACCATGCTGAACTCCCTCTCAAAATGGTGTACAGGGGACGGAGGCTATAGCCGCATGAAAAAACAAAAGTAAAATACGAGATTTCGAATCCATTCGAAGCACAATAACACTCACTCTGCTCTGCTCTCTGCTTCTCCCTCACCGTGCTGAACCCTCTCAAAATGGTGTACAGGGGCAGAGCCTATAGCCGCATGTAAAAAACGAAAGTAAAATACGAGATTTCGAATCGTTACAAATAACCGCTATGTATTTAGAAAAGTACAAATCCATTCGAAGCACATTAGGCATAATAGGCAGCGTCGTTGTGAGAGAGACACGGAAAATTACGAATCAACGAACCCAAAAAAAGTTACGAAACTAGGAGTTGTGTCCAGAATCAACGAAAAACAACGTACTCTACCGAAAGTACGAATTATAAAGCAACAAAAAATTCAACGAAAAATGTCGCTTGCAAAAATACGAATGAGTCCGAACACGAAAAATCCCGTCTAGCAAAATTACGAATGATTACGAATCAACAGGACCGGAAAGAAACGAACCGAAACGGAACGAATTTTTCCATTGTGCACAAGTCTACTTGTTGACTTGATTTTTAATTTCACACTCCCTCTCATTAATACACATTAAGGACTAACTCCAGATAATTTTTTGATTACTTTCTGAGTGAGGAAGAGTTAAGATGGCCATACAATGTTATTTTTTTATTTTTGTCCCCCCCCCACATCCTCACCCCGGGACATTGTATTCTGATAGCTACACCCATGGCTGTCAAAATACACTCAAGATCAAGAAAGTTTTCCAACATGCCCCTTTGACAGACATCGATCAAACAATCAACTTGGGGGAATGCCACACACTTATCAAAATTTTGCCAGTCCCTGCTGAACCAGCCAAAGTTTAATCAATTTATGGCCAGCTTTAAGGTTTCTGGCAGTTTTTAGGAGATTTTCTCACTTACATTTCCTTTGATTTCGTTTCATTTCCATACAGGAATGGGGTGCATTTACACAGAAAAGCACAGACAACAATGAAACATTTAAAAAAGTGTACATTTATCTAGACTATTGAAACCCAAATATTCTCAAATATTCTAGGAGGGGACAAATGTGTTCATACAATTACACAACAAGAAAGCTATAGTAAAAGGCTTTTATAGTCAACCACCCAAAGGTTAAAAATATTTAGAGATATACTGTATGTATTGGAACCATATGGTATATTTACCATTGAAAACTATGGAAGGAAGGTACAAAAACTTACTCCTCTGGATCTATAGGGGCATCTTTTGTAGCCACCTTACATTGTTTTTAAATACAGATTAAAATAAAGTATTTTGTTTTATATTTCAGCTGTGTTGGTCAACTTGATAACATGGAGGAGCACATCATTCCAATGACCAAGGACTAAATCATTATCCTATGAGAGCGTTTGGAGGGTGAGCTGGTGTGGACATTTATCTGAGTGTGTAGGATAACTGGTGCCCCGCTGAGGGCTGTACTACCTTCTGCCAGCCCCAGTGTCACAGATGTGTCTTGCAGCAGTATAGGGGTTGGTGGAAAGTAACACAGTGGGGGCCAAATATTCAACACACCCAGATGTGTTGAGTGCAGAAGATTCTTAAAGTAGTGGTAACTCTGCAACATAGTAAAGATAAGGAGCATAGGCAGGGGACATATTTTACAGGCTCTGCATTATTTTGGTTTTGGAGAGACAATAAAGAGTTAAACTACCAGTGGGTGTCTTTTATCTCTCAGTGGAGAGATCTCTAGACTTAAATTCCCAAATCTTTTCACCTGCACGAACCAAAACAAAGTATTCACATTCTGTCTAGATTTCCTATTTATTTTCTACAAAGGAGAATGCAGCAAGAGGATTGTGAACCCTCAAAGGATTTGTGTACACAGGAATCAGTTTCAGAAGCAAGTCATGCTTTCAAAGTCTTGCATTTGAGATGTGTTTGAGATATTTTTTTAATTTTTTTGAGTAGCTTTTGACGTGTTTGTGTTTACATTCACAATTTGTATAGGATGAGAGGATAGGATCAGTTCAGACACACCAGAGTAGGGCATGCTGCATTTACCAAGATGTGAAGCTAAACAAAGCAAATCAATGTAGCAAGAAATGCAAGCTAAGAAAATCAGAATTCAAATATCGCATTCCACTTTCCAAAAAAAGGACAAAAAACAACTGCACTTGTCAAGCACTTCTTAATAATGGAAACAGACAAGGCTCCGCGACAAGGAGATTTTATTATAGGAAATCATGATAGTTAAGCCAATTGGTGACTCCCCACCAGGTTCCACCTATAGCGGTTGGGTGGATTGACCCATTAAGTAAAAATAAAAAAAATACACAAGTATCCAACCAAGAAGCAGTTTTCATTATTCTAATAAAACCTGCAATATGATAGGTCATTAAGGGTTGTTATACCTTAAGGGAAACCAGTCAACTATATTATTATTATTTTTTCTATTTTATAAACTATATATAATATATATTTTTAGTTATATGTATAATATGAATAGAATATTTATTTAACAAATTACCCTTGATAGCAAGTCAACCTTGCAGTACCAATTATATGTTAACATCGTCTCTCAGTTCAGATAATGCAATAAACCCCAGGTTCATATGCAATATGAGCATAAAGTTGTTAGAACAACCATTTCTACAGCGTTTATAAAATAAATAATGCATCCAGCTAAAGCCAAGTATATTATGCATTAAAATGTTAAAGCCAGACTGTCAAAACTATACCATACAAGTGACCTGCTGGACGTACGGAAAAGTCACAACTGTTTTGGGTTGCTTCGCACCTCACTTGTATACAGCAGGAAAAGTGACTAGGGATGAGATTCAAGTTCGCTGGTACCATGAATTTGAGGAAAAACCTGTGGATTTATGATTTTTGGTCCCAGTGAATTTGTGTGAAAATTCATCAGGGTTTTTTTTTTTTATCTATATTGAACTTCATTGCCTTCAGAATATGGCAGAGGCTTATAAGGGCCCATAAGGGTCAGTGTATTGGAAGTTGTTGTAAGGAAAGGACAGGGAAAGATAGCAAATTGCATAAAGAGAGATTAAGGTCAGTTGGGAACAGTTTTGCATTATTGAGAACAGGAACAGTATCGGCAAACTGCTGACCAATTTCAAACTGGGCCTGTTACACTAGAATGAAAAAAGTGCCACTTGCCACACGAATAGACCCTCTCCCTTCTGTAGATTCATATTATAATAATAATAATATATTTATTTTTCTTTTGCAATGGGACATGTCCACAATGGCAATGCCCAGCTTCCAATACTTTTTTTTACTATAGTTTGCCTGTTAGCCGTGAAAGAGGCCTAATGCACCCATAGACTTCAGCGTGATGCACCATTAGGTTTGTGTTTGATAAATTTTAAATCAGAGCTCGCCAAACTCTTGGCGAATTGAACCTGGGTAGTTTCGTTCATCCTTAATTGTGATATAGGCATATGTGCTTCACCTTGATGCATTTAAACTTTGGGTATTAGAATACAGTAGCTAGATATAGTCAGTGTTATTTATAAACACTGCTACTTAAAGATTAAGGATTGTATCCCAACAACCCTTCCACACCTCCTGCAGAAGGGTACAATAAGCCGCTGCTCAAAGGTAGCTTGACTTGGCTATCCTCCACACCTCTCCCAAGCTCAGGTGTTAGCCCAGATCATTGGGCTGTGCATGTAAAGAAATACAAAGCTGGAATGACTGTACCATCCACTTTATCAATGCAGTGATATCCTAAACACAACACCAAAACACTATGTTGGCCAAAGGAGAAAGGTCAACGCGTTTTACGCCATCGTAGAGATTACTCATGGCTAAGTCTTCCTGCAGAAGGCCGTGAAAGTGTAAAACAGGCAGCATAATGGGACTATATTACATCAAAAGTAGTTCTATATTGCATGCATGCTGAGTTCATATACAGGTGAGCATGTTTTGGTAAATACAGGTAAGATACTGTCAGGGAGGTGCTGGCCATGGCACAACGGCTGCCTAAAGGCAGGATTCCACATTTGCCCATCCTGCCAGGCACACAAATGTGTGACTGCGCACGTGTGCCAATAAGGTTGGCACCAAATACTATATATGAGTGCAGCAGATGCACTGGTACTTTGCTGTCTGATCTGCAGCTGTACCTGTGAACCTGAAACCTGATCCTATGGATTCCTGTGTTTGACCCGGCTTGCCTTGACTCCGTTGTACCTCTCATATCCTGACCTTGTCCTGTATTTGGACTTTTGCCTTGCTTCTTGCATTAACTGCCTGAACTTATGTTGTTGATCTCTGCTTGCTTCCCGTCTATGCCTGCTTCTGACCATCTGTTGCCAACCCGGCTTGTCTGACCTTGCATCTGGTACCTCCTACTACCTGCCACCTTCAGCCCAGGATCTGCTGACCTAGCTATGTCTGCTGTCTGGCTTCCTGGTCAGCCCTGGTACCATACCCTACACAAGGATGAAGGTTCAGGCACCCTTACAACACCACACTCTCAAGGCCCCTGTTGTAACATTGGTTGTTCCTGAGCCAGGGTTGTACGAGAGGCCTCCCTCTGCTCCTCAGGCTCAACCACCAAATATGTGACAGATACTATAAAATTTACTGTGGACTTTGAGAATACTAGTGTTGCCCTTGAAGTGGCATAATAAGTGGCATTTGAGAATGATAGTATTGATTTGAAGGAGAAAATAACCATGCAGCATGTAGGGGTGCTGGAAGTCATCATGGGTAAGGGAAAATACACATTTCTTGGCCCTGTCTCTCTCAGAGCAATCTACTGCACATAATATGGAGTCAGTTATTGGCCAGAATCTGGCCAAGCAACTTTCAGGAAGAATGTGCAAGCCTGCATGCAAGTGGGTCGGGAAGGGCATGTGCGAGTTTTTGGATGCATAGCTTGGCAGATAGGGTCAATGCTGGGCATGTGTCTTCAGAAATAATGGTGTGGTGTGTATGGATGCACATACCTGATCCTAGTGATGGCATCAAACAAACTATTTAACCTCAATCATATCTTCAGCAGCAATCTGCAACATTGTTCTCGATCTCTTGTTGTCTTACATTGCTAACGCTTTTTCATCAGTAACCGGCTCCTCAATTCTGTCTAGATCTCTGTCTTATTGATGATGACCTCACCTCTTCTTCCGAAGACCATGATCCCGTCTACAGTTCCTGTACCTTACTGCCTCAATGTTGCATTTTCTGTACCAGTGCTCTCAAATTGCTTCATAAGAATAGTATTGTGACCATTGAGCATGCAAAATAATACATAAAATTGATCTGCACCAGTGTTTTTTTTATCAAAACTAGAGTGAGCAATTAGGAAAAAAATATATTAATGAATAAAAAGAAAAGGGGTGACTCAAAATACAACTCTCAATGACAAACAACCAAATCATCCAATATATACACAAGACAAATGAAACATACTTTAAAGCTTATATTTTGCTTTCCCTGGTTTTTCCTTTGCCCTACTCATGAGCATGTTAATTACATATTTAAATACATATTTCCATTTCCATTACAAACCTTACTTTAGATTCAGTGACATCATCATTGGGTCTCCATGCTTCTCTATGCAATGCAGATAAATCATGGCAGGTGAGAGGGGCTGGCAGGGTGCTGTACATAGCTCCCTGAGCACTCTAGGGTTGATTTACTAAAATCAAATACACTGTGCACTTTGCAAAGTGCACTGACACTCTACAAGTGCAGTTGCTCCAAAGCTTATGAAATTAGGTAAATCTTACGTTTAACCTCCCTGGCGGTATGATTCTGTCTGGAATTATGTACCAAAAGCGGTACAATTATTTTGCATGGAAATTTGGTGTTATGTATTGTAGGCCTGCAATTCTTAGTAATTACTTACTTAAACCTGACCAAACAAGAGTCTAGTAGACATCCCGGGTATGATAAAGTTTGAAACACAAAATCATATATTATAATATAATAAATAACTATAAATAATTATAACAAATAGTAATGTACCGTATTTATCGGCATATAACACGCACAGGCGTATAACACGCACCCTAACTTTAAGAGGGAAGTTTCAGGAAAAAAACTTTCCACAGCCCCCTGCGTATAACACGCAGGTGCAGTTTACCCTCTGTTTTCAGGGTAAAAAAGTGAGTGTTATACGCCAATAAATACAGTAATTATAATAAAAATTATTCAATAATGTAATCAAATCAAAAACACAGAAATTTGCTCAGTTGCAGAATTGTCATAAGATTTAGTGTTTGATGACAAATTTCCCCACAAATCGCTATCGCTCAATTCTGCGAGTGATTCTAATTTATTATCGCTGTTTTCTAGCCGTCTACAATCACTTTTGACATAAAGGGACACTTTTTGGTTGCTATGGACAATCTCCAGTTTCCAGGCAGAAAGAACAGTTTTTATAATATAAAACTGCATGCAGGACACTAGACAGACCACGAGGGACAAAGGGGGTGTGTAATTATTTGATACAGTACTGTAATCTGTAAGATTACAGTATACTGTATCTATACTGCGTGTTAGACTTTTTGAATTTGGCGTCGAACTCCATACCCGTGCGCCGCAACGTCGCAGGGAACGAAGCTCGGCACTCGGCAGTGTGGATCGAGCGAGGAGACAGCTCGCACACACTGCGGGAAGACATTGCAGGATCCAGGGAACAAGGTAAGTAACTTCCCTGTATCCTGCAATGCAATCCCGAGTCTGGCTCGGGGTTACCGCTCTTAGCATGAAAAACTCACCCGAGCCCGACTCGGGATTACCGCCAGGGAGAATAAAAAGAATACCCAATCAAGGAAAAAAAATAAAACATTTTTTGCTGGCCCATGATTGGATGATGGAAGTCAGCAGAGTTTCTGTTCATTTACTAAGCTCTGGAGCAACTGCACTTGCAGAGTGCATAGTGTATTTGCCTTTAGAAAATCAAACCCTCTGTCTTAGTACTCTGCTCAAAACCCTCAGCCCTGATGCCCCCTAGGGGCAGGTGCTGTACCTGCAAGTCATTCTTTATTTAAAGTAGAACGCCACGTTGACACTTTTTGAATAGCAACCTCCTCATGCAGAAAGTCCAGAGACACAGTAATATTATACAGCATTTACAAGGGTGTGCGCTCAGCATATCCCAATCTCCACCAGCACACTGCATCTCCCCATGACCCCACCTGTCGTGCACATTAAGCAGGAATTCCATTTAAAACTCCAAGGCCAGGCTCAAATCAGTCCTGTGCCACAGCATGGAGACCAAGCTGCGAAGTAAGGACACACCACATCAGGGATGCCGATACCAGCCACAGTCACTCACCTCTCATGCTGGCTGCTAACTCCTGTATTAGACATCCCAACCCTGAAGGTTATGTGTGTAGTCCACCTCGTTATACTTAACCACAAGGGTTAACCTGTTACACCGATTCTGCACAAGCTAAAAGCTCGCCTTCCAGAGGCTTCCATGGATTGCACTGCCTGGATTCAGGTTCTTAGGATACACCAAGATTATGCTTGTTTGAATTATAGACACTTCATCTCACTATAGGACACAGAAACCTTCTTCGCCTAAGGAAAGTCCTTTTTACTGGCAAACTTGAAATTAGCTGTACATTATACATTATTCTTCATATACATGTAGCAAGGTGTTACTTTGGCATGTAGCTCATGGACTACAGTTTGTGCCTATAAGAACTTAGCTATTTCCATTATCCCTTTTCCCCTATATTGCTTCAAGTTGTTGGGTTCAACTATGGTAGGACAATGCATGATGGATCTTGTGGTGCGGAGAGACACCGACTCTATTGTTACGGGTCAGGAATGGACTACAAGGCCCACAATGCCACTTGCTGGGAAGGAGCGTAGCGCCACGCACTGCCTGCTGGGAGAAACGTTTAAAATGGGAGGCGGGGCTTGTGATCCGTCTCTTGGGACGCCATCTTGCAACCTGCAAGAGGCCTGCAGCGAGGGTGCTAGGCCAGAAAAGCCTGGGCCTAGAGTGACGGAGATCGGACCGCCTGCCGGAGGGATCTCATCTACATCCCTGCTGGTTGGACACCTATCCATCCACACCTTGCGACTGGCTAAGAGGAGGACCGGGGACAACAACTCGTCCGGGAGGCCGTGAACCAAGAGGACCCTGTCAGAAGATCCTAGCGAGACAAGGCCTCATGTGGTGAGAGGGCACCCGCCCACATATACAACTAACTGTGTTACAGGAAGGTGACTTCCACAACTTTACTCATTTGTTTAAGTTTGCTGGTAACTGCAGTACCGCGAGCCAAAGCGCTTTGCATCCAGGATTGAGTTAGAACGTTGATAAGGACCAGCATTAATCTGTTCCTTCTCATTATACATTTTAACTGTTAATTTCATCCTATTTCCCTCTGGATTACAAATTACTAACATGCACCAACCAAGGCTAGCGAAGATCACTGTTAATCACAAGGAACTATTACAGGATTCGCTATCTCTCGCAGTAATGCTAAATCTTCGGTCCGTAGAGATTAATATAGGCTTCTCATGACGTCACAGTCACATGTTCCCATGACGTCACAGTCACATGCTCCGGGGCCACCCGGAGCATGTGACTGTGACGTCATGAGAAGCCTATATTAATCTCTGCGGACCGAAGATTTAGCATTACTGCGAGAGGAAGCGACGAGTCAACATCGAGGAGGAGAAGAGGGAAGAAGACGCCGCCGGCGACGACGGGAAGACCGGCCCCTCCACTAGCAAAAGAGCTACAAGAAGTTAGTGGAGGGGCCGGCAGAAGGACAACGGACAGCCGGACGAGACGACGGAGAAGACCGGGCCTCCGCTAGCAAAAGAGCTAAAAGAGGTTAGCGGAGGCCCAGCGGAAGAAAGAACCGGAGAGCGGGAGAAGAACCGGAGAGCGGGAGAAGAAGAAGGCGACGGAGAAGACCGGGCCTCCGCTAGCAAAAGAGCTAAAAGAAGTTAGCGGAGGCCCAGCGGAAGAAAGAAAGAACCGGAGAGAAGAAGAGGGGAGAAGGCGACGGAGAAGACCGGGCCCCGCTAGCAAAAGAGTTGGAAGAAGATAGCGGTGGCCCGGCAGAAGAAAGAACCGGAGAGCGCGGCGACGACACCGGAGACCCCCGAAGTCGGAAGAAGACCCCCGGAGCTGTGCAATAAAATACTTTTAAAAACTGTTTTGTGTTTTTATTGCCATTTTTTTCCACCAGGTGAATGGGTAGGGGTACGATGTACCCCATACTCATTCACATAGGGTGGGGGGCCTGGGATCTGGGGGCCCCCTTATTAAAGGGGGCTCCCGGATTCCGATAAGCCCCCCGCCCGCAGACCCCGACAACCAACGGCCAGGGTTGTTGGGAAGAGGCCCTGTCCTCATCAACATGGGGGCAGGGTGCTCTGGGGTGGGGGGGCTGCAGGTCGCCCCCCTGCCCCAGAGCACCAAACCCCCCATGTTGAGGGCATGCGGCCTGGTATGGTTCAGGAGGGAGGGGGGGCCGCTCTCTCGTCCCCCCCTCTTCCCCTGCGGCCTGCCAGGTTGCGTGCTTGGATAAGGGTCTGGTTTGGATCTTGAGGGGGACCCCCACGCCGTTTTTTCGGCGTAGGGGTTCCCCTTCAAATCCAGACCAGACCCAAGGGCCTGGTATGCTCCAGGAGGGAATCCCACGCCGTTTTTTTCTTTAAAAATTGGCGTGGAGTTCCCGCTCAGGATTAATACCAAACGCAGTGCCTGGTATTGGCGGGAATCCACGTCGGATCCCGTTCAATACAGTGTCGCGTCTCCCTCTCGCTATTGCAGCGAGCGCGACACGTGTCGCCACCCTGTTGCCGAGATCTCGGCACTCCTGTCGCCGAGAATCTCGGCGATGGGAGCGCAATAGATATACAATATCGGCGGCACCTACTGTATATGACAGCACAAGTCCTTGCAGGACTACTTCCCATACCAGACTCAACCACAAGGCCATTTCTGACCCGACTCCTGCAGCGATCAGCCAAAACATTTAAAGTAAGACTACACCTATTATAATTAACACAGGGAAAACACAATAGAATAGTTTCATACAGTAGGCACTACTGCCTACACAGTGGTCTGGTAGAAGTTATGCAATTACTACTTTCGGTACATAGAAGAGGATTCTGTACAACTGTGCAAGACCAAAGGTAAGGTTGGAGCTCAGCTTTAATTACACACAAGGATTCTGGGACAACCTCAGAGGCTGAGTCCTGGGGAACTTCCTCCCCGTGCCCCCTTTTCTCCCCAGGCCCGATAACGGCAGAACTCAATGATGGCTGCATAGAAAAAGATATGATAATAACTATTTGAATGTAGTGTTTTTCTTTGTGACTGATGTGACTGTATAAGTGTGTTGATTAAGTTTATTTGTTCTATGACACATACTTGTCATTGAGTAGACCTCAAAAGATGATCATTTGATCATTGCAGCTGCCTGCGCCTGTACTTCTCTTCTGTCCTGTAGGAAAAGGGTTCTATAATTAACATTGTCCGTTCAAGTTTTTAACTGGGTCTACAACCTCCCTGTGGATTCTGCTGAATAGACACCTACTGTCCTATCTGCCTGTAACTGGTTAAAGCAAAAGAAATACAGTTAATTAAACTGACTCTGTGAGACAGAGATAATGATACATGGCTATGCGAAATATCTGTTAAGACTGCCAAAATGTACTGTGGCATAATGATCACTTTAATTGAAGGCAGCAAATACTTCCAATCCATTTGTCTTTTCTTCATGAACACACATTTAAAACTATGTTGATACAAGTAAGTAAATACACTGCACCAATAAAAGTAAATGCTCAATATAAGTAAATTTGTATCAAGGTTAATTAAAAGGAAGTGATAGAAGAGTTTACAATGTTTTCCCCATACATAATAAGATGATTTGATATTAACATAAAGGGCAATCATTGCATCCTTCCCAGTATTCCATATTTTGGGGTTTATTTGGGAAATAAAATGTCCAAACTGGTGTGTGGGATAGAGCTAATAACTAAATTTTAGAAGCACTGTACTTATGTTTATTTAGAAAAAGAGAACTTGTGCAACACCAATCAAATTCAAGCTTTGACTTGATTGAGTAATTGATTGGTTGATTAAATTATTGATTAAAAAATCAAGTTGTAAAATCTTAGTGGCAGGTATAGGTAGTCCATATACATAAGCACAATATGCACTATTCATATAAATCTGTGCAGTATCCCATAAAATCTGGACACTTCTAAAACTTTACTGTTGTTGCTAAGCAACAATTTCCTAATTATTGCCACAATCAGACCCTGGAAGTGGGGCAGTTATAAAGACAATAATTACTAATAGCATCACTGTTATTCATGCCGATTACAAGAACAGCAGAGATTATTATATTTAAAGTGTGGATTTTAGAAAAATATTTACAAATCATTTGATTCTTTTACTATGTTAGGCAGAAACTTTGCTTATCTTTTAAGCTTCTATTCCCTGATCTAACTTCGTACACCCTCCCTCTGTCTCCCTGGCCCTGATGTATACTTCCCTCGATTAGACAGCTATGGCCTCTACTATTCTTTTACATTTAATGCCACAAATATTTAGTGTCCCTGCCAAGCCTGACAATTACAGCCTCAAAGATTTCTATAGGGCCATCTTCAAAGGTTAGAGACTCTTGGGACATAGCCCCAAAAAGGTTGCCAGGGCCACCTGATTCAAGTAAGTGCACTTTGTTTTAAAGTGTACTCATCCTTTAAAGGAAATATTTTTTTTTCTGTACATATTTCTTCCAAATTATAATCAGGAATAAAATTATATATATATATATATATATATATATATATATATACAGTCAGGTCCATCAACACAATTCTAATCTTTTTGGCTCTATACACCACTACGATGGATTTGAAATGAAACAAACATGATGTGCTTTAACTGCAGACTTTCAGCTTTAATTTGAGGGTATTTACATCCAAATCAGGTGAACGGTGTAGGAATTACAACAGTTTGTATTTGTGCCTCCCACTTTTTAAGGGACCAAAAGTAATGGGACAGATTAACAATCCTAAATCAAACTTTCAATTTTTAATACTTGGTTGTAAATCCTTTGCAGTCAATTACAGCCTGAAGTCTGGAACGCATAGACATCACCAGACGCTGGGTTTCATCCCTGGTGATGCTCTGCCAGGCCTCTACTGCAACTGTCTTCAGTTCCTACTTGTTCTTGGGGCATTTTCCCTTCAGTTTTGTCTTCAGCAAGTGAAATGCATGCTTAATCGGATTCAGGTCAGGTGATTGACTTGGCTATTGCATAACATTCCACTTCTTTCCCTTAAACTCTTTGGTTGCTTTCGCAGTATGCTTTGGGTCATTGTCCATCTGCACTGTGAAGCGCCGTCCAATGAGTTCTGAAGCATTTGGCTGAATATGAGCAGAGAATATTGCCCGAAACACTTCAGAATTCATCCTGTTGCTTTTGTCAGCAGTCACATCATCAATAAATACAAGAGAACCAGTTCCATTGGCAGCCATACATGCCCACGCCATGACACTACCACCACCATGCTTCACTGATGAGGTGGTATGCTTTGGATCATGAGCAGTTCCTTTCCCATACTCTTCTCTTCCCATCACTCTGGTACAAGTTGATCTTGGTCACATCTGTTCATAGGATGTTGTTCCAGAACTGTGAAGGCTTTTTTAGATGTTGTTTGGCAAACTCTAATCTGGCCTTCCTGTTTTTGAGGCTCACCAATGGTTTACATCTTGTGGTGAACCCTCTGTATTCACTCTGGTGAAGTCTTTTTTTGATTGTTGACTTTGACACACATACACCTACCTCCTGGAGAGTGTTCTTGATCTGGCCAACTGTTGTGAAGGGTGTTTTCTTCACCAGGGAAAGAATTATTCGGTCAACCACCACAGTTGTTTTCCGTGGTCTTCTGGGTCTTTTGGTGTTGCTGAGCTCACCGGTGTGTTCTTTCTTTTTAAGGATGCTCCAAACAGTTGATTTGGCCACACCTAATATTTTTGCTATCTCTCTGATGGGTTTGTTTTGTTTTTTCAGCCTAATGATGGTGACAGCTCTTTGGATCTCATATTGAGAGTTGACAGCAACAGATTCCAAATGCAAATAGCACACTTGAAATTAACTCTGGACCTTTTTTCTGCTCCTTGTAAATGGGATAATGAGCGAATAACACACACCTGGCCATGGAACAGCTGAGCAGCCAATTGTCCCATTACTTTTGGTCCCTTAAAAAGTGGGAGGCACATATACAAACTGTTGTAATTCCTACACTGTTAACCTGATTTGGATGTAAATACCCTTAAATTAAAACTGAAAGTCTGCAGTTAAAGCACATCTTGTTCGTTTCATTTCAAATCTATTGTGGTTGTGTATACAGCCAAAAAGATTAGAATTGTGTCGATGTCCCAATATTTATGGACCTGACTGTATATATATATATATATATATATATATATATATATATATATATATAATTTAAAAGGAGTGAATATGAAATATTGCATATCATTTTTCTTTTTTCAAGCAGCTGGAACTTTACTCCCCTTTTTATAGGCATAGGCTGCAAAGCCCGTGTGCAAAGCTTAGTAACTTAAGCTGAAATTTACATACAGAAATGATTGACTGAATGCAGTGACACACTCGTACTGGAAGGCTCCAATAAGGGTAAGCCAGTGAGGTGTCAATTAGCCAATATGAGCCACAAAAGCAGGTTGCTACTATTTAGAATAATACCCAGTTTGCTTTGAGATGCCTTTGTCAAGTATGAAATACTTCATTTGTTTCTCATTGTAAAATAAAGATTGTATACATTTAGTAAAACATTTATATTAACTAAGCTGCTTAAAAAAAAAGTCAGCAGTTAAAAATACTGTAATTGCTGACTTCTAGAAAAAAAGACAAGGATCCAGTGCTGTCCTCACACGGGCTGGTTCTTCGTCATTCTTCGGGTCCCCAGTACCAGCATGTTTAGTGTGGCTTGTGGCTTCAAAGCCAGCTTCCCACTGCGTATGTGCGAGCCAGGCTGCGCTGTGTGAATATTTCGCAGCCTGCTGGGACCTGTCACTTGAAGAAAAATTTACCCAAAACCATGATAGTTTTCCTTAGAAAAAATAACTAAAACATTTCAGTGAATGTATTCTGTGCTTTGTCTGTATGGATCCTGTGTCAGGCCCCTAATACAGGTGGAGGTGGAGGATGTATATAATGAGATCTAGAAGTATTCTCTGTGGGACTTTACCAGAATGTGAGCACAACAGTGTGTCAGATTATCACCAGTGCTGTGTTTAGATATCCTATAGAGTAGACCTAGGTACAGGCAACGTGAGTCACCTACCAAGAAAAGGTATATAGAAAAAGGATCGCTGACTTGACTCTGACTAATCTGTGTCTTATGCTAGGTCAATGTCTAAGGAAGAATTAAAGTCCAAGATAGCCAGTCCACTAGCATTTTCAGAAAAAGCCAACAGTGGCAGTCCCTGTATTCTTACAGTATAGGTTTCATTTAGAGATGTGTAATTACATTTCTGGCGATACAAATTATTTTCCACAGGACCACAAGCCAATCAATCTAACCCCTAAGAGCTGCCTATTATTCAGAGCTCCGCCAACAGAAAGGCAGAAGAAAAATCTGTAAACTAGGACACAACGTCGATGCTGCAGCATATAATTAATACTGAAGTGATTGAAGCTTACTTACATCAGGTGATTAGTGATCAAGGAAATAAATTGAAGAGCAATTTGAATATATGTATACTGTAAAAAAAAGGCAAAATTTGAATACTATTAGCTATTCTTTAAAGAAAAAGGCACTCAGGGGATTTAGACCACAGAGGACTATAGAAGCCCAACAAGTAATGCTGGTCTATAATTGGATTTTAGCAAAGTTGCATAACTAAGAACTTGTCAGCAGGACAAAGCGGTGAAGTATACACTTTTTGGCCACCAGTATTTGGCCTAGGGGAAAACTTTAAACCAAGCTGTAAAATGTTGTCTGAAAGCTGTTTTCCCTATGAATTCTATCCTGGCCAAACACAGGGGAACCACACAATCCTTTGTTCTTCAAAAATGAACACCAATTGTCAGTATGAGTCAGGCAATCCCCATCTTCTTCTTAGAAGAGTTTTTCCTGAATGTAAATGCTCAAACAAATTGTCACATTGACAATAGACTTGTGCACAACGGAAAAATTTGTTTAGTTTCGGTTTGTTTCTTTTTTGGTCCTGTTGATTCGTAATCATTCGTAATTTTGCTAGACGGGATTTTTCGTGTTCGGACTAATTCGTATTTTCGCAAGCGACAATTTTCATTGAATTTTTAGTTGATTTATAATTCGTACTTTCGGTAGGGTACATTGTTTTTCGTTGATTCTGGACACAACTCCTACTTTCGTAACTTTTTTTGGGTTTGTTGATTCATAATTTTCTGTGTCTCTCTCACGACGACGCTGCCTATTATGCCTAATGTGCTTCAAATGGATTTGTACTTTTCTAAATACACAGCGGTTATTTGTAACGATTCAAAATCTCGTATTTTACTTTCGTTTTTTACATGCGGCTATAGCCTCCGCCCCTGTACACCATTTTGAGAGAGAGTTCAGCACGGTGAGGGAGAAGCAGAGAGCAGAGCAGGGTGTTATTGTGCTTCGAATGGATTAGAAATCTCGTATTTTACTTTCGTTTTTTACATGCGGCTATAGCCTCCACCCCTGTACACCATTTTGAGAGGGAGTTCAGCACGGTGAGGGAGAAGCAGAGAGCAGAGTGAGTGTTATTGTGCTTCGTATGGATTCGTACATTCGTAACTTTTTCCATAACGAATTATGCCGAAGACATTCGGGCATTTGCTATTTGTGGTATAATTTATTTTGGATTCGTTTTTTTTCGTAATTGCTTTGTTCGGAAATTCGAATGCTTCCGAATGTCCGAAAGTTGCTAAATTCGGACGAATTTCGATTTGTTACGAAACGAATTGCACAAGCCTAATTGACAATAAGTGGAGAATGACCTACGGTTGTCACCATGCTACAATGCAGATCACAGACACAAATATAATTTTATTCAACATTAAACGCATCTCTCATTGTTAAAGAGGTGGTTGGTTGCAATTAAACATGCACTGTAAGACCCGAAACATACATACGTCTTGTGCATGTGTGAAGCCAACAAAATAGCATATACAAGCATCTGGCTCGGACTCAGGTAAATTTAAAAATGATTATTGATGCTTTAGGGCTCTTTTGCACTGATCAGTTTTTTAGTTAAAAAAAGTAGAGGAAAAATGCTTGAAAAATTGAACTCTTCACACCAGTCAGTCGTGTTTCAGTTGCGTTTTTAAAAGACCTCCTTGCTGCATTTTTAGTGCGTGTTTGGTGCATGTTAGGACCCTTTTTTATGTTGATCGGTTTTTGATCAGTTTTTCTGTTAATTTTTTTTGCAAGGGAGCAGTTTGAAAGCAGCTAAACATGCAACTAAAACGCAACTGATTGGTGTAAAGGAGTTAAATAGTGGAGGCCCATAAGAGTTAAATGGTGCTTTTTTCATGCATTTTTCTTTTAATACTAAAATGAAAAACAGATCAAAAACCAATCAGCGTAACGGGCCATTAAAGAGATGCTGTATCTTGAAAAAAAAAAAAAGAAGAATTGCTATATACATAGCATGGATCTAGAGGTGCCTCCACATACATGCAGAAGTTTAAAAGATTAAAAGATACATGCAGAAGTTTAAAAGATGCTGCAGACGTAGATGAATGCCTGGCCATTTTAGCAGGCAAAGCTTTGGTCCTTTCTATTACTACTGAAGTTTGACAGCCACTTCCCTGATCATGCATGATCATATTGGCCAGTGTGGGTATGGGCTAATGGTAAGCGCTGGAGCTTTTTGGAAATGTCAGGGCTTTGCCTGTCAAAATGGCTGAGCATTTGGCAGCATCTGAAGGCTTTTTGATGTTGCCTGCCTCTAGGTGCCCACCAATACACCAGCAGTTGTTTTTTTCTAGAGATTATCTCTTTAACCTCCCTGGCGGTAATCCCGAGTGTGGCTCGGGGTTAAATTTCAGTACCATTAGCGGTAACCCCAAACCACACACAGGATGCATTGCAGAATCCTGGTGCAGAGTACTTACCTTGTCAGATAAAGAAGAATAGTCGCGCTAATAAGGATGTAAATTTAAATCCTATGATACCCTTAACCACTTTAGCCCCGGACCATTTGTCAGCCTAAGGACCAGAGGTCTTTTTACAATTTCGCACTGTGCTGCTTTAACTGGTGATTGTGCGGTCATGCAATGTTGTACCCAAACAAAATTTGCGTCCTTTTTTTTCCACAAATAGAGCTTTCTTTTGATGGTATTTGATCACCTCTGCGGTTTTTATTTTTTGCGCTATAAACAAAAATAAAGCGACAAGTTTGAAAAAAATTCTATATTTTTTACTTTTTGCTATAATAAATATTACCAAAAAATATATGTAGTGGGTGGTTACATTTAGGGGAAGTATCTGAGTGGTAAAAAGGCTCAGGTACGCTAATTGTTAGGGTTTGTGGACCATTTTGGCTTGTGGAGGATATCAATGGTGTCCAGTTCCCTGCGGCCTATAGGTGGCGCTGTCGCCATAGGCCGGGGTTGAACCATCATTGGAGGGCTGTGTCTTTTTGTCTCCCCTCGCGACAGTAGTACGGCGGGGCGGGGAACCTGCCGTGTCTGCCGGGAGAGGGTATAAAAGGGGCAGACATCTTCCGGTCGGGGTCCGAGCCCCAGGCACCTTCAGCCTGGGGGCTGCTGTTCGTGACACCCAGGTGTCCTTGGCCTGGGTGTGTGTGAGGATGGTCTCCGGGTGCTCCTAGGCCCGGAGACTGAACTGCTGTTCCATCCCCAGACACCTTAGGTCTGGGGGTAAGGTACTTTTGAGAAGGCCAGGGACCTGGCAACCTTCGGCTGGGTTCCGCGAGGGATCGAGGGCTCCCAGGGATCCGCCTCGCGAGGGGACCCGTATCCAGGATTGAGGAGGCCAGGGAGGTGACCCTTTCTGAAGACCCAGCGCAGAGTCGTGGTGACAGAAGGGGCCTCTGGTAACTCTCCGGAGGGATGTTTTCTCCCTACAGAGGCCTAACTATTCAAGGAAGGAAAAGTGCATGTTCTGTAGGTCATAGTGGCAGTGACTACAACTATTCACCAAGTCAGTGTCAGTGACTGTGCACCAAGCTGTTCATGCTAATCAGAACAGTGCTCCCCTAATCAATGCTAAGTTTGTGCCTGGACCTCTTCCCACCTTATCTGAACTGTTCTTGTCCCAACCTGTCTGCTCTCACAGAGACTATTTATTGTTCTCATAAATAAATATTGAGTTGGACTCTCAGTTGGTGTGGACAGTCGTTTTACTGGGGAGAACTAAAGGACTTGTTTCTGGCTACCGCAGAAGCGAGATCAGCTCGGGAGGAGTCTAACACCAACTGCAGGCAGGCCCGAGAAATCTAACACCGCTCAACTTCCCCATCCAGGAGGGTACGGGCTTGTGGTGCGGTGTGCCTCAGTCTTTCCTGTGGAGGAGCCAAGAAGAGAAAAGCAGGTAAAGTCTGGGGTTGGTGCGCTACATATATAAAAAAACTTTGTACATATATGTATTCTTCTATATTTTTGGTTAAAAAAAAAATCGCAATAAGCGTTTATTGATTGGTTTGCGCAAAAGTTATAGCTTCTACAAAATAGGGGACTGTTTTATGGCATTTTTATTAATATTTTTTTTTTTACTAGTTATGGCGGCGATCAGCGATTTTTATCATGACTGTAACATTATGAGGGACACATCGGACACTTTTGACACATTTTTGGGACCATTGTCATTTTTACAGCCATCAGTGCTATAAAAATGCACTGATTACTGTGAAAATGACACTGGCAGTGAAGGGGTTAACCAGTAGGTGGCACTGTAGGGGTTAAGTGTGCCCTGATGAGTGTTTCTAACTGTAGGGGGGATGGGCTGTGTGTGACATGACACTGACTTCCGCTCCAACTACACAGTGTTATTGTCACTAGGCAGAGCGGGGAGATGCTTGTTTACATAAGCATCTCCCCGCTGTATCTCTCCGTGAGACGATGGCGGGTGTCCCCCGGCAGCAGGGTCACGAGCGCCACCGGCGGTGCGCGACCACACGGCGGCATCTTAAAGGGGACGTACAGGTACGTGGTTATGCCTGTCCGTGCGGCTCTGCCGACGTATATGTACAGGTGGCGGTCCTTAATACAGTGCGATACAAATGCTAATTCAGGTGTATATATGTGAATAAAGTGACTTATTGAAATACAGTCTCTGAAAAGTAAGCAATAGCTTTTAAGGACAATGTCCGTGTATAGTGATAAGTAGATCCAATATTGAACCGATATCAATTCAAGAAAGATGGGAAGATGTTCTAAATTTCCACTCCTTGGGACATATACCGGGAGAAATGAGGTCTCTTACCGGATAGAGTGGACCTCCTATTTGTAGCGAGGTCACCAGCGCCTGCAGATATAGCCCTCTGCGGGGTCTGAGAAGGGTCTGGGATGTTGATGTTACTGGACTCCGGTCACTCTGCTCACTCAATGGCCACCTTTCTCACTTAATGGCCACCTCCCATCCATTGTGCTTTGAGGTGCGATCGTGTGTGGGCTCAGTGACATCACCATCGGAAAAGTCTTCCCTCACCAGAAGGGTATAACAAGCATGCTTTACTGCATATACAGACTGATTTGACTGTTTTGAGTTTAGTAACACTTTAAGTTCAGTTTCAGTCCATTTTTAACAGCCTAAAAAACACCTGTGTGTTTACATTAGTGGGCTGGCAGGCTCTTGTAAATTTTGAAGATTCATTTCTCCACAGTGCCTTTAGCTACAGAGGTGGATGAGCCTTTTGTTTTTTTAAGTCAGGTTCAGTTTATAAATATTCTTTGAGGACCAAAGTTTATTGTGCAGTTGTTGAATAAGATTCATAAACAAAAAAGTCCTGTAGGCACTACAAACTTCCAATATAGCGTGAAATAGTCCATTCTGTAAGGGATAAAGAGGGCCAGTACCAGTGCAGCTGCAAACCACTGGAAAGGTGAATAGAAAGAAAGAAAAAAAACACAAGAGCAGCGCTCGATGGATACGGCATAAAACTTTATAGTCTTGTATGTGGTAAAAATACATAAATATAGCACATAATGATAAACACTGGAAATACACACAATTGGCAATGATGTGGTATAATAGAAAGCAGCAATAGTACCACTGTAGAGTTAATTGAAGGTGTTAACATCAATCCAAGATTAGTATGGGTCCCTAGGGAGAACCTGTCAATCCAACAAGGTAACCACCAATGACAGGTGGAATGGAGGAATGCAATGTAATGGCTAGTGTACCTGTTGTGAAGGATGTCACATGGAGATGAAATTCAAGTGACTTTGATAAAGCGTAGTAACGCGAAACATGTCAGTCACGGCTCCCCGCGTAGCTGCATAGCTGCATAACTGCCACTGTATCCTGAATTTCATCTCCAGTGATTACATTTATGCCACCGCTGACGCTTCACTGGTGTGCCTGGGTCCCCATTTGCTGTTTACAGCTCTCCGTCTGCAATGGCCGGTGCTGACGTCATCCGAGTGCACCCGGCTTCCAATTGGTTGGTTGCCGCTCCTTGTGTTCCTGCAGAGCCTTCATCCATCTACAGCCACGGAGTTCCCCGCACATATGCGGCTCTATCCACCGGTCCCCACACAGGTCGGCACTCTGGAGTAGTTGCCTGCTCGCTATCTGAAGTGATCCCCGCCAGCCTCGGGTTTCAGCATCACGCTCTACACCCCTGTTCATCAGCTGTGACATCCTTCACAACAGGTACACTAGCCATTACATCGCATTCCTCCATTCCACCTGTCATTGGTGGTTACCTTGTTGGATTGACAGGTTCTCCCTGGGGACCCATACTAAACTTGGATTGATGTTAACACCTTCAATTGACTCTACAGTGGTACTATTTCTGCTTTCTACTATACCACATCATTGCCAATTGTGTGCATTTCCAGTGTTTATCATTATGTGCTATATTTATGTATTTTTACCACATACAAGACTATAAAGTTCTATGCCGTATCCATCGAGCGCTGCTCGTGTGTTTTTTTTTTTGTTGTTTAAGATTTCTCTTCTGATTTGTACATGCTTAATCTAGGTTATTGTGATTTCGTAGGAATCTTTTCTCATAGATGAACTCTCAGGAGATACTTTCCTTTGTCTAGCTTGTTCTTGACACTTTGAACCTGTTTCAATAGCTTGATTTAAATTTCTTGTTGATTAAGAAGAAATGAAAATAATTACATAATTATCTGGAAGGCAAATAATACCATTCTTTGTCTTTCCAATTTTTTTTTTTTGATGGAATCATACTGATAAGAAAACAAAACGTTCAGCTTGCAGTGAAAGTCAGGAAAATGTGACATATAACCTTTCCACATAATAACATATTATTCTACATTCTAGCAACGAGAAATAAACGTTGTTTTCACGACCATGTTTCTGCTAAAAGCCCTTTGTGCATGAAGTTACAATGCTGGAGCCAAGACAACTATGTTTCAAAATTCCTAAAAAAAAAAAAAAAGATTGAAGCGATGAAGTAAACTTTTCATTGTTTGTTATGCTTAGATTCAGTTTTTTTCCCCGAGAACATATCTTCTTTCTTATTGTGGCTCACTAAACTCAAATTCCCACAATCGGTAAATGGTGGTACAGCAGAAAACAGAGGTGATTTTAATCAAAAGCTTAAGGAAAAAATGTCATACAAAAATGTATATAGAATCTGTAAGCTGTATTTATTAGCTGTTTTATTTCAGCATTGCCTATAGGAACATTCATTTCAACCAGTGGAAACATGCATGTTGTATGGCTAAACCACCTCCAGTCCATGTCAATTCTGACATTTCTCTCATGCATGTAAAAATCTGCATTGTTTTTGCTAGAAAATTACTTAGAAACCCCAAACATTATATTTTTTTTTAGGCAGAGGGCCTGGAGAATAAAATGGCTGTTGACTCCTTTCTGCCACCTGTTAAAGTTACAGAGTAGCTGTAGAGTCTATCGGATCACTTTTACATGAAAGCCCATCACCTGCTCTAAAAAATGATACCACAATAAATGCAGCAGGTGCAGCCATGATCGGGATATCACCACTCTCATCCGAGGACATATATAAATACACAGCAGACGGGAAGTGGGTAAAGTTTTTGTTCTTTTTGGTCAGGTAAATATGCAATTGAAAGTGTTTTTTTCATGTCTCTTGCATAAGAAAAAAAAAAACCGTTGACATTGCCAGAATTCTTATCTGCTGAATGATAACTTCCTGTGCTCGCTGCATGTGCTGTAGTCTTTTCAGTTGCATTGTTCAGAAATCTTTGAGGACCACATATCCTTACCCTTCTATGTTATGGGGAAAAGGAGAGGGGAAAGTTTAGGTAGTATTGTCCTGTTTTTTTTTGTTCTGACATAGTGGGGCTGATTTACTAAAACTGGAGGGCGCCAAATCTGGTGTAGCTGTGCATGGTAGACAATCAGCTTCTAACTTCACCTTAATCAATAAACTGGAAGCTGATTGGGTTCTATGCAGAGCTGCACCTGATTTTGCACTCCCTAGTTTTAGTAAATCAACCCCAGTAGGATGAGTAAGCATTGTCGCCCTATGTCCAGAAGTGTGCAACTGGCAGGAGGACCAAAATAAAGAAAGGAAAAAAAACTTTAAAAAAGGACGCTTATGATTCCACAACAAATTTTCCAACAAAACTTAGTTGGATACAAAAAGGGGGTAATAATATTAGCCTTACAGAATTGTATCATTACCCAAGGCAATATTATTTCGAATAGAGATGAGCGAAGCTGAGAGTTTTCATTTCATTCACATTTTTGCAAAAATTGGTATATTTGCTTTTAAGTAGTAAAAAAACATTATGTAAATTAAAGGAAATTTCACCCAAGTATCAGTTCAATGAGCGTAATTGAGAGATTCCACTTTGGCAAAATTTTCAAACTATAATTTTGCAAAAAAAAATAAAAAATTGCTGAAATCACTCTACTCTTACCTAATATCTAAATTGCCCCAAGAATCTCCAACTATAATAGTATAAAGTGCTGAGCTCTGAATGTAGTATAAGCAGAAGCATTTATTAAACATGAGCAATGTCATGGCTAATAAATACACAGCGTCACCTCCTGACTGGTAACATGGCACACTGTTCACTGATCAAATGGCTCCTGTAAGAAAGACGATTCCAGGCGTATTCAGCGTTCTTGGTCACTTTTGGATTAATCACCAAGCTCATTTGACACATTTTTGTAAGTACACATCTTTTAATATCTGGCCTCACAAAGACAACTGACTGTAGCAGTTATTAAATCTCTAAATCTATTATCTTTCCCCTCCAGGTGTGACCTTTGAGCTCTCAGTATTAATAATGGAGAATTTCTTTCCAGTTACATTTCACTGTCAGGATTCAGCCACTTTGAAATGAGATTAGAACAAGGAAGAGATGTATTTTTTTTCCCTGACATTCTTCACCAAGCAAATACCATCTCCTTCTTTCATGTATTTACATTAATAGAAATCTTGATACTAGCAGTGAACAGAGATAGGATGTAAAAGACAAGAAAAAAAAAACTGTGTTACTATTGAGAACTTAGCTGTGATCACAGTAAGGAGTTAAAGTTTTCAGAGAATGGTAAAGTTTTTCTTTTTTTTTAAGGTCAGATGCAAGGAAGCAAGGCGAAAATTTGTCTGTCACATCATCCACAGAAGAATCTCAGAGTGCATCCCTGCTTCCAAATGAAGAGCAGGCTTACAGAGACAGATAATAGAATCAAAAAGCACTGTCACTTTCAAACATACAGTAATTTCATCAAGTGTTCTCTCTGAAAGCAAAGAACCCAACGCGTTTCTAGCCATTGACCTGTCAGATGCAATCAGGCCGGTTCTTTATCCAACTTTGTGGCTGATCTTCTCTCATATACTGGAAGTCTTATTAATGTTTTCATGAGTCTGTGAAAATGAAAGACTGCTGCTGAAAATATTGTACTAAAAGAAGGATATATATATATATATATATATATATATATATAATCAATTGCAGTCCATAGTAAACAATGAGATGCATACAGGGACCATCAGGGCTGCTGTTAGAAATCACGGGGCCCCATACAGCCTACCTGGCAGGGCCCCCCTCAAATATATCAAAACAACATTTTCACAAAAAATATACTAAAATCATTCTTAGCGGACACAAAGATAACAGAGAAGCTGTGTGAATTAGCCCTTTTTTAATTTGTTTTTTACATTTTTGAACAAAAACATTTCATAATTTTTTTTTAAAATATAATGTTTTGAAAACAAAAATTTTACAGTTTTTACAAATTATTTTTTTTACATTTGTTTTCCAAGAATCTTATTAAATTTTACAAGGGATCAAAACAATACAGGGTTACAATTTGTTATTTTTTTTCATGGGACAGGGAAGCCGTCAGCTGTGTCTGTGTCTCTCCCTGCAGCAGCTGAAAGTCGGCGGGAGGGAGAGAAACCGGTTTCCAGCTGTTGCAGAGAGTCACATAGGGTATCCTGTAATTGCCCCTCCATCCGACCGCACTGATTCCCTCTGCTGTTTGGGCCCCCCTGTGAGCCCGGGCCCCCTACAAGAGGACTGGTGGTCCCCCCTATCAGCAGCCCTGGGGACCATAGCCTAACTTTTCAGTACTATTGTTTTTCATCCAAAAATTGATGTTAGGGATGAGCTTGGGATCAGTTCGAAGCAGGTTTGATTGGAACCCATACATTAGCTGTGATTGCTGGGCCAATGAGCTGTGGGCAGGAGATTTCCTGTCCTGCAGGTGCACATATACACAGGGGTGGACATGCTTGCAACATCATTGGCCCAATATTTCTACATGGGCATATTACTGACACTTTGGTATAAAGGCTTTGATGAAAGGGACATCAGACTCAGAAATGCATCAGTCTAAAACCTCATACACACTGGGTGTTTTGAACTCCGCTGTCATGGGCGTCTGGTGTTTTTTTTTCTCCCTTAAAATGCCCCTGTATGTTAGCCTATGTGTACATGCACACATAAGCATTTAGAGGCAGAAAAAAACCCACTGACAACATGTCCAGGAGCAACAGCATTTTGGCAGAAAAAAACGCTTGACGTCTGCTAATACTAGGCACGTTTAGTGCTTGAGCGTTAATTCATTTCAATGGTCAGAAAAAATTATTATTATGGCCAATTAAATGAATTAATGCCCAAGAGCCTGATGTGCCTAAATGTACCTTAACATGTTACACACATTTACAAGCATTAAGCGTTTTTTCTGTCAAAATGCTGCCGCCAGATGTCTAGGAGAAATGACCAAAACATCCAGTATGCATGAAGCCTAAGAGAAGTATGATACAGTGTGTGGCAGGAGGCACCATAAGGACCTCTTTGCTTTTGCTAAATTTGTTTTAGGTACATACCTAGACTACCCTGGCTATACATGAGCAGCTGAGCCTTAAGGTTATGTTAACAATTAAGTTTAAGGGATGTGGGCTTTTGAGTTGACCAAGAAACTACATGACCAGATGCTAAAACACACCTTCCCGTGATGCTCCAAGTATCCTTGCGCCTGCAGAAAACCTGATGTAAAAAAGGTCAGTCCTAAGAAGTTTCTCACAGCCACCAATCAGATTTAAACCTGCCTTCAAACCTGAATGTGACTGGTGATGCAGGAAGGAGAGAGAAAAGAAAGTGAAAGAGAGAGAGGAAGTTACACAGCACAGACTTGAAGCTGTAGTCTCTTACTTATGGCCTACTGACTGTGTGATGTTGTCTGCATATGCTGTAGCTCCAATGGATTACAAAAAAACTCACATTAAAGTGATACTATAGGTTCACGTTTAAAAAAAATAAAATAACAAACATGTCATACTTACCTCCACTGTGCAGTTTGTTTTGCACAGAGTGGTCCCGATCGTCCTCTTCTGGGGTCCCTCGCAGCTCTCTTGGCTCCTCCCTGCAATAGATAACCCCCTCTGGGAAGCTCTTTCCCAAGGGGGTTACCTTGTGGGCACGCTCCCGTGTCATACACTCGGCTTACATAGCCGCTGAGTGTATGACTCGGCCCTGACCCCCGGCGGGCGCGTCATTGGATTTGATCGACAGCAGCGGGAGCCAATATCTGCACTGCTATTAATCTATCCAATGAAGAGCCGAGAAGCCATGGGGAGAACAACGCTGGATCGCGCCCACGGAAGTTCGGGGGTCAGGTAAGTAAAATGGGGGCTCGGGGGGGCGAACAGTGCAAGGTGTTTTTTTACCTTAATGCATAGGATGCATTAAGGTGAAAAAACACAAGGCTTTACAACCCCTTTAAGGTAAATTTAGTGAAATGTATGTATTTAACACGTATGTTCTAAACTAGAATCAAATATCGAATTTGGACCTCCTGGTTTAGGTTTTTATTTTTTTGAGAACCTTTTAGAAAGCTTTTCAGTATTTTACATTAATGTGGAGGTACATTGTTAGATGCACAGTCTCAAATTGAAAAGATGCTTTCATTTTATCTTTAGTGTGAATGATGCTCTTGAGACTGTGTTAAATTGCTGCCCACCTAAGTAGAAGCTTAGCCATCCCAAAAGAAGCAGACCCATCTGGAAATCAGCAAGAGAGCTCCAAGCAAAATGCATTATTCATCATTATCATCCACTGAATAAGCAGAACAATAAGATCCATTATTTTAAAATAGGAAACTTCTGAATATGTGCACATTATTTGTGTTTTGTATCCATATTCCCTCTCTGTTTCTCAAATCTATATTTTGTTCTTCAGATTTAAATGAAAGTAAACCTTTCATAAATAATGGAGGTTGTCACAGTTCTCCGAAATTGTTGATTTCCTGACTGTTATACTTTGTTTCTTTAATCACTTGTGAGAGGCCTACCCGGAGTGTAGGTAAGGCAAGCCAAATTCAGGAGTCTTTATTAGCCTACTCGTGTAAGGTCACTGATAAAGCGTGTCACCTTTTGAAAAGGAGGCCAGCAATGGCTTCCCCAGTGCCTTGAATATATTGGTCTGGCGACGCACTGACGCCCTTGCTGCCATAGTGCTATGTGCTGGGTGTTCAGCGTGACCCTGCAGCTTTAAGGAGGGGTGGCTCCTTCCAGGCTCACCTGTCCCCTACCTATCCATTATAAAGGCATGTGCTTCCAAGATGGAGACTTTCAGTAGTTAGGGACTGCAGGAAACAGGGTGCCTCGGCGGGCCCTGCAGCTTACGCATGTTTTTGCAAATGTGTGCAACTAAACCCCTGTTTTTAACGCATATTGTTAGACAGGTAATTCGGTTGGTCGCTGGCTGGTTGGTAAGTTCGAGCTGGGAAATCTCTTTACATTTGTTTCTCCAGTGCTTCTGTCATGACAGATTTAATTTTAAATATAGTATCATCCAATATAAAAAGAACAAATACACAAGGGTGTGTTAAATTTGCAATGCTCTAAAATTCCAGGAGAATTCTAATTGGAATTGGCCAAAAATGTTTATTTGGTATTAACAGTGCTAAAGTACACCGTGTGGTGTCTACCAGTACCTACCTTCAGGAACCTTGTGGTGTCCACCAGTGTCTATGCTAGTCTTTACATTGATTTCTGTGTCTTAGCAGATGCCCTTGGATCCTTAACCCAGAATCCAAGGGCCTTCACAGAGGCTCAAGGATCAATATAAAGAACACCATAGGTTCTGGTAGACACCAAAAGGTATCTGCATTCCAACACAGCTCTGTGCTCAGACATATTAAACCAGTTCAGGTTCACTAGGTTGGCAAAAAGACATTAAATAAATACTAATAGCACGCTAAATTAAACAGAAGAGATAGAGAGCAGAAATTGACTTTGGTACTGGGAATTGTGAGGAGACTTATACTAATTTATAGTATTATATATCATCTTACAGTATAATAAAGTATAGAAAACACATTTACTGCAGGTTGTAGTGCTATGTTTTTGTCTTTACCAATGATCCAATTGAGTTAGACATTTTAGTGAATAGGTCACTTACCTCTCATTTGTCAATAAGAGACTTCAGCATAGATATTTCCGGTGTAGCTCAGAAGAGGGTTAATGTGCTTAACATCTGCCTACAAGCTAATGAGGTGGAATTCTAATGGAAAATGTTAATGCGTCTCCATTGCAGCTTCTTTCTCCTCACCACAAATTTGCAATCCTTCATTACTCAGACACTATTATCTCTTAAGCTATGCAAATAACCCAAGTTTGGAGCCATTTAAAGTATTTAGACAAAATTAAAAAAGGCTTGGTGCTGTTCCCAATGAGCCGTGGTAACGTCTCCTCTGTGTGCCGTTCGGCACCTCTCACGTGACCTCCTCGTCTCTCCTATCCCCTCTTGTGACTGTAATGCTTTTCTGCAGGCCTAGCAGCACTAAAATATTTGCAGTATGAAGGCACTCTCATTATGTTCACTCAGCGGGGGTGATAAGACTGAAAATACACACATAATATACTTATTTGGAGAAATGATCATTTATAAACAGCAAGGCATTTATCTGATCATAGCCTTGGTTTTTTGGATGAGCTGCCTACCCACAAATAATGATACACAAATCTGGGATTTCTATCTAATAGTGTAATTTTCATTTATATGTAAGCTTCATCCCGTCATTAAAAAAAACTAAAACTTTTTGCTATAAGTTAAAAAATATATTAGTGACATAGTAGTCAAAAAACGACATGAAACAAATACATAAAATAAGATAGGTCATCCAATCCTGTTTCAATGTATTCATGTTACAATAAGAATGCTGGTTTAGATTGTAGATGATATAAACACAAATGAATAGCTAAATGTGTCACCCATATGATATTTTTCTATCTGTCAGAGACTTATGTCTCATACACACGACCAGTTTTCCAGATGGGAAAACTGCCATGTTTGCATTTGGTCGGGAAAACCGGCCGTGTGTATGCTTCATAGCAGTTTTCCTGACAGGAAAACTGCGAGCAAAAAAATGAGAACTTCTCTTTTTTCCCGCCGTGATTCTCTGCGTTTTTTTGCTAGGCAGTTTTCCTATGGGAAACATTGTGGGGGAGCATACACACAGCCGGTTTTCCCGACCAAAGCTGTCATAGCAGTTTTCATGTCAGGAAAACCGGCCGCGTGTACACGGGGAAAAGCAACCGAGCAGGTTCTTGGTTTTCCCCTCGGTTTTCCCGGCGGACTTTTGACCGCCGGGAAAACCGATCGTGTGTACTAGGCATAAGGACTGATGCTCAGAAAGTCAGAAAGGGGATAGGGAGATAACCTCTGTTCAAACACTATCATAATAACATATATACACTAAGGGGGTTGATTTTAGGCTTCAATAAATTCAACTAAAACTGCACTTGTGCCCAGACTATGGACTTTAAAGTATTTACATATTCTTAATGAGCAGTAAAATAAAATAAGCCATCAATGACCACTCTAGTTGCATGCACTGTGAAGTAATTATTCATCAAAGATCCTCAAAGATCACAACAGAGACTTAAAAGTCAAGCTACAGAGATAAATGAGCGCTTGTTTTATACTATATTCAAAATGCATATTATTTGTTTAATTTACATAGTCTGGGCTCAGTTTGACGTTGAAATATATTGAAATTAAAACTCCATCAGGTTTATAGTGGTGCTTGTGTTGCTCACTTGAGAAATTTAAAGTGGTTGTAAAGAATATTTTTTAAAATAACAGACCTGTTATACTTACCTGCTCTGCGCAATTTAATTGCAGATAGCGGACCTGATCCTCCTCTTCTGTGATCCCCTGCTGACCTCCTCTTCTTGGTGTGCCACCCAAGAAAGTTGCTGGTCCATAGACACAGTCAGTGCAGCCTGGCCCCACCCCCCACTCCCTTGTCACAGGATATTACCCCTAAATATATTATATACTCACTATGGTCATGAAATTGTTCCCCTTCTTTTTCTTACATAGGGTCACATTACCATCCCTGGAGTCTGTAGATACACAACTTCTGGTACCCCTAACACCCCTCTTGCTGGCATCACTTATTTTACACAGAACATTTCCATGTTTTCCTTTTCCTAACCTGCTGTGAATATTGTAATAACAAGGCAATAACCTTATATGAAATGATTATTCCTACTGTTGAAAAAAATCTGTAGCTAATATTTATACATGGAAATGCTGCCTCTTTGCCTCTGCTGTCATAGGCATATGCCTTCTGTACCTTATAGCAAATCTAGCTTTGTAGCATGCTATTTTAATAAGCCTAAACTACAAGTCCACTTTAAAAGAGAAGTATGGGGATGTTTTTTTTCTAGAATCATACCTAGCTAGGTGGATGCAGCATCTGTCCAATGCTGCATCTGTCCCTTGCCGGTTCTAACACTGAGAACCGAGCGATCAAACACCACTGATCGCTCAGTTCTCAGAGCTCCCTGAGCAGAGAGCTGGTGACTGCCCCCCTCACCACCACGCTCACTGGAGCGCTGGGCTGTGAAGGGGGCGAGAGCGGCCGCCTCAGGCTCTCAGCGGCTTACTGAGAGGCTGAGCCGGGTGCGTGGGCAGATCCCGACCATATGGTCGCACTCTTTCCCAAGCCTATTCTGGCTCTGTGACATCAGCCGACATTGGGCTTTAGCTTTAGCCCACTGTCAGCTGAAAACAGGTCACAGGAGTGCAAAACAAACTAAGCTTTGACTGTACTTCTCCTTTAATTTGGATGGAATACATTTGTTTTATTTTGTAGATATGAACAATAGGAGTAGGCAGGGCCGGCCCTACCATGGGACCCGGTGGGACCATGGTCCCAGGCGGCACTTTAAGAGGGGCGGCAACAGGGGCGCACTGCCTGAGGACCTGGGTTTCCCTCCATCTAGTGTGCAGTCAGTGTCATACTTGTACTGCATCGCCGGCGCCGCTGTCACTGGCCGCAGTGGCAAGACCCACTTCAAGGGTCTCACCAGCGGCCCCTGCTTCCCTGCCCAAACTGGTTGCTAGCCGCGGACCGCTTTGTTTCTAGCAACCAGTGACGTCAGGAGAGAAGGAGAGAGAGACCCATCATTCATTGCGGAGGAGGATTTAACTTCCTCCTCCTCCGCTAGCTCCACCCACCTCCTCCCTGTAGGTGTTCCTCTCAGCAAGTTAGGAGCGACGTGCGGTGCGAGGATCAGTGCTGCCTGCCTCCTCCCCCCTCGAGGCGCCGCTATCTCGGAGCTGCTGTGTGTGGAGAGAGAGCAGCTGTGGGCTCATCTCCCCCCCCTCCTTCTCCTCCTCCTCATGCTGCTGTTCCCAGGACAGCCACTGCTATGTTTCTTCCCCCTTTTCCTCCCATTGGCCAGGGGGAAAAAAAGGAGAAAAGAGGATTATGGGATATGTAGTGCAAATGGCTGGCCCATTGCAATTCTAGGGGGGGGGACTGCAGCCCCCAGCATGCCCAGCTGAAGGGGAGGGAGAGAGAGCCAGGCTGAGTGACAGGCTGCATCTGGTGACAGGCATCGGTGACAAGTGACAGGCTGCATCTGGTGACGGGCATCAGGGACAAGTGACAGGCTGCATCTGGTGACAGGCAATGGTGACAAGTGACAGGCTGCATCTGGTGACAGGCAATGGTGACAAGTGACAGGCTGCATCTGGTGACAGGCAATGGTGACAAGTGACAGGCTGCATCTGGTGACAGTCATTGGTGACAAGTGACAGGCTGCATCTGGTGACAGGCATTGGTGACAAGTGACAGGCTGCATCTGGTGACAGGCAATGGTGACAAGTGACAGGCTGCATCTGGTGACAGGCAATGGTGACAAGTGACAGGCTGCATCTGGTGACAGGCAATGGTGACAAGTGACACGCTGCATCTGTTGACAGGCAATGGTGACAAGTGACAGGCTGCATCTGGTGACAGTCATTGGTGACAAGTGACAGGCTGCATCTGGTGACAGGCAATGGTGAGAAGTGAGAGGCTGCATCTGGTGACAGGCATTGGTGACAAGTGACAGGCTGCATCTGGTGACAGGCAATGGTGACAAGTGACAGGCTGCATCTGGTGACAGGCATTGGTGACAAGTGACAGGCTGCATCTGGTGACAGGCATTGGTGACAAGTGTCAGGCATTGGTGACAAGTGACACGCTGCATCTGGTGACAGGCAATGGTGACAAGTGACAGACTGCATTTGGTCACAGGCATTGGTGACAAGTGACAGGCTGCATCTGGTGACAGGCATTGGTGACAAGTGACAGGCTACATCTGGTGACAGGCATTGGTGACAAGTGACAGGCTGCATCTGGTGACAGGCATTGGTGACAAGTGGCAGGCTGCATCTGGTGACAGGCAATGGTGACAAGTGACAGGCTGCATCTGGTAACAGGCAATGGTGACTGGGGACAGGCAATGTTGACAAGTGACACACTGCATGTTGTGGCAGGCTATGGGTGGCAAGTGGCACAGCTACATCTGGTGGCAGGCAACGGTGGCAAATGACAAGCTCAGGGCTTCCACTGATTCTGCATTATGGTGAGTTAAACTATTTCATTATATATTACAATGTAGTAATAGAAATAATGTGATTTGATCATCCTGACACCATATCAATCATAATGTTAGGATGATTTAAGTGCTAACACCAGCCATTCGCCGACAAATCACCCGCTGCCAAATTCCTTGTCAGCGAGACTACACCCCCCCCCCCTCATCTTTTTTTGGGAAGGAAGGGGGGTATCCCTGAATGGCAGTTTGGAAATATGGTCACCCTAGCCACCACTGCAGCGCTGTTGTTGCAGCATGTTGCATCACTGAGCTGGGATCAGAGCGTAGCTGGTTGGTGGCAGTGGAGAGAAAGGGGGGAGCTTTTGTGGTGCTACACAATACTCTTTGCAGGAAGGGGCTAGGGTGACCACATTTTTAAACTATCATTCAGGGACACCCCCCCCCCCTTCCCAAAAATCAGCTTGTGCTGTAACGAATCACAGCACAGTGATTGGACACAAGAGGTGGGATTTATGATTTCTCCAATCACAAGCAGGGGGCGGGGATTGTGCTCTTCCAGGCATTCCCGGCCAGGACAAGAACTGTCAGTGAGTAAAGCGGTGATGTGGCGGCCTTTTTTGGGGGCATCAGATTGGCCCGGGGGGGTGGCTGTGTCTGTTTCATTCCAGGACACTGTATTGTCCTGGAATAAAGGTGCCCGGGACAGACCTGCAAAATCCGGGACTGTCCCGGGAAATCCGGGACACGTGGTCACCCTAGAAGGGGTATGTCTCTCTTTGCTGAATATATGGGATGTCTCTTGCTGAATATATTGGGCTGTCTCTTTGCTTTATGGAAACGTCTCTTTTGCTGGATGGGCATAGGATTTTTTTTTTGGGGGGGGGGGGGCAGCATTTCATTCTTGGGCCCAGGCAGCACAATGTCTTAGGCCAGCCCTGGGAGTAGGGCTATTCAAAGCCAAATAATTAAAAGAATAATTAAGATTTTAGTCTAACTTGTAATGTCTTGAAAATGCTCCTATATTCTGTAAGCCCTGAATCCTATTGTTTTAAATACCTTGTAACTGGTGTTATTTTTCTGCCTGATGTGAATCTGCAATGTGAACATATTTTAGCTCTCTCCTGCCTCCATTTATCTGATGTCAATCATCTCTTTCCCCAAGTAATTTTATAGAGGCTGATGGTGAAATTCAAGGGAAAAAATTACAGAGAACTGACAGTAGAAACAGCCTAAAAAAGCACAACTAGGGGAATGTGTAATTAAACTGTCTTAAGAGATGTGGAAAAGCAGAATAGAAGAGAGAGGTGAAGAGGAAAAAAGATACATATGGGAGATGAGACACCACTGAGAAAAAAGAAGTCACTGTAAAGACAACATAAATAGCAACTGCAAAACCAACATCAGAATGGAGTCAGATAAAAGGAGATGGACACATGTATTTATTGACAAAGTTAAAATATTCCTAATATCTACTTATAGAAGAAAGCTTACCGTATTTTTCGGACCATAAGGCGCACTTAAAATCCTTTAACTTTCTCAAAAATCGACAGTGCGCCTTATAGTGCGGTGCGCCTAATGTATGGTTGGATTGAGCATTATGGCCATCGTAGTCAGGAGGTACGGCCATCGTAGTCAGGAGGTACGGCCATCGTAGTCAGGAGGTACAGCCATCGTAGTCAGGAGGTACGGCCATCGTAGTCAGGAGGTACGGCCAACGTAGTCAGGAGGTACGGCCATCGTAGTCAGGAGGTACGGCCATCGTAGTCAGGAGGTGTGTGTAGAGGTGTGCGCATTCATTCGTTCATTTTCTATACCCGCTGCCCCAAAAATGGCTCCTGGTAAGAGACATGCTTATGAAGCGGATTTCAAACTCAACGCTGTCACTCACGCAGTACAACATGGCAATAGAGCAGCTGCAAGAGAATTCAACATTAATGAATCAATGGTACGGAAGTGGAGGAAGCAAGAAGACGCCCTGCGCCAGGTAAAGAAGACCAAACTGAGTTTCCGAGGGCACAAAGAGAGGTGGCCACAGTTGGAGGACAAAATCGAACAGTGGGTTATTGAACAGAGAACCGCAGGTAGAAGCGTCTCTACTGTCTCTATTTGACTCAAAGCAACAGCGATAGCACGCGACATGAAGATCAACGACTTTCGAGGAGGTCCTTCTTGGTGCTTCCGTTTTATGAAAAGGCGTAATCTCTCCATCCGCACAAGAACTACTATTTTGCAGCAACTGCCAAAGGATTACAAAGAAAAGCTGGCCATTTTCCGCACCTACTGCACGAACAAGATCAATGAAAAGAAGATTCGGCCAGAACACATCACCAACATGGACGAGGTCCCCCTCACGTTTGATATCCCCGTAAACCGTACTGTCGAGAAAACAGGGACCAGTACGGTATCTATTCTGCTGATCTGAGAACTGTGAACTGAGTGGGGACTTTTATTGACATCTATAACCACAGGTGGTGTCACAGGTAGTGTCTCGAATTTGTGGTGTCTTACCAGCAATGACACCTATGCCGAAATCAGGAGATAGGGTCTTTTCCAGCCCCTCACAGTTCACATTCCTCACCAGTCAGCTGACCTCTAGTCTCTGCCCCCCAGCCATGCCATGAACTGAATGGGCGGCTGTGAAGTGGCTGAGTGGGCGGCCGCGGGCTCCAGGGACAGCCCTGCTGGGTGGCCACGAAAAAGCTGGGAGAGTGGTGTGGGCTTCAGGAACAGCCCAGGATTCTGTGACCCCTGAAAAATCATCATTTGACACCCCAAAGGGGTCCCGACCCCAGGTTGAGAACCACTGCCCTAAGAGTTGACTTGACTGGAACGAAAGGGCCAAGCCCAACCCCTGAAAAACCACACCATAATCTCCTCTCCACCAAATGATTTGGACCAGTGCACAAAGCAAGGTCTATTAAAAAATGGATGAGCGAGTTTGGGGTGGCCTGCACAGAGTCCTGACTAGACATGTGCATGAGGAACAAATTTGTTTAGTTTCATTTCATTTTGATTCGTTAATCTAGTTATTTTGTTTAGTTAAATTCGGTTGATTCATGAAATTCGTATTCGTATTCCGAATTTTCGAATTTTCTTCGAATTTATAGATGTTTTTAATTCTAAACGTTCAAATCAATAAATTTTCTAATCAATCGAAACGAAAATGTTATATTGTTTTTGATTTAAATGCAGCAAAGTGAACAAAGAAAAGCAAAATCTCCATCAAATTATTATTATAATGACTCTTTAAATCACCTTTGGCTTAACAAAAACAGCATTATTTCGAAATGGTACTCTATTAACACACACAGTCTTTGATTTCAGCAATATGTGTAGTTAGAATTCAACTGGAGTTCAATGTAAAATTTGAACTGAATTTCAGTCCGAATTTCGTTTCGATATTTGAAACATTCAGTACAATTTGTTTATATTGTAATTCGGGTATTCGGATATATCAGAATCTCCGAATAATGAAAAATTTGTCTGAATATTAATTCAAAATGAAACGAACCGCATATGTCTAGTCCTGACCTCAACCCGATAGAACACCTTTGGGATGAATTAGAGCAGAGATTGGACAGCCTTCCCAGAAGAGTTGAAGCAAAGGGTGTGCCAACTCAATATTGAACCCTACAGACTAAGACTGGGATACCATTAAATTTCATGTGTGTGTAGTGTCCCAATACTTTTTGTAATATAGTGTATATGTTTACTGTGTTACCTACCACCTCACACACCTCAGCTAGCAGGGTTACTAACCTTCCACAAATTTTGTTTACTGATAGAACATGGAACATTTACTGACAGAGCACATTTTTACTGACAACCTTAAAAAATGACAGAACTCCTATTAGAAACTAAAACACTTGATATTGAAACAGTATGAACACAATTTGTAAACACTGACAATACCAATAACAAATACATTTAAAAGTTTACATTTAAAAAGTCACAGTGTGCCAAATTATTAGCCACCCTGCTTGAATACAGTTGAAAGTTCTGTTATGCATGCCAAAAAGAACAATGGCCATGACCAGATTGCTTCTAATAGTGGGAGTGGCCTAAAAGAGGATGATTAAATAGAACTTCTCCCTGACCACCTACCTTCAAATGAACATAGCAGCTGCTGCAGCAATTTTAACTTGACATGTCAAGTTTCACAGGCAGCATCGTCAAACTTGCCCATCAAGCTCATTGGGGCTGTGCAGCAGCCACAAGCCAAATGCTTGGCTTGCGGTTGTGACATGGTATTTTAATGCAAAATTCTCATTTGGCTGAAAAAAATAAACAAATTCAGCAGGCAGCAGTATTACCTCCTGGACTAGCAGTGGGAGGGTCTTAAAGGGGTATTAAATACCCAGAGTGTGCATTCAGTACAGAGTGCAGGGTTCAGGTGTGCGCTATGTACAGAGTGCAGGGTTCAATTGTGCGCTACATACAGATTGCAGGTTTCAGGGATGTGCTGCATACAGAGTGCAGGGTCCAGGGATGTGCTGCATACAGAGTGCAAGGTCCATTGGTGCGCTGTGTACAGAGTGCAGAGTTCAGGGGTGTCCTGTGTACAAAGTGCAGAGTATAGGGGTGCCCCCTTTTCCCCCCTCCCCCAGAACGGTGCTCTGCTCCCACCCCAAAACCCTTCCTTTACAGTACCTGATAGAGAACTGCAGCTACAGAAGAGCAGGATAGGTTGCTCAGGAGGAGAGTGTAGTGTAGCTACGGAGCACGTGGGGCCGTGGGCACAGACTTCAGGAGTTGTTGCCATCAGACAAGCACCTGGTCCCAACTACCTATCTATGCAAGGAAGCAACAGTCAGAGCACTGTTGGGATCACTCTGCAGCTGGAACTAGAGGAGTCGGAACGGCAAATGTGGCTGCCTGCTCCTTCCGCTGCCGGCTCCAGGCTGCTTCTATTTATAAATAATCCCAATTGGCTCCAAACTCTGCCAGGATAAGTTGCTGCTGGTGCTCCATCAAGCTGTCAAGGGGTTCTTTCTTACACTTCCTGAGCCAACACTAACCTGCCTAAAAAAAAGGACCAGTTTTTACTGACATAAAATTTTACTGGCAATTGTAAAAATCACAGACTGTAAATTTACTGACGTTTGGTAACCCTGTCAGCTGATCAGTAAGATCACCCTACTTCTGCTTGATTCAGGGTTATGGCTTGCATAGCCCCCCTCATTACTGGAGTGGTGATGATATAGATTTTGAATGGTTGAACCAGGATGCATTTTTGAATCAAGAACTATGTGTGTCTGGCTGTGCAGTGTGGAACTGTGTGTAAATTACAAGACTATCTGTACAGAATGTTTTCTGAACAATTAGAGCAATAAGTACCAACAGCCACATCCTTCATGTGGACCCCGTGGCTGTCTAATACATTTTAAGGACAATACATATGAGTATACATTTTCAAACATAAAACAAATTAAAGTGACCCTATTAAAAAAGGATGTATGGAGCCTGAAAAGGCTAGTTGCTGAGCTCTGTTTGACTTGCTTACTTTTAAGTTACAGAACCAGAAAAAGCAAAAATGCATGGTGTAAACGAGTAAAAGAAATGTTTCAAAATTCCTTATCTCTGTACAGAAAGCATTGAAACCAAAGCTTAAAGTGTTACTAAACCCACAACAGTAAAATTAGTCTGTATATGCAGAATAGCATGCTTGTTATACTCACTGTGGAATCTAAGGGGTTGATCCTCTGTATTGTGTAAAAAGGCTCTTTGATTCTGTATGCACAGATCCTCCCCGTCCTGCAGGGTCTCTCTGGGCAAGGCCAGATAAGACACAGTCAGAGTGGTCCCCCTGCACATGCTCAGTTTTGTCTCTATTACTGTAGAGAATATTTCCTTGTTGAGCTGAGCTAGCCAGGTCACATGGTATTGACATCACATATGTGGGCGTGTATACAGATCCTAAATGACAACCCAGCCCCTCCCTCCTCCTCCTCCATGCCCAGTAACTAAAAAAGAACACAGTGGGTGGGATGTCACAACATGATTCATGGATGATCCACCTCCGATAACAGCATGAGGACACAGGCTATAGTGAAAATCTCCTCCCACCTGAACACTCAGCACTCGGGCAGACCCTGCAGTTTACCACGTGACCGTGGTATACAGATCCCCAAAAAGGTATATAGTGGCAGTTTTATAATAAAAAAAGAAAATGTATAAGCTGTGGGCACTGCGAGGGGGGGGGGGGGAAACTATTTTCATATTACCGGGTTTAGCAACACTTTAAGCTTGACAGCCAGGGAACAAGCATTCTCAAAAGGAAAGTTCAGAAATGGCAGCCTTCCAGATTCTCACATGACAGAGTCTATTTATATGTTTTTAAGCACAGAGGTGGAATGTCTGTTCTGTCGATAGCAGTTGCACAGCTCACCTAGCCACTGTCGATATGCAAGCAGTGCACCATGGGAACATTTGTTTCGCTTCCTCTGGAGTAATGAAAATTACTCCTCTCTGCTGTTCTATCTCTTTATGAGCGTAGAGGTAATGAACAATAATCTAGCATCTGCAAAAACCATGGCCCTTCTTACTAGTTGTTGCTAGGCTGTAATATATGTTATTGCTCCGAAAATTGTCTTATGGAAGAGCACCACTTAGCAAAATATGTGCCCCAATCTGTCACATCATTGCTATATCACCATCTCCTACCAGATGCTGCAAATTATAACAAAAGCTACGCTTGATATTTAAACCATCTGACCTAATTTTAATTACTGCACTGAAGAGTCTCAGTACATATGAATGATCTGGTAATAATGCCATACATGAAGATGGGACACCAGGGGTATTTGGAATTATGTGGCACGTCTACTGTATGACTGCAGAGAAACTAATAAAGCATTTGTAGATATATGGAAAAAAACAAGTTTACAAACAGATTTGCACAGGATTTCAGGGTCTCTGAGATAAACTTTTTTTTCAGAAATTAGCTCTGATGTTTCAAATTACGAATTTTTCTCTGCGGAGTGTAAGCAACGCTGGAGGACAAAAAAGTAAGCTACAATATTATGTGCATTATAGACAAATGCAATACAACAAACCATTGCTTGTATAGATAAATGCATTGTCACATACAGTTTGCTTTGCATTTGTTAGAATAACTGTCACGGCATAAATGTCTGTGTGATGAAATGGAAATATGAAGATTCTAAAAACACGCTGACAAATTGCAAGCAGGAAAATATTATTGTGCATAAAGCATATGAACTATGCAACAGAGCTTATAATGACACAGACTTCATGCTCTATAGAGAAACCAGTAATGCAAACATCTGCGCCTACATACTTGCACCAAATCATGCTAAAAAATAAAAAAAAATAACAACAAATTGTTTAAAAGTACACTGCAGTTAAAATTGAAAAATAAAGCTTTGAAGTGCATACATGAAACACACTCCAGAACGTGTTTTTTTTTTTTTTTTTATCTGGGCTTAGCTGCAGTTCACTGTAGGCTCACTCCAATGCTGAGAATCATCTCATTGCCACTAATCTGGTACTCTGAGAAAGTTTAATATTAAAGCGTGGATTTTCATAGTAATCCAGCAGTAGGAGGTTGAAGTTTGCCACTACCAAGAGTTTGCGTGAATACTGCAGGTCGAGATTCACAGTCCCAGCGAATTTATTTGCAGATTTGCCTAGGATTTTTTGTTTACTAAACCATGATGCATTGCATGGCCTTTAAAGTATGGCCAGCAGTCTTAAAGGGGTTGTTAAGGCAGTGCACACAAGCACTGCCTGCCACACTGCTAGTATAACCTGTAGTATATACTGTATGCCGTTTTTAAAAATTCATCTTCTAAATACCTTATTCTTTCTCCTCGATCAGCAGTCACGTGACCGCCCGTCACTCTCTTCCTCTTATGTATACACTAGGGAGGGAGGGGTTGAGCTCTCCCTCTGACGTCTGCTGGGCATTCACGTGACCTCCCTCTGTAGTGTATACATTGGAGGAAGTAAGCAACGGGCGGTCACGGGACCTCCCTCTGTAGTGTATATATTGTAGGAAGTAAGCGAGGGGCGGTCACGTGACCTCACTCTGTAGTGTATACATTGTAGGAAGTAAGCGACGGGCGGTCACGTGACCTCACTCTGTAGTGTATACATTGGTGGAAGTAAGCTACGGGCGGTCATGTGACTGCTGATTGGGGAGTAAGGTATTTAGAAGATGAATTTTTAAACATGGCATACATACTATAGGTTATACTAGCATTGGGGCTGGCAGTGCTTGTGAGCAGTAATGTGTGTACTGCTCGGAACGGTGCTACAAGGGGAGGGGTGGCTCACACACAGACTAGCTGACAGGCAGGGATGGGAGGCGGAGGAGGACACAGGAGAACAGAGAGCAGGGCTGCGGATGACAGAGGCACGTACACTGACCATGGTGTCAGGGCTCTGCAGCTATGTCTAACCGTGGTCAGTTTACAGGAGAAGGGCAGAAACTGGCAGGATCAGCCAGTTATTTCAGGTGATACGGGGGGGGGGGGGGGTTACACAGCACAAGCACTGTGCTGTTATTCATGCTTTAAAGGAACAGGATCCGTTTTTTTTTTGTAACAAACGCTTTAAGCCGGCCATATATGGATCAAAATTCAGCTGGTTCAGCAGGGACAAGCCAAATATTGATATCTGTATGGGCAGGAAGGTATACATAAGTCAATCTACCGACTTCTGTACATACAGGCTGGTATCATCAGTGTTGATGGGCCCTAAGCAGGGGTATCTGCTGACTTCCATTCAACCTCCCATGCAGGCATATATGCTGGTATCCACAGTGTTCATGGGACCTAAGCAGAGGCATTGCCTCCTAGGACACAACCAGGAGACAATTTCTGTTGTGAATATATGGTAGGTGTGACCAGATGACCCCAGATCACACATAACAGTAAGAGTAGCCTATAATAAAATGGTTAAAGAGAACTTATGCTGACTTGCTGTATACATTGTTTACAAATGTCTTGCTACCAAAAAAATATGCTTTAATTACTGTGTTACATGCACTCATATATGCTCTATCAGTATAATGCTGCCTCAGAAGTCTTGCAAGGCACCAGACGAGAGACTTGGGGCTCACCTATAGCTATAAGTGTACAGAAATCCCTTAAGCAGGCAGAGTTAGAAGTGGGAAGATGTGCCTGGTGGCTGTAAATAATGAACCCATGCTATTTTATCACCACTGTCTAATTCTAAATACCATACAGATTGGTATCAGCATGGCGGGGAGTATTTATGCTCCAGGAAATATAATGTGCCTGGCAGTATGTCTAAACATTTCCATTTTTTTTGCATAGACAGAAAAAATAAAATAAAAGTGGCACTGCTCTGGTAATAATACTTTGCAGATTTTTTTTGCCAACTGGAAAAAGAAAATATGGATTTTTCCTGCACTCAAATTCACAATATACTAGCATACCTCCTAACTTTTGGAGATGGGAATAAGGGACCCCTATTAGTAAAAGAATGTAGGCATAGGACACACCCCCTTCCACGCCCCCTTAAGGGAGAATTATACAAAAAAAAAGATTAGTTAAACACACAAGTGCTTTTTTTTACCAAGGAAAACAGGTGTATAGGTGAGGCAACCTTCCCACATAAAAGCTCTGCCTGATGCTCAGACCTAGAAGCTGCTGACACCTCCAATGTACCAAAGAAAAGGGATAGTCAGCACTCAGTATGACATCCAAAATTGTATTTCTCTATTAAATGCATGTACAAAGCTGTAAAACAGCCTACGCGTTTTGGACGTTAGTCCTTAGTCATGGCGAAAAACTATTTTGGATGTCATCCTGAGTGCCGACCATCCCTTTCCTTTTTTTTACCACCACCGTTTCTTTATAATGTCTTCTGAAATTTACAAATGCAGCAATTTATAAATTGGTTGAAATCTCTAGCACTGGGAAACACTTTTTGAAAGATAAAGAATGCATTTTATATGCAACTATTAAGATCAGACCAAAATGAGGGACAAATAAGGAGGAAAGAGGGACTTTGTTCCGAATGAGGGACAGTCCCTCGAAATCAGGGACAGTTGGGAGCTATGTACTAGGGATTTAAAAAACAATACTTTGATTAAAGGGTAACTCTACTTTCGTGGGGGAAAAAAATAGCAAATAAAATAAAAAATAATATAGCGCATATGATTGCAACACTAATCATTTTGTAATTGAATGTTATTAAAAATTACCTTTCCTTTTCAATCTGCAGTCAATGTTATTTTCTGAGAATACATTACAATATGGCTACCCGGAGTTTCCTGCACACAGTGTATACTGACCACTCCCCAGAAACATAATTTCCTGCTTGTGTGATTGGCTCACCAATTTTCCCAGAAGTCTGCGTAAGATACAAGTCAGATTTCAGGCATCCCTTGCAACAAAAATTACATTTTTTGAGAGATACTTTCAATGAGAACCCGTCTAAAGGGATGCAGGCCCAGCAGATTTCCTCATTAGTGCCCTGTAGCTCCACACTTGACAGTTAATCAGGGGAGGGCTGGGCCAGGGGGCAGGGTGGCAATTGCCTCCCAGGCTGCCCTAACTTATGTTCAAAATGGCCGGCAGCCGCTGCCCGCTACCATTTTCTTTTTTATTCTGGTCTAGGAAGTCGGGCCGGGGGCATGGCCATGGCGGCCGACCACTAGCTGTTGCATTCCGGGAGTTGTAGTCCGCACTCAAGCTTCTGGTGGGTGGAAAACACAGCAGTGCAGAGGAAACTACAACTCCCTGGGACCGGATTCTTGGAAGCAGACAGAGGCAGGGCGTGCCAGGGAGTCAGGACGCAGGGCTGCAGGGCTGGGCGCTGGCTGCAACTTGACCCCAGGATCAGGAGCGTTACCCTCCCAGGAAACCGTGGCGTGCAAGGACCTGCTGAGCTGAGATCGCTGAGGTGAGAGACCCTGACACCCCTAGCTGACCCCCCATCTCCCTCCCATACACCCCATGTAACCTGCCCCAGTGATCAGGCTGCATTGATGGGCATTGGAGTTGGCTGCACTGATGGGCACTGGTGAGGCTGCACTGAAAAACCAGGTGGGCCATGGATGGTGAGCTGATTCGGCGGTTCAATGGGCCACTTGACTGGACTTGCCCCCCAGGCCTAAGGCCGCCAGCCCTCCTCTGCAGTTAATTATGAAACCACTCCCATTAGACCCACTCAGAACAGAGGCACAGAGAAACACAGAGGGATTTCTTCAGAATAACAAAAGGTAGGAATCTGCAACAAAGTTTGTTATAATCCTTGCAATGTACAGAGATCACCCAGCGGGGAATGTTTTTTTCTCAACAAAAGTGGAGTTATGCTTTAAATATAGTTTTTGTATCCTTTCTGTGAGAATCTAATCTCAGACTACTACTGTATGTAATTATCTATCACAGAGTTGTTTGTTCTTTACACAAATAATGCCACAAACACAGATAATACCTACACCTCTTGCTTTATACCACAAATGCACCCCTAATCCTCCAACTAAGCTTGCTGATTATTGGACTATCAAATATTGCATTAAAGTGGAAGAAAAGCCTAAGTCTACCTATTCAAAAACATGTTTCCTCCCCTTTCCTCCTACCTATTCTGCCTAACCTGAATAAAAAAAGGGTTTGATGTGATGTGATATGATACTTACCTATTTTTAATCCGCTCCAGCCTGTTCATGTGACTCTGCAGCCCTGGCTCAGGTAGCACTTGACAATGGCTGGGAATTCCAGAAGCCATGGCGTCACCCATAGGCTTCCATAGCCCAGTCACTGTCAACGCTCCCTCTTCTCTTCTGCAGCAGCCACACTGGGAGTTGGAGGTGTAGGATCATGTGACCTTACCAATAGGTAAGTATACAGATCTTTTTTTTTATACAGGTTAGGCAGGATAGATAGAAGATGGGGGAGTGAACATTTTTAAGAATAGATAGACTTATGCCGCGTACACACGATCGATTTTCTCGACGGTGAAAACACCGTCGAGAAAATCGACGGGAAAAACGAGGGAACGGCTTGGTTCCCTACACACATCCGTTTTTCCCGACATTTTTTTTTTGGTCGAGAAAAACGACCGTGTGTGGGCTCCGTGGCAGTGTTTCCCTATGGGAAAACTGCTGCTTAAAAAAACGACGGGAATCACGACGAGAAAAATTAGAGCATGTTCTAATTTTGCTCGTCGTGATTAATGCCGTTTTTCCCGTCTGGAAAAATGACAAAAAGCCCACACACGGTCGTTTTTCTTGTTTAAAAAAAAAAAAATTAATTTTTCCAGACGGGAAAAATTATCATGTGTACGCGGCATTAGGCTTTTCTTCCACTGTAATCTAAAAAAGTACACTACTGGCTACTATTTGGTGCAGTGATGTGGCCCGTAAGATTGTATTTCATTGTTTTTCACCTACTGATGGTAAAATACAGATTGTTGTATTAGACTTTAGTCAGACTAAAGTTTTGGCTGCCCACTCAGCAAGAGCCATGACCTGACCTGTATAAAGCCTATTTAGTTCTTATGCAACTTTTTTGCTATTTACTGTACTTTTATGATTGCTGTAAATCCTGCTATTTGAACATAATGCTTTGTTCTCAAAATGTAATTCAGTAAATTGCTGATTTTGCGGTAGTGGTTTTATGTTCTAGTTCCAAACTGTGTATTGTTTCATAAATCAGAACCTCATGCCACAATTGGTTTTCCTCTTACAGGTACATCTTTCTTTATGAAAAGATGGATTAATCATCTATGCTAAACACTTGTTATAGTTAATACTCTTCTTGTGTTTAATGCCAATGGAAAGCAGAATCTATTAACATAAAGGGGCCACCTACCCGAATCCTTAGGGATTCTCCCTGATCTAACAAGTACAAATACACTTAGAAGGAATCCTAATAAGGAAAATTGCTCAGGCTATTCATATGTATTAAACAGAAACATCATGTAAATGTATTAACATATAATATTTCTCTTCATTTTGCTACACTGATTGATGTTAAATAGAGGAGCTAGAATAAATAAAATGCCTAATGACTGAAGGTTGATCATTATATGCTTTTGTCATCTGGGGACATCATATAATGTGCAGCTGTTCATAAAGTGTCCCTTAAAGTGCTAGGATTTACTTTTACGCAGAAAATCAGACCCACAAGGTGCCAGATGTATCCTGCATAGAAAATCAACCCCATAAGGTGGCATAGTATACACACAGAACATACTGTACATACTGCACAGAAACAATGATCCTTAAAGTAGAACTTTAGGAAAAACTTTTTTTCCATTCTGGATAGAGTAAGGGAGGGTTATACCCCCTGTTTTTTTTTCACCATCTGTGTCCCTTTGCGGAGATTTCCCTTCACTTCCTGTCCCATAGCCAAACAGGAAGTGAGAGGAAATCCTTGTAAATTAAGGGACTTTCTTGAGGACCTCCAGGTCACCAGAACTAGTGACCCCATTAGAAGATTTTCACTCTATTACTTTTCTGGGGACAACCCAGAATTTGGGATTTCCTTTTACTTTCATTTTTAAGGATAATGGTAAACAGGACAAATAGAGATGGTAAAGCTCCCTAAGGGGGGCACAGACAACAATAAAAACTAACAGGTGTTCTAATCTATCTCCCCTCTATCTAAAACTGAAAAAAAAAATATATATATATATATATATATATATATATATATATATATATATATACTTTAAGGTTCTGGGATATACCACTGCACAATAATGCAGCTCCATTTGGTACTAGGATATACCCCTGCCCAGGAAAAAACACTGCCATGGTATATTCTGGTAACACAAGGTACCATTATACACCACTGAACAAAAAATCAGCCCCAAAAGGTGCCAGATTATACTACTGTATAGAAAAGTAGCCCAATAAGGTACCAACATACACCACTGCATAAAAAAGTTGCACCGGAGGTGACTTGATATACCAAATGTACAGAAACCTGCAGTGTACACTGCACACAAAAGCAGTCTCATAAGGTGTTGGTGGAATATACCACTGCACAGAACGGCAGCACCATATATCCAAGATATACTACAGCACAGAAGGCATTGCCCTTAACACATTAAAGCGGAGCTCCACCCTAAAGTGGAACTTATGCTCATCGGAACCCTCCCCCCCTCCGGTGTCACATTTGGCACCTTTCAGGGGGGAGGGGGGTGCAGATACCTGTCTAAGACAGGTATTTGCACCCACTTCCGGGAGTCCTCTCTGCGGGTATTCTGCGGGTAATATGTCACTTCCCGCAGACTTCCCGTAGTGTTCTGGGAGACACTCGGCTCCCAGAACACAAGAGGGACCAGTGAGAACGGCGCAGTGCAACTCGCGCATGCGCCGTAGGGAACCAGGCAGTGAAGCCGCAAGGCTTCACTGCCTGGTTCCCTCACCGAGGATTGCGGTGGGGGCAGCAGAGTCTTCTGCTGCTGACGTCGCTGGACTCCAGGACAGGTAAGTGTCCTAATATTAAAAGTCAGCAGCTGCAGTATTTGTAGCTGCTGGCTTTTAATGTTTTTTTTTTCAGGGGAGCTCTGCTTTAACTATTTTTAATCCTTATGCTGCTAGCATTAGTAAATAAATAGGATGTTATATAATATTTATTTGTTTTTAACTTTTTTTTAATTTACATTTCTTTAGTTGCTTCCTGGTTTTCGGCCTAGGCCAAAAGGATGTGATACATCCCAGGAAACTTCAGGGGAAGGAGAGGCTTTCTCAGCTAAGCACATCCTCCTGCTTGCATGTCTGAGCTGAGGGCAGATGGATTCCAGGATGTAAATGCTACATAAATCAAATGTCCTTACTCAAGATGGCCATAGCTAGAAATGCTAGAGGGTGTTATTCAAATTGATTTCTCAACAAAATAAAGCATGGAGGCATGGCTGGTTGGGTGAGTTTGCTTTGAATATTAAAAATTAACTAAAGAGGAGGTCCAGCCTCCTTCAGAAAAAAATTAAAGTCAGCATCTACAAATACTGTAGCTGCTGATTAATATTAGGACACCTACCTGTCCAGGGAGCCCGCAATGTTAGCACCCCAGCCTATTTTTACATCGGCTCTCGGGTGCTGTTCCACCATTGTCCTAAGGAAAACTGTCAGTGAAGCCTTGCAGCTTAACAGCCGGTTCCCTACTGTGCATACGTGAAGCGCGCTGGGCTTTCTGAATGGCCCGGCAGGGGGGGGAGAGGAGGAGGGGGCCCGAACTTCTGAGTGATCTTGCCGCGGCGAGGTCTCCCGGAAGTGGGGATGGGTACCTGTCAAAAACAGGAACCCGCTCCCCCCTTTCCCCAAAAGGTGCCAAATGTGGCTGGCACCAGAGGGGGGGGGGGGGGGGCAGATAAGCGGAGCTTCCACTTTTGGGTGAAGCTCCGCTTTAAATATGGTTTTCAGTTTGTGGTGCTCAGATACAGTTTAGTTCCACTTTAAGGTGCCAGAATATATTCTTATACGGAACAGCTCAAAAAGGTTATAAGATATAACATTGCAGAGATAGACAGGTCTCATTAGGTGCTAGACCCTACCAGTATATATTGTGAGGGGGTTAACTCGGTAGCGGGTGTGTGTGACCCCCTGGTTGGGCTCCCCACACAAAAACAGGGCCAGCAGACGGAGGTTGTGGTTTTCAAAATCAAAAGGTGCGGTTTATTTCTCTATGTACAGTGACAAAACACAGCAAAGCCAAAAAGAAACAAACAAAATAAATCCTGGTCAGTTTGACCTCTGACTAAACATGCAGGTTTCCTAAACTAACAACTGGGATCAGCCTGGTGCTGTCCTAGTCCCTAAGTCCCTGGTTTAGTAAAAGTCCAAACAAATAGCCACACAGGCTTTGCCTCACCGCACAGGGGTTCACTCTCCCTAGACAGTCCACACAGGTCTGGTTCCAGGCATGAGCTAACATCTACTGAATCTGGGAGTTTTTATAGAGGCCTTAAACGAACTGACAGGCTTCAGCTGGTCTCATCAACTCCCTGCCTCACGACGCCCAGCACTCTCCCTAGAGGTATGAGTCATTCATGAGCCCACTAGCCTCAGCTGGGCTTCATCAACTCCCTAGTTGTATAAGTCGGCATAAAGCCTGAATCTGGGAGAAATATATCTACCCCCCTGGATGCAACCAGGTGACTTTACCTTCCTGCTGTCACATACCCCCCCCTCTTGTTTTAACCTTGGGGTTGGAACACCAGCAATCAGGCATTCATGTACTCGAGACAAAGCATCCACATTCCCCATTTGAACGCCAGGGCGATGCTTTACTGTGAAGTTGAATTCCTGTAGGGCCAGGAACCACCTATTCACTCTTCTATTTGTCTCTTTGTTTTGAGCCATCCACTTTAACGGAGCGTGATCCGTAACCATGTCAAAGTGCCTACCTAGCAGATAGTACCGAAGGGAATCTAGAGCCCACTTCACCGCTAAACACTCCTTTTCAACCGTGGCGTAATTTACCTCATGGGACTTCAACTTCCTGCTGAGGTAAATGACTGGGTGCTCTTCCCCGTTCCAGACCTGGGACAATACTGCTCCTAACCCCACATCTGACGCATCACTTTGTACGACAAAGTCTTTAGAGAAGTCGGGTGAGTACAACACTGGCTGGCTACATAAGGCTTGTTTCAAGAATTGGAATGCTGCCTCAGCCTCGGGGGTCCATTTAATCATGACCGACCCTTTCCCTTTCGTCAGGTTGGTTAGGGGCACAGCCTTAGAAGCAAAGTGGGGAATGAAGCGCCGATAATAACCCGCGATTCCCAGAAAGGCTCGTACCTGCTTCTTGCTGTTGGGACGTGGCCAACTCTGGATGGCCTCGACTTTGTTGAGTTGGGGTTTTATTACTCCCCTGCCAATGGTGTACCCAAGATATTTGGCCTCCTCCTGCCCAATGGTACACTTCTTGGGGTTAGCCGTAAACCCCACTTCCCGAACAGAGTCCAGGACTGCTTGCACTTTTGGCAGATGTGAGGCCCAATCTGTGCTATGGACAATTACGTCATCCAGGTAAGCCGCAGCATACTTCCGATGGGGCCTCAGCATCTGGTCCATTTTCCGCTGGAATGTGGCCGGCGCATTCTGTAACCCGAACGGCATTCTCTTATATTGGAACGCCCCGTCTGGGGTTACAAATGCGGTTTTCTCTTTGGCCGACTTGGCCAGGGGAATTTGCCAATACCCTTTTGTGAGGTCAAGAGTCGTCATGTATCGGGCTGTTCCCAGCCGGTCGATCAACTCATCTATACGTGGCATGGGGTAGGTGTCAAATTTTGTAACTTTGTTCAACTGACGAAAGTCGTTACAAAATCGCCAGCTCCCATCCGGTTTAGGCACCAACACAATGGGACTAGACCAATCACTTTGGGACTCCTCTATCACCCCTAAGTTCAGCATTTTCTGTACTTCCTCCCGTATTGCCTCCCGTCGGGCCTCTGGGATCCGATAGGGTTTTAACTTCACCCTTTCACCGGGCGGGGTAATAATATCATGCTCTACCCCAGATGTTTGTCCCGGCAGCTCAGAGAACACCTCCTTGTTGCGAAGCACAAACTCCTTAACCTCCTGTTGTTGGGGTTGTGACAAGGTGGCTGCTATTCCAACCTCCGGAATCACGCAACCAGTTTGAGCTGGTGACCAAGTTTCTGCGACTAGGGACTCTCTATCCCTCCAGGCTTTCAACAGATTAACGTGATATATCTGTTCGGGCTTTCGCCTTCCTGGTTGTCTGACCTTGTAATTCACTTCGCTCACTTTTTCCATTATCTCGTAGGGGCCTTGCCATTTGGCAAGGAATTTACTTTCAACCGTAGGGACAAGTACCAATATCCTATCCCCCGGGGAAAAGGTACGGGTCTTTGCTCCACGGTTGTACACTCTCTGCTGTGCCAACTGCGCTTGGGCCAAATGTTCCTTCACGATGGGCATTACCTGTGCAATTCGATCTTGCATCAGGGCGACATGCTCAATCACACTCCTGTGGGGAGAACTCTCACTTTCCCAAGTTTCCTTGGCAATATCCAACAGCCCTCTTGGGTGTCTCCCATACAGTAACTCAAAGGGGGAGAATCCCGTAGAGGATTGGGGCACCTCCCTAATAGCAAACATCAAATAAGGAAGTAGACAGTCCCAATCCTTTCCATCTCTATCCACCACTTTCTTCAACATTTGTTTTAGGGTTTTGTTGAATCTTTCAACCAGCCCATCGGTTTGGGGGTGATACACAGATGTACGCAATTGCGTCACTTTGAACAATTTACACAGCTCTTTCATAACCCGGGACATAAAGGGTGTACCTTGGTCCGTAAGCAGTTCTTTACAAATACCCACCCGGCTAAAAACAAGAGATAGCTCTTTGGCTATGGTTTTGGCCGAGGTATTTCTGAGAGGGATCGCTTCTGGATAACGGGTGGCATAGTCCATTATAACCAATATGTACTGGTGCCCCCTAGCGGACTTGATTATAGGACCTACCAAATCCATTGCGATTCTCTCAAACGGGACCTCAATGATGGGTAGAGGGACCAGCGGGCTACGGAAATGTGGCATCGGGGCCGACCTCTGACACACAGGGCAGGAGGAACAATAATTTTCTATGTCCTTCATCACCCCAGGCCAATAGAATCTCTGTAATACCCTCTCCCGGGTTTTCTCTGTCCCCAGATGACCTCCAAGAATGTGCCCATGGGCCAACTCCAACACCAACTTCCTGTAAGGTTTGGGCACCACCAGCTGCTCAACGGTTTCTTCTGCCCTTTTTGCCACCCGATACAGTAGGTCCTTCTCTACGCTGAAGTATGGGTAAGTGCAGGTATTATCTGGGTTCACTAACTCGCCATCTATTTCCACTACGTTTTCCCGTGCCTTTATTAGGGCGGGGTCTTTTAACTGTTCTGTGGCAAAATTTTCCCTGTGAACCTCCAGATCAGAAAACTCCACAGACGGTAGGTTTTCGTCTGAGGAGGTGGGCTCCTCTCCAGTTTCTTGAGTCTCCCCTGCCAATACTGACAAGGGAAATTCTGGAGAGTCCTCACCACTCTCAGAGGAGTTCTGGCTATCACATTCCTGGTACATAGGGGCACCAGTGGGGGGCTCAGGATCATCCCACAGTTCCCAGAACTTCGGAAAATCCCTTCCCACAATGGCATCATGCGGTAATTGAGATACTAACCCCACTGGATGAGAGAGGGTACCTTTGGGGGTCTCGAAACACACTGTAGTCACTGGATACTCTCGGGTGTCCCCATGCACACAAATAACAGCTACCTTGCTATTCCCAGAGACCTCTGTTTTAACTAATTCAGCCTTTATCAGGGTCACAAGGCTACCTGAATCCAGTAATACCACAACATTTCTACCATTAATACACATTTTGCATAAATGTTTCTCAGTTCCCCGAATGGCAGTGCATGCGACTGTCGCACACAGCGACTGACGTCTGTCCATCAGAAAGTCACATTGCATGGGTTCCTCCACAACCGGGCAATTTGCTGCAATATGTCCCGCTTGCCGGCAGCGGTAGCAAACGATCCTTCTTGCGGCCTCTTGAGCCGCTGATTTCCCAGGCTGTTCTCGCCAAACTTGGGGTAGAGCTCCCACCCTCTCACTCTCTCCACCCTCACCCCTTGGAATCCTCTTATCCGCCCCTGGGGATGGTCTGGTCTTAAGGTGGAAAGTCCGAGAGTCTCTGGAAGAGGCCGTCAGGTTCTCTGTAGCCAAGTATCTCTCTACACGATCCACAAGTTTACCGGCCGTTTCTGGGTCTCCATGGCTTACCCACTTTTGAATGGCGGTAGGAAGAGCTCTCAAGAAACGATCCATCACAACACGTTCCACAATCTCCGGTGCGGACAAAGTCTCTGGCTGTAGCCACTTCCTGCTCAGGTGAATGAGATCATACATTTGAGACCTGGGGGGTTTTCCAAGCTGGAAAGTCCAGTTATGCACACGCTGAGCCCGGACAGCCAGGGTGACACCCAGCCTTGCCAATATTTCAGCTTTTAGCATCACATAGTCTTTTGCTTGGTCAGGCTCTAGGTCATAGTAAGCCTTCTGCGATTCACCAGTTAACAGAGGAGCCACCAGTCCAGCCCACTGCTCCTCAGGCCACTTTTCTCTTTCAGCAGTCCTTTCAAATGTGGTCAAAAATACCTCTGGATCATCCTCTCCAGTCATTTTTGTCAATAAACGACTCACCCCAAAGGACGCGGTATTAGTGGGACGGCTTTCCTCACTGGTCTGCGGACGTTGCTGCATTACTGCTTCCATTTGTTGTAGTCTCTGCTCTTGCTTCTGTAACAGGTCTATGAAGCGGGCCTCAGATTGCTGCTGGGCTTGTTGATGAGCTTGCTGCTGGGCTGCAAGGCTCCTTTGCAAACCTGCATTTGTCTGCTGTTGATTGGCATTTGCTAGAGCCAGCTGTTTCAGTATCTCCTCCATGCTGGCTTAAAAAAAACTGCCTGCATTCTCCACCAACTGTGAGGGGGTTAACTCGGTAGCGGGTGTGTGTGACCCCCTGGTTGGGCTCCCCACACAAAAACAGGGCCAGCAGACGGAGGTTGTGGTTTTCAAAATCAAAAGGTGCGGTTTATTTCTCTATGTACAGTGACAAAACACAGCAAAGCCAAAAAGAAACAAACAAAATAAATCCTGGTCAGTTTGACCTCTGACTAAACATGCAGGTTTCCTAAACTAACAACTGGGATCAGCCTGGTGCTGTCCTAGTCCCTAAGTCCCTGGTTTAGTAAAAGTCCAAACAAATAGCCACACAGGCTTTGCCTCACCGCACAGGGGTTCACTCTCCCTAGACAGTCCACACAGGTCTGGTTCCAGGCATGAGCTAACATCTACTGAATCTGGGAGTTTTTATAGAGGCCTTAAACGAACTGACAGGCTTCAGCTGGTCTCATCAACTCCCTGCCTCACGACGCCCAGCACTCTCCCTAGAGGTATGAGTCATTCATGAGCCCACTAGCCTCAGCTGGGCTTCATCAACTCCCTAGTTGTATAAGTCGGCATAAAGCCTGAATCTGGGAGAAATATATCTACCCCCCTGGATGCAACCAGGTGACTTTACCTTCCTGCTGTCACAATATATATATATATATATATATATATATATATAAATATATATATATATATATATATATATATATATATATATAGTCCCAGAATATGTTAACACACAATAGAGTATGCTCCAAATTGTGCCAGGATATATGACTAAGGCAGCTCAATAAGATGCCATATATCATACAGCATAGACATCATATACCACTGCAGAAAAAGACAGGTCCCATAAGGTGCCAAGATATACCACTGTACAGAAAAACAGAAAAGCATTCCCCTTAATTTGGCAAGATATACCACTGCAGAGAAAGAAAACAGGCAGCGTGATCAAAACTCCGGTACCTACTGTGGCAGGATGACCCCGTGCCACTCTGTAAAATGGTGGTTTACGCCAGATTTTCTAAAAAGCAAGCACATTAATGGCACAGGTGTGTGCTAGCTTCATATGAGAGCCAGAGGTAGAGCTCAGAGCCCCACCCACCCAAGGAGGTCAGTGAGTGAAGGGAGCCTTGAGAGGTGCTGCTATGCACCATGCTGTCCAGGTTGGGACAGACCAAGGCAAGAGCTTGAGAGAGAGTCCAGGAGGGACAGAGCAGCTAGGGAGCTGCGAGAAAGGATGCAGAGCTGAGGTACATTGTTTGTGCACGAACACAAATGTTTAATAGTCAGGGCAGTATAGCTGTCACAAGAGAGCCAGGAGGCTGAATGTTATGTTTGTTGCATTGATGGTGTGAACCCTCTGCGTGGGAAGACATAGCTGTGTGAACTTTTGTGTTTTTTTAAATAAAAGTGGGCAGAAAAGCCCTGAAAACTATTCCTGGCATGGAGTAAACTCAATGTTTTGGTGTTACCGCTGAGCTAAGAAACCCAGATGTTTCACAATACCTACACATATTTAGAAAACTGGTGCACACAGAATCTGGTGCAGATGTGCATAGTAACCAATCAGCTTCTAACTTCAGCTTGTTCACTTAAAGCGGAGTTCCAACCAAATTTGGCATGTCATTTTTTTTTTGGGGGGGGTGGGGGCTTCGTTAGGAAAGGGACTTCCTGTCCCACTTCCTACTTCCATTTAGGGGCCACCTAGGCGACTCCTCCTCTGCCCCTAGGTGGCCCCTCCCTCTAGGCGATCTCCTGGGATCGCCTGTCCACTCCGGGAGCGCAGCGCGACTTTCGCATGCGCAGTGCGTGCCCAGCCGTGAAGCCGAAAGCTGTCATGGCCGGGTGCCCAGAGTGTGAATGGAGACGCCGGCGGAGAGGAGCTGGGAGAGGAGCGACGCTCCGTGCAGCCGCATCGCTGGACCGTGGAACAGGTAAGTGTCTGTTTATTAAAAGTCAGCAGCTATACTTTTTGTAGCTGCTGACTCTTAATAAACATTAAAAGGCTGGAACATCCGCTTTAAGCTTTGAAAAATAAAACCTAGAAGCTGATTGGTTACTCTCTACAGCTTCACCAGATTCTGTGTGCACCAGTTTTAGTAAATCTCCCCCACTGCATAACTGCCCTAAGAGGAAAGATGAGGTAAACCTATGAAACTAGAACTTGTTATTTATAACATCTATCTGACTGAATATCTACGTCTGAGGTACCAGCTGGGCTTTAAATGGCATAATGGCAACTCGTACCTCATTTTTTTATGCTGTGTTCACTTATGATCAAAGTTTGCTAAGTCAACCGAAGCAACAAAAATGTTATATTCATTGAGCTGCCACCAAAGTGTTGGGGCATTTATCGCATATAGACTGCATAATTTTTATGGATTGGAACATGGCTAAATTGAGGCTTGGCAGACCCCAGAACCTCATATCAGTTCATGTACGCTCTCCAACACACCAGCCCTTTCAGTAGATTTCATTGCAGCTACACTGCCTGCTATAAGTATTGTGGAAGATGCAAATGCATTTCCCCTAATTTTCCACAATAAACATATGCAAATTGTTCTAATGTAATGACTAATGCAAATGGATATTTTTCTCTCTCATTACCCCAGCGACTCGTTCGCAGAGATCAGATGCTTTTTTTCCAGGCCAGCCAGCTCCAAGCCCAGTAGGTATTTCTTAAACCACTAATTTATAGCACTGCTGCATGCCCAGGAAAAATAAAAATCAACCTTCGGCAACAAAGCACTTTTTTTTGTCTTGGTGAATTGTAATCTCCATTTCAGCTCTGCTGTGTGCAGAATATTGAAATGTATTTCCTGACAAGTGGTGTTTGTATTAACTCCACTTTAAGGTGCCAAAGACAGGCGATCCATCATTTCTAGCAGTGTTCGGAATTCATGTTGTACTTCATATTCTATTTAATGTATTAGGTTAATAACGGGGCCCATAAAACTACTAGGAAAAGTGGCACAGTCATTTTTAATAGGAAAATGGGATACAATATGTAAACATTTTCCATGGCAAATTCTATCACCCTCTCTGTACCTGCCTCTTTGCTGCCAAAGCAGTGTGTCTAAATGGCTGCAAATGGAGAGGGTTTTAAAATGCATCTAATAAAACAACCACATTCTCCATAAAATCGCAGCATCAAAAAGTTAAAGGGTGAAAACATGATTAGAAATGTTTTGTCATGCTTCTAGATAATAATGTGAAAGCGAAAGCATGGCTTTTATTTAAAGTATACCCATCAGCTGCACAAAAAGAAGACAGCTCCGCTATAGACTGAATTAGTATTCTAAAGAATGCAGCCTATTAATTCCAATTTGGGCATCGAATGAAGAACTATAGCCGTAGCAGAATATGTGACTGCTATGTTGCACTGGGGAATAAAACCAAAATACCTTTACAGGACTAGGACAGCTGTATATAAAATATTTAAGAAACCCTGTATTGAGACAGATAATACGGGGATGCCATTGCTAACATCCTTTTGAGAATATTAGTTGCTTGGCGGTCTCTGGCCTCTGGCTTTAAATACTTTCTCAGTCAGTGTCCTGGGACAAATATGAAAATTAAAGAGTTCAGAATGATGGTGTTGGTCCTGGTTTGAATACTGGTTTTCAGAAAACATTAAAACCATTTGGATTATCATGACAGCCAGGAAACTAGCATTTTGAGAAGAAGTGGTAGGAAATAGTACCTTCAATCTTTTCTCAGTACATATAACAAACAGGCACTCCAGTAAAGCCTAGGTGATATTCAAGATGCTAACCAATAATATTGCTCTGACGCTCCCATGCTGAAGATTTGGAACAAGGTCAGGATGCTCCAGGGCAGGGCTCTCCAAATCAATTTAAATAATATTCAGTTGCATTCCATTCCCATGCCTAAACATGCCAGTGTTGGGACATTGAGCCTATATTTGTTTACATCCAATGGGGACAAGTCTCATCTGGTTAAGGTTCTTGTGATGCTTCTGACCTATCGGACCTATACGTTTGGTGAAGGGACCACGCTAAGAATCCTTGGAGCAATGCTTAATTTTTTTATGGCTGACATCACACAAAGTTGCTTTGAGTTGCAATTCTAAATCTAGTCTTTTCTGAGGAAGGAACATGATACTCCCCACAGTCCCATCTGTTGAATGAGGAATCTATAATATATAGCTACTCTAGGATTTGTGGGGTGATAGAGACACACTGTATAACGAAAACTCTGGATATTTGTGTTGTCAGCCAATATATTGTGTTTTATGTTAAGATTTAAACTACCGTATATACTCGAGTATATAAGCAGACCCGAATATAAGCCGAGGCACCTAATTTTACAACAAAAAACTGGGAAAACTTATTGACTCGAGTATAAGCCTAGGGTGTTCATCTGTATGCCTCACTGTGTCCATGCCTCACTGTGCCCATGCCTCACTGTGCCTCACTGTGTCCATGCCTCACTGTGCCCATGCCTCACTGTGCCCATGACTAGACTGACGTTTAACATGGGAGTCTATGGAAGGGGTGCCCGGATTTGAAAAATCAGTGCTCCCTGACCGTAGGTCCCCCAGACAAAAAACCTTTCACACTTATAGAGGGGAAATGGGGCTACATGTGTGCCAAGTTTCGGGTCCAAGGGACCTACAACCGGCCAGCACCCAGTCCCCAAAATGACTGGAGAAATGACCGTTTAACATGGGAGTCTATGAAAGGGGTTCCTGGGTGGGAGGAAGAGTGGGGCTACATGTGTGCCAGGTTTGGGGTCAAGGGGACCTACGGCCAGCCAGTACTGGGTCCCCAAATTCCAGGAGATCAGGTGAAAAAAAGGTGACTCGAGTATAAGCCGAGGGGGGCATTTTTAGCACAAAAAAATGTGCTGAAAAACTCTGCTTATACTCGAGTATATACGGTATTTACAATACAATTATTTAATTTTACCTAGGTGTATGCATATTGTGAACGCCAAGGAAGTCTCATACAGTTTTGTCTACATTTTGTTGCAGTTTTGAGGGATGTTGGCATTACCCCTTGAAGTCACTCTAAAATAAATTCTTGCTCAAGTAAAAAAAAGGGAAGTAAGCTTCAGAATAACATCCTTCTAGTGGGCAAGTGATTAATTAAAAATCTTCTTTACTATAACATGCGGGTGTACATATTTGGTTTTAGAGTTCGAGAACACGCAAGTATCTGACAGAGCTGCTCATTTCCGCTTTGATTCCATTATAAAAGAATGCAAATTGGTCCTCCTCATCAGGTTTCTATTGTTAATTACGTCTGTTGTATAAACCTCATCTTTTCCAATATCAAGCCCTGACAGGGATAAGGGATGAGTAGACACATGAAAATGCTGGTCACCAAGAGGATAAACAGAAAAATTTGATACAAAGCAGGTTTTAACCACCTGCTCAGTAAAACTGTATAAACATCTGCCTCTAATTCTTTAAACAGCCTCAGATTTCTATCTAGAATCAGAGCACACTCAAAATGACTACCAATGTGATCTGACCTCTGCCGGGTTAGCCCCCCCTTATCAACATTTTTGAAAAAATCTTATGCAGTTGGTTAGATCTTTGTTAGATCAGGTTAGATCAACCGTTGTTTGCGTTAGATCTCACACAGAAGAAGCAATATTAACAGTTATTTGCTGGGGGGGCTAACCCGTCATCAGCCACCCCTTATCAAAAAATTGACCAAACAGTTAGCTATTTTGGAAGCGATTTGTTATATCCGGTAAGATCAATTGGTTTTAACGTTAGATCTCACATAATTAGAGATTTATTAAGTGATTTTTGAGGGGGGGCTGGCCCCCCCTTATCAAATTTTCTGGCCAAAAATGATTCAGGCTAATAGATATTCGTTAGATCCGGTAAGATCAAGTGGTTTTAACGTTAGATCTCACATAATTAGAGACTTATTAAGTGATTAATGAGGGGGGGCTGGCCCGCCCTTATCAAATTTTCGGACCAAAAATCATTCAGGCTAATAGATATTCGTTAGATCCGGTAAGATCAAGTGGTTTTAACGTTAGATCTCACATAATTTCAGAGATATTCCACATAAAAATACTGATATTAGGTGGTACATAAGGACAGGTTGGCCCCCCCTTATCAAATTTTCGGGCCAAAAATCATTCAGGCTAATAGATATTCGTTAGATCCGGTAAGATCAAGTGGTTTTAACGTTAGATCTCATATAATTTCAGAGATATTCCACATACAAATACAGATATTAGGTGGTACATAAGGACGGGTGGCCCCCCCTTATCAAATTTTCGGGCCAAAAATCATTCAGGCTAATAGATATTCATTAGATCCGGTAAGATCAAGTGGTTTTAACGTTAGATCTCACATAATTTCAGAGATATTCCACATAAAACTACTGATATTAGGTGGTACATAAGGACGGGTTGGCCCCCCCTTATCAAATTTTCGGGCCAAAAATCATTCAGGCTAATAGATATTTGTTAGATCCGGTAAGATCAAGTGGTTTTAACGTTAGATCTCACATCATTTCAGATATATACCACATACAAATACTGATATTAGGTGGTACATAAGGACGGGTTGGCCCCCCCTTATCAAATTTTAGGGCCAAAAATCATTCAGGCTAATAGATATTTGTTAGATCCGGTAAGATCAAGTGGTTTTAATGTTAGATCTCACATAATTTCAGAGATATTCCACATAAAAATACTGATATTAGGTGGTACATATAGACGGGTTGGCCCCCCCACATGCAATTTACTGTCCAAAAATCCTTCAGGCTAATAGATATTCGTTAAATACGGTAAGATCAAGTGGTTTTAATGGCTGATTATACATAATTACAGGGATATTATGGATATTTGGTATCGATGCACGGATATCCATACTAGTGTCTATATCAGGTGTAGCGATACCCCCGCAGGGGGCGCTGGTTTAAGATTTGGGTCTGCCATTACCTTACTGTTCACCAGGTCTGTCCTAGGGGTCTTCCTTGAAGAATTTCTCACAAATGTCTGCACCAAACACTTAGTCTCTTTTTCTCAAGGGTTTTATTAACAGAGGGATGGAGGGTTAGGGGGGGATTCAGGTACCTTGCTTGCGGATCACGGGTACTTCTTAATCCAGAGGACAAACAGTCTCCACACTGGATATAGCAACCACCGGATAGGCCTCTCTCACTGACCTAGCAGCCGGTGCGGTGCTCGGCCAAAAGTCTCTGCCACAGACTTGAAAAATACAAATAGTCTCTGCCTCAGACTTGGGTAATCACTCACTTGATAAAGTTCTGAAAACATAACACACAGTGCCAGGATCTTTCAGCCAGCCGCCAGCACTGCGAGGCAAATTTTTATCCGGATGCGTCCTCCAATTGAGCCCTCAATTGTTCGGTCCCTTCCCTCAGGCAAGGCGACACGGGACCATCCCCAGATCAGTAGGCCCCCAGAAACTCCTGGGCCTACTCTCAGCAACAGAGCCTCGGGCCTACAGGCCCCGAGGCAGAAAACTACTAACACATCCCTGAGGCCAGGAGGGCCGTCAGGTCAGGATCCGAAGACCCCGAAAAACGGTGTCTGCTCCTTAAGTACCCTCTCCCAGAATGCACAGCGGGGTCACCACTCCCACTGCGCTGTCTCCGGGAAAGGAATACCCAATGCATCCAGCCTACTGTAATTCCAACCTTGACCTGTGGTAACAACGACACCTACAGTCAGGTGGAAAATGTGCAGCCCAGCTAAACTGGAACAGAGACCATAATTTGGTACAATTGTTCTGAGCTAAACGACAGCTCAGATAACTAAATTTACACTAGCACCTACCCAATAGGAACAGGGCGCTACACAGGCTAATAGATATTCGTTAGATCCGGTAAGATCGAGTGGTTTTAACGTTAGATTTCACATAATTTCAGAGATATTTCACATAATAATAGGGATATTAGGTTTTACAGAAGGTACATCCATCTTCAACCGTCTCTGGATGGTCTCTGGATGGTTCTTCAGCGGATGCCTGTAGTCTCTTCTCACACCTCCGTTCACCTCCCAGCCTCATGGTGACCTCTTTTCAGACCAACAAGCTTAAGTCTTTAGCTAGCCCCCTTCTTTCAAAGCAGAAGTAGCAGCTCCATCCCCAGTAAAAATCAATGGTGCCATTTTGTGATGAGCCTTTATGTCCTGTGGTCCTCTGCTGCTGCTTGATTGACTTCCTCTCCCTGCCAATAGGAACACAGAGAAGAGAGCAGAGCCGACTGATGCCCGTGAGTGAGCGCTGCTCGTCACTCAAGGAAGAGTAGAGTTAGGGGGGAGAAATCCCCCACAGGTACTGACAGGCGTGCTCTCCTTCAGTAAGTGCCTGTGTCAGTGTCTATTCAGTCCGACGGTTCCTGGCGGGAATGGAGGGAGGTGTGGGACCATGGGTGACAGAGCAGCCCCCGCTACACACTCCCCCACCAAAAAACCTTAGGTCTGCCAAAGGTGGTAAAGAGTCTATGACCTGTTACATGCTTTTGATATACACACGTAAAAAAAAAAACAGGTTAGTGTGCACAGGAAACCATACAATTTGCATCTGCATAAAACCATGGCAGAGGAATATCCAACCAATTAGCATAGGAGGGGAGGTTGTCCTGCCTCGCGGTTTTCATCTTCAGCACACAGGGACCACATCTGCACAATCATCTCGTATACAGTGTTTTAATCTACTTTATTATAGTTTCTGTCTTGTCCTTTATAAATAAAATATTTTTTTGTTTATCTTATGTGTCCTTGCCTTCAAAGTCCGACCCCCAGGTATCTCTATTCTTGAGCTATCTTTTCACGCTTTTTCAAGTGGTTTTAACGTTAGATCTCACATAATTAGAGACTTATTAAGTGATTAATGAGGGGGGCTGGCCCCCCCTTATCAAATTTTCGGGCCAAAAATCATACAGGCTAATAGATATTCGTTAGATCCGGTAAGATCAAGTGGTTTTAACGTTAGATCTCACATAATTTCAGAGATATTCCACATACAAATACAGATATTAGGTGGTACATAAGGACGGGTTGGCCCCCCCTTATCAAATTTTCGGGCCAAAAATCATTCAGGCTAATAGATATTCATTAGATCCGGTAAGATCAAGTGGTTTTAACGTTAGATCTCACATAATTTCAGAGATATTCCACATACAAATACAGATATTAGGTGGTACATAAGGACGGGTTGGCCCCCCCTTATCAAATTTTCGGGCCAAAAATCATTCAGGCTAATAGATATTCATTAGATCCGGTAAGATAAAGTGGTTTTAACGTTAGATCTCACATAATTTCAGAGATATTCCACATAAAACTACTGATATTATGTGGTACATAAGGACGGGTTGGCCCCCCCTTTTCAAATTTTCGGGCCAAAAATCATTCAGGCTAATAGATATTTGTTAGATCCGGTAAGATCAAGTGGTTTTAACGTTAGATCTCACATCATTTCAGATATATACCACATACAAATACTGATATTAGGTGGTACATAAGGACGGGTTGGCCCCCCCTTATCAAATTTTAGGGCCAAAAATCATTCAGGCTAATAGATATTTGTTAGATCCGGTAAGATCAAGTGGTTTTAATGTTAGATCTCACATAATTTCAGAGATATTCCACATAAAAATACTGATATTAGGTGGTACATATAGACGGGTTGGCCCCCCCACATGCAATTTACTGTCCAAAAATCCTTCAGGCTAATAGATATTCGTTAAATACGGTAAGATCAAGTGGTTTTAATGGTTGATTATACATAATTACAGGGATATTATGGATATTTGGTATCGATGCACGGATATCCATACTAGTGTCTATATCAGGTGTAGCGATACCCCCGCAGGGGGCGCTGGTTTAAGATTTGGGTCTGCCATTACCTTACTGTTCACCAGGTCTGTCCTAGGGGTCTTCCTTGAAGAATTTCTCACAAATGTCTGCACCAAACACTTAGTCTCTTTTTCTCAAGGGTTTTATTAACAGAGGGATGGAGGGTTAGGGGGGGATTCAGGTACCTTGCTTGCGGATCACGGGTACTTCTTAATCCAGAGGACAAACAGTCTCCACACTGGATATAGCAACCACCGGATAGGCCTCTCTCACTGACCTAGCAGCCGGTGCGGTGCTCGGCCAAAAGTCTCTGCCACAGACTTGAAAAATACAAATAGTCTCTGCCTCAGACTTGGGTAATCACTCACTTGATAAAGTTCTGAAAACATAACACACAGTGCCAGGATCTTTCAGCCAGCCGCCAGCACTGCGAGGCAAATTTTTATCCGGATGCGTCCTCCAATTGAGCCCTCAATTGTTCGGTCCCTTCCCTCAGGCAAGGCGACACGGGACCATCCCCAGATCAGTAGGCCCCCAGAAACTCCTGGGCCTACTCTCAGCAACAGAGCCTCGGGCCTACAGGCCCCGAGGCAGAAAACTACTAACACATCCCTGAGGCCAGGAGGGCCGTCAGGTCAGGATCCGAAGACCCCGAAAAACGGTGTCTGCTCCTTAAGTACCCTCTCCCAGAATGCACAGCGGGGTCACCACTCCCACTGCGCTGTCTCCGGGAAAGGAATACCCAATGCATCCAGCCTACTGTAATTCCAACCTTGACCTGTGGTAACAACGACACCTACAGTCAGGTGGAAAATGTGCAGCCCAGCTAAACTGGAACAGAGACCATAATTTGGTACAATTGTTCTGAGCTAAACGACAGCTCAGATAACTAAATTTACACTAGCACCTACCCAATAGGAACAGGGCGCTACACAGGCTAATAGATATTCGTTAGATCCGGTAAGATCGAGTGGTTTTAACGTTAGATTTCACATAATTTCAGAGATATTTCACATAATAATAGGGATATTAGGTTTTACAGAAGGTACATCCATCTTCAACCGTCTCTGGATGGTCTCTGGATGGTTCTTCAGCGGATGCCTGTAGTCTCTTCTCACACCTCCGTTCACCTCCCAGCCTCATGGTGATCTCTTTTCAGACCAACAAGCTTAAGTCTTTAGCTAGCCCCCTTCTTTCAAAGCAGAAGTAGCAGCTCCATCCCCAGTAAAAATCAATGGTGCCATTTTGTGATGAGCCTTTATGTCCTGTGGTCCTCTGCTGCTGCTTGATTGACTTCCTCTCCCTGCCAATAGGAACACAGAGAAGAGAGCAGAGCCGACTGATGCCCGTGAGTGAGCGCTGCTCGTCACTCAAGGAAGAGTAGAGTTAGGAGGGAGAAATCCCCCACAGGTACTGACAGGCGTGCTCTCCTTCAGTAAGTGCCTGTGTCAGTGTCTATTCAGTCCGACGGTTCCTGGCGGGAATGGAGGGAGGTGTGGGACCATGGGTGACAGAGCAGCCCCCGCTACACACTCCCCCACCAAAAAATCTTAGGTCCGCCAAAGGTGGTAAAGAGTCTATGACCTGTTACATGCTTTTGATATACACACGTAAAAAAAAAACAGGTTAGTGTGCACAGGAAACCATACAATTTGCATCTGCATAAAACCATGGCAGAGGAATATCCAACCAATTAGCATAGGAGGGGAGGTTGTCCTGCCTCGCGGTTTTCATCTTCAGCAAGGGGTACAGACTGAGTGAGATCTAGTCACTGGCTGGGATCTTTGAGAGGCTGTGGGTGTGGGCTGTAAATCTGGCTGTGGTGGCACATGAACTGCTTCTGACAGAGGCAATAGATGATTGCGATGCCAAGTCCTGTGCTTCCCTCTGGCCGGATTTGATATACTGGGAGTCCAGGCAGATGCTTGCAAATGACATAAGGCTGCGACTTCCAGTGGGAAGTTGCTGAGGTATGGTCGAGGGATGTCCCGAAGGCCAAGTCGACTGGCAGCCGGGCCTACCGTCCGAACATCAAACTATAGGGAGCGTAACCTGTGGCATCATTGGCGGTGCTGTTATAAGCATGCACAATAGCCACTATATGCTTGCTCCAGTGCTGTTTTTGTTCTGAATTTAGAGTTCCGAGCATATCCAGGAGGGTTTGGTTGAATCTCTCTGGTTGAGGATCTCCTTGAGGATGATACGGGGGGGTTTTAGACTTCCTGATGCCCAACAGGTCTAAAAGTCTCTTGATGAGACTACTCTCAAAATCTCTCCCCTGATCAGAGTGGATGCATTGGGACAGACCATAGTGCACAAAGATTTTCTCCACAAAGATCTTGGCCACCGTGGATGCTTGTTGGTCCCTCGTGGAAAACGCCTGGGCATACCGAGTGAAATGGTCAGTCACTACCAGGATATTTTCCTGCCTGCTAAAATCAGGCTCCAAGCACAGAATGTCAATGCACACCAGCTCCATGGGTCCCTGACTCCGAAGATGGCCCATTGGGGCAGCTCGTGAGGCAAAGTCTTCTTTTGAATACATCTGACGCAGGAGTGGCAATAGTCCTCAACTTCAGCCTGCATGCAGGGCCAGTAGAACCTGTCCCTCACCAGGTCAAAAGTCCTTTTGGGCCCTAGGTGGCCATGGTTGTCATGTAGGGCAGTTAATACTGTCTCCCTATGTTTTTCAGGTAGGAATAGCTGCAATTTTTTTTCAGAATCGACAGAGGGGCCCCTTCGGTAGACCAACCCTTGGTGCACCTGAAACTGATCCCACTCTCGGTGCAGCAGACGGGTTTCCTTTGGGGAGTCAGTGAGGAGCAAGTCAGGGCGTTGGCTCTCCAAGGCCTTCAATGCCAAGCTGCAGGGAGGGTCCTCCAACTGGTCCCTTTGCAGGTCATTCTTTGACAGCTTCGGGCAGACCTTTATCCCCGACTTGGGTGACATTGCAATAACATCTGGGGACACCAGCGGCTGACACTTCAATGTCTTCGGCCCTGGATCCTTCTCCAGCTTGATTTTCTGCTCCTTGACATAAGGCTCGTACCCCTTCAGGTGTCAGCTGGGGGGTCTCTGGAACAATGGGGCCTTCTTGACAAAGCATCCGCATCTTGTTTCAGGCTGAAAATAAACCCTGATAGAGTAGCCAATCATCTGTGACCCGTGGCATCCAACTTGGTGGTAGTGAGGATGTAGGTGAGAGGATTGTTGTCAGTCTTGATCACGAACTCCGCTCCATATAGATAATCCCCCAGCTTATCCACCACCACCCACTTCAAGGCCAGGAACTCAAGTTTGTGCATGGGGTAGTTCTTTTCGGCGGGGGGCCAAGTTCCGACTCATGTAGGCAACAGGCCGTAGATGACCGTCATGCTCTTGATATAGCACCCCACCTAACCCATCTCGACTGGCATCAACATGTAGCTCATATGGCTTGGTTGGATCTGCATAGGCCAGAACAGGAGCGGTTGTTAGGCTGCCTAAAACCTCTTCACACTTCGGGGTCCATTGTTCCTGAATGGACTCTCTGGGTTTTCTGGGCCCTCCAGCTGGTCTGACAGGCTTCGCCAGATCAGCGTCTTAGCGAATCCCTTGACAAATCTTCTGCAATAAGAGCAGAATCCCAGAAATGACCTAAGCTCAGTCACGTTGGTAGGCCTCGGCCAGGAGGTGACAGCTTCCAGCTTCTGGGGGTCGGTGGCCACTTTGTCGTAAGACACAATATGGCCAAGGTAGTTGACTGAGGGTTGGTAAAACTGGCACTTTTCCAGAGACAGCTTCAACCTCCTCATCATGCAGTCTCTTCAGGACCTTCTCCAGATGCTCTTCGTGCTCTTCCAGGGTCTTGCAGAAAACGATGATGTCGTCTAAGTGCACCAACACCTCGATCAGTTTCATGTCACCCACGGTCTTCTCCATTAGCCTTTGGAAGGTGGCTGGGGCATCAGACAGGCCTTGTGTCACTGTCAGGTGTGTACTGTGTTATTTGATAAGGGGGGGCCAACCCGTCCTTATGTACCACCTAATATCAGTATTTTTATGTGGAATATCTCAGAAATTATGTGAGATCTAACGTTAAAACCACTTGATCTTACCGGATCTAATGAATATCTATTAGCCTGAATGATTTTTGGCCCGAAAATTTGATAAGGGGGGGCCAACCTGTCCTTATGTACCACCTAATATCAGTATTTGTATGTGGAATATCTCTGAAATTATGTGAGATCTAACGTTAAAACCACTTGATCTTACCGGATCTAACGAATATCTATTAGCCTGAATGATTTTTGGCCCGAAAATTTGATAAGGGGGGGCCACCCGTCCTTATGTACCACCTAATATCTGTATTTGTATGTGGAATATCTCTGAAATTATATGAGATCTAACGTTAAAACCACTTGATCTTACCGGATCTAACGAATATCTATTAGCCTGAATGATTTTTGGCCCGAAAATTTGATAAGGGGGGGCCAACCCGTCCTTATGTACCACCTAATATCAGTATTTTTATGTGGAATATCTCTGAAATTATGTGAGATCTATTGTTAAAACCACTTGATCTTACCGGATCTAATGAATATCTATTAGCCTGAATGATTTTTGGCCCGAAAATTTGATAAGGGGGGGCCAACCCGTCCTTATGTACCACCTAATATCAGTATTTGTATATGGAATATCTCTGAAATTATGTGAGATCTAACGTTAAAACCACTTGATCTTACCGAAACTAACGAATATCTATTAGCCTGAATGATTTTTGGCCCGAAAATTTGAAAAGGGGGGCCAGCCCCCCCTCATTAATCACTTAATAAGTCTCTAATTATGTGAGATCTAACGTTAAAACCACTTGATCTTACCGGATCTAACGAATATCTATTAGCCTGAATGATTTTTGGCCCGAAAATTTGATAAGGGGGGGCCACCCGTCCTTATGTACCACCTAATATCTGTATTTGTATGTGGAATATCTCTGAAATTATATGAGATCTAACGTTAAAACCACTTGATCTTACCGGATCTAATGAATATCTATTAGCCTGAATGATTTTTGGCCCGAAAATTTGATAAGGGGGGCCACCCGTCCTTATGTACCACCTAATATCTGTATTTGTATGTGGAATATCTCTGAAATTATATGAGATCTAACGTTAAAACCACTTGATCTTACCGGATCTAATGAATATCTATTAGCCTGAATGATTTTTGGCCCGGAAATTTGATAAGGGGGGGCCAACCCGTCCTTATGTACCACCTAATATCAGTATTTTTATGTGGAATATCTCTGAAATTATGTGAGATCTAACGTTAAAACCACTTGATCTTACCGGATCTAACGAATATCTATTAGCCTGAATGATTTTTGGCCCGAAAATTTGATAAGGGAGGGCCAACCCGTCCTTATGTACCACCTAATATCAGTATTTTTATGTGGAATATCTCTGAAATTATGTGAGATCTAACGTTAAAACCACTTGATCTTACCGGATCTAACGAATATCTATTAGCCTGAATGATTTTTGGCCCGAAAATTTGATAAGGGGGGGCCAACCCGTCCTTATGTACCACCTAATATCAGTATTTGTATGTGGAATATCTCTGAAATTATGTGAGATCTAACGTTAAAACCACTTGATCTTACCGGATCTAACGAATATCTATTAGCCTGAATGATTTTTGGCCCGAAAATTTGATAAGGGGGGTCAGCCCCCCCTCATTAATCACTTAATAAGTCTCTAATTATGTGAGATCTAACGTTAAAACCACTTGATCTTACCGGATCTAATGAATATCTATTAGCCTGAATCATTTTTGGCCAGAAAATTTGATAAGGGGGGGCCAGCCCCCCCTCATTAATCACTTAATAAGTCTCTAATTATGTGAGATCTAACGTTAAAACCAATTGATCTTACCGGATCTAACAAATCGCTTCCAAAATAGCTAACTGTTTGGTCAATTTTTTGATAAGGGGGGCTGATGACCCCCCAGCAAATAACTGTTAATATTGCTTCTTCTGTGTGAGATCTAACGCAAACAACGGTTGATCTAACCTGATCTAACAAAGATCTAACAAACTGCATAAGATTTTTTCAAAAATTTTGATAAGGGGGGGCTAACCCGGCAGAGGTTGTGATCTGCTATAATTTTTTTCTAGGGACCACACTGAACATCCGCATATTGCACAGATGGATAACAAAACAGTGTTGATATGTTTGTGCAACCAAAAATTTATGAACTTTCACCTCCAGTAAATGATGGGTAAAACATCCATCGCCTCAAGAGCACAAGAATGTAACTATAAGATTTAATCTTTTTGTATTATTGCACAACAGTCCTACACAAGATGGGCCCTTCTATCCAAGACACATGTAGGATGTGCCTGGCATCACCTAGTTTTATGTTGCATATCTGGAGCATGTGTCCTTCCATGACTCCCTTTTGGGATAAAATCTTGCAAATATATTACAAACTCACATATGATAAGATCCATAATAAATGAATGAGAAAAACCTACTCCAAAACTTCTTGGCATTGGCTTGTACCATTATCACCTAGAGTTGGTATAAAGCAGTGTGTGTTCAGAGTGGGCTTGTGAGATAGATTCTATATATCGAAAAAAGAAACAATGCTCTCCTGGGACAGAGACAAGATGGATAGCTTTACTGTGACTTAGGGGTTGCAATTTTGCAAGGGAATTTTCTACAGAGCTTATTAAATATGGTGAAGTTTCACTTCAAAAAGAATACCCATTCATGTGCAAGATTTTTTTTTTTAACCACTTGGCGCCAGCTGTAAGCGAATATGGGGCCTCTCGGCACCTGGTCCTTAGTGCCGAGGGGCTGCATATTTGCGTGAATTTAAAAATATAAAAAGAAAATTGTGCTAATAAGTCCATAAAAATAAATCAAAGTTAAATATAGTCCAATATGGCAGGCTGGTATATAAATTCACAAAGACTTGAATAAAGCTGGGTAACTCTTATGAATTGCGTGTTTACCAGAAGAGTAAGCCAAATTAGCAGATGGCTACAAACCCATCCAGGGCCTTTGGTTAGCACCACGGTACTAACTTCTCCAGAGGGGACAGATACCAAACGATGAAAAAGGTGACTCCACAATGTATGTAAACAATCAACCCAAAAGAGAAAGAAAATACATAGCGTAATCCTGCCACAAATCATGACCCTAAGATCGGATCAAATATTAAGGACAACACCCAGTGAGGGAAGAAATATATGTTAACCACCACCACACAGTTAGTCTCCTTACCAGACAGCACTAATATTAAGCCTTAGATAAGAGATGAACAGAGACACCCCAAGCGACCTTGATGTGATCCACCACCTTACAAGTTGTCTCCTTACCAGATCAACATAACATTAGGCTTGATGTATAGCGGGTATACCAGGATCTTCAAAGGGACTGCAAGCTCAGAATGGAGGGATGGATATAGGCTCTCTCAGCTGAAACCGTACCTCCGTATGAGTGGTAAATAGGATGGGTACCCAAGGAAGAAATGAGGGACTAGATAGTGTGATAACTTCCAGGCATTTAATAAAAAAATTGGTAATATTGCACTTACATAAAAGACGTTTAAAACAGGTAGAAATAAAGCCAGCCGGCTGCACTGCAAAACTCCCGTCCTGCGAACTCGGTGACGTCAGCACGTACCCCCTCAGACACATTTCGTCATACAAGACATTCTCAATAAGGGACGTGTTTGTAGCTGCAGACTTTAAAAAAAAAAAATCGCCGGTGGAACCCCCCTTTAATGCCAGATGAACATCAATAAAAACAGATTACACATGAATAAAAGTTTCTGTGCTCCGAGTTCAGTCTTAATTTACTTAACTGTACCTACAACGTAATAAATGGCAAACACAAAGTGCATCAAAGTGGCTTCTGGTACATTAAGCTTTCTTTAGTGCAATGGAATGGAAAAAAATAGCAGGTATTTTTGAATCAGAATCAGAATGATCCCCTCAGGGACAATGGGGGCTATCATCTGTGCTATCACAACACTACTGGCACTGCTATCAGTACCAAGGCATATCTGTTGAGGAAGCTTTGAACAGAGGTGATGTCATTGTCCGTGATACAATATCCAAGCAACAAAGCAATGATGTAATTTCACTAGGCCCAATGACACTGTTACCCAGGTAGGTAAAATTGTATCATTGTGAATACTATAAGAATGAACATTGTAAATGGTTTGTTATAGGGTCTCTATTTGGAGTTCGGCAGTCATAATGGAAACTGGTAAAAAGCATAATCTATGTGCTCAGCCACTTGTTTATATGGGGAGACTGTAGTGGTCTCACTGAGCACTATCGCTGACAGCTTTAAAAGGATCAAAGGTGTGCAACGCTCCAAGCTGTGCAGCTTCAAAGATTGCTCCCGCCCTGATACTGAAACAGGTGCTGGCTCTGCACTGATGCATGGAAAAGGAAAGAGCCCTGGACTGCCGCACTCTGTATAAACGATTTATTTTCAAAATTCCAAAATTAAAATCCAAAGTTAATACATGGGTTCAAAAGTCCAAAAACAAGCAAAAACAGAAAACTGACATGCAGGGGTGGATAGCTGACGCGTTTCACATCAAAGATAGAGGCTTACTCATAGCTGAGGTTTAAAAGGACACAGGTACCTTACCATAGTAGGATGATAAAAGAAGGGTTTCCCAGAAACCCGTCCCTACCAGCACTAGACCCAAGTGATGCCACTCTAGAGAGCAGACCTTGTTTGGCAGCGGCTGGCTCCAGCTTTCTCTTGAGGCTCTTGTGTTTTTCCCATCCATGGAGGAATACATTACACTGCCAAGCTAGGTCCATAGAGACTGAGAGGAGTCCTACTGACATGCTGTGCTGCTACATGCTTTCTCCAGCACCTGCATGTGAATGCATGGCCACAGAGTGTTTCTTAAATACAGTTTATGTTCCTATTTACTATAATAAAGGCTTCTTTTTGCGCTTGGTCTTTTCCTTTCTCTTTCCAGCTTAATGGAAGCTGGTTTCTCCCTTAAAACCAGAACCTGGCCACAGCTGCATCCATCGTAATTCTGTTTTTATGTCTCTCAGTATGTGCAGCTCTATGTGTGTTCTTGTAGATCATCTACCTATGTAGGGCACTGTATTGGTGTTGGTCGTACATCATAATAAAATCAATAAAATTGCTTTTATAAAATAAAAAAAACAGCCAGTGAACACTATTTGAAAGTGTCTGCTCATCCCACTTAGCTAGCCATACCATATTTGTTATCCTACGAAGTCTAATCTTCATACTAATAAGATTTTACACACTTTAATCGATATGCCCCGGTGAGTAATATAGGCCCCAAATCCTATCTTTGTAGACAGGGAACTTCAATTTATCATTGCTTGCTGTTTCTCTGCAAAAAAATTTACTTTGCTGAAAAACTAGTCAGGTCCATTTCTTTCCCAAACTTGCGGCAAGAAAATAGTTCAGTGGCCACCCCTGGTCTCTAAATGCCTTATAAAAACACCTTATCCTAACACAGATTTTGCCAAAAGCCATACTAACTTCCCCTATTCTCTGAACCGCATGGAGAAAGATGCCATGTTGCGAAAGTTACGAAAGGTTAACTTGCACCCAGCAGGAGCAGAATTATTTTTTAATGTGATCAATTTATTATGCCATAAAAGTTAATGAGTTTATACTGAAGGATGCCAAACCTTCTTTTATACTTTAATAGGGGTTTAGTACTTGTGCAGGAGCGCCACAATGCCTCATTAACCTCCCCCTGTGTCACTAGTCGGGAGGAAGGGGGAGGGTTTGTCTGCAACAGTAATGAAAGATGGATATACATGTTCTTCTTCGTATCCTAAAGCAATTTGCAGCTCGATAATCCTAAAATAAAATGACTTCAAACAAAAATAAAATCAAATTCTTTCTTCAGATTTAAAAATATAACTATACAAATTACATTAAAAAGTAAGGTGTAAAAATAGTTAGCTTTGTACCCAATTTGGACCTCTTAAAGGTCTGAACACTTGCAAGGCATTAGCACTAGGGATGAGCTTCGAGTTCGAGTCGAACTCATGTTCGACTCGAACATTGCTTGTTCGCCCGTTCGCCGAACAGCGAACAAATTGGGGTGTTCGCGGCAAATTCGAAAATTTAGAAATCTAAAGTGCTAATTATAAAGGCTTATATGCAAGTTATTGTCCTAAAAAGTGTTTGGGGACCGGGGTCCTGCCCCAGGGGACATGTATCAATGCAAAAAGAAGTTTTAAAAACGGACATTTTTTCGGGAGCAGTGATTTTAATAATGCTTAAAGTGAAACAATAAAAGTGAAATATTCCTTTAAATTTCGTACCTGGGGGGTGTGTATGATATGCATGTGAAGTGGCGCATGTTTCCCGTGCTTAGAACTGTCCCTGCAAAAAGTGTCATTTTTGAAAGAAAAAAATGCATTTAAAACTGACTCGCGGCTATTAATGAATTGTCGGCTCCCGGCAATACATACAAAAGTCATTGATAAAAATAAAAAAAAAGCGTGGGGGTTCCCCAGAATTCAATTACCAGGCCCTTCAGGTCTGGAATGGATATTAAGGGGAACCCCGCCGCAAATTAAAAAAAAAATTGACGTGGGGTTCCCCCAAATATCCATTCCAGGCCCTTCAGATCTGGCATGGATTTTAAGGGGAACTCCACCCCAAATTTAAAAAAAAATGGCGTGGAGTCCCCCTAAAAATCCATACCAGACCCCTTATCCGAGCACGCAACCTGGCCGGCCGCAGGGGAAAAGGGGGGGACGAGAGAGCGGCCCCCCCTCCCTCCTGAACCGTACCAAGCCACATGCCCTCAACATGGGGAGGATGTCCCCATGTTGATGGGGACAAGGGCCTCATCCCCACAACCCTTGCCCGGTGGTTGTGGGGGTCTGCGGGCAGGGGGCTTATCGGAATCTGGAAGACCCCTTTAACAAAGGGGACCCCCAGATCCCGCCCCCCCCCTATGTGAATTGGTAAGGGGTACATTGTACCCCTACCATTTCACGAAGAAAGTGTAAAAAATTGTAAAAAAAAACACACAAACACCTTGAAAAAGTCCTTTATTTAAAAAAAAAAAAAAACAGCGGTGAAATCCAGTGTCCCGCGGCGATCCCGATGTCCAGCGCTGTCCTTCATTGGTTGTGCCTGAGCGGACCTGATGGGGAACTCCCTCTCAGTATTTTAAATGTATAGACCCGCCCCTTCTAAAGTTCCCCATCAGGTCCGCCAGCGGACCAGATGCGGAACATGAGAAGGGGCGGGTCTATACATGTATTACCACAGTGAGAGAAGTTCCCCATCAGGTCCGCCTCCTCGGTATGTCGGACCCGCCTACGTCATTGGCTTGAGCGGGGAACTTCCTTCACTGTGTAATTTAAATTTACATAGTGAAGGAAGTTCCCCGCTCAAGCCAATGACGTAGGCGGGTCCGACATACCGAGGGGGCGGACCTGATGGGGAACTGCTCTCACTTTGGTAATACATGTATAGACCCGCCCCTTCTCATGTTCCGCATCTGGTCCGCTGGCGGACCTGATGGGGAACTTTAGAAGGGGCGGGTCTATACATTTAAAATACTGAGAGGGAGTTCCCCATCAGGTCCGCTCAGGCACAACCAATGAAGGACAGCGCTGGACATCGGGATCGCCGCGGGACACTGGATTTCACCGCTGTTTTTTTTTTTTTTTTTTTTTTAAATAAAGGACTTTTTCAAGGTGTTTGTGTGTTTTTTTAAACATTTTTTTACGCTTTCTTCGTGAAATGGTAGGGGTACAATGTACCCCTTACCAATTCACATAGGGGGGGGGGGCGGGATCTGGGGGTCCCCTTTGTTAAAGGGGTCTTCCAGATTCCGATAAGCCCCCTGCCCGCAGACCCCCACAACCACCGGGCAAGGGTTGTGGGGATGAGGCCCTTGTCCCCATCAACATGGGGACATCCTCCCCATGTTGAGGGCATGTGGCTTGGTACGGTTCAGGAGGGAGGGGGGGCCGCTCTCTCGTCCCCCCCTTTTCCCCTGCGGCCGGCCAGGTTGCGTGCTCGGATAAGGGGTCTGGTATGGATTTTTAGGGGGACTCCACGCCATTTTTTTTTAAATTTGGGGTGGAGTTCCCCTTAAAATCCATGCCAGATCTGAAGGGCCTGGAATGGATATTTGGGGGAACCCCACGTCAATTTTTTTTTAAATTTGCGGCGGGGTTCCCCTTAATATCCATTCCAGACCTGAAGGGCCTGGTAATTGAATTCTGGGGAACCCCCACTCTTTTTTTTTATTTTTATCAATGACTTTTGTATGTATTGCCGGGAGCCGACAATTCATTAATAGCCGCGAGTCAGTTTTAAAAGACTTTTTTTCTTTCAAAAATGACACTTTGTGCAGGGACAGTTCTAAGCACGGGAAACATGCGCCACTTCACATGCATATCATACACACCCCCCAGGTACGAAATTTAAAGGAATATTTCACTTTTATTTTTTCATTTTAAGCATTATTAAAATCACTGCTCCCGAAAAAACGGCCGTTTTTAAAACTTCTTTTTGCATTGATACATGTCCCCTGGGGCAGGACCCGGGTCCCCAAACCCTTTTTAGGACAATAACTTGCATATAAGCCTTTATAATTAACACTTTAGATTTCGAACGTTCGAGTCCATTGTATTTAATAGGGTTCTAAAGTTTACACGAACATTTTGTCTGTTCGCAGGTTCTGGTGCGAACCGAACAGGGGGGTGTTCGGCTCATCCCTGATTAGCACAAAGGTTCCTCGACCAAAGAAACAATCGCAGTAGCTTGAGAATATCCTTAATGAGAGACTACTATTAAAGCATATCTAAACTCTAAAACAAAAATGTTATATATATATCAACTTGTCAGTCTTTACATGCAGTGACTGCATTTGTTTCCTTTTTTCCTTTTTTTTTCTAATTTATTTTCACCTGGTCAATATCCGGTCCAAGGGTAACAACGCTCACTCAGCCGTATCTATGGGGGGACCATGGTTGTCACAATGCTGCTTTTCTGATTTGGACTACTAACCATCCTCTTTTGTTCATCTCCATTACATAGGGAGATGTTCTTTTTTAGTTCAACAGCTAGGAAAACTGATAAGATTGTTTAACATACAATATATCAATTTACATGCTATCATGTTACATGCTATCATACATATACATGCTATCTATTCTATTCTTGCAGTGTATTACTGCTGGTCTGATAGAGTCTCCTAGCCATGATTACGTTTCAACTCTGAGAGGATCTGTCTCAGATGATCTGCAACTGTTACTACGGTGTGTAATAATTTATACCTGTACAAATAACGTATATATATATATATATTTGAAGGTTCTTCAATACCTCAAAATATTACCCTTACTTTTTCCTTGTCAGACCGGGGACTGTGTGCCCCCCCAATGTGGAGCTCCAGCTTTCGCCGGAATAGACCTGTACTTTTTGGGTCCCCTGCTGTTTGCGACCCAGGCAAGATAATATGCACGGGACCTCGCCATATATGTATTTTACAAGCTATTGGAATGATGTGATCAATTTTATTTTTCTCTTCTACTTTTTATTATAGCATTACATTTGATGTTTGCTCTATAATATTATTGTATAGCAAGCTTCTGAAGAAGCGGTGGTCTCTCCCGTGAAACATGTTGAGCATCTGACACACAGATGGTATATGTTTTAGTTGACAATAGTCATCTCCTATTGGTCACCCCATCTGTGAGTTATAGAGCTAAATGTTCAAAATATGGTTCTCCATGTCTATTTTTTAGACGTTTTTATGTTTTTAATATATTTTTGGAATAAAATGTAAATGTTTTATACTCATTTTGTGTTTGTCAAGCCTTTGTACAGTACCATGAAAGTCCACATTAGCCTCAATTAATTTCAATTTCCATTTGATAGGACCTAGGTACCAGTTCTTTATGTGTTTATATACCTGGCACCCCCTTTTATCAATTTAGTATATCAATTTCACAGGAAGTTACAAGGAATTTTGGCAAGAAATAAACTTAGCTCTAAGAAAACAAATGCATAAGCATTGCACTGCACCTTTAGAGTGCACAGTTTATGTTCAGCCTTACTCCTCTAATCAAGACTAATATCAGCCACATGAAAGTTCCTAATATATATATATATATATATATATATATATATATACATACATACATACAGTATATATATTATTGTAGTCACCAATGCAAGGTCCAGTTTGACTGAATTGTAAAAATGTCAGAGGTACTAATCTCTCCAATTTAGTTGTTTAGAAATAGTTTCAAAGATGGTGGGTGTGATTTTCCAAATATTAATAAAAAAAAAATCACTTCCCCACATATTTAATGTTTTCAAATGTCCCACAGCCCAGTTTTTCTTTCTTTCAGTTTTTTCGTCTTTGCACTACGCTGCCAGAAGAAATAAATTATTGCTTGTAGTTCTTTTGTTTTTTTTTGTAGTTCTTTAGCTTTGTAGTTCTCTTTTTGTCAGTGCTCTCTTCCAGCACAGGTATGACATGTTCTTATTCAGCAAGTTACACAAAATGATTGTCTATGTACTTCACTTATAAATCAGTGTGATGGTGTAATCAATCTTCAAACACCTGATAAGATCTGCTTGCAGCTTTATGGCATTCTAGAAAGGCAATCAGGTCGCTTTATGAAAGCATCCAGACATCTTTGTCATTTTGTTAATCACATTATGAGCGTATCACAGGGGATAAAAGATGACTCAGAGAAATATTTAATCTTTATACGGTTAATGGTTCCCTCCAGCATCTCCAACAACTTGTTTGCAGTTGTACTGTTAGAGAAGGAACAATGCAATGTAATTTATTTATGCAAGATTAGTTGCAGTCTTTCACTACAGTAACTTGTAATAATAATGGTTGCTCTATGTAGTGTACTTCAAAAACATTGATCTATATACTGCAGTTAACTGAAGGGATTTCCTGTCTATAGTTGAGCGTAAACATAAAAGAGAAGTCCTCAGTGGATGCAGAATCAGACCGATGCTGCATCTGTCCCCTGGCGTCTATGCACTGAGAACCGAGTCACCGAACACCGCCGATGGCTCGGTTGTCATTCCTCCCCAAGCAGAGTGATGCTGACAGTCAGTCAGCATCGCTTCTGCTCTACTTCTTAGCGCTCATTGGAGTGCTGAGCTGTGGAGGGACGGGGGGCGGCTGTCTCAATCAATCAGGGCAGCTGGCGGATCCAGACTTGAAAGTCGGGATGACGCGCTGCCCCGACTAATGGCAGTGACGTCAGCGGAGAGCGGACTTCAGACCGCTCTCCGCTGAAAATGGGTCACAGGAGTGCAAAACGAATTGCACTCCTGTGACCCATAGAAGAAGCCCAGCCTAAAAAGCTTAGGCTGGACTTCTCCTTTAAATGTGTTGTAAAGGCAGAAGGTGTTTTTATCTTCATGTTTCTATGCATGCAAGTGGTTGTTAACCCACTGTGTTGTCTTCATATAATCCACTCTGGTTAATAATGTTAGGTGCCCCAGTGTCTGTGTTTTATAAAAAAATGCCGTTCTATACCTGGTTTCAGAGTGCCCCTTGGCGCTCACGTGGCCGGCCGCCTCTCCTCTCTCTCGATCTGACAGCTAAAGTGGGAGGGGGCCAAGAATGCCCGCTGATGTCAGTCGGAGAGGAGGAGAGAGGCAGGCGGTCACGTGAGCACCGAGCAGCACTCTGAAATCAGGTATAGAATGGCATTTTTTTTTATAAAACACAGACACTGGGGCACCTAACAATATTAACCACAGAGGATTATATGAAGATTTAAAAGTAATTTCAGAAGCAGGAGGGGAGGGTGGAGAGGAGGACAGAGGAGAGCTGTGGATGACGGAGGCACGTAAACTGACCACGGTGTCAGGGCTCAGCAGCCATGATAAACTGTGGTCAGTTTACAGGGGGTGGGCAGAACAAAGCAGAATCCACTAGGTATTTCAGGTGATAAAATGGGTAAAATTACACAGCACAAGCACTATGCGGTTTAAAGTGGTTGTAAACCCACTTTACAAAAAAAATAAAAAATGAACACCTGCAAGACAAAGCCATAATGAGCTAGTATGCTATGCATACTAGTTCATTATGTAATACTCACCTGGGATCGAAGCCCCCGCTGCAGTGCCCGACACAGCACCGGCCAGCGACATGTCGTCCCGGAGTTACTTCTGGTTATCGCAGCACTGGCGCTGTGATTGGCCGGAGCTGCAATGACGTCACTCCTGCGCATGCGCGTTGGACCCGTCGGTAACGGCACAGTCACTGAAAGCAACGGCACATGCAAATACAGGGGATATCTCCTAAACCGTTCAGGTTTAGGAGATATCCAGGGTAGCTAAATGTAGGCCTTATTATAGGCTTAACTGTAGCATAAAGTGGTTGTAAACCCTTTACAACCACTTTAACATGCTTTAAAGGAACATAATCCATTTTTTTTTTTAAAGGTAACAAACACTGTTATAAGAAAAACCTTCTGTGTGCAGCAGCCCCCTTACCTAACCCCATCTAGATCCGCGATGTTGCAGAAATCTCGGCTGCCAGGGACTCCCCTCCTCATTGGCTGAGACAGCAGCGCTGCGCCATTGGCTCCCGCTGCTGTCAATCAAAGTCAGTCAGCCAATGCGGAGAGAAAGGGAGGCTGGGTCGCAGCTCCATGTCTGAATGGACACAGGGAGCTATGGCTTGGCTTGGGTGCTCCCATAGCAAGCTGCTTGCTGTGGGGGTACTCAACAGTAGGGATGGTTCGGTTCGCACCAGAACATGCGAACAGGCAAAAAAATTGTTCAAACACGCAAAAACCGTTAAAGTCTATGGGACACGAACATGGCAAATCAAAAGTGCTAATTTTTTATTTTTTTATTTAATTTCAGCAGCAGGAGGGGAGGGTGGAGAGGAGGACGGAGGAGAGCTGTAGATGACGGAGGCACGTAAACTGACCACGGTGTCAGGGCTCAGCAGCCATGATAAACTGTGGTCATTTTCCGGGGGGTGGGCAGAACCAAGCAGGATCAACTAGGTATTTCAGGTGATACAATGGGCAAATTTACACAGCCGTTTAAAGTGGTTGTAAACCCACTTTACAAAAAAAGTTTTAAAAACTGCAGTTTTTTCGGGAGCAGTGATTTTAATAATGCTTAAAGTGAAACAATAAAAGTGAAATATTCCTTGAAATTTCGTACCTGGGGGGTTTCTATAGTATGCCTGTAAAGTAGCGCATGTTTCCCGTGCTTAGAACTGTCCCTGCACAAAATGTAATTTCTAAAGGAAAAAAAGTAATTTAAAACTACTCGTGGCTATTAATGAATTGTCGGGGCCCGGCAATACAGATAAAAGTAATTGAAAAAAACCGGATGGGTTCCCCCCCAGTCCATTACCAGGCCCTTTGGGTCTGGTATGAATATTAAGGGGAACCCCGAACCAAAAAAAAAAATGCGTGGGGGTTCCCCCCAAAAATCCATACCAGACCATTCAGGTCTGGTATGGATTTTAAGGGGAAGCCCGCACCAAAATTAAAAAATGGCGTTGGGTACCCCCAAAAATCCATACCGGACCCTTATCCGAGCATGCAACCTGGCAGGCCATAGGAAAAGAGGGGGGACGAGAGATGCCCCCCCTCCTGAACCATACCAGGCCACATGCCCTCAACATGGGGAGGATGTCCCCATGTTGATGGGGACAAGGGCCTCATCCCTACAACCCTTGCCCGGTGGTTGTGGGGGTCTGCGGGTCGGGGGTTTATCGGAATCTGGATCAGATCCCAGCCCCCCCCCAATGTGAATTGGTAAGGGGTACATTGTACCCCTACCATTTCACAAAGAAAAAGTGTGAAAATGTTAAAAATGACAGAAGACAGCTTGGGACAAGTCCTTTATTAAAAAAACAAACAAAAAAAACAAACATTCCAGCGATGTAATCCAGTCTCTCGATGTCCAGCGTTGTAATCCATTCTCTATGTCCAGCGATGATCCATTCTCCAGCGATGCTCTCCACTCTCCAGCAAGGAACGAAACCCCTGTGACGCGTAAGAGTTGTGGGGTCACCCGTCCACGTCATTGGGTAACCCAGGGCTTTCTCCTTGCGTAAGACTGGATTACATCGCTTGAATGGTTTTTTTATTTTTTATTTTTGTATTTTTAATAAAGGACTTGTCCCAAGCCGTCTTCTGTCATTTTTACACTTTTTCTTTGTGAAATGGTAGGGGTACAACGATCCCCTTACCAATTCACATGGGGGAGCCGGGATCTGGGGGTCCCCTTTGTTAAAGGGGGCTTCCAGATTCTGATAAGCCCCCCAACCGCAGACCCCCCACAACCATCCAAGGGTTGTGGGGATGAGGCCCTTGTCCCCATCAACATGGGGACATCCTCCCCATGTTGAGGGCATGTGGCCTGGTATGGTTCAGGAGGGAGGCCGCTCTCTCGTCCCCCCCTCTTTTCCTGCAGCCTGCCAAGTTGCATGCTCAGATAGGGGTCTGGTATGGATTTTTGGGGGGAACCCCACACCATTTTTTTTTAAATAGCGCAGGGTTTCCCTTAATATCCATACCAGACCTGAAGGGCCTGATTTGGAATTTGGGGGGGACCCTCACGCTTTTATTTTTAAATTTTGGTTGGGGTTCCCCTTAATATTCATACCAGAACCAAAGGGCTTGGTAATGGACTAAGGGGGAACCCATGCTGTTTTTTTTCAATGACCTTTATCTGTATTGCCGGGACCCGACAATTCATTATAGCCGCGAGTAGTTTTAAATGACTTTTTTTCTTTTAGAAATGTCATTTTGTGCAGGGACTTTTCTAAGCACGGGAAACATGCGCTACGTTACAGGCATACTATAGACATCCCCCAGGTGTGAAATGTCAAGGAATATTTCACTTTTATTGTTTCACTTTAAACATTATTAAAATCACTGCTCTCGAAAAAACTGAAGTTTTTAAAACTTTTTTTTGCATTGATACATGTCCACTGGGGCAGGACCCAGGCCCCCAAACACTTTTTATGACAATAACTTGCATATTAACTTTTAAAATTAGCACTTTTGATTTCTCACATTGACTTTTTTTTTTTTATCAGAGAGTTTTTATTAGACAAATCAGCATTACAATACAACCAGTAAATAGCACATCCTCCAGTACAGAGCAAACAAACAGGATAATGCGTCACATCCGGGGGATCACACCCCTCTCATTCGTTGCTAAATGCAAATAATCAACAAACATTGGCCCAACCCCGGTCGTGCATAAAACGACTCTAGTTCACCCCTCCCCGGCCACACAACAACCCTGAGTAGCAGTAAAGTCCAGGGACCAAGAGGGGTAGGGGGGGGAGCCATCCCCAACAAACAGCCCAGTCAGTCACACCCAGGGGGAGGTTCCAAGTCAGAGCGAGTGGTCTGCCATGAAGACCAAATTTTGTCGAACTTCGCGGGGCACTGTCTACTCTCATAAGTCAATTTATATAGAGAAAGTACTGAGTCGACTGAGCGCTGCCAGGCGGCGCATGTGGGGGGGGGGGTCCTCAGATTTCCACTTGAGCAGGATTTCCCACCTAGCATAAAATAGTGAGAAGGTCAGGCAGAGTTTACAATATCTATCCCCTTCCACGTCCTCCATATGATTCAGCAGTAGGATCTTGGGGTCAGTCGGCACGTATAAGCCAGTCACGTCTGTCAGTCTGGAAGCCACATCTACCCAATAGGGCTGGAGTTTCGGACACGACCAGACCATGTGCCAAAACGTACCTATCTCCTGCCTGCATCTCTGACAATTAGGATCTCGCTGCGGGTAAATACGTGCCAGCCTCTGCGGGGTGTAGTAGGCTCTGTGGAGAAATTTAAATTGTATAAACCTATCCTTTGCAGCTATCATAACAGGGATATAAGATGCGAGGCAATCCCTCCACTCCTCCTCGTCCAGTGACGGAATATCAGCCCTCCATTCCTCCCATGGCTTAGTAAGCTTGGCATCATACTGTACTGTGAGGTACAGGTACAGGGACGAGAGGGGACGGTCCATGAGGGCGGAGGATAAGAGTCGCTCAATAGAGTCTGACTCCAGGGTTATAGGCTCTGGGAATTGGGCCTCAAAAGCATGTCTCAGCTGCCAGTACCTAAATTGGAAAGAGACCGGCAGGAGATACGCCTGCCTGAGTTCTTGGAAAGGCATAATCGTACCCGCTTTCACTATATGTTTCAGAGTAACGATTCCCTTTTTTGCCCACAGGGATGGATCTGGGATACTATTCATGTGAGGCAGCATAGGGTTAGCCCACAAGGGCATATGCGGGGACACCAAGTTGGGTCGCCAGTACATTAGTCGAGCCTCCTGCCAGACCTTAACTGTGGTCCGCATGAGGGTCGTCATACAGGGGCTGGCCTTGAGGCCATGAAACGTTAGATTGCTCAAGGCCGCATAAGAGCCCAAAATAGCCGCCTCAAGTGTGACCGCCGGATTTTGTCTAGGCTGGGAGAACCACCATCTCACCGTAACCAGGACAGCTGCCCAGTAGTAAAGCAAAAAATTAGGGAGCGCCAGTCCACCTCCGGACAAAGACAAATACAAGGTCTTCCTCGCCACCCGGTGGGGTCTCCCAGCCCAGACAAAAGAGATCAGCAAGCTGTCCAACCTCCGGAAGAAAGACCTAGGGATATACGAGGGGGTATTGCGAAAGAAGTACAGGAATTTCGGGAGAAAGACCATCTTCAAAAGAATAACTCTTATTCAAAATGTGTTATGGTGTTAACAGGATCTGTTCCTAGTCCATATCCTGGGTATCCCTCTATAAAGTGTTAAGTGCTAGACATGTGCATTCGTTTTCGTCCGAATGCATTTTCGTCCGAATTTCAGCTATTTTCGTTATCGTTTTAACAAACGAAAACGAAAGCACAGAATCCGAAAACCGAAAGATCCAACATAAACAAATGCTTTATTTTAGTTTTCGTTGCTACAACAGTTCGATATAGATAGGAGATTCGACGTGACGCTGACAATAACTATCTGTGTCTATCGAACCTGTGGTCGAATGTGCCTAACCTTAACTCTATTAGTCCAAGATTATTCTACATAGGAGAGGAAAGATTCGACATTATAGAGAGAAAAGATTCGACATTATAGAGAGAAAAGATTCGACATAGGAGAGAAAGGTTCGACATAGGAGAGAAAAGATTCAACATAGGAGAGAAAAGATTCGACATAGGAGAGAAAAGATTCGACATTATAGAGAGAAAAGATTCGACATAGGAGAGAAAAGATTCGACATAGGAGAGAAAAGATTTGTTATTATAGAGAGAAAAGATTCGACATAGGAGAGAAAAGATTTGTTATTATAGTGAGAAAAGATTCGACATAGAGAGAAAAGATCACTGCTGGAATTGGGTGGGGGAAGTAAAATAAAAATAAAGTTGATGATGAATGTTATTGGCTGATTGTAACCAAAGAGGAGGAGCAGTAAAATAGCTAGAATGACGAAGATTCGACAAAGCATCGAAAGTTAGAAGATTCGACGGTGCAGCAAAACTGTACGACGCTGCAATCGTACATTTCCGGTCAAATGCATCCGCCCATAGGCTATAGAAGAATTCTAATGTTGGTTGACTAGTAATAGTAATGAATAAATATAATTATTACTAGTCATACAACATTAGAATTCTTCTATAGCTTGTGGGCGGAACATTCGATCGGAAATGTATGATTGCAGCGTCGTACAGTTTCGCTGCTCCGTCGAATCTTCTTTGAACATTCGACAGACACCATAAGCCTTCAATGACAGATTCGACCTTAATTAATTCAGATTTTCAGACGAATGCAATTTCTAACGAAAAACGAAATAAATAAAAACGAATTTCGGGAGTAACTAAATAAATTTATTTTTCGGACGAAAACGAAATTCCGAAACGAAATATTTCAGTGTGCACATGTCTATTAAGTGCTACTAATAAGATAGAAAATTCCTGTGTGTCCGTAGCCCTCCCTGCACATGTGTGGCAGGAGGATCCTCACAGATCCAAATAACTTAGTGCAATATACTGTATATAGAAAACCTAAGTGCAGATTTATCAAATATATGTAAGATTCAAATAAATGCAGTAATAAAAATTAATAGTCCAGTTGACCTAAATTGTGCACATTAAAAGAAAAGGAAAAACAAATCCTGAAGCGTATGTGCTGATAGTTATAACCAGTCTGAACTACTTATAAAAAGAACTCAGTCCAATTAAAGGTGATGTGCAAAATTCAAATTGCAAAAAAAGTTCATTCAACAATTTTTTTTTTTTATGTGCACAATTTAGGTCAAATGGACTATTAATTAATTTTTATTACTGCATTTATTTGAATCTTACATATATTTGATAAATCTGCACTTAGGTTTTCTATATACAGTATATTGCACTAAGTTATTTGGATCTGTGAGGATCCTCCTGCCACACATGTGCAGGGAGGGCTACGGACACACAGGAATTTTCTATCTTATCTTATTAGTAGCACTTAACACTTTATAGAGGGATACCCAGGATATGGATTGGGAACAGATCCTGTTAACGCCATAACACATTTTGAATAAGAGTTATTCTTCAGGAGCTGTCTATTGTGCTGATGCATTAATCACAGCTTGAAGTGGAACTCCTGGCAAACAGCTAAATCCACAGTTAGCCCGGACTAGGGGGGTTATTGCAACAACACTGCCATTTAAAATTGATAAAGGATAAATAGGTGTCATTGCGTCCAATATTTTAATATAATTTTTGTACTAGTAGACATGAATAGACATTTGCGAATGTCTCAACATTTATGCAAGCAAAACAAATATTTCCTGTAAAGTTTGTAAATGTTTTGTAATAGTTTCCTTGTTACCTTTTGCTGTAAAAATGTAACAACCCCTAACATTTGATACTACAAGGAAAATGGCTTTAAAGTGGGTGTAACCCCACTTAGTAATTATCAGGCAATCCTCTGTCCTCCATAATTCTAAGTGCCCTGTATACAGTATGTGCCTTATTAAAAATATGCCATTTTATACCTTATTTTATAGCGCCGCTTGGCGCTCACATGACCGGCCCCCACTCCCCTCTCTTGATCTGACAGCTACAGTGGGAGGGGCTGAGAATCACCCGCCGATGTCAGTCGGGAGGGGAGGAGAGAGGCGGCCAGTCACGTGAGCGCTGAGCGGCACTAGAAAATAAGGTATAGAACGGCATAGTTTTTAATAAGGCACATATACAGGGCACTTAGCATTATGGAAGACAGGGGATTGCCTAATGTGGGCCCTGACACAGAGCTGACAGCCGGGGGGGGGGGGAGGACAGAGGTGAGATGCAGACAGCAGCGGATGATGGAGGCACATAAACTGACCAGAATGATAAACCGTGGTCAGTTTACAGGGGGGAGGGCAGAAACTGGCAGGATCAGCCACAGCCAGGTATTTCAGGTGACACAGGGGGCCAAATTACACAGCACAAGCACTATGCTGTTATTCATACTTTAAAGGAACAGGATCCATTTTGACCATGAGAGTTTATATGCACAGTACAGAATTTGGGGGGCCCTATGCTGTTTTGGGGTCTCTTTATTAGGTCCCACTTAATATCCATGGCAGGCCTGAAGTGCCTGAAATGAAAGTCGGTAAGAACCTCATTTATTTTTATTATTTTTATTATTTTTATTATTTTTTTTCATTTTTTTACCTTATCCCTGCTTTTTGTTCACATTCATCTGTCAGTGAGAAATCCCCAGCTGAAATCTGCAAGTGTTCGGCAGGGATGAGCTACCGGTTGTTAAGATGCTGGCAGGTGCTGGCTCCCTAACAACCAGGAGGAAGCTGTGGTATTAAACCTAAAAGCAAACATGTATTATCCTGGAGCTTACCAATTCTTAGATGTGTAACTGCAGTGTGAGCTGGAGTTTGTGTGTCTAAAGTTGCTAGTACATCTAACACTCCCCTTCCCCCAGATTAACAATGCTGCTGCCCAATGGCGCCCCTGTGCTCATTTATTCTTTTGGTGTAAGGTGAGTTGGTGGGGTTCATTGGTGGTGATAGTGGAAACTCCCATATCTTTATGAGTCTTTTCCATCTATTTCATACTAAACTAGTTGTCCCTGACCTGTTGAAGGCTCCCATTCAGGAGTAGAGAACACCACTGTCAGACATCCCTAGAAGCAGTGCTGCTTCGGAGGTATCTCACCATTCTCAATGAATCAGAGATGTTCTCTGGTATTACAGTGAGGCAACAGGCATCAATGTCTTCAGATGGGAACTTTGACAGAAGACAGATATCATTCATGCTAAGTGGGTCAGTTTCAGGGGAATATAGATACTCCCATGTGTAGGGAATGGGTGTTCAAAGTGGTTGAAAACTCGTACATATACCCAGTGAAGTGACTAGCATCAGGTTATACACAGAGATGAAACAAATCCTCCTATATAAGTTGTGCCTGTTTATTTGTAGCTATCTGTCCTGTATAGCCTTCTACAACACACAGAATTTGCACTGGATCTGTCAACATCTCTCAGTAGCACAAGCAGGGGGCGGGGATCTGAATTCACACACTCCACAGATAAGGGAGAAGAACTCTGAATGATGATTAGATGAAAGGGACACACCCTCCTCCTCATGCTACACAGAGAACATGTTCAGCTGTGGCTGTCAATCACAGGTTGTGTGCTGTGATTCTTTGGTGTCTGGAAAAGCTGTCAGAAGTGCTGATAACACAGGAATGAGACAGCAGAGAGAAATCACACTCAGAGCTTTGTATAAAAGCAAGCACACTGCATAGAAGGATGTGCTTTGTTCATATTTCATGTCTCAGGTTTACAACCAATTTAAATAAAATAGGTACATTTGGATTGTTCATATGACTACAGTTTCACTGAGCTAAATGTAAAATGTGTCCTTTTATAAAATAAACAAAACTGAATGTTCTCTGTATGGTTCAATGAATCCAACAAGCTCTAGAGCTGGGTTCTGTTTACTTCTTAGCATACAGAAGAAAGACAAAAAATACTAACGATGCATGTGAACCTTTTACATTATAAAATGATCTTAACCCCTTTATGAAGGTAAAATCTTAAAGTCTAACATAATTTTGCAACTTTGACATGTGTTAGTAAAACTGTATATATTAGTGCAACTACTTTGTCTCCAGATGGATTATTTATTGTTTTTCTTTCAAGACAAATTAAGATTTCTTTGAGTGGTAAATAGTAACAGATAACTACTGTTTTTTTCTTTATTATCCAAGAAAATCTGACCCAAAATAGTAAAAAAAATACTGTATATATATTTATATTAATATAGCTATACACTTCTTGCTTTCATGATAAGTAACTTATCACAAAAGAACATCCCAAAATAACTTCTGCTCCTGACAATTGCAGCGATACTACATATGTGTATGTTGTTTGTTGTTTGTACGTGTAGTAGGGCCCGGAAACAGTGCACATTTAGATTTTTTTATCCTACCTAAAACGACTGACACGGACACTAACTGACACTAATTTAAAAATTATTTTTAAAAAAAATCCTAACCAAATTATACTGATCCTGACCTTTGACCCCCGTCTTGTCATTTGACCCTTGCCTTGACTCTGACATTGACCTAGCTCAAACCTTAATCTAGCTTTTTTTTTTTTTTTTCATTTTTTAGGCAAACAGAGGCTATCACAGCAATTAGGTGATCGGGAACCAGGAGCCCCGGTTCCAAATATGCTAGTAGGAGTCCCGGGGCTCTTGGTGAGAGACTTGGTGGACAGGGAAAGGAATTAAACCAGAACATTTTTATAAATCATAAATTCAATAATCAACCAATCAAAAATCACCTCTTAGTGGATTTCACTCTAGCAGCTTAAAGTCATATTGTTTGTTCTTGGTTACTGCACTTGGCATATCCTTACTTTTGCACTGTCTTGCTGACTGAGCTTTTAGGGGTTGAAGTTACCATTTTAGGTTTGCAGTGATTTGGTATCCTATAAATAGGAACAACATACTGTATACTATAAAAGCCTATAACCAGAAAAATGCACCAGAAAATCACTCAGGATAGCAATGTATTTAAGTATAATATAACTACTTCCCACTTTGTTACTTTGTTGTTTTATCATACCACATACAATATAATCAATTTTTTCTATTGTCCTTTAGTAATCCAAAAATTCAATAAGTAAACGCAAAATAAAGGAGTGCGACAGAAACATTTTCCAGTACACTTATCTTTAGCTATTAAATTGTCAGGCTATACAATTTTGAAATGTTATTATCGTAATCACTTAGGCCCCTGTTCAATAAATCTTCCCATAGAGTAAAATAGTGTTTATGAGCCATTTAATAGAATTGATATATTGAAAAATGGGGAAGTCCTTTTCATTTCTAAATAAATAGCAGTCAGAAAAACGAAAAGACATAAAGGGCGATTTAAATCATCTATTAAAGTCACTTTCAAAAAAGATATGTCTTTATTCAACCTTGTATAATAGCCCCAGGCCATTTGTAACATATTTTGGCTATTGGCCCTCTGTTCCATTGATGCTCCTGTGCAATATGATTGCTTTCATGGGCGTCCGCTCCATAGGGCAAGGTGGGTCGTTTGCCCCCCCTGGAATCGAGAAGGTGTTGGCCAAATTGGCAGTGTTCTACAACCTCCACTGCCTTACACCCACTTCCAGCCCCGCTGGACCTGCTGAAGGTGAGAAGGAAGGAGAGCCAGGGTGTGTGTGCGGTATGGAGGGAGGAGGAGATGTCCTACAACACATGTGTGTGTGTGTGTGTGTGTGACTGCAGAGACATGACGTCATAGGACACGTCATACATATGGTCAGTGTGGTCAGTGTGCAGTGTAGTGGTCAGTAGTCAGTGTGTAGTGTAGTGGTCAGAGTGTAGTGTGTGTAGTGTCCAGAGGTGCAGGGTGCTGTTGTGTAATGTAAAGGGGTGCAGGGTGCTGTGTAATGTAAAGGGGTGTAGTGATGCAGGGTGCTGTGTAATGTAAAGGGGTGCAGGGTGCTGTGTAATGTAAAGGGGTCCAGTGATGCAGGATGCTGTGTAATGTAAAGGGGTCCAGTGATGCAGGGTGCTGTGTAATGTAAAGGGGTCCAGTGATGCAGGGTGCTGTGTAATGTAAAGGGGTCCAGTGATGCAGGGTGCTGTGTAATGTAAAGGGGGTCAGTGATGCAGGATGCTGTGTAATGTAAAGGGGGTCAGTGATGCAAGGTGCTGTGTAATGTAAAGGGGTCCAGTGATGCAGGGTGCTGTGTAATGTAAAGGGGTCCAGAGCTGTGGGGTGCTGTGTAATGTAAAGGGGTCCAGAGGTTCAGTTGTGGAGAGGGAGTACACAGTAGTGACAGAGATATTTAAAGATGCAGGGGGCACAGTGGGGTGTTTTTACATTTTAACGTGGGGGGGGTCGCTTTTAACCCCCGCTAGCGGTCGAAGAAAGGGTAAAATGCGACTGTGTATCGCCGCTGCTGTAGCGCTCCCCCCTGAAAATATTTCAGCGGACGCCCATGATTGCTTTACAAAGATCTGCACTTCTGGGATTCTCAATTCTGCCTCCTGTTGTATATCTGAAGCCTGTCTTATGCCCCATACACACGATCCGAAAATCTGACGACAGATTTTGTTTGGCATGCTAGTCGCATATCGAACCTAAAGAGTTTACCAAAGTTACGAAAATTCTCGTACAATAGAATAAAAAATTGGACGTGATGTCATGTGTTGTAGTGTATTTGTATTGTATTTTCAGATAGACTGTACTGTACTGATTAAACGAAAATCGTATAATCTGGTATCGTACGAGAAAATTTGTGTTTGTCCGATGGGATAATATCGGATGAACTGTCGTGATCGGCTGTAGTAAGCTCTGTACTAACGATCTGATTATCGTACGATCGCGTCAAAAGCGCCATTTTTTTGTCTGTTTTTCGGATTGTGTGTATGGGGCATTACTCCTAGCTTAGTTTGAAAACTATTGTAACAGTTGTTCTCTATCTTGATTCTAGAATCTGCTCTTAAAGCATACTGTATCTAAATATAAGAACAAAAAAGTAATTCAGTTCATAGATGTAGTAGCTGCATTTGTTTTTTGGTTTGTTTTTAATTTTTTGTTCTTTAGGCTGGGTTCACACTGGAACACGCTCCGGCTCACATCCGGGCCATTCATTGTTTCATGTCCGATTTCAGCCCAAATTTTGGGCTGAATTCGGACCTGAAATGGACCAAAAGACGCACAGGACCCCTGTGCGATTCTACTGAAGCCGCAGCAGAGATGTGTAAACCAGCTCGATAGAGAGCCAGTCACAATCTCCTGACATGCAAATTGAATGCGGCAAAATCTGCATCCAATTCTCAATAGTGTGAACCCAGCCTAACATCAAGGCTGGGTTCACATTGGTGCGACATACGCTCCGAGTTTTAGGCCTGGTTTAAACTGCGACATGGGATCCATGGCATGTCAAATTCAAGGTTTTCCTATGAGAGCTGTCTTAACTGAACCTACACAAGTCGCTCCGACTTTAGAAAAGGTTCCTGCACTACTTTGGTCCAACTTTAATACAACTTCATTGCCATAGAGTATAAAAAGTGACATTAAAGCAGATCAAAGCCGGACTGAAGTTGCAGGGCAAAGTCGGACTGGAAGTCGTGCGACTTTTACGTCGGAGCTGTGTGAACCTGGGCTAAACCTGGAGAGTTAAAACTGGAGAGTGCAAAATCTGGTGCAGCTGTACATACTAACAAATCAGCTTCTAACTTCAGCTTGTTCAATTAAGCTTTGACCAAAAAACTGTAAGCTGATTGGTTTCTATGCAGAGCTGCACCAGATTTTTCACTCTCCAGTTTTAGTAAATCAACCGTTTTCATCCTACAGTAGGTTGAGCTCCTTTTTTGGGCCTACTCCCATTCCTATCTCTATAACATGGTACTAGTAAGATGTTCTGTGGTGTCAGGAGGCAGCTAGGAGGCTGATAACATTGTTTGAGATTTCAGTTCAGTGCACAGGAAGTTACAGGATGTCTGGCAGGATCAACAAGTATTATTCTGTACTTGCATACCTGAAAAATAATAACTAATAATGCAGCAATTGCATCTCAGCACTGGTTAATTGCAACATATTAAACATTTGTTCTTGGGTTTAGATGTACTTTAATTACGTAACCTCCAATGCGGTAGAGTAGTACATGCAGTAAATGATGAAGCAGTACAAAACCCACACTCCAGCTCCATTCATTGATACTGTATGTCAGTTGATGATTTATTCACTGATAATGTCAGCATTTATGTTTAACCTCAAGGCTGGTAAAACTCAAAGTCAGGGTACTGTGACAGCAGGAAGGTAAAGTCACCTGGTTGCATCCAGGGGGGTAGATATATTTCGCCCAGATTCAGGCTTTACGCCGACTTATACAACTAGGTGGAGAGTTGTATAAGGCTAGTGGGCTCATGGATGACTCATACCTCTAGGGAGAGGGCTGGGCGTCGTACAGACAGGGAGTTGATGAGGCCAGCTGAAGCTTGTCAGCTCATTTAGGCCTCTATAAGAACTCCCAGCTTCATTAGATGTTAGCTCATGCCTGGAACCAGACCTGTGTGGACTGTCTAGGGAGAGTGAACCCCTGTGCGGTGAGACAAAGCCTGTGTGGCTATTTGCTTGGACATTTAAAACCAGGGACTTAGGGACTAGGACAGCACTAGGCTGATCCCAGTTGTTAGTTAGGAAACCTGTATGTTTAGTCAGAGGTCAACTTGACCAGGATTTATTTTGGTTATGTTTCTTTTGCTTTGCTGTGTTTTGTCACTGTAAATAGAAAATAAACCGCACCTTTTTTTTGATTTTGAAAACCACAACCTCCGTTTGCTGGGCCTGTTTTGTGTGGGGAGCCCATCCCGGGGGTCACACACACCCGCTGCCGAGCTAACCCCCTCACAGTTGGTGGAGAACCAGTGGCAGTTTTTTTTAAGCCAGCATGGAGGAGATACTGAAGCAGCTGGCTCTAGCAAATGCCAATCAACAGCAGACAAATGCAGGTTTGCAAAGGAGCCTTGCAGCCCAGCAGCAGACAAACGCAACTTTGCAACAGAGTCTGGAGGCTCAGCAACGAGCCCAGCAGCAATCTGAGGCCCGCTTCATAGACCTGTTGCAGAAGCAAGAGCAGAGACTACAACAACAGATGGAAGCAGTAATGCAGCAACGTCCGCAGACCAGTGAGGAAAGCCGTCCCACTAATACCGCGTCCTTTGGGGTGAGTCGTTTATTGACAAAAATGACTGGAGAGGATGATCCAGAGGTATTTTTGACCACATTTGAAAGGACCGCTGAAAGAGAAAAGTGGCCTGAGGAGCAGTGGGCTGGACTGGTGGCTCCTCTGTTAACTGGTGAATCGCAGAAAGCTTACTATGACCTAGAGCCTAACCAAGCAAAAGACTATGTGATGCTAAAAGCTGAAATATTGGCAAGGCTGGGTGTCACCCAGGCTGTCCGGGCTCAGCGTGTGCATAACTGGACTTTCCAGCTTGGAAAACCCCCCAGGTCTCAAATGTATGATCTCATTCACCTGAGCAGAAAGTGGCTACAGCCAGAGACTTTGTCCGCACCAAAGATTGTGGAACGTGTTGTAATGGATCGGTTTTTGAGAGCTCTTCCTACTGCCATCCAAAAGTGGGTAAGCCATGGAGACCCAGAGACGGCCGATGGTCTTGTGGATCGTGTGGAGAAATACTTGGCTACAGAGAACCTGACGGCCTCTTCCAGAGACACTCGGACTTTCCACCCTAAGACCAGACCATCCCCAGGGGCGGATAAGAGGATTCCAAGGGGTGAGGGTGGAGAGAGTGAGAGGGTGGGAGCTCTACCCCAAGTTTGGCGAGAACAGCCTGGGAAATCAGCGGCTCAAGAGGCGGCAAGAAGGATCGTTTGCTACCGCTGCCGGCAAGCGGGACATATTGCAGCCAATTGCCCGGTTGTGGAGGAACCTATGCAGTGTGACTTTCTGACGGGCAGACGTCAGTCGCTGTGTGCGACAGTCGCATGCACTGCCATTCGAGGAACTGAGAAACATTTATGCAAAATGTGTGTTAATGGTAGAAATGTTGTGGTATTGCTGGATTCAGGTAGCCTTGTGACCCTGATAAAGGCTGAGTTAGTTAAAACAGAGGTCTCTGGGAATAGCAAGGTAGCTGTTATTTGTGTGCATGGGGACACCCGAGAGTATCCAGTGACTACAGTGTGTTTCGAGACCCCCAAAGGTACCCTCTCTCATCCAGTGGGCTTAGTATCTCAGTTACCGCATGACGCCATTGTGGGAAGGGATTTTCCGAAGTTCTGGGAACTGTGGGATGATCCTGAGCCCCTCACTGGTGCCCCTTTGTACCAGGAATGTGATAGCCAGAACTCCCCTGAGAGTGGTGAGGACTCTCCGGAATTTCCCTTATCAGTATTGGCAGGGGAGACTCAAGAAACTGGAGAGGAGCCCACCTCCTCAGACGAAAACCTACCGTCTGTGGAGTTTTCTGATCTTGAGGTTCACAGGGAAAACTTTGCCACAGAACAGTTGAAAGACCCCGCCCTAATAAAGGCACGGGAAAACATAGTGAAAATAGATGGCGAGTTAGTGAACCCAGATAATACCTGCACTTACCCATACTTCAGCGTAGAGAAGGACCTACTGTATCGGGTGGCAAAAAGGGCAGAAGAAACCGTTGAGCAGCTTGTGGTGCCCAAACCTTACAGGAAGTTGGTGTTGGAGTTGGCCCATGGGCACATTCTTGGAGGTCATCTGGGGACAGAGAAAACCCGAGAGAGGGTATTACAGAGATTCTATTGGCCGGGGGTGATGAAGGACGTAGAAAATTATTGTTCCTCCTGCCCTGTGTGTCAGAGGTTGGCCCCGATGCCACATTTCCGTAGCCCGCTGGTCCCTCTACCCATCATTGAGGTCCCGTTTGAGAGGATCGCCATGGATTTGGTAGGTCCTATAATCAAGTCCGCTAGGGGGCACCAGTACATATTAGTTATAATGGACTATGCCACCCGTTATCCAGAAGCGATCCCTCTCCGAAATACCTCGGCCAAAACCATAGCCAAAGAGCTATCTCTTGTTTTTAGCCGGGTGGGTATTTGTAAAGAACTGCTTACGGACCAAGGTACACCCTTTATGTCCCGGGTTATGAAAGAGCTGTGTAAATTGTTCAAAGTGACGCAATTGCGTACGTCTGTGTATCACCCCCAAACCGATGGGCTGGTTGAAAGATTCAACAAAACCCTAAAACAAATGTTGAAGAAAGTGGTGGATAGAGATGGAAAGGATTGGGACTGTTTACTTCCTTATTTGATGTTTGCTATTAGGGAGGTGCCCCAATCCTCTACGGGATTCTCCCCCTTTGAGTTACTGTATGGGAGACACCCAAGAGGGCTGTTGGATATTGCCAAGGAAACTTGGGAAAGTGAGAGTTCTCCCCACAGGAGTGTGATTGAGCATGTCGCCCTGATGCAAGATCGAATTGCACAGGTAATGCCCATCGTGAAGGAACATTTGGCCCAAGCGCAGTTGGCACAGCAGAGAGTGTACAACCGTGGAGCCAAGACCCGTACCTTTTCCCCGGGGGATAGGATATTGGTACTTGTCCCTACGGTTGAAAGTAAATTCCTTGCCAAATGGCAAGGCCCCTACGAGATAATGGAAAAAGTGAGCGAAGTGAATTACAAGGTCAGACAACCAGGAAGGCGAAAGCCCGAACAGATCTATCACGTTAATCTGTTGAAAGCCTGGAGGGATAGAGAGTCCCTAGTCGCAGACACTTGGTCACCAGCTCAAACTGGTTGCGTGATTCCTGAGGTTGGAATAGCAGCCACCTTGTCACAACCCCAACAACAGGAGGTTAAGGAGTTTGTGCTTCGCAACAAGGAGGTATTCTCTGAGCTGCCGGGACAAACATCTGGGGTAGAGCATGACATCATTACCCCGCCCGGTGAAAGGGTGAAGTTAAAACCCTATCGGATCCCAGAGGCTCGACGGGAGGCAATACGGGAGGAAGTACAGAAAATGCTGAACTTAGGGGTGATAGAGGAGTCCCAAAGTGATTGGTCTAGTCCCATCGTGTTGGTGCCTAAACCGGATGGGAGCTGGCGATTTTGTAACGATTTTCGTCAGTTGAACAAAGTTACAAAATTTGACACCTACCCCATGCCACGTATAGATGAGTTGATCGACCGGCTGGGAACAGCCCGATACATGACGACTCTTGACCTCACAAAAGGGTATTGGCAAATCCCCCTGGCCAAGTCGGCCAAAGAGAAAACCGCATTTGTAACCCCAGACGGGGCGTTCCAATATAAAAGAATGCCGTTCGGGTTACAGAATGCGCCGGCCACATTCCAGCGGAAAATGGACCAGATGCTGAGGCCCCATCGGAAGTATGCTGCGGCTTACCTGGATGACGTAATTGTCCATAGCACAGATTGGGCCTCACATCTGCCAAAAGTGCAAGCAGTCCTGGACTCTGTTCGGGAAGCGGGGTTTACGGCTAACCCCAAGAAGTGTACCATTGGGCAGGAGGAGGCCAAATATCTTGGGTACACCATTGGGAGGGGAGTAATAAAACCCCAACTCAACAAAGTCGAGGCCATCCAGAGTTGGCCACGTCCCAACAGCAAGAAGCAGGTACGAGCCTTTCTGGGAATCGCTGGGTATTATCGGCGATTCATTCCCCACTTTGCTTCTAAGGCTGTGCCCCTAACCAACCTGACGAAGGGGAAAGGGTCGGTCATGATTAAATGGACCCCCGAGGCTGAGGCAGCATTCCAATTCTTGAAACAAGCCTTATGTAGCCAGCCAGTGTTGTACTCACCGACTTCTCTAAAGACTTTGTCGTACAAAGTGATGCGTCAGATGTGGGGTTAGGAGCAGTATTGTCCCAGGTCTGGAACGGGGAAGAGCACCCAGTCATTTACCTCAGCAGGAAGTTGAAGTCCCATGAGGTAAATTACGCCACCGTTGAAAAGGAGTGTTTAGCGGTGAAGTGGGCTCTAGATTCCCTTCGGTACTACCTGCTAGGTAGGCACTTTGACATGGTTACGGATCACGCTCCGTTAAAGTGGATGGCTCAAAACAAGGAAACAAATAGAAGAGTGAATAGGTGGTTCCTGGCCCTCCAGGAATTCAACTTCACAGTAAAGCATCGCCCTGGCGTTCAAATGGGGAATGTGGATGCTTTGTCTCGAGTACATGAATGCCTGATTGCTGGTGTTCCAACCCCGAGGTTAAAACAAGAGGGGGGGGTATGTGACAGCAGGAAGGTAAAGTCACCTGGTTGCATCCAGGGGGGTAGATATATTTCGCCCAGATTCAGGCTTTACGCCGACTTATACAACTAGGTGGAGAGTTGTATAAGGCTAGTGGGCTCATGGATGACTCATACCTCTAGGGAGAGGGCTGGGCGTCGTACAGACAGGGAGTTGATGAGGCCAGCTGAAGCTTGTCAGCTCATTTAGGCCTCTATAAGAACTCCCAGCTTCATTAGATGTTAGCTCATGCCTGGAACCAGACCTGTGTGGACTGTCTAGGGAGAGTGAACCCCTGTGCGGTGAGACAAAGCCTGTGTGGCTATTTGCTTGGACATTTAAAACCAGGGACTTAGGGACTAGGACAGCACTAGGCTGATCCCAGTTGTTAGTTAGGAAACCTGTATGTTTAGTCAGAGGTCAACTTGACCAGGATTTATTTTGGTTATGTTTCTTTTGCTTTGCTGTGTTTTGTCACTGTAAATAGAAAATAAACCGCACCTTTTTTTTGATTTTGAAAACCACAACCTCCGTTTGCTGGGCCTGTTTTGTGTGGGGAGCCCATCCCGGGGGTCACACACACCCGCTGCCGAGCTAACCCCCTCACAGTACTCATAAATCATTCATGCAAACAATAGTAGCAATACCCTTTTTATAGTGCCATCAATACATTTAGTAGGCCTGTCATGTAGTCATGAAAAGCTTTTTATTAATAGGAAGGACACTGGATATGACATCTTAATTGCAATATGCTATTTAAGCCCAAGCACTATTTCAGGTTAAAATTGCATCCTATTTGTCAGTACACAGAGTTAGTAGGCTTTTTCTTTAAGGATGTGTGATAGCAGGCAGTAAGTTCCTATGAAACCTAAGAGCAGGGACTGTTCAGAGCCAATGTAGTGGCTGTCTCTAGATGTCAGAGGTGGTCTCACTTCAGCAGGATCCCAGTTAGAAATCATGGGGCCTTGGAGAAATGTGGATGTGACAAAGCTGTGCTTACAGTGGGAGGGTAGGTATCATGTGTATGTATATAATTTATTAAGTGCAGGTATCAAGAATATGTAATGTACAGAGTGCAGGGGTCAGGACTATGTAATTTACACAGTGTAGTTTAAAGAGTATGTACCATACAGTTTGCAGGAGTCAGGGGTACATACATTGCAGTGCAGGGGTAAGAAGTGTTTAATATACAGAGTGCAGAGGTCAGGAGTGGGTAATGTACATAGTTCAGGGGTCAGGAATGGGTAATGCATAAAATCCAAGGGTCTGGAATATGTAATGTACAGAGTGCAGTGGTTAGGAGGAGGTAACGGCAAAGGCAGCAAATGGGGATATACAAATAATGCCCCCCCCCCCCCCATCACATTCAGTGGCCAAATGCAAGGTTGATTTTTTACTTATATCAGTTTCTAGTAAAGCTTGTAGGAGGAGTTTTCATACTGCACTGAGCTGTCTTATCAGGATCCAGGACCCCTGACCTTCTGTCTGGACAGTGCTGATTGGCCCTGTGCTAATCACATGACTTTCCCAAGAAAAAAACCTCTTTAGCAATACACACCAAACTGAGCATGTGCAGCCCGACTCCAAATGCTTTGCATTTGATTTTAATGTATACACAACTCCCACACAAACCCAAAGATGCTGCTTGCAGGACTTTTTCTCCCATCCTGCAAGCACACCGCCCCAGTGTGAAAGCACTCAAGCTTTCACACTGGGGTGGCTTGAGATACGCTTTTCAGACGCTTTACAGGCGCTATTTTTAGCGCTGAAATGCCTGAAAAGCGCCCCAGTGTGAAAGGGGTCTAAGTTCCAGCCAGTTTATTGATATAGAAGAGCTTCAATGTAATTGTCAGGCACACTGCTGAATATTACTCTGCCTAAACCCGATAGTGGTTAAATCGTGTTTCTCCCCCCCGGCCCCCACTGAACACAGGGGGCTCAGGAAGTTTTTTTTTTTTAAATAGCTGCAAAGCGGGGATTACCACATTGGTGCACAGAGATTGGGAGTCCCTGCTCTACCTCCAGGTCCCCCTTGCTGAGTTGTCAGAGTTGGGCCCGGTCGGTACAGAAGGGCTGGTGTTACCCTCTTATCAGCGGCCCTGACAACACATATTATGTACATTTTCAGTTAGAGTTTCCACAATTTAATTATTTGACTTTGTAATAATTCCTTCCCTGGAATCCTGGCCAGGACAGGCTTGTGAATCAACACTGGTAATAAACCAAATTACATTAATGAATACTGTAGTGAAGAGTTTTAGGCTAAACTTCATGCAAACAGCTAAATACCCCATTGTAATACACAAATGGTCTGGAGGCTGTTTAACTCATCAGAGGATGTACAGTTTATTCTATCGATATAGTCCTGAGATTTACACAGGTCTTCCACACGGCACATTCAGTCTGGTGCCCTTTCTATTCTACTACTGCACTCCTGCACTACTACTCCTGCACTACTACTACTACTACTGCACTACTACCACTACTACTACTACTCCTGCACTACTACTACTACTACTGCACTACTGCGCTTGAGCGGGGAACTTCCTTCACTGTGTAATTTAAATTTACATAGTGAAGGAAGTTCCCCGCTCAAGCCAATGACGTAGGCGGGTCTGACATACCGAGGGGGCGGACCTGATGGGGAACTGCTCTCACTTTGGCAATACATGTATAGACCCGCCCCTTCTCATGTTCCGCATCTGGTCCGCTGAGCGGACCTGATGGGGAACTTTAGAAGGGGCGGGTCTATACATTTAAAATACTGAGAGGGAGTTAAGGGACAGCGCTGGACATCGGGATCGCCGCGGGACACTGGATTTCACCGCTGGAATGTTTTTTTTTTTTTTTTTTTAAATAAAGGACTTTTTCAAGGTGTTTGTGTGTTTTTTTTAAACATTTTTTTACGCTTTCTTCGTGAAATGGTAGGGGTAAAATGTACCCCTTACCAATTCACATAGGGGGGGGGGCGGGATCTGGGGTCCCCTTTGTTAAAGGGGTCTTCCAGATTCCGATAAGCCCCCCGCCCGCAGACCCCCACAACCACCGGGCAAGGGTTGTGGGGATGAGGCCCTTGTCCCCATCAACATGGGGACATCCTCCCCATGTTGAGGTCATGTGGCCTGGTACGGTTCTGGAGGGAGGGGGGGCCACTCTCTCGTCCCCCCCTTTTCCCCTGCGGCCGGCCAGGTTGCGTGCTCGGATAAGGGGTCTGGTATGGATTTTTAGGGGGGATCCACGCCATTTTTTTTTTTAAATTTGGGGTGGAGTTCCCCTTAAAATCCATGCCAGATCTGAAGGGCCTGGAATGGATATGTGGGGGAACCCCACGTCAATTTTTTTTTAAATTTGCGGCAGGGTTCCCCTTAATATCCATTCCAGACCTGAAGGGCCTGGTAATTGAATTCTGGGGAACCCCCACGCTTTTTTTTTTTTTTTTTTATCAATGACTTTTGAATGTATTGCCGGGAGCCGACAATTCATTAATAGCCGCAAGTCAGTTTTAAATGACTTTTTTTCTTTCAAAAATTAAATTTTTTGCAGGGACAGTTCTAAGCACGGGAAACATGCGCCACTTTACATGCATATCATACACACCCCCCAGGTACGAAATTTAAAGGAATATTTCACTTTTATTTTTTCATTTTAAGCATTATTAAAATCACTGCTCCCGAAAAAACGGCCGTTTTTAAAACTTTTTTTTGCATTGATACATGTCCCCTGGGGCAGGACCCGGGTCCCCAAACACTTTTTAGGACAATAACTTGCATATCAGCCTTTATAATTAACACTTTAGATTTCGAACGTTCGAGTCCATTGTATTTAATAGGGTTCTAAAGTTTACACGAACATTTTGTCTGTTCGCAGGTTCTGGTGCGAACCGAACAGGGGGGTGTTCGGCTCATCCCTGGACGTCACAGTCCCATCATTCCCCGGGATAGTTTGAGTGACAATTACTCAGTCAGACAAAACGGTTCCCAAATGAATTTTATACAATTTTTGGAGATAGTTTGAGCTTTCTTTGGGTGGTATTTCATAACCGGTGTCCTAGTTGGGATTTTATCTGAGGACTCTAGAACTGCAAGACATTTCATATTACATCTTACTGTTGAAACATGGTCAGTGTTAGGATTTATTTGGTACTTCTTAACAAAATTGAAATGTTACTCTTATTTTTTAATCATAGGCTAGAAATGCCTTTAATTAAAAAAAAAAAAAAAAGCCTTTTATTCTAGTAAAAACCATGTGCTGAAATTTATTCAGCATGAACTATTGCTCTCTTTCTCATTACATTCCATCTACTGACCAGTGAACAAGGACATATTCGCTCATGCCAGCACTCATACAAGGATGTAGTGTGCACATGCATTATTTTACTGGCAAGAAAAAGTGCATACATTCAAGGTATCCTTGCTGGCCACTTATTAGTGGCTGAGGATATAATTATACACCTATAATGACCTGTGTATATATCTTCAAAGCTGATAGATAAAAATGGAGGGATACAGATGAGAGATACACTGATGATAGACAGAGTATGCATCTCTCTTTCATCATCTGGAAGAATTTTTATGTTCACTGGGTTGTGCTGATGGCACGTATTGAAGCTTTTCACTATGCTAATGAGACAAGTCGCTTAATTATACCTTCTACATAATGTCCACATGCACAGCCACCCTCTGATTATCTAATTACAATGTTTATTTTCCTGTGCATGAATTCATACAGGACATATGAAGATAAACTGCCACTAAAATTGTGAAATCTTTATTTCCTGCAGTGTTAGGCAAAAATGAAAACACCTCTGGTTAGGGCAATTCAAAGGCCATTAATAGCCAGTGAAGTATTTTTGTACTGTTATGGATATTTTGTAAAAAAAAATTTGAACTATAATATTGACCTCAGACTAACGCTAGCCATATATGTATAGAATTATAAAATCTAAGGGATTTCTCCATCCACATTAAACAGAGCAGATGGAGGAATCTCTCCTGCTGGCCATCGTATTCCCCTACCTGGCACCTGTGGCTGTCAGAATACCAGAAATGTGACTTTTTCGTCAAAAAATCATTTGAAAAACTGTCTTTTGTTAAACAGAGTGGTGCCAACAGGGCTACCCTTGGCTCACGTTTCAGCCAATGGGACTCTGCCAAAATTCAACCCATGTATGGCAAAATTAAAGAGGAGCTCCAGTCTCCCCCCAAAAAAATAAAAGTTAGCCGCTATAAATACTGTAGCTGGTGACTTTTATTATAAGGGCACTTACCTGCCCCAGGATCCAGAACTGTCCTCACCCCGAACTGATTCTATAATCATCTTTGGGTCCAGGCGCCAGCAAGTAAGGGAAGCCAGCAGTGAAACCTTGCAAGACACAATGTGCTTTATTAATGGTCCCGCAGTCTTCTGGGACCTTTAATGTGTCCCAAAAGGCTGCATGGGAAAGAGGGGGGGCGAACTTCTGCTTAGATCACCATGGTGATCCGGCCAGAAGTGGGGGAGTGGTTACCTGTCCGGGTACCCGGGTACTCACCCCCCCCCCCCAAGTGTCAAATGTGAAGGAGGAGGAAGAGCGGAACTTCTCCTTTTGGGTGAAGTTCCGCTTTACCATATGGGGTAACATTCATACATACACTCTGCTCATTGCATTACTAGAACCTTGGGTGCAGGCAGTGCTTAGCACAGATTTAATGTGCTGCAATAGGTTGTAAAATCATGTTCTTTCAGCATTCATAGTAGTTATCATTTGAAAACACTTTATTTTGAAAGTACACTCATACACTCATCTTAGCATGCATGTTTATGACAAGAGAGGGGAGCAAAGTCCTTGCCAGACACTTCTAGTAAGAGTTATCAATATTTCCCCCTTTGTTCTTGTTACCGTCATCACCATGACTACAAGTTAAAGGAAATCCAAAATGTCTAGTAGTCACCAGAACAGAAATAGAGGGGAAGTCTACCAATAAAGACACTTCTTCAGATGGTGAGTGCATTTACTTCACTTCCTCCCACTTCTTGTTGTGCCTACAGGACAAGAAGTGAAGTAAAATCCCTGCAATGGGTCACAGATGGCAAAAAAAAAAAAAACCCGATGGAGTTTAAAACTATTCTTTCTCTATCAAAAGAAAAAGAGTTTTGGCTTTAGATATAATTAAAATAAAATACAGGTGGGAATGAACGAAAGGAAAAAAAAATAGCATTGGTCTCAGTGACTTAGATTTCACTTACATTTTCCAAGAATTTTCTGCAATTATAACATGCAGAATTCCTGCTTTTTCAGTGTTCATTACTGCTGTCAGTGAAATTAGTGTTTTAATATATTCAGCAAAATAAAGGATATAAAGACCATCACAAAACTATAGAGTGACAGTCATATACCCTAGATTCCCCTTCTGTGAAAGAAATAAAATCCCCTGAAGATCACAGTAGAATTAATCAATTGCAGTTTTTCCTCCCAATATAAGATCTTCCTTGCTGGTACAAGTTAATTGAAGATGTAATATTTTCCTCCAAGACTCTACTGACTGCAGGTATTGCTTTATTGAAAAATAGACAACTTGTATTGTCTACTTGATGTTTCCAATAATTCCGTAAAGAAGTCTCTTGAGTGGCACAGATAGCTTACTCTAGAAGACAAGAAAATTTTTACAGCTTCCTTTTTGTTTTCCAGGAGTTGAGTTTAAAGCCGGTGATAGGTCTTAAAATTGCATTATGGGATGAGGGACCACCAGGAGACTTTGTGAGCAATGGCAATCATGTGCTAGCTAGCTTTCACTAGTAAATGAAATCCGAGGTCTAACTGATTGGCGGAATCCCGAATTTCTTTTATGGTTTCATTTTATGTCAGTTCTTGAACATCTTTGCCCCTTACAGTTTTGTTTCATAAGAAAAGATGTAAGTCAGGGGTTCTCAACAGGGGATATCTATACTATTTAGAGGAATGAAGACCAAATTATGGGGGGACTGGATCTCTGGAAGAAAAAAGATACAGAATTATCTACATTATTGAACCTATATTTAAAGTGGATAAGTCGTGAGTCATATGACATGCACGTGACATTTTAATTTCCATGTTTTGATTGCTCAAGCTCTGCAAAATCTCTCTAATTGTTGCTAGGTTGTGTATTTTGTGGTCAAATTTGGTAGCTAATAGAATTGGTGATGATGATTTTGACAACAAGGGGGTATGGTCGCATATTGGACAATCCTTTGTGGGCCATAGGCATAAGTATACTATTACGCTGCCAACAGCATTGAGTAAAATGCTAAATTATATACTCACCTCTGGGTAATTTTCCTTTCCTGGCACATCTTTATGGCAGCATACAATGGTCATGGCTCTATGTGACAGAGTAGAGACAATCAAACTTTTGACAAACAGGTCCACCACTGGTAAATTTCCCAATCTACCTTTTTTTACTTAAAACTTACAGACCCCTGGGCATTAAGGACTGCTGGCTCCATGAAGACATAGACCTAACTAGCATATCTGCTATAACCAGGAGAAACAGCCTATAAGGTACTGACTAGATGGTACTATACCCCTTCTAGACTTCAGGCTATGTTCCCGGGAACATCCGGACTATGCTTTCGGGGCTGCCAGATCCCAGGTACCTTTAAACACATATTTTGGGACTGTGTACTACTTAACCCAGTTTGGAAGAAAGTAACTGACATTGCTTCTGCAATTCCAGGTACCCCTCTTCAGCTCACAGTCTCAATGTGCCTTCTTGGAGCATCAATCCCAGGTATCTTCCGCAAGAAAGAATGTCTTATACACACTATTTGCATATCTACTCTATGGGCTATTGCTCTGCACTGGAAGACCCCCGTAGTACCCCTGTCCTCTGTTCTAAACAGAATGGATACGATTATGCTAATGGAGAGGATTTTGTATACACTACGTGATAAGATGCAATTGTTCGAGAGTAGATGGGATGATTGGAAAACCCATAGGCAGGTTTTACTGTCACACGACTAATGGCCAACCCAGGTTACCGTACCATCTTTTAGTAGTATTCACAGGTGTACCTTCCCTCTACTTTTTTAGGCGTGCTTTTTGTCAAATTTTAATGACCAGTATTTTTCTTTTGATGGTCTTCTTGTATGCTTCGGAATTTTTCTTTTTCCTTTGGTTCTTAATTTTGATTCGCATAAATGTTCCTTTGTCATTCGTTTTATGTTTTGTACTGTCAGATGATTGTATAATTTACTTTGCCTCAATAAAAAACGTTTGTAAACAAAAAAAAATGTGCGCTGAAAACACAAGCACCAAGCTTATTCATACCTTCTTACCTCCTGTGCCAACAGATCATGTCATATACATGGTTATCTGCTGACTATAATTCAGCCTTAAGCCAGGCATATTGATTCACTCATCTTTATGCCTAATGATGCAACATTAAACCCAAGCTCAATAGGCAGATGACAGATCTTCCAGAAAACCATAACTAATTCCTTTTATACATTATTGATACTTATTCGATAATGGCTTCTAAAATTTTTATATAGTTGCTAGAAATTATTTGGAACTGGTTCAGCAATACTGATTTAGACTAAAGTACACCATATACCAAATGATGACATATTTATTAAACAGAATTACACCAAGCTGGCCATGCATTAGTAGAATTTCATTAGAAAATGTAATTATAACAATGTTTGTTCAACTTTCTAATGCCGCGTACACACGACCGCTTTTCTCGACGAGAAAAACTGCATTTTTTCATTTCGCCGAGAAAAACGATCGTCTGTGGGCTTTATGTTGTTTTTCTCGTCTAGAAAAACGGCATAAAAAACGACAAGAAAATTTAGAACATGTTCTAAATTTTCTCATCGTTTTTTCCAGCATTTTTTTCCGCGGCAATTTTCCCATAGGGAAACACTGCCGCGGAGCCCACAGACGGTCGTTTTTCTCGTCAAGAGAAAAAATGACGGGAAAAACGACCGTGTGTAGGGAACCAAGTGGTTCCCTCATTTTTCCTGTCATTATTCACGGCGGTTTTTTAACCGCCGTGAATAATGATCGTGTGTACGCGGCAAAAGGCCTTGGACTTGGGGTCCACTGAAAACTGATAAAACCTAGAAGCTAATTGAGGTTACTATAAACAGCGGCACAAATTCTGTGTGCACCAGTTGTAGTAAATCTCCCCCAGGGCATCTCTTTAGCCCTTCTGAATGCCAGAACTCCTGGCAGAAAAAAGGTGCTTATAAAACGTGGAAGAAGTATTGCACGTGTGTTTAGGTGCGTCTAGCGTTTGAGAGTTAATGCATTTTGTTGGCAAGGATATTTATTTATTCTAGTCATTGGAATGCATTAAAGCTCAAACTGCATTTTTAGACACATTTAGGCGCGGTCCGCATTTTTTCTGCTCTTTAGCTGCTCTCATAATTGCACCTTTGGGTGTTTTGTTTTCAGCTTGTTAACACTCCCCTTCTAATATGCCTATAAACATCTATTTGTCAATGAACACATAAGCTTACATAAAGGTGCTTTTACAGACTGAAAAAAACACACTCAATAACTGTAAAAGCAGCGTTTTTTTTTTTTAAGCTCAGTGTGCATGAGGCCTATTAGTTAGTGGGTTTAAATCAACATAAGTTTTCGACTGCAGTGATGCGAAAATGATAAAAGGAGCAAGAAAAAATTTCTTGAACAAATAAATTCATGTGGCTTTTGTTTGGGAAAGTCCATTCCTTCCAAAATCGACTGCTAAAAGCAAACAAAATTATTTTTCAAAAGTATTTTTTAACAACATTCAAGTCACCAAATGAACTAAGCAGAATCAATTAAATCATCTATGTCAGCGCAGAGTGGCTACCGTGGACATAGTAATAGTCTGTGCCTAGGGTTACCACCTCATCCCTTTAAATCCAAACACATATGAATTACACAGGTTCTGTGGCTCATTAAGGTGGTACCGTATATACTCGCGTATAAGCCGAGTTTTTGAGCACATTTTTTTGTGCTGATAATGCCCCCCTCGGCTTATACTCGAGTCTGTGTCCATCTTCAAATTTGTGCGCCTGATCCCGGCCAGCCGTAGGTACCCTGGACCCCAAGCTTGGCACACACGTAGCCCCACTTTTACTCTACAAGTGTGCAAAGTTTGTTGTCCGGGGGACCTATGGCCGGGGAGCACCGATTTTTCAAAGCCAGGCACCCCTTCAATAGACTCCCATGTTAAATGGTAATTTCTCTGATAATTTTGGGGACCCGGTACTGTCCGGCTCTAGGTCCCCATGACCCCAAACTTGACATACATGTAGCCTCACTCTTCATCTACAAGTGTGCAAAGTTTGTTGTCCAGGGGACCTACGGCCGGGGTGCACCGATTTTTCAAAGCTGGGCACACCTTCCATAGACTCCCATGTTAAACGTCAGTCTAGTCACACAGCGCCAGAAATCAGGTAGGGAGATTGGGCACAGTGAGGCATGGACACAGTGAGGCATGGGCACAGTGAAGCATGGGCACAGTGAGGCATGGGCACAGTGAGGCACAGTGAGGCATGGGCACAGTGAGGCACAGTGAGGCATGGGCACAGTGAGGCAAAGTGAGGCACAGTGTGGCATGCAGATGGACACCCTAGGCTTATACTCGAGTCAATACGTTTTCCCAGTTTTTTGTGGTAAAATTAGGTGCCTCGGGTTATATTTGAGTCGGCTTATACTTGAGTATATATACAGTAATTAAACTCACTTGATGTCTTATATGCATTAAATTAGCCTCAGAACCTGTGTAATTCATATGTGTTCGGGTTTAAAGGGATGAAGGGATGTAACCCCAGGCACTATATGAGCTGTTAGCGTAACCACCCCTCAAGGTGTAGGTAGGGAGCCTCCAAAATATTAACAAATGGTTTACCAAAACATGGCTAGGGAACTAAGCAGAATGTTCATACAAGCATTGATTCTGAAATCTACTAGTGTATTGCCAGATTTAGGCAGCACTGGTGATAACCCCCCCTCCCCCCAGGCAGATTAATAAAAAAAACTATTGTATTTGTATATGCAATAAAAAATAAATCAATAGAAACTGGCCGACATTTGGCCGTGTGTATGGCCACCATGACCAAAAAAGGTCTGCCGATCGGCTCTCTATCAGTCACCAAGACTTAACAAGTATTTATCCTTGCAATGTGGGGTGGCCCCAATGCAACAGTGCATTTCTTTTTGTTCATCCTCTGGAAAGTGATCCCGAGGGGCTGATTTACTGAAACTGGAGAGTGAAAAATCTGCTGCAGCTGTGCATGGTAGCCAATCAGCTTCAAACTTCAGCTTGATCAATTGAAGGGTAACTCCACTTTAATGGGGGAAAAAATAGCAAATAAAGAAAAACTAATATAACGCATACAATTGCGACACAAGTCATGTTGTAATTGAATGTTATTTAAAATGACCTTTCCTTTGAAATCTGCAGTGCTATAATTTTCTGAAAATGCAATATGGCTACTTAGAGGTGTTCTGTACATGAATGTGTACAGAACACCCCCCAGAAACATAATTTCCTGCTTGTGTGATTGGTCCACCAATTTTCCCATAAGTATGCACTAAGATACAAGTCAGATTTCAGGCATCCCCCTCAACAAAAATTTAATTTTTGGTGAGGCACTTAAAATAGTAAATCACGTCCTAAGGAATGCAGGCCCAGCAGCTTTCCTCATTAGAGCCCTGCACAGCTGATTGATAATTATGAAACCATTCCCATTAGACTCACTTTCCCACATGTATACAGACATATACACAGGGATTTCTTCAAAATAACAAAAGGTAGGAATCTGCAACAAAGTTTGTTAAAATCCTTGTAATGTACATAGATCACCCAGAGGGGAATGTTTTTTTCTCAACAAAAGTGGAGTTACCCTTTAAATATTTTCTGGAATAACCTTGAAGGATATAAATTCACTTTGTGTGAATGCCTTTGCAAACCCAGATATACAGTATCTTTGTAAAAGTAGCTGGGACATCATCATTGTGCTGTGGGAAAGAGCCGGGAAATCCACCCACTATGGGCTGCCTGTAGAAAACTACAAGAGGGGGTGGAGACAAGACCAGTCAGCCTGTACAAAGAAAGAGAACAGTAGTGACTGGTCTTTATTACTGTAAGTTTAATGCACAGAGATAAAGTACAGGGGTTTTTAAATGCTGGATTACTGCACAGTTTAATATACAAGCCTCTTCTTGTACTATATTCCACTGTTGTGACCATCAGGAAACCTTCTCGAAGAAATACCATGCAGTCAAAACATGTAGACAGGCAGTGGTTGTGAATAAGCTACAGAAGATCAATAGCACTGAGAAAAATGTTTTTTTCGTTTATGGTACACAGTGTACACATCTGCTTTAGAGCCCATTCACACAGGGGCAACACGACTTTCAGCTCGATTTTATGAGGCAACTCAGACACGACCTGAGTATGAATCACAGCACGACCTGGAGCTATTTACAAGGCAACTCCAAGTTGCCTGCAGGACAGGAGACATTCCAGTGGCCAATCAAACAAGAATCAGCTCTGTGGGAGGGAGGGGGGAGGGAGAGGTTTGCCTGAGAAATGTATGTTTTCTTCCTGGAGAGTTGCTCCTATTAAGACAGTGAGAGGCGACTCCCATTGAAATGGATGGTTACAGGTCGCCTAGGAGTCGGATTGAAGTAGTACAGGGACCTTTTTTGAAGTCGGAGCGACTGCAGTAGTGTGCATAAGGACGGCTCCATTAACTTACATTGATTTCTTCAGCCAGCGCGACCTGAGGCGACTAGGGGCGACCTGGGGCGATTTGGAGTCGGATCCAAAGACGCCCCTGTGTGAATGGGCTCTTAATAATCACATTACAGTTACAGTATGTCTTATTTTTTTTTTACAGCATGTGTCAGAAAACAGCTTAATTAATTAACTAATATGCATGATAGTAAGCTATGTGACTAATATGCATGATGGTAAGCTATGAAACTAATATGCATGATGGTAAGAGGTTTCCGCTGTAGCTTTGTCTACCATCCATGTAAAATCGTCTGGGATATGGTTAATAAAACATCACATATATGGAGTTTCTCCCTTACTATGCACACACCAACTGCGCTGCTGGGTGCTTGTCTGGAACCGCCTTACCCTCTCCGCCCCTCCTCCCATCTTAGCCCCCCTCCCTTACGCCTAAGGCTCGACGGGACACAATGGGATGCGCTCAGGCTGATGAGGTCAAGCAGGTCACGGAGCAAATTTATCCTGCTGTTGTATTATTAGCATTTCAATTTATTTACACATTCTGCTGCAGATTCAAACAACGCAGCCAGCAGTTCCATCTCGTTACAGGAGCCCATCCTGTTAGCAGCAGGGGAAGCATTGCAGCAGGAGTGTAAAAAAGAGGAGAGGAAACAAACCAACCAACTGAAACAAACAATCAGCTGCCGAATTCTATTTTAGATTTCTTTAACCCAAGAGCAGTCACTGGGTGGGAAAAGCAAGAGACACCCTACAGATACAAGATTGCCAGCTCTAATGTTGTAGGTAATAGGGCAGCATACAATACAAGCCCTTTCTGTGTATTATATGTATTTTTATTATCGACATGCAAAAGCAAGGCAAGAATGGTGGGATCTTCGTTAAGATTTTTGCTTTTATGCTCCACTTTTTGCTTTTATAAAGAGAAGCAATTGAAATACATTACGCTGCAACAAAAAATTAAGGCATTCGGGAAGATTTAGTAGAACTGGTGCACACAGAATCTGGTGGATCTGTGCATAGGAAAAATGTCCTAAATTACAGTTGCATTATTTACTATATGATGGTATAGCGTTGGAATTTCTTTATATCTTCTTCCTTGAATATTGTTAGATGACTTAAAGGATGGATAAGGATAGGCTTCTAGGAGTTACTGCATTTTGCACATTACTACTAAATGTGGGTGGTGCTTAGGCATCCGCGTGGGAACAAGTGGAACTGCATTGCCTAGAACCAGGGCAGGGATCTGCGGTCATTAGGGCAGATCTCCTGAGCTTATAAATGAGCTGCACTGTTAACTCTTTGTAAACCGTGACTAACTGCATTACACTGATGACACTTGCACACTTCAGACATACTCTCCTTTAGAGTACACAACTTCCCAGGTGTACAGCATTTAGGAACTGATGCAGCAGAGCCTGCACTGGCATCCACTAATCCAGATCACCTCTCTCCCAGTGATTAATCCCATGGTTGCTATGGCATACAGCAATGTTTCTTAACTCAAGTACCCTTAACAGGTCATGTTTTCAGGATTTCCCTCAGATGAAACGGCTGTGGTTATTACTAAGGCAGTGAAACTGATCAAATCACCTGTGCAATATAATGGAAAGCCTGAAAACATGACCTGTTGGGGGTACTTGATGACTGGAGTTGAGAAACATTGGCATATAGGATATACACTCTCTCCTTCCTCAGCCACCATGCTTGTTTCTATTCTCCAGTTCCCATCAGTGCCCACCAATGCAGCCTATCAGTGCCCATCAGTGCAGCCTATGAGTGCAGCATATTATCAGTGCCCATCAGTGCAGCCTCATTAGCCCGCAACATTAAAGAAGTAAAATTACTTATTAGCAAATTTTTATAACAAAAACAAAGAAAAGGGGGCTTTTTTCAAAATGTTTGGTCTTTTTTGTTTGTTTAGCAAAAAATAATAAACCCAGCAGTGATTAAATACCACCAAAAGAAAGCTCTATATGTTTAAAAAATATATACGGTATATAAAAATGTAGTTTAGGTACAGTGTTGCATGACCACGTAATTGTCATTCAAAGTGTGACAGCATTGAAAGCTGAAAATTGGTCTGGGTAGGAAGGCTGTAACAGGGCCCAGTAGGCAAGTGATTAAGAGACTTCAGAATAGCCAAAGCAAGTAAACAAACGCGATCCTTCACTGAGGTAGATGCTGATCACAGTACAGTTCTCAAGAAACAACTTCAATACAGTTCCCATACAGAGCTCTTCTAACAGCCCATAGAGTGTGCATACCTTATACAGAAGGCAAGTCCATAAACCAATCCCTTTTAGGGGAAAAGACAAATTAGGCAATAATCCACAAGAGGTAGTGTAAGTCCCTTAGAGTCCATGATTTGGAGTAATCTATAAAGGCAGTAAGTTCATGATTAGAAGCTAAGTCCAGAGGGTCTCCAGGCTCAAGACCCTACCAGGAAACCTGATTAGGCACCCATACCCCCCCAAGGGGGTGACCTCTCCAGCAGAGTACATTATGGCAGTATTTCTCAGGAATGACACTGGGGCCTGGAGCCAAACCCTTTTTTGTTGGTTGACCTGTAGGGGGAAGTAACCTTTCTGAAATTGGTGAGAAAAGCTTTAACTCTTATAGCCTGGTTACCCCTAGCTCTGAAGTCAACCTGAGGACACAGGAAAACATCAAAACATTATAACATTTGGCACCTGGCTGGCTCAACTAACATGCGGAAGTGAGCACAGGCAGGGATAAACGTGCTTACACAGGAAGATACATTAACCCCTTGTAGGTACCTGCCTACATGCGCTTTGCACTGTCTTGTTTAATATGTTTGATAGTGTGAGCTGAATCTTGCTTATGATAAAAGTATCAAGGCTGATGGCCTATGAATGCATGACAGTGCACTGCCATGTGGGTAGTGTATCCTCTGTGTCACCTTGAAAATGTAGGTCAAAAAAGAGCCAAGGTGCAGGGTCTAAGAAACCACCCAGTGCCCACCAGAGCACCCCACAAGGATTGTGGAGAAACAGGTAGATGTCATTAACAGGAATCCGCTCTGCAACGGAGGTCATGGGTGTAGAAACCTGGTAACAGATATACTGCATGTTCTGCATGATTTGATTGGCTCCTTGTGCTGCTTCTTCTTCTCCTACTCTAGTCTTGCTGTACAGGAAAAGCAAGAGGTCAAATTCAGGTACTTACACAGCTTGCATAAAAAAAAAAAAAATACATTTAATGATGCATTTATAGCAGAGCTGCATTACTTTGTATTTAATCTCTTTCTAGACATTTAGGATGTTTAAAAAAAAAGCTCCTGGTGCTGGTCTTTTAAACAATAAGTGCCACGAAAAATGGACTGCACCTTCCTTGATCTTCTGGGCAGAGCTACGGCCCCATTTAATGCTGAGATGATGTAACCATTGATAGGAATAGTCAATCTAAGGTTTTGTATTAAGAAAAATACATCACCAGAACTCTGATGTTCTATTAAACTGATTGTAAAGTCTGGTTTTTTATTTTGTTAAAAATAACAAACATGTTATACTTACCTGCTCTATGTAGTGGTTTTGCACAAAGCAGCCCTGAACCTCCTCTTCTCGGGTCCCTCTTCGGTGCTCCTGGCCCCTCCCTCCTGTGGAGTAGGGATGGGCTATTCGCCGAACAACGAACAATTTGGGGTGTTCACGGCAAATTCGAAAAGCCGCGGAACACCCTTTAAAAGTCAATGTGAGGGGGGCGTGGCCAAGATGGCGCTGTGAGCGGCTGCTTTTACTGAGGGCTCCGCTGCTTTCAGCTTCTTACCCGGATCCTGGGCTGTTAGAGGCCGATTCATCCACCCCTGCTGACTGGGGGAGTGGGGCGCAATAGAGAGGGGAGCGAGGCAGTCCTCCTGACAGCTGCTAACCCCTCCACAGGTGAATTCCGGCTCCTCCGCGTGTAACTAGGCCGCGGCCGCGGTCTTTCCTGGCGGCGACCGGAGGTCCGGATCGGGCCGGAGCTGCGCTGAGGCCCCCTGCAATTAGGATTGGTGCACTGGCGACGGCTGTGGGCGACGGAGGTAGTGGAAGACACATCGGTTGCTGCTCACTCCCCCATCCATCCTGCATCCGGGCCCGCTCGCGCTGCTAGGCCGCGGCCGCGGACTTTCCTGGAGGCCATCAGAGCTCCGGAGCGGAGCGGAGGAGCGCTGCGGCCCCCTGCACATGAGAGAGGTGGGCTGGCGCGGGTTGTGGGCGGCTGGACAGAGGTGGACACACTGACTGCTGACCCATCCATCCATCCTGCATCCAGGCCCGCTCGACCTGCTAGGCCGCAGCCGGGGCCTTTCCTGGCGGTCCAACCGGGCCCCTCTCCCCCCCTTCTCCTCTTGTGACTCTCCAGGGGGAACACGGGGGAACCCCTAAAGCCGCCAACTATATATTCAGGGCACAGAGCGCACCCTGAATGCGGCGCCGGAGCTCGGGTGCAAGGTCCAACAAAGGGGGCAGAAAACTAACTTTTCCACCGTTACCGGACCCCCCTCCAATGCCCGCTGATCTCCCGGTGCAGAGCCGTACCACCCGGAGCTCCCACAAGGCCTCACAGATAGGCCCCATGGACTCGGCTGAAGCCCGACCGCCCTGGCTGGCGGAAGTCATGGCGGCCATTGCCACGTGCCAGTCCACCTTAACCACAAAAATAGAGGCCGTCCAGATGGATGTAGGCCTTATCCGCCAGGACATGGACAAGCTTAGGACCAGGATGGCGGAGACCGAGCAGAGAGTTAGTAACACTGAAGATGTGGTCGCAGAACAGGGCGCAGCGCTCCGCACTCTCCAAACCAAAGTCAAAGCCCTTGAATATAGAGCCGAGGACGCCGAAAACAGAAACCGGCGCAACAACCTCTGCATTGTCGGTCTACCCGAGGGGGTAGAGGGGAGTGACCCTATAGGCTTTATAGAGGGTATGCTGCGTACCCTCCTCCCCGAGGCTCGCATGTCACCCCAATATGTGGTGGAAAGGGCGCACCGCATTCCTCCTAAGCCGGGACCGCCTGGAACCCCGCCGCGAACCTTCATTCTCCGCCTGCTCAACTTCCGGGATCGGGACGAAGTTCTCCGTGCCTCCAGGCTCGTGGGCGACCTACGATTCCAGAACGTCAAGCTGATGGTCTTCCCCGATTATTCGGTAGAAACACAGAAGCTCAGGAAGTCGTTCGACCAGGTCAGGGCGACTCTGAGGGCGCGCAACATCCGTTACAGCATCCTTTTCCTGGCCCGTCTGAGAGTACAGGACGGGGAGTCGACCCGCTTCTTCACTAATCCCAGGGAGGTGTCTGTCTGGTTGGAGTCGCTGCCGCGGGCCCGCTGATTGGACGCATGGTATGTACTATTTGACACCACCCTTGTTTTGAATTTGCCTATATCGGTGAGGCCCGCGGACTAGCCCCCTGGACGGAGCTCTCACACCTGTTGTTGCACCTGTTGTGTCCGGCTAATCCCCTTGGTGTGTGCAGCTTTGATGGTGACGGCTGGCCCCCGCCGATGTGGGAACCCAAGTTAGCGCCCCTGACGTGGTCAGGAGAACACTCCTTTTTCCCCTTTTTTGGGTCTTTTTACCCCCCCGTGTGACACTGGGGACCATACCACGTTTACTTCCTTGTCACTGGATCGACTGTACTGCTGGGACGCGTTCCTGTCCGCTTCCATCCTCCTGAACCCCTGTCCCTTACAGCTTGTTGCATTACCAGCGGAAGTCTCGCACTTAGAGAGTCGCTCAGACAGTTGCTCGGCCCCCCCAGAATTTATCCGGGGGGCTGAGTTCGCCTCTTGCACGGAACCCCCTTTGCACCTGGTGAGCTGTTATTGTTTGGGATGGATACCCTCCTCAGTTTTAGGGGGTTGGGTGGGGTGGGGGTGGGGATTGTTGCCCTACTGGGGCTATTTTTCTTGTTCTGATCTGTTTTTTTCTTTTTGTTGTTTTTGTTTTCATTATGTTTTTGCTTTACATTCAAAACGTTGATACTTCAGCATTGCTCTGTTTCCAGATGTGTACATCCTGGGTCTGGGGGTCAGGTCCGGGAGTCATGCGGTGTCATCCTATCCCCCCTATCAATCTGACGGTCCATGTCAGCAGTTAATATCCTATCGTGGAACACCAGGGGGTTGAATTCCCCGACCAAACGCTCCCTGGTGTTCCAATTTATTAAGTCTTATAACCCGCATATTTGTGTCCTACAGGAAACGCACCTCATGGGGAGTAGAATTCTCTCACTTAAAAAGCCATGGGTGGGCCACCACTATCACTCTACCTATTCTAGCTTTTCTAGAGAGGTCAGTATACTAGTGTTAAAGTCCCTCCCGTTCCGGCTCCTGGACCTGATTCTCGATCCTGATGGTAGATACATCATAATTCATGCCGTGATTCATTCGCTGACCTGGACCATAGTGGGTCTATATCTTCCCCCGCCAGCCTCCCTGTTGCTGCTGAACCACATAACGAGCAGGGTGGCCGAGTTCACCTCTGATAATACTGTGTTTTTGGGGGATTTTAACTTGGTTCCCGATCCAGATATGGATCGCCTGACGCCTGGAGGTCGACACTACTCTGGGTTGGCTGACTGGGCTGATATCTATGGGCTGACGGACGTGTGGAGGTGGAAGCATCCTCGGGACTTGGCCTACACCTGCCACTCGGCCTCCCACAGGACGTTCTCCCGCATAGATCTGGTTTATGCGGGCAGACCGGTCCTGCAAAGGTTACGGATGTGCGGAAACCCTGCCTAGGGGGATCTCAGATCACGCACCATTGCTTTTGGCGCTGGATTCCTCTAGGGGCCATCCTGTTCGCCTGTGGAGACTGTCCAGGTTTTGGATCTCGGACACCTCTGTGAACGACCAGTTCCAAACTGAACTGACCGGTTATTGGGCGGACAATAAGGGCACAGCGGGGGCCGGGACTGTATGGGATGCCTTTAAAGCCTCCACGAGAGGACACTACCAGACCATTATTGCCAGAGTTCGTAGGGAACGCAGCGCAGACTTAGTGAGGGCGGAAAGGGAGGCTGCCAGTGCAGAAGAGACCTTTATTAGGACCCGTGACCCCCAACATTATGCCCACCTGCAGCTCCTGACGGGGGAGGTCCTTAGTATCCGTACCTCACTTACCCCAAAAAAGCTACTCGCTCAGTCCCATAGGATTTTTGAACAGGGGGAGAGGTCGGGTAGGATGCTGGCTTGGCTTTCCAGGGAGCAGGAGGGGGGGTCAGTGTCTCCCATATTACGGGCCCCACGGGGGAGCGGGTAAGCTCTCCCGGGGGTATTAATCAGTGCTTTGCCGACTTCTATCGTGCACTCTATGGCTCAAGGGTGGATTATGGTGATGAGGACCTGGTGAAGTATTTGGGAGACATTGACATTCCGGTCCTTACGGCGACCTACCGTGAGCGACTCGACGCCCCTGTCACGGTGCAGGAGATCCAGCGGGCCCTTAAATCTATGCAATCTGGCAAGACGCCCGGGCCTGATGGAATTCCTGTAGAGTTCTACAAACACTATGCAGACGAACTAGTGCCCAGACTACATTCCCTATTCGCGGTGTCCGCGCAGCAGGGAGAGCTCCCTGTTTCCATGGGTGAGGCGGTCATAGTGGTGATCCCGAAGCCGGGGAAGGACCCTTCCCTCTGTTCCTCGTATCGCCCTATCTCGTTGCTGAACGTTGATGCGAAGATCCTGGCCAAGATCTTGGCAACAAGACTGAACTCTGTCATTACTGCCCTGGTACACTCGGATCAAACAGGCTTTATGCCGGGTAGGGGAACGGATATTAACATTAGACGCCTCCTCACCCACATTGATGGGGCTGGTGAGGGGTCGACGGGAGTGGTGGCCTCACTTGACGCAGAGAAGGCCTTCGACTCTGTAGAGTGGGGCTACCTCTGGGGGGTGCTCGACAGCTTTGGGTTTGGGCCAGGCTTCCTGAAATGGGTACGCATGTTATATAGCTCCCCATCTGCTAGAATTCGGACCAACGGCTGCCTATCAGACGTCTTCCCCTTGGGTCACGGCACGAGACAGGGGTGCCCCCTCTCCCCGGGTTTATTTGCTCTTGCTATGGAACCACTGGCCATCCTGTTGAGAGCTGAGACGAGGGTCCGGGGATTGAAAATAGGCCCAATTGAAGAAAAGCTGTCTCTGTATGTGGATGATGCCCTGCTATACCTGGCGGATGCCTCTTCATCCCTGCAGGTGGCTTTAGATCTGATTGATCAATTTGGGGGCTACTCCGGTATTCGCATCAACTGGGACAAATCGGTCTTGTTTCCCCTATGTCCCTCGGCCCCGCGTCCCACGACACGAACGCGGCTCAAGTGGGTAGACGAGTTTACATACCTGGGCATCAAGATTAGCGGCAAGATTGGCGACTATGTTGGCAAAAACATACAACCACTCATGACCCAACTAGTGACAAAGTGCGCGGTGTGGCGGTCCCTCCCTCTGACGCCAGTGGGTAGAGTCAACCTTTACAGGTTATCTATACGCATTGTACATGCAGTTTATGTAGAGGGATTGGTTTCTCTTCACTTACCTCTTCTCAGTGTGCCACCATAGGCAGCCGCTTCCTATGGTGGCACACGCACAGGCTCAATCCTGAGCTGAGCTCTGAGTGTCCATTAACACACAGTGCAGCTTGGCCCCACCCCCCTCATCCCTGGATGTGATTGACAACAGTAGGAGCCAAAATCTCCTGCTGCTTTTACTGAGTCCAGTCAGGAGTGAAAGAGCAGTTCTGCTGCTCTCAGGCACAGCGCTGGATCGAGATCAGGCTCAGGTAAGTATTTTGGAGGGTGTGGGGAAGTTGACAATAGAAGATTTTTTACTTTAAAGGATAAGTTCACCTTTTAGAACATGTTACAAGTTTTTTGGGTGGAACATGCAACATTTTCCTAATGCTGCAGACACTGACCCCCCCCCCCCCCCCGCCGTGACAGTAGTATGAGGAGAAGTTTCCTGTACTAGTTGTCACATTTTGAAATCAGCGTGGCTGTGCAGGGCTCCGCCCACACGGCAGCATCATTCAATCACACCGTTCTTTTGTTTTTATGACATGCGTCTCTTTCATGTGCTCCTTGCTACAAAGGCCAGGTATAGGTTGAGGTGGTTGCCATTTGTTGCACTGGACACCTTCACTGCCATTGAGCGCTTACTGGGTTTCCAGTGTTTCCCTATACCTTTAGAAAGGGGTGGGCTCCCTCAAGGCATACCTGCCCTTAATCTATCCATTATTACTTTTGAGGCCTCGTACACACGGCCGAGATTCTCGTTGAAAAAAACATGTCGTTTTTTTTGACGAGATTCTTGGACAAGAAACTTGTCCCGGCCGAGCGTACACACGCTCGTTTCAAAGAACCCGCGGTTCTTTGAATGGAGCGTACGCGGTGACGTCATCGACTACGACGAGCATGCGCTCGTCACATTAGATGCCGTCGCCGCCATCTTGGTATACCCTACGTATGCCTAGGAAGCTACCGCGCATGCATCGAATTCATTTCGAACATGCGCGGGCTTCCCGGTGGACAGGTAAGTGTACACACACTCACTTTTCTCGTCGAGAAACAGGCTGACGAGAATCTCGACGAGAAAATAGATAGCCGCGTACACACGACCGATTTACTCGGCAAGACATCTCTGCCAGCAAGTTTCTTGCTGGTTCTTGCCGAGAAAATCGGTCGTGTGTACGAGGCCTGAGACTCTCAAAATGTATAGAGTTAGGACTGCAGTACACTGGGGTGCCATGATGTGCCCTCTGCAGCTTATGCATGTATTTGCAAATGTGTCTTAACTAAACCCCATGGTTTTAATGTGAACTTTTTTTGACACTTTTATTAAATGCCCAAAACTTCTACAGAAAGCAGCCCATCAGTAAGATAGATGATGCATGGTATTACACATCTCTACACAGCTGTTTCCCTGGACATTGCAGAGAATCAGTCAACATGGCTGCTCCTAGACAAAACTTTCAGACTTATGTGTTTACAGGTGAATCTGAAATTTTACAATATTTTTAGTTTGAAGTGTCAATTTTATTTATTTATAAAGCTAAAAGGAGGGGAGCAATGAGAGCGGGACTTTATATGAAGCACATGGTAGCGAGAGAGTAATTTAGCTGAACAAGAGGAATTTTATTCATGTAAAATTGTAAACATCGCAATTATGATTTTATCCAACCTTGCCTTTGGTGAACTATGGAATTTTATTATGGTCTTATTATTATTGCCATTACTTTCTCTATTGTTCATTATCATGCCTATTGTTTACCATTGACACAAGTGGGTACATTTTGAAACTATTGTTATTATCATGGTTACTGTTGTTATTGTACCCTGATATTAACATTTATGTATGTTTACAATTTTACATGAATAAAATTCCTTTTGTTCAGCTGAATTACTCTCTCGCTACGATGTGCTTCATATAAAGTCCCACTCTCCTTGCTCCCCTCATTTTGACTCAATAGGGATGGAAATACATGACCCTACCGGGCCATGATTTCATTTTAAGTCCCATAGGGATGGAAATACGTGACCTTATCAGGTTTTGGCTTCCTCAAAGTCCCTAAAAATCCTCCTCTTTTTTATTTATAAAGCTACTGAAAAAATTGTCTCCACATATATTTACCATATATTAAATTGGGAGTAAACTCCCTTGGTTGATTTTACCTATAGGTAAGCCGATAATAAGGCATACTTATAGGTACAGTAAAAATGCCCATAACGTGCACTTTTTAGAAGATATTTACTTGCAAGGCCGCCGGTGAAGTCACGGATGCATGCGCTCCGAACGAATGGCATACCCATGCCGTTCCTTCAGAGTCCTGTGTCGTGAATAGCGGTTCCCGCATTCAAGCGCAGGAGTGACATCATGGCGGCTCGTCCAATCAAAAGACCAGAGCCCGCCAACCCAGAAGGAAGACCAGGTGAAGATGGAAGCCCTGTTAGCGGTGACAGCGGGCCACTTGGAGGGCTTTATTTTAAGGTAAGTTTCACATAATATACTAGAATGCAATGCATACTAGCTCATTATAACTTTGCCTTGCAGGTTTTAAGGAAAAAAAAAAGGAAGGCAGCTTACTACCACTTAAACAGAAATAAAAATGGCCTTGTAAAAGCAATATGTTTTAATATTACGCAGTGCCGATCGCAAGGAAGGTAAGGAAGGGGGGCAGGAAGGGGGTAAATTCTTCCGGGGCTGAAGTGGTTAATGAAAACTTTACTTAACATCTATGTCACCCTACAACTCTGATGTGATACATATCTTGTGAAGGTAAGATTAATGAGTTCGTTTTTTTAATTGAAGCATTTTTCTAGTTTTACTCCAGCCAATCTCCTTTTAACCACATTTTACATTGCATTTTGATATGCTATGGTAACTTCCCATAGCATATATTTTCTAAATTTCATTAAAACCAAGACAAATTTGAAATTGAACCAGCTGCAAAAAGAATAGTAATAGTTATACCAGTCATTTAATCGAGACCTCTATGTATTAAACTGTAACATAAATCCAGACAATGACAGGCTAAAATATTACATTATCTAATTAATGGGAAAAAGCTCTTAAAAATAATCTCTATAAGTAAATTATGGCATTTAGTTGCATTACATCTCTTTTTTGCAGAAAATAATCCACAAAGTATTGCTAGACAACAGAACATGCCAGCTGAAAATCAACTAAGCTGCAGAATAATTTAAGGGGACAGTTATCTTTCCATGGGTCTCATCAGAGAAACCGATGCATTCAATTATTAGTAATTAGTGAATCTAAGCCTGGAATTTTTTTTTAATCTATTGCAGCTTGCCAGTTGTTGGATTCGGTGGCTGCATTCAATTTCAATAGATTTCTGGCAGGATCAACAGGTACAGTATTTTTAAAGACTTACTGAATAGACATAACAAAACACTTTCAAGTATACAGTATATGTAACAGACAGACCAAAAAAGTTCTGTCTGGAGATGGGCTATAATTTTAAAAGCATTTAAGTTAAAATAGTTAAAAAAAGTAATAAAAAATAATAATTGTATGCTTCATTTTGCAACTGTGCAATATTCTTTCTTAAAGTTAATGCATTCTTTGCATTAAGATAAAAAACCTTACAAGTTTAGCTCCCCTCTCCCCCCCCCCCCTAAATACTTACCTGAACTCAATTTTGATTAAGCTTTGGGCCTGAGAGTAGCATTGCTGCTCTCTCTCTCTCTCCCTCCTCACTGGCTCAGAGGCAGCCAATCGCTCTCACTGCTGTCAATCAAATCCAGTGAGGAGGGAGTGGGGGGGAGGCAGGGCCAAGCCCATGAAGAGCCCAGCTTGAGAGCCAGCCCTGCATATCTGCCCTCATAGCAAGTGCTTGGGGCAGACACTTAAGCAGAGGAGCGGATAGCTGTGCCAACATACTGCAGTGAGCACAACAACAAAATGGTGGTGGATTTGTACAAGTTTAAATTATCGATGAACATGGATCAGGCATGCTTTTCCAAATAATAAACTGTGTGGATATAAATTTGAATGACTTACATTTTGTATCTAGAGCTCACTTGGCAGCCTCCAGGAGAGTCTATCATGTGGAAGTTTAGTCAAAAAAATATATAAAAGGATTGAAAAACCAAAAAAATAGGTGGACTTTGTGGGCACATAATGAGAGGAGGGCTAGTTAAAAGTTTATACATTTTATTATTACAACTGTAGCGCCCCCCCCCAATATTTGGGGGCGCTATGTGTAAATTTAGGGGGCTCAGACCAATTGATTGTTCTGGATTTGCTTCTGCTCTGGGTGTGATACTGCCTGGTAGTAGTGTTCCCTGTTTGCCTGTAGGTGGCACTGTCATCACCGGCATAGGTTGAACTACAGTCGGTATCACAACACCTTGGGTGTCCTCTCTCGGAAGCCTTGCAGTGGGCGTGGTCTACCTGCTGTGCATGCTGGGAGAGGGTATATAAGGGGCAGACACCATTGGGGTTGGTTCGTTCCTGGGGACCCATTGGTCCTGTGTGGTGCGCCTCGTGGCCCGCATGGCACGGGGTGCATGTGTGTTCTGGCCCCGGACACCTTCAGCCCGAGGCTACATCGCTGCATGATAGGCCCAGCTCTGCTGGCTGAGGCCTATACCTTCGGAGGGGATCCTGAGCTACCCACCTACGGGAAGCCACGCTTAGGGAAGGAGACCAGGGGAGGACCTGCCTCAGAGGAGACTAGCGACGCTACTGCTGTCTTGGGAGGAGGCCTGGAGCTCACCTAAGGAGGGATCCACCATCACAAGCCCTGCAATACGCCAATCTGGCTAAAAGGTTCTTCATTATTGCTTGGCTGGGAGGTTCGGGACTTTTGATAATCCTGTGTCAGAGGATTCCTGATCGTATCCCTAGAGAGATTGATTTGTGCTTCATTCCGGCTGCTAAACGGGACTATCTGGGTGAGCAATACCCACTCAGGCTTGAGTGGCGATGAGTATAGCTTTAGTGTGCTGTGTACCTGAACCTTCCCCTGTTTTCCTCTAATACTACACTTTCCTCTCAAGTTTACCTCAGCAAAGTAAAATAAAGCCTGACCGTTTGGGTTTTATATTTGTGTGGACATTGGCCTTTCTTGAGACTTTCCTTCTATACCCTGACAACGGAAGCCTTGGAGGTAGTTTGCAGACCCAACAAAACCAGCCGGTCCCTTAAATGGGGGTAAGTGCTACACAACATAATAAAAAACAGATAACATATAATCAACACCCTATAAGGACCCAGTTACCCAATAAGAAAGCAGTTATGAAGGTTTGATCTACAATAGGATAAATTTACTTAGTGGTATGTCTAATACAGAGGGTTTGATCCAATATTGCCTCCAAAACTTGTGTATACACCGCTCCTAAAATGCCCCTGCCCATTGAAATCAATGGGCAGCGCTGCCGAAGAACCTGCAAAGCGCTTCAGCAGCGGCGCTTTGCGGACGCTATTAACTCCTTCATCGGACGCTAGCGCACACACACATTTATATATACACAGTATCTCACAAAAGTGAGCACACCCCTCACATTTTTGTACACATTTTATTATATCTTTTCATGTGACAACACTGAAGAAATTACACTTTTCTACAATGTAAAGTAGTGAGTGTACAGCTTGTATAACAGTGTACATTTGCTGTCCCCTCAAAATAACTCAACACACAGCCATTAATGTCTAAACAGCTGACAACAAAAGTTATTACACCCCTAAGTGAAAATGTCCAAATTGGGCCCAGTTAGCCATTTTCTCTCCCCGGTGTCATGTAACTCGTTAGTGTTACAATGTCTCAGGTGTGAATAGGGAGCAGGTGTGTTAAATTTGGTTTTATCACTCTCACTTTCTCATACTGGTCACTGGAAGCTCAGCATGGCACCTCATGGCAAAGAACTCTCTGAGGATCTGAAAAAAAGAATTGTTGCTCTACATAAAGAAGGCTATAAGAATATCGGCAAGACCCTGAAACTGAGCTGCAGCATGGTGGCCAAGACCATACAGCGGTTTAACAGGACAACTTCCACTCAGAACAGGCCATGCCATGGTCGACCAAAGAAGTTGAGTGCACATGCTCAGCGTCATATCCAGAGGTTGTCTTTGGGAAATAGAAGTATGATTGCTGCAGAGGTTGAAGGGGTGGGGGGGTCTCAGACCATACACCGCACACTGCATCAAATTGGTCTGCATGGCTGTCATCCCAGAAGGAAGCCTCTTCTAAAGATGATGCACAAGAAAGCCCGAAAACAGTTTGCTGAAGACAAGAAGAATAAGGACATAGATTAATGGAACCATGTCCTGTGGTCTGATGAGAGCAAGATAAACTTATTTGGTTCAGATGGTGTTAAGCGTGTGTGGCGGGAACCAGGTGAGGAGTACAAAGACAAGTGTGTCTTGCCTACAGTCAAGCATGGTGGTGTGGGTGTCATGGTCTGAGGCTGCATGTGTGCTGCCGGAACTGGGGGACCTACAGTTCATTGAGGGAACTATGAATGCCAACATGTACTGTGACATACTGAATCAGGGCATTCCCCTCCCTTTGGAGACTGGGCCGCAGGGCAGTATTCCACCATAATGACCCCAAACACACCTCCAAGACGACCACTGCCTTGCTTTTTCATTCTGAATTAATATTCAGACAAATTTTTCGTTATTCGGAGATTCGAATATGTCCGAATACCCGAATTACAATATTAACTAATTTTACTGAATGCTCCGAATAACGTAATGAAATTCGTTTGAATTTCGGAAATTCGGACTGAAATTCGAATCTAATTTTATATTGAACTCCAATCGAATTCTAACTACACATATTGCTGAAATCAAAGACTGTGTGTGTTATTATGCCGCGTACACACGATCGGATTGGCTTGCATACACACAGTCACACAAAAGTTCTCTGAACTTTCGACCATCAAGAACGTGGTGACGTACAATATTACGACGAGCCGAGAAAATGAAGTTCAATGCTTCTGAGCATGCGTCGATTTGTTTCCGAGCATGCGTCGGAACTTTGCGCGTCAGAATTGCTACAGATGATTTCCAATTGGAATTTTTTCCGTCGCAAAATTTGAGAACCAGCGCTCAAATTTTTGCTGGCGGAAATTCCGACAGGAAAAGTCCAATGGAGCCTACACGCGGTCGGAATTTCCGACCAAAAGCTCACATCGGACTTTTCTTGTCGGAATTTCCGATCGTGTGTACGCGGCATTAGAGTACCATTTCAAAATAATGCTGTTTTTGTTAAGCCAAAGGTGATTTAAAGAGTCATTGTAATCATTTGATTAAGATTTTTATTTTGTTTGTTCACTTTGCTGTATTCGAATCGAAAACAATATTACATTTTCATTTCAACCGATTAGAAAATTTATCAATTTAATAGTTTTGAAACGAAAAAAAAACGGTAAATTCAAAGAAAATTTCGAATACGAATTCCGAATACGAATTCCGAAAATGAATTGAACGAATAAACCAAATTTAACTAAATGAAATAACTAGATTTACTAGATTAACGAATCAAAACAAGACGAAACGAAACATGGTCATGCACATGTCTAACCTAAACCCTATTGAGCATCTGTGAGGTATCATGAGTTCAGCAACTCGCCTTTATTTTGTATGTTTATTGTGGCTCTATTTTATATTTTATTTTTTATTTCCACAAGTACACATTTTACTTGGATCATTATGTTATCAAAGAGGTAGCGCAGAGGTACACATTCACTTATTAGAAAAAACGAATATCCGTGTAAAACATCTGGGATCTAGCATAGCCTTAGTTGTGACAACAGAAAGCACAGTTTACTATATCAAACAATTACAACATAAACGCATTAGAAAGCCTCAAAGACTATGGAGGGTCGGCTGTGGCCCTGTAGGCCATGATGTGCTTTTTACATATTTCTATTTGAATGGAATCTAATGTGCTGAAATAGCAGTGATGAAACTCCCGTTGTGGATCATTGAATAACATCATAACAATCTATGACAATATTTCTAAGGCCTCATTCACACTGGCTCTCCTGCGTTTAGCTTTTCTAAACACCTAAGAAGTTATTTTGGAAGTAGAAACAGCTTTTATGCTTTTAAAATCACCTTTTCATGTATTTCGATGTTCATTCTTTTATCCACGTTTAGTCATGTTTAGAGCGTCTAATCAGAACCTGGACACAATAGAATTCCATTTTCTCTAAACACAGCTAAAATGACTGTTTATTACCTAAATGCAGGGAAATTCATAGTGTTAATGGTACCTTTGAAAAATCATTACATGTATTTAAACCGATCAGCCATAACTTTATGACCACCTACCTAATATTGTTTAGGTCCCCATTTTGCCACCAAAACAATCTCTTCTGCCACTAAAAAAAACAGCCCTGACCCGTCGAAGGCATGGGTGCCACTAGGCCTTTGAGGGTATGCTGTGGTATCTGGCACCAATCCATCAGCAGCAGATACGTTAAGTCCTGTTATGAGGTGGGGCTTCAATGGATCAGACTTGTTTTTCCAAATTCTCAAACTTGCTGTGTTCCTCAAACCATTCTTGAACCATTTTTACAGTGTGGCAGGGCACATTATTCTGCTAATAGGGGCTACTGCCATCGGGAATACTGTTTCTATGCAGGGTCTTGGTCAGTAACAATGTTTAGGTAGGTGGTACGTGCCAAGTAACATTTACATTAAAGGCAAGACCCAAGGTTTACCAACAGAACACTGCCCAAAGCATCACACTTCCTCTGCTAGCTTGCCTTTCCCATACTGCATCCTGGTGTCATCTCTTCCCCAAGTAAGCAACACACACGCACCCGACCATCCATGTGATATAAAAGAAAACGTGATTCATCAGACCAGGCCACTTTCTTCCATTGCTCTGTGGTCCATTTCTAATTCTCACATGCCCATTGTAGGCACTTTTGACTGTGGACACGAGTCAGCAAGGGCACCCTGACCGGTCTGCGGCTACCCAGCCCCGTATGCAACAAACTGCAATTTACATTTTTTCTGCTCTCAACACATCTACTTCATAGACAACATGTTTACTTGCTGCATAATATATCCCACCAACTTTCAGATGCCATCGTAATTAAAATAATCATAGTTATTTACTTAAACTATCAGTCATCATAAAGTTATGGCTGGTCGGTGTCTATGCATTCAGAAATGTCCCTTAAACACATATAAGTGCAGGTTTGACAGTGTCAGTGTGAATGAGGCCTTAAGCCAGGCATACATAGTCCAATCTCGGGCAGTTCCTGCTAAACGTGATGGGCACGCTGAATTGGGTACAATCAGCCTGCTGGATTCTATACCCGCTAGCGATAATCGCTGTCTTCTCCCGGCGGAGATGGCTTTGCCTGCCCGCCCCTGCTGGGAGAAGACAATTGCTGCGTGGCACGGCACTGAACCCCCCCCCCCCGGATCTCCAGCACTTACCTGCGGGGCTGTGGTGTCCTCCACTCCTCTTATGGAGTGCGGGCAGCGGTCGCAGCGGCTCCAGTGTCCGCTCCTTCAGCAGCTTCCTCCGCTGTGTGTCTCCTCTTCTGCCAAAGCGCTAGGAATCCAATAGGATCGCCTGACGCTTTGGCCAATCAGGAAACAGGTCTCACAGACCTGCCTTCTGATTGGCGGGGAGGAACTTTAGTGTGAAAATAGCGAAAATTCATTCGCTATGGTCACACAACTGGGTGGCCTTGGAGCGCAATGCTCTGCGCTCCGAGGCCACCCCTTTTTAAAGCCTATTAGAGCCTCTGGCTCTAATCAGGTGCTTCAAAAACACTGACCCCGCATTGAAATCCATGGTCCATGGCGCCACTGATATGTAGATCAAGGGGCCGGATGCATGGATAGGGGAGGCGGTGCCTGTGCGCCTTCTATGGACAGGCCGCCACTGCTGCAACCTGGGGTTAGCATGGCCAAACCTTACCATAGCTTTGTTAATTTTTGGAAGCACTTGCCTGTATCTATCTACATCAATCCTCAAAGCACAGCAAGAGATCTTTGGATTTATATGAAGAAATTGGATGCTATTTTTGTATCGCGGGGTTGATATATCCATCAACACCACACTACGATAAGAAGAATCCACTAATGTTATAATTGTAGAGGCACGGCTGTCACTGTGGCTGTTACATTGATATTTATGTTTATACCGCTTTACTGTAATTGCATTGTTAAGAATGAGACATATGTGCAGGGCTGGTTTGTTTGTCATTATTTGTGATTTTCTGTGGGATTTTATAAGAAGCATTATACGAGAAGATAATGGGCCTCATGTATGAAGTGTCAGGCTGAAGAACAGTCTCTGTTTTTCACATAGCAACCAATCAGCATCTCTCTTTCCTGTTGCTATGGCAGGTTAGAACATGGAAGACAACGACTGACTGGTTGCTAGGACAAAAATGCAAACTGTTCTTCATTCAGACACTTTAATCAGAGCTGACATTTACCAAGACATTTTTTACATCTGAATGTAAATCATTGTTTCCTAAATGACCTCTTAAGGGTGTATTGACACCAGTGCTCAGCCTCATGCAGCACCATCTGATTACTTTTTGTACTAGCGCTGGACTAATGCACACAGAATATATAAAGTGAATGGTTATGCTTCAACTGCATGTATTCTGCATCTGGGCCCATGCACCAATCCCTGAGTACTGGTCAAACTCAGCTGTGCGGGTAGCTCCATACAACCGATGGGTATCCATTCACTTTATAGACATAGGACAGCTATACACACCTAAAGTATGGCAAAAAGCAATAGTCACCAATTATAAATCTCCCTGTTGTATCAACCACTGGGAGAACTCCCAAAAGATTGGTACATATAGACTCACAAACCAATCTCCCCTTTGTTGGGGACAATGCAACTTAGTGTGGAATTTGCTACATATGCTTTTAGAATGCAGGAATCCAAATAGCTTCTGGAATTTTGCATTTAAACAAATCTTCTTGCTAATGGGGATACTTACTTTACCTACGCCCAATCGCTACACTGAGTATCAAAATCAACATACTATCAAAAGAATATAGGAACCTTGTAGCACATATTCTATTCACAGCTAGATTTAAAATCTTCTGTCCCTTTTAGCTACGATATATAGTATAGTGCTTTTGTAGTGTCATTAATCCCTTTCCAGTACAGAACATGAATTCCTCATATTGGGACTTTAAACCAGGCCACAAACAGTTTGATAGTAAAAAAGTATTCAAAATGTATTGCACATTGATAATATATAACAACATGAACATGGGGATATACACAACAAACACAAATATTGGGAACAGAAATGAAAACCAGCTGCAAGGAAATGCCCAGAACGTCCAACGCGTTTTGAAAAACAAAATGCAGATCTTCTTAAGGGACAGAGGGTTTGCGGGTTCCAGATCTGTGGCTTATATCCCAAATGTTGATGCTTCACCCAAAAAGACGAAGAACATAACTCAAAAATAAAAAGAAAGCTATGTCCGTCAGAGCAGCGCACAAGCAACAGAAAACGTGAATGACATCAGCCAGAGGTCCGTATAATGTGGAATGGTCTTATTGTGTAACTTAGTGGTATAACTCTATATAGACCATAGCTATAGAGAAGAGGTAGGATAGTACTTTCCCCTCAATACAGGTCGGTTTGATAGAGTGTATATCAAAAATTAAATCATCCAGAACATCATGGGTTAATGATGGTTGTATCCATTAGCCAGATATCTGGAAGTGCCTTATGGATCTTAAAGTTGGAATTAAAATAATGTGGCTGAAGATGTGGCTGGTGGTGTCTGGCAAGGTAGAGCAGAGCATAAGGCACGTCCAGGCGCGTCCAGGCACGTCCAGTTATTCGTCACGCGTTATTACTGTAAGGTCTAGGGAACGTAAAATTTCAGTAAAAAAACAAACTAAAGTAAATTTTAGGGCAAACAAACACAACAAACTACCCACATTTTTGTTGCGCCGAGTAAATAGATATCCAATATGTCCAACCCGTGAAATGGCAACAAACTCACTTTTTGACAGCTATACCCTGTGCTTTATGCCCCCCCTTTTTCTTCATCTTTAAAGTGTTTCCAAACCCACAACGGTAAAATCAGTCTGTATATGCTGTAAAGCATGCTTGTTATACTCAATGTGGAACTTAATGGGTTGCTGTGACGGTATAAGAAATAAGGATATACTTCAGGACATTTACTGAGATATGTATGTGATCTTTGTCTTGCAAAGCAAGACTGTTTCATTGAACAGTGTATCGGAATTACAATTCTATTGAATATGGAAAGTACTAATTATATGGTGACTGCTGTGAGTATAATGTATGTTCTTATGAAACTCAATAAAACTTTACCTGTTAAAGAAAATGTCATTGGGTATGCAGAAATTCATCAAAAATTGCCTGGGGAATTAACCATTTGCTGCACAGGGAATTCAGACCCCCCGTTTTTATATATGGGTAGGTTGTCCCTGATGGAATTTTTTCCCCTGCTGTAGAAAATTGGATCATGCTCTGCTGGGGTTTTTCGCCTTCCTCTGGATCAACTGTTGGTATAGAATTAGGTACCGTATATACTCAAGTATAAGCCGACCCGAATATAAGCCGAGACACCCAATTTTACCACAAAAAACTGGGAAAACGTATTGACTCGAGTATAAGCCTAGGGTATACATCTGCATGCCTCACTGTGTCCATGTGCATGCCTCACTGTGTCCATGTCTCACTGTGCCCATTCTTCACTGTGCCCATGCCTCAATGTGCCCATGACTAGACTGACGTTTAACATGGGAGTCTATGGACGGGGTGCCCGGTTTTAAAAATCAGTGCTCCCCAGCCGTAGGTCCCCCAGACAAAAAACTTTGCACACTGATAGAGGAGAAATGTGTGCTAAGTTTCGGGTCCAGGGGACCTACGATCGGCTGGTACCAGGTCCCCAAAGTCACCGGAGAGATGACTGTTTAACATTGGAGTCTATAGAAGGAGTGCCCGGCTTTGAAAAATCGGTGCTCCCCGGCCCTAGGTTCTCCGGACAAAAAAATTTGTACACTTGTAGAGAAAGAGTAAGGCTACATGTGTGCCAAGTTTGGCGTCCAGGGGACCTACGTCTGGCCGGTACTGGGTCCCCAAATTCCAGGAGATCAGGCGCAAAAAGGTGACTCGAGTATAAGCCGGGGGGGGCATTTTCAGCACAAAAAAATGTGCTGAAAAACTTGGCTTATACTCACGTATATACGGTATATGGGATTGTATGATATTATTATTTTATTTTTTTATGGTTAAACTGGATGGACTTTTTTCAACCTGACTATGTAACTATGTAACTATGATGCAGATGCACTAAAGATGTTACGCCAGCAGAAAAATAACAGCTTATCAATGCTGAATGATAAGTTAGGTAACATACTTAATGACAGATTGTATATTGGCTAGCCTTTGCATGCAGATTGTCAACATCTGGATTGTGCAGTTCTTCAGTGGAAAATGCCGATATAACTGTATTCACTGTACAAAGAGGCAAATGTTACAAGATTGACTGTATAGTATTTACATCTCCGGACTAGTCATTTCCCAATGATTCCCCATAGAGACATTTGCTTGACTCCTTCTTTTTCATTTTTCCTCTTCCATATTCACTGATAACCTTTATAAATATAGTGAACGTGACCAGATTTGTCAGACTTGCCCCCTATGTAGTGAACTAAGCACGTCCTGACTTGGCTTACTTGGCTTCTCTGGAGTGTGTAAGATTATCAGCTTGTGTACTAGGAAGCTATCAAACAATCAATTACTGCCAGTACACTGAAGCCGTGCTCGGAGATGTTGCTGAATTCGCTGTGATGTTCTGAAGACTTTGTTTATAGGAATTCCCAGTGAACGTCAGAAGGAGATTTGCAGTTTGCTTATTTACTGATATGTCTAATGGACTTCTACAAGGAAGAAGAATTCCACTGAGTAAAGGAAAACTATTATGCAAATAATGAAAATACTGTGTTTGCAATAAATATACACATGAAAGAAGGGTTGCCTTATCATATCTGCCTGTATGTTATAATAAAACTGTTCTGCCATATGGATCATATTAATCATAATGAAGAAACATGAGATAGTAGATGGTGCAGGCTCAGCTTTTGTCCTCATTTCCATATTTTTGTTCCCCTGGAACACAATCTCAATTTAGGCTTGTGGTAAAACCATGTTGTTGTTAATCCAATTAGCTACATGGGTTCAGGGATCATTATTGCTGTTTGTGCATACCTTGACACAGTCATGTGGGCTTGCGATACAAGCGTTTCTATAGCAATTTGTTCAGCTGGTGTTCATCAACCCTACTGTGTAACCCCACAAAGCAGGAAGTACAGAAAAGTACATGTAGCACCCTCTAGTGTGCAAGGAGAGCCAAGCCTGGGTGTGTTTTGTGATCTGGGTTGGGAGTGGCTCAGGGTAGTGCTGAGTGACTCACAGGTGGCATCCCTAGGACTTCTTATTTCCTTCTAGAATCTTCTAGTGTTTTCTAGAAGGAGAGGCTGGAGGGGAGGTGGAGCCACCTGGGGTACTTTAGGGAGCCCTGATCAATCCCCAACTGGGATTGGCAGGGGGCAGGCCACCTTAAATACCCAGGGTCAGCCCAGCTGGGGAGGAGTTGATGGGGTGGAAGAATGGAGATGGAGTGTTAGGCTGTCGGGGCCTTTGAGGGTGCTCCCCAGTCTGGGTGGGTGACCTTGGGCCTGGGCTTGGATGCGGATGGGGCCCTCCAAGAAAACATGGAGGTGTCCTGAACAGGAGGTACAGGAGGAGCAAGAGAGGACAGTGGGAGAACACTGCCGGGCAAGTCTCCAGGAGTTCCACGGACGCAGCCAGGAGGGCTGGTGAGTGAGCACACCGTCGGGAGGACTGGGAGGCACACCTGAGAGGACTGATGTGGAGAAGTCTGGGATGGGTGCAGAGCCAGTCTGGAGGATGGTGGTGTCATGGGCAGTGGAGCGATGCAGCTGCAGCCAGGAGGGCTGGCAGTGCCTGAACAGGTGGCACTGGGAGCAATAGCCACAGGGACAGCTAGCACTGGGACTTTTCTATTTGCTACAACATAGGGACCAGAAGTATCTGCCTGTAAAGGGCATTTGTTTTAGGCCTGGCCGAGCCAGTGTCAGGCCTACACTGCTAGCTACTCTGGAGAAGGAAAGAGAGGAAGTGATGTGCAGGAGGAAAAAAGAAATGATGTATATACAGGATGTATATAGAGTCCCAATCGTTGATGTTTTGATCCATGGACATCTCATGAGTCCCCATCCCTATCCAAGTTCAATCTCTCTCAATAAAACATAAAAACAAAGCGCAAGGACTGCTTCATGTCTCTGAATGAATGACAAGTATGTGCCTGGCTGGGGCAACGTGACAGACAGACCACAATACTTAGCAGCTCCTATGGGGGTACTGCTACATACATCTATAGATATTCTGTGTGACAGTATAAATAGGTTAAACATCCAGTTTACTATGTGATGCATAAGCTTTAAAAGTTATAGAAAATGTTACTTTCCCTGAAGTTGCCCCATCATTTTCAGTTCTTTTGTGTCTCACGTGCTCCCCTCCCAGACACTGTGGCTCACAGTGGGAGGCTTTCACCAGCAGAGGCAGTGCTGTCAGTCCAGAAACCAGTGGGCAGGACTGGGTGTGGCCAGGTTTTGATTGACAATCTTGTGAATCAGCAGTGACAATGCTGAGCCACACTGCTTGCAATATCTTCTTATCCCACTGTAGTGCAAAGAGGTACAGCCTACATGAGAGTGATAACATTACTCTGAATCCAGGAAACTGTAAGTGCAGATACTTCCTTTCCCTTACACCCCTTTCACACTGGGGCGGTTTTTAGGCGCTATTGCGCTAAAAATAGCACCTGCAAACCGACCTGAAACAGCGACAGCAGGACCGCTCCAAAAGTCCTGCTAGCCGCATTTTTGGAGCGGTGAAGGAGCGGTATGTTTACCGCTCCTCCATCGCTCCTGCCCATTGAAAGCAATGGGACACGCGGCTATACGGCCGGCCATGCGCCTCTGCAGAGGCGCATGGCCGGCGGTATTAACCCTTTTTCGGCCGCTAGTGGGGGATAAAACCGCACCGCTAGGAGCCGAATACTGCCGCAAATCCGACGGTAAAGTGCCGCTAAAAATAGTTGAAAAAATGAGGCACTACATCAATAGCAATTCTATTTATTATCATTTACTCTGCTAAGATCTAACCCCCAAGGGTCAAAATTTCAACATGTCCTCATATTGTGCAACAGCTATCGACATAGTGTTAAACAGTTGTAAGATAATGTAGTGTTTATTGTCAGGGCCATCTTTTCCAACATATTAAGGGAGGGGTCCAGTGGCGGCCCGTCCATAGGGGGCGCCCGGGCGCCGCCCCCCCTCCTGTAGTCAAATTTTTTTTTATTTTTTTTAAATGGCCCCTTTAAGAAAAAAAAAAAAAAAAATGTCCTTTAAGTAAGTGCCCTTAAGCGCCGGACACCCGTGCCCTTTGGGAAGCGCCACGTCAATGCAATCACGAGATTGCAGACATGGTGCTTCATTTGCGAGCTTTTATCCCGCCTTGCGGCGCAATGCAAGGCGCCGATTAGCTTCCGCCCGTAGAATCACTATGGGAGCCGGGCGGGAGCATTTCAAAACTGTTACTTCCGGGTTTCGTGGGATAGACGAAAACCGGAAGTGACGTCACGTCGGCAGCTCCGTTGTTTGCATGGCCTGAGCTGAGCTGTAATCAAGCAGGTAAGGAGATGCTGCATCTGTCTGTAATTGATAAATGTGAAAGAAAGTAGGCTTTTCAGTCGAGCTTTGAGAAATGAGAATGCAGAAGATGACATACAGTACAGTTGTCATTTATGGGGTCATCCAGACTGCTGCTATTTTCTAACAACTCGTTGGTACTGTAACCATCTATGTCTAGTACTCTGTCTTCTGCCAGCAAAACTGTCTCAGTGACCTCTCTGTTCTTGGTTCAGTTTAACTTATTTTATCTGGGACTGTCCAGTTGTTATTTTTTTAATGCAATGTTTAGGGCATTATTCTCAGAGAGTCATGTCAATCTCCCACCACCCTATAAAGATGCACAGTGATATCGGAACATTTTTTAGGCATCAACTCTTTGGTAGTGACACCTCTTCATACCAAGACTCCAAGAGGTGATTTGAAGGAATTTCAATAAAAATCCCCAAAAAATGTATTTAACCCTTTCTGGAAGTTTTCCAATAAAGTTATTTTGTATTGCGGCGTTTATCATGTTACTTATGACATTTTCCTGGGCCCCATCAAGTCAACAACGGAGCCCAGGAGATGACAGTACAGGAGGGACATTTTTTTAAATTTTCGGGCGCAGGCAGATAAACCTGTGCCGCATGTAGCTCTGCACATTTCCAACCCCCCCTTCCAGCATTAGCCCCTCTCCCTCCCCAGCACATTTCCAACCCCCCCCCCTTCCAGCACTAGCTTCCCTCTCTCCAGCACATTTCCAACCCCCCCTTCCAGAATTAGCCCCCCTTCCTCCCCAGCACATTTCCAACCCCCCCTTCCAGCATTAGCCCCCTCCCTCCCCAGCACATTTCCAACCCCCCCTTCCAGCACTAGCCCCCCTCTTCCCCCAGCACATTTCCAACCCCCCCATTCCAGCACTAGCCCCCCCTCTCTCTCCCAGCACATTTCCAACCCCCCCCATTCCAGCACTAGCCCCCCTCTCTCCCCAGCACATTTCCAGAGAGAATTTGTACTGGGAGGAGGATTTATGCTTGGGGAGATGTTGGGGTGGGGTATTTTTGCTGGGATAGGGATTTGTGGGGTGGAAGGAGATCTGTGCTGGGAAGGGGGATTTTTTTAGGGAGAGGTTTGTGCTAGATGTGGGATTTCCTTTTTTTTTGGTGGGGGAGTGGGAGGAGGAGAAATATTTATACTGCAAGAGATTTTTTTGTTGGGGGGGGGGAGGGTGTTCTACTGGAATGGGAGGTAGGATTTGGTGATGGCAGAGGATTATATCTGAGAGGGCCATATGGGGGAGAAACTGGCTGCATATGGGGGAGAAACTGGCTGCATATGGGGGAGAAACTGGCTGTATTATGGGGGAGAAACTGGCTGCATATGGGGGAGAAACTGGCTGCATATGGGGGAGAAACTGGCTGTATTATGGGGGAGAAACTGGCTGCATATGGGGGAGAAACTGGCTGTATTATGGGGGAGAAACTGGCTGTATTATGGGGGAGAAACTGGCTGCATATGGGGGAGAAACTGGCTGCATATGGGGGAGAAACTGGCTGCATATGGGGGAGAAACTGGCTGTATATGGGGGACAAACTGGCTGCATATGGGGGAGAAACTGGCTGTATTATGGGGGAGAAACTGGCTGTATTATTGGGGGAGAAACTGGCTGTATTATTGGGGGAGAAACTGGCTGTATTATTGGGGGAGAAACTGGCTGTATTATTGGGGGACAAACTGGCTGTATTATTGGGGGACAAACTGGCTGTATTATTGGGAGACAAACTGGCTGTATTATGGGGGAGAAACTGGCTGCATATGGGGGAGAAACTGGCTGTATTATTGGGAGACAAACTGGCTGTATTATTGGGGGACAAACTGGCTGTATTATGGGGGAGAAACTGGCTGTATTATGGGGGAGAAACTGGCTGTATATTGGGGGGAAACTGGCTGCATTTGGGGACAAACTAGTGGCGTTTGGGCACAGTGGCTGCGTTTAATGGGCACAGTGGCGGCAATTGATGATTTTTTTTTCAGTTTGTTTGCGCCCCCCCAAAAAATTTGAGCACCAGCCGCCACTGGAGGGGTCTAACAAAAAAAAAAAGTATATGTGAACTCTCACCTTGCAAAACAACCCATTACGTTTAATAGAACTGAAAGGCAAAGCATTTGTGTACACATACAAACCATATAAAACATTATTAATACATTTTTTCCTTTTTTAGAAGTGATCATATACCCTCTGTTTTCACCTGCATAAGAAACTCAGAGAGCTATGGGAGGAGAAACAGCAGCACATTGGTCATTCCAGTGAATGGTTGTCCAGGGGGGGCGAAGGGGAGGGGGGGTTCAGCACAAGTCATATCATAGGAGGAGAGCAGGCTGAGTTCCCAGCACAGACAGAAAACAGGCTACTGTGAGAAGGATGTTCTCTTATGTCTAGTGTGGTCAGTTTTTTTTAGAAATAGGAAAGTAGAGGGACTGGCAGAATCACAAGGTATTTCACATAAAGGAAGCAACACAAAGAGAACACGATACTTTTTCATACAAGTACATGGTACAGCAGGCACATATCAGGAACATGAAATGTTGAGGTAACATATTCTTTAATACACCAAAGTAGTCTTAACCTTAGTGAGCAAATATAATAGTTCCTTGCACTTAAAAAAAAAAAACTATATATAAAAATAAGGTTTTGTACTACATTAACTCACAAGGCATTTTACAATAAGTTAATAATTTTTACATGTATAAAGTAGCTAAAATAACAAAAACGACTATTCCCCTTGCCCCTAAAAAGCCACCACCCCAAAGAAACGTTGGTAGCCTGGGAGCGCAATGACATCACTCCCTCCGCCATGTGACAGTGCTTAGGACTAGCAATTGGCTGGGGAGGTCACATTTTCCCTCATGCGCTTAAGTGCAAGTCAGTGTTGCTGGATGAGATGGAAGAAGAGGGGACAGTGGATTACCAAAAAGGTGTATCTAAAGTGGTCAGGGGGGTTGGGGTTCTTGGCAGAGACACTGTCACTTTGCTCTGCATGGACAAGGTGACAGTGTCTCTTTAAAGCGGAGTTCCACCCAAAAGTGGAACTTCCGCTTTAAGCACTCCTCACCCTTACATTTGGCATGTCATTTTTTTGGGGGGGGGGGGGGTGCCTGCTTCTGACTTCAGGCTGCCTAGGCGACTCCTTCTCTCCCACTAAGTGGCCCCTCCCTCTGGGCAATCTTCTTGGACAAGTCACAGGTCCCAGAAGCTCGCCTGTCCACTCGGAGAGCGCAGCACGACTCATGCATACGCAGTGTGCACCCGGTCGTGAAGCCGCAAGCTGTCACGGCCGGGTGCCAACAGTTTTTATGGCGGCGCCGCGGAGAGGAGGGGGAGAGGAGCAAGGCTTTGTGCGGCCGCATCGCTGGACCGTGGGACAGGTACGTGTCTGTTTATTAAAAATCAGCAGCTACACTTTTTGTAGTGGCTGACTTTAAATAAACGGAAAAAAGCCCGGAACTCCACTTCAACCATTTCAATACTGGGCACTTTCACCCCCTTCCTGGCCAGGCTGTAACACTTTGATTGAAAATTGCGCAGTCATGCAACACTATATCCAAATAAAAAAAAAAAACATTTTTTAGAGACAGAAAAATATTTATTTTGCTGCTATTTAATTACCACTGGGTATTTTATTTTTTGCTAAACAAGCAAGCAAAAAACGAAAAGCCAGAAAATGTGAAAAAAAAAAATAAAACATTTTTTTTTCTTATGCCGCGTACACACGACAATTTTTCTCATCAGGAAAATTTTTATTTTTTCTCTTTGACGAGAAAAACGACCGTGTGTGGGCTTTCCTGCATTTTTCCAGACGAGAAAAACGGCAAGAATCACGACGAGAAAAATTAGAACATGCTCTAATTTTTCTCGTCGTGATTCACGGCATTTTTTCCCGCGGCAGTTTTCCCGCCAGGGAGCCTACACACGGTCATTTTTCTCGACCAAGAGAAAAAATGTCGGGAAACCTGGCCGTATGTAGGGGACCAAGCCCTTCCTCGTTTTTCCCGTCGAGAAAATCGATTGTGTGTACACGGCATTAGTTTCAGTTATAAAATGTTTCTTCTGCACTGATGTGCGCCAATGAGGCTGCACTGATGGGCAAGGAAAGGCTTCACTGATGTGCACTAATGAGACTGCACTGATGGGTGGGCACTGATAAGGCGGCACTGATGTGCACTGACAAGCTGCAATGATGGACACTGATAACTTGCACTGATCTGCACTGATAATCAGATTATCAGTGTAAATAATGTACTCGCTGTGCGCTATCAACCTTGCTCAACAACTTTTCTGCCAGGGAAGAATTTTTTTAACAAAGAATTCAAATTCGTGTTTTGGGGATGAACATTTAATAAATCTACTGCTAATGTCTTCCTGGATCAGCAATAAACCCCCCGATAAGGCAACATGCAGCCTACAGGAACCCATCTGGATATGAAAGTATTAAGATAGCTGTATTGGAAAGTTCAATTCAGGTAACACTATTTAAAAACTGAACAAGAGACGAGTCTACAACTGAATTGAATACAGTACAACAAATACAATTCATAGGCATTGTTCCCAATTATACTGTTTTATTGAGTGGAGAGTGTGTGACATTTGTCAACTTAATAGCTAATTTATGAGAAATGGAAGAAAGACTGATCTAAAGCAGATGGGATTTAAACCACAGTCTCCTAAGGACACATCTGAAACTCGGCCTCTGTTTTTATATACCGTATTTATCGGCGTATAACACGCACTTTTTTCCCCTGAAAATCAGGGGAAAATCGTGGGTGCGTGTTATACGCCGATACCCACATCCCTGGGCTGTCTCCGCTGACTGTGAGCGGAGCGGAGCGAGATACACATAGCCGAATGTACTCGGATTTTCTCGGCTCCGCTCGCAGTCACGCCCAGTCCCGCCATTGGACCTGTGTTATGTCCATCATAGGGCGGGACTCGGCGTGACTGTGAGCGGAGCCGAGAAAAGCCGAGTATAGCCGAGTACACTCGGCTATGTGTATCTTGGCGGCGGCTCCGCCCAGTCCCTGCGTCCCCGGCGGCGTCCGCACAGTCTCTGCGCCAATTTTAAAATGATGCACGGCGACACTGGGGCAAGGCTGCACGGCGACACTGGGGCAAGGCTGCACGGCGACACTGGGGCAAGGCTGCACGGCGACTCTGGGGCAAGGCTGAAATGGACTCTGGGGCAAGGCTGCACGGACACTGACAAGGCTGCACTGTGACAAGGCTGCAATGGACACTGACAAGGCTGCACTGTGACAAGGCTGCAATGGACACTGACAAGGCTGCACTGTGACTAGACATGTGCATTTCGTTTCGTTCCGAATCGAAATTCGGACGAATTTTTCATTATTCGGACATTCGGATGCATCCGAATTACCGAATTACAATACTAACGAATTTAACCGAATCCGAATTTTTTCGAATCTAAAAATATTTTTGACCCGACTTTGGGTCCATGTATCTCGGGGTTCCTTGGTGATAGAAACCCCAAATTTGGAGATGTTGTAGGGCTAGTTCTTCTGTGTTTGCATACCAAATTTGGTGTTTCTATCACTAAGTGACCCCGAGATACGTGGACCCAAAGTCGGGTCGCAAAATGTCAAGCACTTTACTGGAGCAGAGAATGACATTTTGCGACCCGATTTTGGGGCCACGTATCTCGGGGCCACTTGTAGCTAGAAACCCCAAATTTGGTATGCAAATACAGTAGAACTAGCACTACAACATCTCCAAATTTTGGGTTTCTATCACCAAGTAACCCCAAAATACATGGACCCAAAGTCGGGTCGCAAAATATTTTCGAATCCGGTTGAAATAGTATCAACATGATTCAAAATTATTTCAACTGCATTTGAAACTATTTCAACCGGATTCGAAAATATTTTGTATATTTTATTAGTATATAAGTAAGTAAATAACCATCTTCCAAAATTTATAATTCAAATAGAAAAGATTAGAACAGAATAGAAAAAAATATATAATTTAATAGAATAAAATAGAAAGAATATGCAACCATCTTATGAAATTCGAATTTCGAATAGAATACATTTGAATTTCGAATAGTAGGAATTAAAAAAAATGTAATTAATTAATTTTAACTTTGGATAGAATAGATTAGAATAGAAATAGAGAATACACTAGAAAAACAATAGAATAGAATAGAATATAGATACTATCTATTTCATGTTTAATTTTTTTTTGCAGATTACTATTTTTTACATAAGATCTCCTGCAGACTATTAGCATTTTTTTTTTTGCAGATCTCCTGCAGACTATTAGTATCTATTTAGTTTTCTCACCAGGTCTCCTGCAGACTATTAGCATCTATTTCTTTTTTAGCAGATCTCCTGTAGACTATTAACAGCCATTTCACTTCTTTTTTTTTTTGCAGATCTCCTGCAGACTGTTAGAATCAATTTCATTTTTTTTTTCAAAGTCGGGTCACAAAATATTTTCGAATCCGCTTTAAATAGTATCAACATGATTCGAAATTATTTCAACCGCATTTAAAACTATTTCAACCGCATTTGAAACTATTTCAACCGGATTCAAAAATATTTTGCGACCCGACTTTGGGTCCACATATCTCGGGGTTAGTTGGCGATAGAAACCCCAAATTTGGGGATGTTTTAGTGCTAGTTCTCCTGTGTTTGCATACCAAATTTGGGGTTTCTAGCTACAAGTGGCCCCGAGATATGTGGCCCCAAAATCGGGTCGCAAAATGTCATTCTCTGCTCCAGTAAAGTGCTTGACATTTTGCGACCCGACTTTGGGTCCACGTATCTCGGGGTCACTTAGTGATAGAAACCCCAAATTTGGTATGCAAACACAGAAGAACTAGCACTACAACATCTCCAAATTTTGGGTTTCTATCACCAAGTAACCCCAAAATACATGGACCCAAAGTCGGGTCGCAAAATATTTTCGAATCCGGTTGAAATAGTATCAACATGATTCGAAATTATTTCAACTGCATTTGAAACTATTTCAACCGGATTCGAAAATATTTTGTGACCCGAATTTGGGTCCATGTATCTCGGGGTTACTTGGTGATAGAAACCCCAAATTTGGGGTTATTGTTTTTCTAGTCTATTTTCTATTTTATTATAATCTTTTCTATCCAAAGTTAAAATTAATTAATTAATTAAAAAATTTGAATTCATACTATTCGAAATTCAAATTTATTCTATTCGAAATTCGAATTTCAGAAGATGGTTGTATATTCTTTCTATTTTATTCTTCTAAATTATATTTTTTTTCTATTCTGTTCTAATCTTTTCTATTTGAATTATAAATTTTGGAAGAAGGTTATTTACTTACTTATATACATCTGTCACATAAAAAAAAAAGATGTGAAATGGCTGTCACGGATGTCGATCGCAAAGGCAAGTACATATGCTGTATGTCATTGTCCACTTACCACAACACCTGCCACGAGTGCCACGACACCGGCCACGAGTGCCACGACACCGGCCATGAGTGCCACGTGACCTGCCATGAGTGCCACGTGAACGGCCACGAGTGCCACGTGACCTGCCACGTGACCTAGTTGTGGATTGTCTACTTGCCACGTCACCTGCCACAAGTTATGGGGCTCCTAGCACCAAGTGACCCCCAGATATGGGCGATATTTCAAGTACTTTTCTGCAGCAGATAATGACATTTTGTGACCCGACTTTGGGGCCACGTATCTCGGGGGCACTTATAGCTAGAAACCCCAAATTTGGTATGCAAACACAGTAGAACTAGCATTACAACGGGGTTACTTGGTGATAGAAACCCCAAATTTGGGGTTATTGTAGTGCCAGTTGTAATGTGTTTACATACCAAATATTTTGGGATTTCTAGCTATAAGTGGCCCCGAGATACGTGGCCTCAAAGTCGGGTCACAAAATTTAATTCTCTGCTGCAGAAAAGCACTTGACAGATCGCCCCTATCTGGGGGTCACTTGGTGCTAGGAACCCCATAACTTGTGGCAGGTGACGTGGCAAGTGGACAATCCACAACTTGGTCACGTGGCCGGTCACGTGGCACTCGGACAATGACATACAGCATATGTACTTGCCTTGCGATCTACATCCATGACAGCCATTTCACATCTTTATTTTATGTGACAGATGTATATAAGTAAGTAACTAACCATCTTCCAAAATTTATAATTCAAATAGAAAAGATTAGAACAGAATAGAAAAAAATATATAATTTAATAGAATAAAATAGAAAGAATATGCAACCATCTTATGAAATTCGAATTTCGAATAGAATACATTTGAATTTTGAATAGTAGGAATTAAAAAAAATGTAATTAATTAATTTTAACTTTGGATAGAATAGATTAGAATAGAAATAGAGAATACACTAGAAAAACAATAGAATAGAATAGAATATAGATACTATCTATTTCATGTTTAATTTTTTTTTGCAGATTACTATTTTTTACATAAGATCTCCTGCAGACTATTAGCATTTTTTTTTTTGCAGATCTCCTGCAGACTATTAGTATCTATTTAGTTTTCTCACCAGGTCTCCTGCAGACTATTAGCATCTATTTCTTTTTTAGCAGATCTCCTGTAGACTATTAACAGCCATTTCACTACTTTTTTTTTTTGCAGATCTCCTGCAGACTGTTAGAATCAATTTCATTTTTTTTTTCAAAGTCGGGTCGCAAAATATTTTCGAATCCGCTTTAAATAGTATCAACATGATTCGAAATTATTTCAACCGCATTTAAAACTATTTCAACCGCATTTGAAACTATTTCAACCGGATTCAAAAATATTTTGCGACCCGACTTTGGGTCCACATATCTCGGGGTTAGTTGGCGATAGAAACCCCAAATTTGGGGATGTTTTAGTGCTAGTTCTCCTGTGTTTGCATACCAAATTTGGGGTTTCTAGCTACAAGTGGCCCCGAGATATGTGGCCCCAAAATCGGGTCGCAAAATGTCATTCTCTGCTCCAGTAAAGTGCTTGACATTTTGCGACCCGACTTTGGGTCCACGTATCTCGGGGTCACTTAGTGATAGAAACCCCAAATTTGGTATGCAAACACAGAAGAACTAGCACTACAACATCTCCAAATTTTGGGTTTCTATCACCAAGTAACCCTAAAATACATGGACCCAAAGTCGGGTCGCAAAATATTTTCGAATCCGGTTGAAATAGTATCAACATGATTCGAAATTATTTCAACTGCATTTGAAACTATTTCAACCGGATTCGAAAATATTTTGTGACCCGAATTTGGGTCCATGTATCTCGGGGTTACTTGGTGATAGAAACCCCAAATTTGGGGTTATTGTTTTTCTAGTCTATTTTCTATTTTATTATAATCTTTTCTATCCAAAGTTAAAATTAATTAATTAATTAAAAAATTTGAATTCATACTATTCGAAATTCAAATTTATTCTATTCGAAATTCGAATTTCAGAAGATGGTTGTATATTCTTTCTATTTTATTCTTCTAAATTATATTTTTTTTCTATTCTGTTCTAATCTTTTCTATTTGAATTATAAATTTTGGAAGAAGGTTATTTACTTACTTATATACATCTGTCACATAAAAAAAAAAGATGTGAAATGGCTGTCACGGATGTCGATCGCAAAGGCAAGTACATATGCTGTATGTCATTGTCCACTTACCACAACACCTGCCACGAGTGCCACGACACCGGCCACGAGTGCCACGACACCGGCCACGAGTGCCACGTGACCTGCCATGAGTGCCACGTGAACGGCCACGAGTGCCACGTGACCTGCCACGTGACCTAGTTGTGGATTGTCTACTTGCCACGTCACCTGCCACAAGTTATGGGGCTCCTAGCACCAAGTGACCCCCAGATATGGGCGATATTTCAAGTACTTTTCTGCAGCAGATAATGACATTTTGTGACCCGACTTTGGGGCCACGTATCTCGGGGGCACTTATAGCTAGAAACCCCAAATTTGGTATGCAAACACAGTAGAACTAGCATTACAACGGGGTTACTTGGTGATAGAAACCCCAAATTTGGGGTTATTGTAGTGCCAGTTGTAATGTGTTTACATACCAAATATTTTGGGATTTCTAGCTATAAGTGGCCCCGAGATACGTGGCCTCAAAGTCGGGTCACAAAATTTAATTCTCTGCTGCAGAAAAGCACTTGACAGATCGCCCCTATCTGGGGGTCACTTGGTGCTAGGAACCCCATAACTTGTGGCAGGTGACGTGGCAAGTGGACAATCCACAACTTGGTCACGTGGCCGGTCACGTGGCACTCGGACAATGACATACAGCATATGTACTTGCCTTGCGATCTACATCCATGACAGCCATTTCACATCTTTATTTTATGTGACAGATGTATATAAGTAAGTAACTAACCATCTTCCAAAATTTATAATTCAAATAGAAAAGATTAGAACAGAATAGAAAAAAATATATAATTTAATAGAATAAAATAGAAAGAATATGCAACCATCTTATGAAATTCGAATTTCGAATAGAATACATTTGAATTTCGAATAGTAGGAATTAAAAAAATGTAATTAATTAATTTTAACTTTGGATAGAATAGATTAGAATAGAAATAGAGAATACACTAGAAAAACAATAGAATAGAATAGAATATAGATACTATCTATTTCATGTTTAATTTTTTTTTGCAGATTACTATTTTTTACATAAGATCTCCTGCAGACTATTAGCATTTATTTTTATTTTTTTTGCAGATCTCCTGCAGACTATTAGTATCTATTTAGTTTTCTCACCAGGTCTCCTGCAGACTATTAGCATCTATTTCTTTTTTAGCAGATCTCCTGTAGACTATTAACAGCCATTTCACTACTTTTTTTTTTTGCAGATCTCCTGCAGACTGTTAGAATCAATTTCATTTTTTTTTTCAAAGTCGGGTCGCAAAATATTTTCGAATCCGCTTTAAATAGTATCAACATGATTAGAAATTATTTCAACCGCATTTAAAACTATTTCAATCGCATTTGAAACTATTTCAACCGGATTCAAAAATATTTTGCGACCCGACTTTGGGTCCACATATCTCGGGGTTAGTTGGCGATAGAAACCCCAAATTTGGGGATGTTTTAGTGCTAGTTCTCCTGTGTTTGCATACCAAATTTGGGGTTTCTAGCTACAAGTGGCCCCGAGATATGTGGCCCCAAAATCGGGTCGCAAAATGTCATTCTCTGCTCCAGTAAAGTGCTTGACATTTTGCGACCCGACTTTGGGTCCACGTATCTCGGGGTCACTTAGTGATAGAAACCCCAAATTTGGTATGCAAACACAGAAGAACTAGCACTACAACATCTCCAAATTTTGGGTTTCTATCACCAAGTAACCCTAAAATACATGGACCCAAAGTCGGGTCGCAAAATATTTTCGAATCCGGTTGAAATAGTATCAACATGATTCGAAATTATTTCAACTGCATTTGAAACTATTTCAACCGGATTCGAAAATATTTTGTGACCCGAATTTGGGTCCATGTATCTCGGGGTTACTTGGTGATAGAAACCCCAAATTTGGGGTTATTGTTTTTCTAGTCTATTTTCTATTTTATTATAATCTTTTCTATCCAAAGTTAAAATTAATTAATTAATTAAAAAATTTGAATTCATACTATTCGAAATTCAAATTTATTCTATTCGAAATTCGAATTTCAGAAGATGGTTGTATATTCTTTCTATTTTATTCTTCTAAATTATATTTTTTTTCTATTCTGTTCTAATCTTTTCTATTTGAATTATAAATTTTGGAAGAAGGTTATTTACTTACTTATATACATCTGTCACATAAAAAAAAAAGATGTGAAATGGCTGTCACGGATGTCGATCGCAAGGCAAGTACATATGCTGTATGTCATTGTCCACTTACCACAACACCTGCCACGAGTGCCACGACACCGGCCACGAGTGCCACGACACCGGCCACGAGTGCCACGTGACCTGCCATGAGTGCCACGTGAATGGCCACGAGTGCCACGTGACCTGCCACGTGACCTAGTTGTGGATTGTCTACTTGCCACGTCACCTGCCACAAGTTATGGGGCTCCTAGCACCAAGTGACCCCCAGATATGGGCGATATTTCAAGTACTTTTCTGCAGCAGATAATGACATTTTGTGACCCGACTTTGGGGCCACGAATCTCGGGGGCACTTATAGCTAGAAACCCCAAATTTGGTATGCAAACACAGTAGAACTAGCATTACAACGGGGTTACTTGGTGATAGAAACCCCAAATTTGGGGTTATTGTAGTGCCAGTTGTAATGTGTTTACATACCAAATATTTTGGGATTTCTAGCTATAAGTGGCCCCGAGATACGTGGCCTCAAAGTCGGGTCACAAAATTTAATTCTCTGCTGCAGAAAAGCACTTGACAGATCGCCCCTATCTGGGGGTCACTTGGTGCTAGGAACCCCATAACTTGTGGCAGGTGACGTGGCAAGTGGACAATCCACAACTTGGTCACGTGGCCGGTCACGTGGCACTCGGACAATGACATACAGCATATGTACTTGCCTTGCGATCTACATCCATGACAGCCATTTCACATCTTTATTTTATGTGACAGATGTATATAAGTAAGTAACTAACCATCTTCCAAAATTTATAATTCAAATAGAAAAGATTAGAACAGAATAGAAAAAAATATATAATTTAATAGAATAAAATAGAAAGAATATGCAACCATCTTATGAAATTCGAATTTCGAATAGAATACATTTGAATTTCGAATAGTAGGAATTAAAAAAAATGTAATTAATTAATTTTAACTTTGGATAGAATAGATTAGAATAGAAATAGAGAATACACTAGAAAAACAATAGAATAGAATAGAATATAGATACTATCTATTTCATGTTTAATTTTTTTTTGCAGATTACTATTTTTTACATAAGATCTCCTGCAGACTATTAGCATTTATTTTATTTTTTTTGCAGATCTCCTGCAGACTATTAGTATCTATTTAGTTTTCTCACCAGGTCTCCTGCAGACTATTAGCATCTATTTCTTTTTTAGCAGATCTCCTGTAGACTATTAACAGCCATTTCACTTCTTTTTTTTTTTGCAGATCTCCTGCAGACTGTTAGAATCAATTTCATTTTTTTTTTCAAAGTCGGGTCGCAAAATATTTTCGAATCCGCTTTAAATAGTATCAACATGATTCGAAATTATTTCAACCGCATTTAAAACTATTTCAACCGCATTTGAAACTATTTCAACCGGATTCAAAAATATTTTGCGACCCGACTTTGGGTCCACATATCTCGGGGTTAGTTGGCGATAGAAACCCCAAATTTGGGGATGTTTTAGTGCTAGTTCTCCTGTGTTTGCACACAAAATTTGGGGTTTCTATCACTAAGTGACCCCGAGATACGTGGACCCAAAATCGGGTCGCAAAATGTCAAACACTTTTCTGCAGCAGAGAATGACATTTTGCGACCCGAATTTGGGGCCACATATCTCGGGGCCACTTGTAGCTAGAAACCCCAAATTTGGTATGCAAACACAGTAGAACTAGCACTATAACATCTCCAAATTTGGGGTTTCTATTACTAAGTGACCCTGAGATACGTGGACCCAAAGTCGGGTCGCAAAATATTTTCGAATCCGGTTGAAATAGTTTCAAATGCGGTTGAAATAATTTCGAATCATGTTGAAATAATTTCGAATCCGGTAGAAATATTTTCGAATTCGGTTGAAATATTTTCGAATGCGACCGATTTTCGAATTCAGTCGAAAACAAAACGAAATCCGAAAACGAATTTAACAAATTTAACGAATCTAACTAAACGAAATTAATTAATTAACGAATTAAAACGAAACGAAACGAAACGAATTTTTTCCTTTTGCACATGTCTAACTGTGACAAGGCTGCAATGGACACTGACAAGGCTGCACTGTGACAAGGCTGCAATGGACACTGACAAGGCTGCATTTAAATGTAAGTTATTTTTCCTTAAACTTCCCTCCTAAAAGTTTTTTTCCCTAAAATTTCCTCCTAAACTTGGGGTGCGTGTTATACGCCGGCGCGTGTTATACACCGATAAATACGGTATGTGTTTTAGGAATAGGGGAAATAACACACTGCAGTTTTCAGCAATGCTATTTCAATGGCCTGAAAAACATATATTCACACTTCTATCATTCCTCTTATCCTTCTCTAGGCAATCACAGTTTGTCTTTAGTGCCTCGTACACACGACCGTTTTTTCCGACGGGAAAACTGCTATGAGAGCTTTTGGTCGGGAATCCCGGCCGTGTGTATGCTCCATCGCAGTTTTTCCGACTGGAAAACTGCGGGACAAAAAAACAGATCAGGATCTCTTTTTTCCCGTCAGGCCAAAAATCCGAGCGGGAAATCCGTCCGTCTTTATGGTTTTCCGACGGGCAGAAAAACCGCGCATGCTCAGAATCAAGTATGAGACGGGAGCGCTCGTTCTGGTAAAACTAGCGTTCGTAATGGAGATAGCACATTCGTCACGCTGTAACAGACTGAAAAGCACGAGACTGAAAAGCGCGAATCGTCTCTCACCAAACTTTTACTAACACGAGGATCAGCAAAAGCAGCCCAAAGGGTGGCGCCGTTGGAATGGAACTTCCCCTTTATAGTGCCGTCGTACGCGTTGGACGTCACTGCGCTTTGTACGGGCGGACTTTTGTCTGAGCGTGTGTATGCAAGGCAGCCTGAGAGGAACTCTGTCGGGAAAAACTTTGTTTTTTTATCCAACGGAAAAAACGCACGTGTGTACTAGGCATAACAGTAGCATGTCTCTTCTGCAATAAAGACCCTGTCTGTTCGCAATTTTTTATTTTTTTGACCTTAGTTCCACTTTAACTGTCATTTTCCCAAATGACAGTTGCTGAAGCCATACATTGTGGTCAGGGCTGGACTTACCATTGGGCGCTCAAAGTGGACAGTTGGCTTCTCCTGAGTCCTGCTTGTAGTAGGGGATGGAAGACTCGGAAGAGTGATCAACCAGGAAAGTCACCCTAAATACCTACCTATATCACCAGCACCAGGTCAGCGACAGTGCCTCATACTTCTGTCAGTGCTGCCTATATCAGTGCAATGCATAACTTTCTATACTGCAGATCAGTGCCTCATACCTCTCTCTGTGTCATGCATAACGTTATATACTGCTCCAGGTCAGTGCCTCATACCTTACTCATTGCAATTTTATCCTCAGTGCCTCTGTCAGTGTGACTTTATGGTCTGTGCCTTATGCCTCATTCAGTGCTAGGTGGAACTTTTTTATGGTAAGTGCTTCAGGCTTCTGTTAGTGCAAGGTGCTACTTTATGGTTAGTGCCTCATGCCTCCCTCAGTGCAAGGTGCAACTTTATAGTAGTCCATGTCTGATGCCTCTGTCAGTGCAAGGTGCAACTCTATGACCAATGCTCTCATCCCCTAGTCAGTGCCTCGCTAAGAGCCATGCATAACTATATACTGCATGAGTGCCCAATGCCTCGCTCAGTGCTATTTTGTGGTTAGTGCCCCCCTCAGTGCAACCTTTTGGTATGTGCCTCATGCCTCACTCACTGCAATGTGCAACATAATGGTCGGTGTCCATTGTCTGTCAGTGCAGGGTGCATCTTTATGGTCAGTGCCCCCATGCCCCTGTCAGTGCCACTTTAGGGTCAGTGCCACCATGCCTCACTAAGTGCCATGCATCGCTATATAATGTATGAGTGTCTAATGACCCTCTCAGTGCAAGGTGCATTTGACCGGCATCCCCCATGACTCTGCTTTCTTTCTCCCTCCACCCCTCATTCATCTCAGACTCTAACCACACCCCTTTCTGAGCCACGCCCATTTGAGCCACGCCTATTTTTTGTAATGTATAGAAGGTAGGGCCCGAAAGTGACTCAAGCCCAGGGGCCCCCACCACCCTAAGTCCTGCCCTGATTGTGGTAATAAAGATAAAGCACACTGTATTTTTAGTGAGCACATATTTTGAGTTGTTACTGCATGACTTGTGTAATAAAGATAGCTTGTTTGCTGTTTGCTTGACCATCACTCCCCCTTTTGACCACACTGAAAGTGGTTGTAAACCCTTACACACCACTTTTCCCTACAGGTAAGCCTATAATAAGGCTAACCCGTAGGTGCTGGAAATATCTCCTAAACCTACACGGTTTAGGAGATATTTAACATATACACTTGCGCCGACATCATCGACGCATGCACACAGAAGAAAGGGCACGATCGTGTTGTTTCAAAGGAGCCCATGCTGTGACCGTCGGCTCCCGCACGCATTTGCAGGAGTGAGTCACAGAGCCAGAGTCCACGGCCCGGAAGGAAGAGGGATAAAGGTGGACGCGGCCACCAGCGGTGACCTTGGGACATTGCGGGCTTTTTTGTTTGCAGGTAAGTGTAACATAATGGGCTAGTATGCGAGGCGATGCATACTAGCCCATTAGGCTTTTACTTTGCAAGGGGGAAAAAGAGGAAGTAAAATCCATCAGGGTTTACTTCCTCTTTAAGTAACCACGCATGACAACATGAAGTTTAATGGCCATAACAGCCCTTTATTACCAAAATTGATAAAAAAAACACACAAATAACACATCAACAATAACCACAGTATGATTACAGTCCCAAGGTCCTAGTAGGCCTCAATTAAGCTAGTACCTGGATCACTTAACCACTTCCGGACCGCCACACGCAGATATACGTCGGCTGTTTGAAGAGGGATATCTTTGTTATGGCAGCAGCTAGCTGCCATAACCCAAGTATCCTCCTCTTCAGCCGGCGATCTGGTTTCCGATAATAGTGGTGTATGCGGCGGATTCACCGTAAGATCACTTTTATTGGTGGCAAGAGAGGGCTCCCCCCTCCCGTCGCTCTCCCGGAGCCTTCGGCAGCAGCGGAGGCGATCGGGTTCACTTGCTGGCTGGGTATGGAGACGAGTGAGGGGAAGATGGCCCCCACCCGTCTCCATACCATAGCAGGCGTAAAAACGTCATTTCCGCCCACAGCTCTTAAAGGGACATATTTTTTTTTGCATTTTTTTTAAAAAGTTTTTTTTATTGCATTTTAGTGTAAATATGAGATCTAAGGTCTTTTTAACCCCAGATCTCATATTTAAGAGGTCCTGTCATGCTTTTTTTTGTATTACAAGCGATGTTTACATTCCTTGTAATAGGAATAAAAGTGACATGATTTTTTTAATTATTTTTTTATTTTTTGAAAAAACATTGTAAAAAATAAAAATAAAAGGTAAAATAAATAAGAAAAAAATTATATTTTTTAAACTGCGTCCCACCCCGCCGAGCTCGTGTGCAGAAGCGATCTCATACGTGAGCAGCGTCCACATATGAAAACAGTGTTCAAACTACACATGTGAGGTATTACCGCGATCGGTAGAGTGAGAGCAATAATTCTCGCCCTAGACCTCCTCTGTAACTCAAAACATGCAACCTGTAGAATTTTTTAAACCGCGCCTATGGAGATTTTTAAGGGTAAAAGTTTGTCACCATTCCACGAGCGGGCGCAATTTTGAAGCGTGACATGTTGGGTATCAATTTACTCGGCGTAACATTATCTTTCACAATTTAAAAAAAATTGGGCTAACTTTACTGTTGTCTTATTTATTTACTCAAAAAAGTGTATTTTTTCCAAAAAAAGTGCGTTTGTAAGACCGCTGCGCAAATACTGTGTGACATAAAGTATTGCAACAACCGCCATTTTATTCTCTAGGGTGTTAGAATTTTTTTTATAATGATTGGGGGTTCTAAGTGATTTTCTAGCAAAAAAAATGTTTTTAACTTGTAAACAACAAATCTCAGAAAGAGGCTCAGTCCTTAAGTGGTTAACAATAGGCCTCCAGCCACAAACTCAGCAACAACTCAACAAAAACACCAACTCAGGCCTCGTACACACGGCCGAGATTCTCGTTGAGAAAAACATGTCGTTTTTTTCGACGAGATTCTTGGACAAGAAACTTGTCCCGGCCGAGTGTACACACGCTCGTTTCAAAGAACCCGCGGTTCTTTGAAAGGAGTGTACGCGGTGACGTCATCGACTACGTCGAGCATGCGCTCGTCACATTCGATGCCGTCGCCGCCATCTTGGTACACCCTACGTATGCCTAGGAAGCTACCACGCATGCGTCAAATTCATTTCGAACATGCGCGGGCATTCGGGCGGACAGGTAAGTGTACACACACTCACTTTTCTCGTCGAGAAACACGCCGAGGAGAATCTCGACGAGAAAATAGAGAGCAGGTTCTCTATTTTCTCGTCGAGGTTTCTTGTCGGTTTTCTCGACGAGAAACACGCTAGCAGCGTACACACGACCGATTTACTCGGCAAGACCTCTCTGCCAGCAAGTTTCTTGCTGGTTCTTGCCGAGAAAATCGGTCGTGTGTACGAGGCCTCAGAGACAACAACAAACCGCAGGTACATCATTCCAAATACTGAGAGCTGAACTGGGTCCCTACAATGTACATTTGTGCCCCATAATAACCTACAAGGACCTTGTACCCTGCCAGCTCCCATGACACAACCACAACAAATACAAAATGACCACTAAAATAACCACAAAACCAACAGTAGTGAAATAACAAAGGGGAGAGAGTGCAGGAAGTTCCCTTTCTGACTGAGGACCTCCCGCTGACCCCCCCCCCCCATGAGATCCTACCTGCTCTAACCTGGCCACCAACCTAGTAAGTCCCTGCAACACTTATTTTCTTTTAAAACTTGCAACCTCTTCCTGGACCCAAACCCATTTAACCCTTGTCATGCCGGCACTTAATGTTTTTTTTCCTCCTTTTACTCTGGGTCTAACTGTTTACTGTATATACTCGAGTATAAGCCGAGTTTTTCAGCACATTTTTTTGTGCTGAAAATGCCCCCCTCGGCTTATACTCGAGTCACCTTTTTGCGCCTGATCTCCCGGATTTTGGGGACCCAGTACCGGCCGGCCGTAGGTCCCCTGGACACATGTAGCCCCACTCTTCCTCTACAAGTTTGCAAAGTTTGTTGTCCGGGGGACCTACGGCCGGGGAGCACCGATTTTTCAAAGCCGGCCACCCCTTCCTAAGACTCCCATGTTAAACGGTAATTTTTACGGTGACTTTGGGGACCCGGTACCGGCCGGTCGTAGGTCCCCTGGACCTGGAACTTGGCACACATGTAGCACGTGTGCAAAGTTTGTTGTCTGGAGGACCTACGGCCAGGGAGCACCGATTTTTCAAAGCCGGGCACCCCTTCCATAGACTCCCATGTTAAACGTCAGTCTAGTCATGGACACAGTGAGGCATGGGCACAGTGAGGCATGCACATGGACACAGTGAGGAACAGTGAGGCATGCAGATGGGCACCCTAGGCTTATACTCGAGTCAATACGTTTTCCCAGTTTTTTGTGGTAAAATTAGGTGCCTCTGCTTATATTCGGGTCGGCTTATACTCGAGTATATATACGGTACTTGATATGGCTTTTACAATTTTTCAAGCCTGGTTTTGATATTTGCAGATTAGCCATTAGAGAGAGCTCTATGTGGCTCAATGCAATTACCCCATCTATTGCTCTGATCATCTGTTTAGCTGAGATATCACCTTCACAGGATAAACATTGTTTTATATACTTTGGTTGACTTTCAGACTTCTGTTCTGAGAAGGAGCAGTAAATTACAACCACTGTGTGGCTTTGCAAAGTATAGTCTGCATATGTAATTAGCAATATGGCTGCTCCCATGTACACATAGTATTACAGATTATATATAGAATTATTTTTTTATTTCATTATTTACATCAGAGAAAGAAAATGTGAGTTAACCCGAATCTTGCAATACAACAATTTAGAAAAAAGTCAAAAGATACTAATGCCGCGCACACACGACCGTTTTTAATGATGAGAAAAATGAAATTTTTTAAAATGGTCATTAAAAATGATCGTGTGTGGGCTTTCCAGCATTTTTCTAGACGAGAAAAACGCAGAGAATCACGACGAGAAAAATTGGAACATGCTCTAATTTTTCACGTCGTTTTTTACATCGTCGTTTTTCTCGTCATGAAAAACGGCCGTGTGTGGGCTTTAACGACGTGAAAAAAAATGCGCATGCTCAGAATCAAGTATGAGACGGGAGTGCTCGTTCTGGTAAAACTAGCGTTCGTAATGGAGATAGCACATTCGTCACGATGTAACGGACTGAAAAGCACAAGGCTGAAAAGCGCGAATCGTCTCTCAACAAACTTTACTAACATGAAGGGTGGTGCCATCCGAATGGAACTTCCCCTTTATAGTGCCGTCGTACGTGTTGTATGTCACCGCGCTTTACTCGAATATTTTTTTCCATGATAGCGTGTAGGCAAGGCAGGCTTGAGAGGAAACACGAAAAATCACGTCGAGAAAAATGCAGTTTTTTTCAATGACATTAAAAACGGTCGTGTGTACGCGGCATAAGGCTTCACATTGGTACATTAAGGTATGCAGAAAAAAAGGGTGCTTTTTTTACATAGCCCACTGTGTTTGTCATGTGTTGTAGAAATGCATGGCAATGCATATACCAAGTTCTGAAGCTTTTTGTTTTGAATGGCACCCCATTGCACTGTTGCAGTAGCGGGAAATGTACCCGCACTGTAGCACAATGCACTAAGTTTAAAAAAAGGTAGGTACATGTATGATTTTTCCTGCATTAAGTTGCACTGCCAAGCCAATCAAAGTACATTGCCTTCCTTAACGCAGGACACATTAACACATGGTAACACAGTGCATTAATGATGTAACATAATATGAAGGGAGCCTTATACCAGTGCATCCTAATGTCCCTAACAAATACTACATATTCCACTGAATATACTGAATTTATTATATTCTAATATTAATATATATATATATATATATATATATATATATATATATATATATATTATCGCATCCTTAAAAATGGCACTAAACCCTGTTTTAAAAAAAATCTGTTTAAGTTTGTATTCTTAACCCAAAAAAGTCCCTTCTTTTGCTCTCAGCCTCCTTCAAATTCTTTTAGAGGGTGGCCACGTTTGTTTCCCTTGGTTCCACTGTGTGTAGGAATGTAGCCATCCTCTCTTGCTCACTCCAATCATGGACTTGTTGTATACATAGAGCAGTGCACATGAGCACAGCTAACGTGCACTGCTCGTTCCAAACAAACAAAGGTGAAAGGGGAAAAGGAGAGTTTCCGGAGCTCACGGAGGGCATTGAAAGGAAGCAGAAAAAGGAAGCAGAAAAATGCAGTAAAACTATTTTGTGAATAGACTACAGGGCCATTAAGCAGAAGATGTGTATAGATTATTCATGGAGAATAAGGGTATCATTTAAAGTCACCTTAATGTGTCTAAAGTCTTTACATGTTAGATAATTACTTGGATAATTACTTTCCAAAATTAAATGACTACCAGGATCTGCATTAACCTAACCCATACAGTATTATTCCACAGTTCTTCTACAGATAAACAGTATAGGGGAGCTGAATTACGAAAACTGACTGGCATGCAGCCCTCAAGAGAAAATAAATGGTATGCACCAATATATTGCTTTAAAAGTAAACATTTCAACTCAGCACATGCTCTGTGTTATCTATTCAACAATGCAGTCATTAGACCCAATTAATTCTAATTTGTAGGATGTATTTGTCACTTTATATAATACATCCTACCTTGACATTTGCACACAAATGTGTACAATCGTTGTAATAATACATCAAGGTAAAGCTGAACATTTAGCTTCCAGTATGTATACAGGAAAAGTTCACTATTTGCATTTAGTTGTTATTTATTGTAAAGCCCTTGTAAATGCTAGCTTAGTGCACCCCTTAAAATTCCATTGAGCAGAATGTTTACTGAACTGTCACTGCATACTAACTAATTTTGTAATAAAAACATAGGTCATATTATTACAGTTAAATGTGAAAAAAGTTGTGCTACCAGAAAATGAAAACAATGTGTAATAGGCTGCCAGCATTAGCAATCAGACATATTGTAAACAAGGAAAAATAAATAAATAGATGCGGCGCCGTAAACAAAGTGAATGTCAAAAATTGATATATAAACCAATTCTTGAAATATGTGTATGTCACGTATGCAACGTGGGTAATAATGAACTATAACACTCGTGTAAGGCCAATGGGCCGTGACTACAATGGATAGAATAAATATGAACAAACAACCAAAAAAAATAATATATACTAATAAGTAGGCATATAATTAATAATGGTGATAAAGTGAAACATAGATGTATTGAAACATATTGACGGGTGTGTAAAGTCCAGCTATAAGGAACATATATGATATATAATGGAGTCAGTGTAACTTCAAGCCAAAAGATAAAGGTCCACGGTAGCCCACACAGGACGACTATGCTTCCGATGGATGATTTGAGATGTACAACACCCAGGAATGTGACTTCCAACACCGAGGGGGGGGGGGAATGAATACTCTTACCCCTGCGTGTGGACTCACACGCCAGCAGCGGTGGGTCAATAAGGCATACAGATGATCCACTCAGATGTACATGAACCTGCTTTAAGTTTTACTACGCCATACATGAATGAAATTTTTTGTGATCACCATTTTTACTAGCAGCTTCAGGATGCCTGTATTCTTTTATTGCTCTTTTTTTGTTTGATGTGTTCGTTTTTGGAATAAACTAGCCTTTTTTACTACACACCACCTGACTGATCTATACTACGAGGAGACATCTTTTATTCCTTTTCATGATCGACATTGCTTTCTGGCTCGCTGGATCTTGAGGATACTAGGATAGAGGAATTCCAACCTCCCGTGGATGTCGTATCGGTCGTTGGTGGAAGATACCATTCCTTACAGGAAGTTCCAGTCCACACGTGTATCTGAGTGGATCATCTGTATGCCTTATTGACCCACCGCTGCTGGCGTGTGAGTCCACACGCAGGGGTAAGAGTATTCATTCCGCCCCCCCCCTCAGTGTTGGAAGTCACATTCCTGGGTGTTGTACATCTCAAATCATCCATCGGAAGCATAGTCGTCCTGTGTGGGCTACCGTGGACCTTTATCTTTTGGCTTGAAGTTACACTGACTCCATTATATATCATATATGTTCCTTATAGTTGGACTTTACACACCCGTCAATATGTTTCAATACATCTATGTTTCACTTTATCACCATTATTAATTATATGCCTACTTATTAGTATATATTAATTTTTTGGGTTGTTTGTTCATATTTGTTCTATCCATTGTAGTCACGGCCCATTGGCCTTACACGAGTGTTATAGTTCATTATTACCCTCGTTGCATACGTGAAGTACACATATTTCAAGAATTGGTTTATATATCAATTTTTGACATTCACTTCGTTTACGGCGCCGCATCTATTTATATATTATTACAGTTATTGCTGCAAAACAAGGGCCAAATTCTATGTTTATAACCTAATATTATGACTGTTCTTTTGACTTTTGGTTGTAGGTTGGTATGCAGCCATGGCCCATCCTTAGCTATATACAATCTTTGCCAGGGCCATTTCAATAGATGGGTAGGCCAAGAGCAAACATCTGTTTTATTGGAATGACCATCAGACCCCTCCCCCCTTCCCGTCAATCTCAGACTTCAGGGGCATAGTCAGCTATGCCTTGCATAAGTTCAACTGCCCATCAATGTAATTAGTGCAGCAGGACCCTTCCTCTCCAATTCTCTACATGGGTGGAGTTTGAGATGATGGATCACCCTGTGCTGAATATACTAACATTGCTATCAGGTTGTTCCTTCATGGGGAGAGTTTAATACTGGTTCTAATATAGATCTTTGAAATCACCAGTTAGGTGTGAGTCCATCCAAGTTTTATCCTGTGTTGAGCCCTAATGAAGGGGGAGTGGCTGCCCCCAAGATGTGCTGGATGTTTTTAAATGCCTTTTTTTATCAACAATTAAAATTATCTTGGACATTTTATCAGATTTTAGTCTGGCACTCTTTTCTGTATTTCTGTGGTTTGAGTTATTGTTGGTGCCTATTGAGGGAAGCCTTGTTGTGTGGGAGTTGCCTTGTCAGAGCTATTAGGCTTGTTTGAAGTTTACCTTCATCTGACTACACTTGCAAGTCTAAAAGTTCCCAGAGCATCTTTGAGTATGCTGTTCTGGAGTACAGTGACAGACAGCAGGACTATTCCCCTGGAACTTTGGACTGCTGGGGATTCTGGTGGTGGGTCCTTAAACCTAATAGGCCTAGGGCAACTGTACCATTTTTATTATTGCTTAAATGATCTGGTCCAGTGTAGTCACACAGGGTCCATCCTGTAGAGGAGACCAAAGATGGATTTTTTAAATATTAAAAATGATTAAAAATATAAAGTACTCTGACTAATGTCGCATACACACGACCGTTTTTCATGGCGCGAAAAATGCAATTTTTTAAATTGGTCATTAAAAACGATCGTGTGTAGGCTCCAGAGCATTTTTAACGAAGATTATTTCACGTAGTTTTTCACGTCGTTCTTTTTAACGTCGTGAAAAATGGTAGTGTGTATGCTTTTACGAGGGGGAAAAAAATGCGCATGCTCAGAATCAAGTATGAGACGGGAGCGCTCCTTCTGGTAAAACTAACGTTCGTAATGGAGATAGCACATTCATCCCGCTGTAACGGACTGAAGAGCATGAGGCTGAAAAGCGCGAATCGGCTCTCACCAAACTTTAATAACACGAGGATCAGCAAAAGCATCCCAAAGGGTGGCGCCATCCGTATAGAACTTCCCCTTTATAGTGCCGTTGTACATGTTGTACGTCACCGCGCTTTGCTCAAGCATTTTTTTTCACGATAGTGTGTAGGCAAGGCAGGCTTGAGAGGAAACACGAAAAATCACGTTGAGAAAAACTTTGTTTTTTTCAATGACATTAAAAACGGCCGTGTGTACGCGGCATAAGCCCTTCCAATGTGCAACTGCACCTCTGCTTAGTAAGAGTTGAGGAAAGATAACACTGGACCTGTAGGGTTATCTTGCTGGTATTGTTATCTCAGGTTATTGATGTTGGTGGGTCTACACCCCAGAGGATTGCCACAGTCTCATTGGCTTGTAGTACAATGTAACAACATTTTTAATTGAACTGCCACACCACTGCTAAGAGGCCCAGATAAAACTTTATTCCATTAAAAGTCAGGGGTACAATCCCTCTGCTTCATAAGAGGGCAATGTTTCACCCTAACCCCGGCTCAGCAGGGGGGAGACTGAAACCTTCACCCTTACTACCATGTCAAGCAGTACTCATAAAACAAAAAAAGATTGATTTACTGAAGTTGTAGAATACCTACTTGTCCAGGGAAGCCATACTTATTCAATCATGTGCAAAGGAATATTATCATAAAATTCTGTGTGGCCCTGGTCAGCAGTGTTAGCAGAGAGAGGTGGCTGCATGAATCTGGCTGTCAGTATCACTGTTTCTGCTGCTTTCCCTGCTCATGTTTACAGAGGGAAAAGCACAGCTATATGGAGCTTTGTATAGCCTGGTTAGCCCACCCACCACACAAATGAGGAGGGTGTGCACTACTGTACTTGAATTGCTGTGAATGCAGGATGGGACTGAGGATTGTGGGAGAGTTAGTTCCATACAGACTGAGCCAGCTTTGTGGACTGGGCAGAGATATTGGATTTCTAGGGAGAGAACAAGAAAGAGGCTTGTTCCCGGACTCAGGGAGGTGCAAGGAGGACTTTAAGAGAGATTATCACTGACGCAGACTGAACACACCGCCCGGTTATTGGAGAGAACACTGCAGGAGCTGACTTTATTGAGCTGCCAACAGGGAATGGAGAGAGGTCATCTGCTGCCACAGGAGTCAGTGAGAGGCCACTGGCCAGCCCCACTATGCCCTGTTAAAAGAACAGCATTGCCCGTGTGGGTCACATTTCAGGCCCCCTTACCAGTGTTTCAAGGAATTTTACCTTGAGCGCTTCAACATCAGTTTTCCCAGGGTTTGAATATAGGCTGCCCTTTAGGTAAGATTAATGTTTAGGGACTACTGTCTATTCTACTTTTGTCACTAACCATACATCTTAATTGCCATTGTTTTACCTATTTATTGAGCAATTACTACTCTTCTCTCTTGTTGCGGTGCTGTATAAATTTGCAATAAATATTCCCCTTCAGCCCAGGTGTGCCAGAGTCAGAGGCGTACTAAGTGGGGGGCGGAGGGGGCGGGCCGCACCGGGGTGCCACACACTGGGGGGTGTCAGGCCGGCGCCCCCCCGTGACTTAAGCGGTGATAGCCGGCGCCGCTCCGTCAAGTAAGAGCTGCCTGCAGTGAGACTCCAGGCAGGCACAGGCAGATATATCACGATACGAAGGGAGGGGGGGGTGACATTGCTGCACCATCCATCCCCTCCTCACGGCCGCGGCTGAGCTATCCCGATGTTCGGCACTTCTCACAGAACACAGGCACAGCCGTGTGAAGTCGCCTCCCCCTCCTTTCTGTTTATGTGTACAGAGGGGGAGGGGACCTTCTGTGCATGTGCTGCCTCACGCTGATCTAAGGTACTGAATGGGAGGGGAGGGGGGGGGAGGGGGGGGGGTCTGCATTGAGGGGGGGTGTCTGCATTAAAGGGGGTTTGCACTGAGGGGTCTGCACTGAGGGGGGAGGTTTGCACTGAGGGGGGGTTTGCACGAGGGTCTGCATTAATGGGGGGAGGTTTGCACTGAGGGGGGGGGTGTCTGCATTGAGGGGGGGTTTGCATGAGGGGGGTGTCTGCATTAAAGGGGGTTTGCACTGAGGGGTCTGCACTGAGGAGGGGAGGTTTGCACTGAGGGGGGGTTTGCACGAGGGTCTGCATTAATGGGGGGAGGTTTGCACTGAGGGGGGGTGTCTGCATTGAGGGGGGGTTTGCATGAGGGGGGGTGTCTGCATTAAAGGGGGTTTGCACTGAGGGGTCTGCACTGAGGGGGGGGGGAGGTATGCACTGAGGGGGGGTTTGCACGAGGGTCTGCATTAATGGGGGGAGGTTTGCACTGAGGGGGGGGTGTCTGCATTGAGGGGGGGTTTGCATGAGGGGGGGTGTCTGCATTAAAGGGGGTTTGCACTGAGGGGTCTGCACTGAGGGGGGGGAGGTTTGCACTGAGGGGGGGTTTGCACGAGGGTCTGCATTAATGGGGGGAGGTTTGCACTGAGGGGGGGGTGTCTGCATTGAGGGGGGGTTGCACTGGGGAGGTTTGCACTGAGGGGGGTTTGCACGGGGGTCTGCATTAAGGGGGAGGTTTGCACTGTGGGGGGGTTTGCACGGGGGTCTGCATTAAGGGGGGGAGGTTTGCACTGAGGGGGGGTGTCTGCATTGAGGGGGGGTTTGCATTGAGGGGGGGTTTGCATGGGGGGGAGGTTTGCACTGAGGGGGGGGATGTCTGCATTAAGGGGGTTTGCACTGAGGGGAAGGGGGGGTTGCACTGGGGGGTCTGCACTGAGGGGGGAGGTTTGCACTGAGGGGGGGTTTGCACAAGGGTCTGCATTAAGGGGGGGGAGGTTTGCACTGAGGGGGGGTGTCTGCATTGAGGGGGGGTTGCACTGGGGAGGTTTGCACTGAGGGGGATTTGCACGGGGGTCTGCATTAAGGGGGAGGTTTGCACTGTGGTGGGGTTTGCACGGGGGTCTGCATTAAGGGGGAGGTTTGCATTGAGGGGGGGTTTGCATTGAGGGGGGGTTTGCATAGGGGGAGGTTTGCACTGAGGGGGGGTGTCTGCATTAAGGGGGGTTTGCACTGAGGGGGGTTGCACTGGGGGGGTCTGCACTGAGGGGGGGAGGTTTACACCGGGGTCTGCATTAAGGGGGGAAGTTTGCACTGAGGGGGGTTGCACTGGGGAGGTTTGCACAGGGGGGGTCTGCATTGAGGGGGGTCTGCACTGAGGGGGGGAGGTTTGCACTGAGGGAGGTCTGTGTAACATGCAGGGGGTCCAGAGCTGTGAGGTGCTGTGTAATGTAAAATGGTCCAGAGGTGCGGTGCTGTGTAATGTAAAGGGGTCCAGAGTGCTGTGTACGGTCAAGGGGTCCAGAAGTGCGGGGGGCTGTGTAATGTCAAGGCATCCAGAGGTGCAGGGTGCTGTGTAATGTAAAGGGGTCCAGAGGTGCAGGGGGCTGTGTAATGTAAAGGGGTGCAGAGGTGCAGGGTGCTGTGTAATGTAAAGGGGTCCAGAGGTGCAGGGTGATGTGTAATGTAAAGGGGTGCAGAGGTGCAGGGTGCTGTGTAATGTAAAGAGGTGCAGAGGTGCAGGGTGCTGTGTAATGTAAAGAGGTGCAGAGGTGCAGAGTGCTGTGTAATATAATGGGGTCCAGAGGTGCAGGGTGCTGTGTAATGTAAAGGGGTGCAGGGTGCTGTGTAATGTGAAGGGTGCTGTGTAATGTAAAGGGGTGCAGGGTGCTGTGTAATGTAAAGGGGTCCAGAGGTGCAGGGGGCTGTGTAATGTAAAGGGGTGCAGAGGTGCAGGGTGCTGTGTAATGTAAAGGGGTGCAGAGGTGCAGAGTGCTGTGTAATGTAATGGGGTCCAGAGGTGCAGGGTGCTGTGTAATGTAAAGGGGTGCAGGGTGCTGTGTAATGTAAAGGGGTGCAGAGTGCTGTGTAATGTAATGGGGTCCAGAGGTGCAGGGTGCTGTGTAATGTAAAGGGGTGCAGGGGGCTGTGTAATGTAAAGGGGTGCAGGGGGCTGTGTAATGTAAAGGGGTGCAGAGGTGCAGGGGGCTGTGTAATGTAAAGGGGTGCAGAGGTGCAGGGGGCTGTGTAATGTAAAGGGGTGCAGAGGTGCAGGGTGCTGTGTAATGTAATGGGGTCCAGAGGTGCAGGGGGCTGTGTAATGTAAAGGGGTGCAGAGGTGCAGGGGGCTGTGTAATGTAAAGGGGTCCAGTGGTGCAGGGGGCTGTGTAATGTAAAGGGGTCCAGAGGTGCAGGGGGCTGTGTAATGTAAAGTGACGCAGAGGTGCAGGATGCTGTGTAATGTAAAGGGGTCCAGAGGTGCAGTTGTGTAGAGGGGCTACACAGTAGTAACAAAGAGATATTGAAGGATGCAGAGGTATGCAGGGGACACAGAGGGGTGTTTTTACATTTTAACGTGGGGGGGGGGTGCCAGATATTGGATCCGCCCCGGGTGCCAAATGCTCTAGGTACGCCCCTGGCCAGAGTGTATGGTGCTACTTGCATCTTTTTACCAATATTACAAAAAGAGATACATACCATTACCAAGCATGGTTCTGCAAGGTCATTTCTTCTGTTACACCATATAGCTACAATGCCACTTCTTTCACTACATTGATAGTATGTTAGAATCACATATCCAATTATAATATTGCTACTGCTCACTGCATTTCAACAAGGTTACAGCAGGAAAGAACACTGGTGCACCTTCTTCTTTATAATTTCCTTTTGTGTCTGTATCTGTCTTTTGCCCTTGCTGCCTTTCTTTCTTTAGGCTACAAAGGCATGCAATGTCAAAAGTGAGATACCGGAATTAACTTTCCCTCTTTCTGTGTTTCCATTTTTGGCCTAGATAGTTTCCATAGCTTTTTATATTAAAACTCAAAACTTTATAGCAAGGACCTGACCTACATACTGTAAGACAGGTGAGTGCTTTGAGACCCAACAGCAGAGAAAAAAAGCGATGACTCCATTAACTGTATTATTATTATTTTTAGTAAGTGGAAGTCCAATCCACATGTTTTCTATTTTAGATGGAGTGGAAAAAGCTTTGCACCTTTCAGGTTTTTACTGACTGGGTATCAAGACTTCCAGGGTTCCCAAATCATTGCAGACATAAGGATAATTGATAATAAGAATAATCTGAAGGCATGGAAGATCCATCCCTCTTTCTAAAAAAGGGTTATTATCCATGTGTGTTGAACATGTCAGGGAGGGCTTACAATTCTGTGTAGGGAATGATTTTTTTTCTTACTTTTATTTTTTGTTAATTTAATAATTAAAATTTTGACATTGACACATTTTCCCCATGGTTGCACCTGACTTTTCACGTCATTGACAATAGCTTGACAATATCTTGCTTAGCAGCCCTACACATGTGTAGAATTGAGTAACAAGATTCCCTCCCCAAAGACCTCAATAGAGTTCAGCACAAAATCCACAAACTTTGCCTAATGTTCTCCAATAACCAGATTTCTTATTTTTTTCCAATACTTTATTTATGCAAAAGAACACACGGCAAATACAGAGACCACAACCATGTAGTAAATTCCAAGGAACAAAGCCAATAATAAAAGGTCACCATCACTCAGGTTATTACATATATATACCTCCCAACTTTTTGAGATGGGAATGAGGGACACCTATCAGCAAAAGTATGCAGGCATAGGATACATCCCTTGCCACGCCCTCTTAAAGGAGAATTGTACAAAAAAAACAAGATTGGTAAAATCCACAAGTGCTTTTTTTACCATTACTATTCCTTTATATTGGCTTTTGGACTTTATAAATGCAGTAATTTAGAAATTGGATAAAAGGTTTAGTGCTGGAAAACACTTTTTGATAGATAAAAAGTGCATTTTATATACATCTATATAGATCAGACCAAAATGAGGGACAAATGAGGAGGAATGAGGGACAGAGGGACATGTCTCCAAATCAGGGACATTCCCCTCGAAATCAGGGACAGTTGGGAGCTATGCATATGTAGTCACGAACAATAGACTAAAGTTCAGACTGTGAGCATCAGGGTCTAAGCAGTCTCCGTATCCCGTATGACATTTTTTGCATGGTGGACACCATGTTATAAGAACATCAAGAGAGTAGAATCGACCCAATAACCAGGTTTCTGATATCTGTGCCATTGGGAAAACACCTCTGGAATAATTTTTTACTTTTAATTTTCTTTAATGTGCTACAGGCTCTTTCTTTTGTCCACTGTGTCCTTTTGCAAATATGTAATGTACCATGTATGTAAATAATACACCTTGAGGGCCCATTCAAAATAACGTGTTCCAATGCAGCGCATTATTGAACACACGTGACTTTGCGTGTGTTGCATTAAGGCAGCCCATTCATTATGAAGGGCTGCCAGCGCTTCATAACGGATGACCCTTTTCAAAACACAGTACGGTATGTGCAATCGGCACTGACGTCCTCTGTGCATTAAAATCTACTGTACAATATATTGGGTCATTTTTCGCAATGAATTCACAATGAACGGCACTGCAGCGCACTACTCATGCAGCAGGTGCATTGCTATGTGTTGTGGCAATGCACATTAACGCGTGCATTTTAGTGCAGGTTGCTCTAGTGTGAATGGCCCTTAATGAACTGTTGATATTTTGAAAGTTGAGTAGTATAATTGTGAATGCAATAATTTGTCCTTAGCATTTTCGGCTTCTTTGTCTATATGTACATTTTTAAAGTACATAAGTATATTTTCATAGACATAGGATAGAGGGAAAAAGAGAATGAATTAATTCCATTATTATCATACATTCTTAGTTTGCTACACAGAAGATTATACGGTGATACCTGTCAAAACAATACACATGCTGTGATCAAAGGGATTTCTTTCACTGTGGAAATGCATTGGTCTTTTTCAAAAGCAATATGTAAATAGGGAAAAATAATCCAAAATAGTTCATTTATTTTATTTAAAGGTAGTTTTTTGGAATGTGCTGCATGTTGTGTGTGATGCCGCGTACACACGATCATTTTTCCCGTCGGGAAAAATTAAATTTTTTTTTTCGCCGAGAAAAACGATCGTCTGTGGGCTTTATGCCGTTTTTCTCGTTGAGAAAAACGGCAGGAAAAACGACGAGAAAAATTAGAACATGTTCTAAATTTTCTCATCGTTTTTTCCATCATTTTTTTCCGCGGCAGTTTTCCCATAGGGAGACACTGCCGCGGAGCCCACAGACGGTCGTTTTTCTCGTCAAAGAAAAAAATGACGGGAAAAACGGTCGTGTGTGAGGGAACATGCCGTTCCCTCGTTTCTCATTTTTTTTCATGCCGTGATTCACGGCGGTGTTTTCACCGCCGTGAATCACGATCGTGTGTACGCGGCATGAGTGTTAGCGAGGAGGTGGTGATTGCTAGAGGAAACAGCTGTCCTAGCCATAAAAAAAGAGATCCAGCCAAAAATGGTTTCTCCATTCTGAATGACACGAAACAACATGTGATTGTTTGTTGAGACATAAATACTATTAGGAACACAATAGTGTAACTATCGTTGTCACAAGCTGTGCATCTTTGCCTATTTTTTTTTTTTAGAGAACAACAAAGACAAAATTCAAGCACCCTCTAGTGGATTTGTCATAGGAATATATAGAAAAGGATGAACTCCAGGCAAACAGCCAAATGACTGAATGAATGTTAAAAGCAGACCTTTCACTGCAAAAATAAAAATAAAAATTACACACAGGAGAAAAAAAAACATTTAATATTCTTAGTTTTCCTGTTCTGTGATGTCATCTGTATAAAAACAAAAAAGAAAGAGCAATCCTTCACCGTATATCTGCTATTGTAGAACTTGACCTTCGATCCGCTGTCACTCCCCTTGTAGGGGTTGCTGCCGTAGCCAATTACTTGCATATGAAAAATTGTATTTCTTTGGGGACTCCTGCCTCTTCAGATGCCCCCAAAGAAATACAATTTTACATCTGTGATGTCATCTGCCTGCCAACAAATCCCTGAAAATGCTGAGTACTCCAAATTCTCAGGAGAAGATGCTGCAGCAAAGTGCAGGATAGTTTTTTATTGGGTCACCAAACATTCCCCAGGAGGATGTCACTGTCACTGTCAGGGTGAAGCTGGGTGATATATATTACATACAGTATATTATTTACATTTTTCCCCAACAGTTTTTTTTTTTTACATTTTATGCTGCGTTTAGCAAAAAGGAGTGGGGCCACATTAGAAAAGTGACCATGCTATTTAAGTGCAAGGGCCACTTTAACTATTTTACATGCCAAAGAATTTTTAATTTTTGTCCAGCCACTTCTGTATTTCACCCTCCTCTGGGAGGTGACCTTGCTATTTAGGTGCAAGACCCACTTTAAATATTTTACATGTCAAAGATTTTTTTTTTGAACAAGAGGATGTCAAAGAATTTTTACATTTTGTTTGACCACTCCTGTGATTCACCCTCCTCTGGGAGGTGATTCCTATTATTATTTCATAGTTAACTTTACCACGTACTATAGCAAGTGTTCTCAGCCAAGGTTCCGTGGTACCCTAGGGCTTCTCCATAAATTGTTAGGGGTTCCTTAAGCTCTGGCTGATTAACCTCCTATTTGATGGAGCCTGATGTGTTCTAGGACCAATGCCACTTGGCAAAGCCAGTAGCACGACAAAGTGGTATTAAAATAAAAAATGTATTAGACTGCAGCTTACCAATTATTAGAGGTGGCGGCTGCACCACCTCTAATGCCCCATACACACGATCGTTTTTCATGCCGTTAAAAATGCCATTTTTTAAAATGGGCATTAAAATCGATCGTGTGTATGCTCCAGAGCATTTTTAACGACGTGAAAAACGGGCATTAAAAATTTCGAACATGCTCTATTTTTTTACGTCGTTTTTCATGTCGTTTTTTTTAACGACGTGAAAAACGATGGTGTGTATGCTTTGACGAAGTGAAAAAAACGCGCATGCTCAGAATCAAGTATGAGACGGGAGCGCACGTTCTGGTAAAACTAGCATTTGTAATGGAGATAGCACATTCGTCACGCTGTAACGGACTGAAAAGCAGGAGGCTGAAAAGCGCGAATCGTCGTTCAACAAACTTTACTAACATGAAGGGTGGCACCATCCGAACGGAACTTCCCCTTTATAGTGCCGTCGTACGTGTTGTACGTCACCGCGCTTTGCTTGAACGTTTTTTAAAATGATCGTGTGTACGCAAGACAGGCTTGAGAGGAAACATGAAAAAAAATGACGAGAAAAACGTTGGTTTAAAAAATGGCATGAAAAACGATCACGTGTACGCCGCATAATACTTTTTTCCCTCTATTTTCACTGGGTTATCTGGCCAGTAGCACACCTCCTATATTAGTGAGACACAGCTCTGGAGGAATGAGAGCAGGAGGCACAGGAAACAGCAGCATTTACAGTTGGGGGGGGGGGGTAAATGTATTAGCAGATTTAATTAAACTAACAAACCAAAGCCAAACTCCAGCTCAAACTTTATAATCAGTTAGAGCAACATTTGTTTTACTTTTGGGATAAAGGTTTTGCATGAATAAATAAAAGCTGATTATTTTATTTACCCCTGTCAGAATTAAGTGGTTTGGCTCATCCATGTAAACTGATACATTCTGCTGCAGAGCTTAAGCTTGTAAAAAACAATGGACTTGCTGGCTGGATCACCAGATGAAAATAGAAGAAAGAAGGCATAAAAAGGAAACTAATACAGCCATCACATCTAAGAATTGGTTTGCTTTTGGGTTTAATACTCCTTTAAGGGTTCCCTAAGACCTAGGCTAAAAAGGTTGAGAAGGGCTGTACTGGAGCAGAAGATTGTAAAATTACCTGAATCCTGACATGCTGAAAAATAACAAAAAATTAATATATAACAACCAGTAGATTGATTCGTCCAAAGGACGGGATCCACTTGATTAGACCAAGACAAAACTGAAAGACAAGAGGGGGTTTGGGATGAAGGATGTCCCAAACGAAAGTCTTCTAGTGAATCAACCACAATTCTACTGGTATTGAGTAAAGATTTTATTGGTGAACATACAAAGAAAAATATCAAAAAGAATTCCCATGGGGCTAGAAACAAATCTCCCAGAGGGGAATTGTTCCTCCAGAGTAGCTGAATCAATAATTTAATCACTTATAAAAAGTACAACGTTGTTGTTGAAAATGTGGGGTGTAGGGCACACCACTGGGCCAAATGAGGGGAGTATCCCAGATATCCTGGATGTATGTGAACATCAAAAAGTGACTCAATTTAGAAAGACCCTGAAAACGAATATAATGGAATTGAAGATATGGAAAATTCCCTGAATCCAGGGTTGGGTATTAAATTTCAAAAGGACTGTAGCATCTGCGAACTCAGTTCAAAATGAATAGGGTAACTTCCAAGATAATGAAAAAGTGTCACTGTTTAGAATATATCACATTAGGCAGTCCATTACTTCCTATGGAGATCATATGGAAGTTACTTGTCTGTGAGGACAGATGCTGCTTGTTCTTACACAGTCTATTATACTTGTGAAAATTCCCGGAGTAGTTAGGCTTATGCTGTCAATAAGTATGCCTTACACCTCTCCAAGCCTCTAAGCCAGCATCTACAGAGGAATCACGGGTGGCTAAATACAGTCTATAGAAGGCTAGCTTACCTGTCCTGGACGCTGTTGTATATCACACTCTGCAGGTAATCCGGTGTCTGAGGCTCTTCCAAGCCGGAGAAAGCCGAGTGTTGTCACACAGGTGATGCTTACCCATCCATGGCTCCGTGCTTGAAGGCTATCTGGACTGAAGATTTGGCCGCGAGGAACCGAAGAGAAGCCGGGACGTGCAGGGATCCTGGCCGGCAGATCAAGTTAGCTGCCTGATGCGTGCTGGATCATGTGATCACGTCAACCTGGTTCAAGGTTCACAAGCGCGATGAGTGTGATAGGCTGAGGTATAGACGGAGTGGTGAATAAGGGGTATTACAGCTAGTTCAATGTTCCATAGGGTCTCGAGTCACTTGAGTCATACAGGGGGGATTTTTTTTGGTCACAGTGGTAGTGTCATCTACCACCCACAGCAACGCATATCTACGCGTTTTGTGACACAATACTGTCACTTCATCTGGATGAAAGGCGGGGAGGGAATGCTGAGTTTAAATAGGGCCATGTAGCCAATCGAAGTCCACCGCCTTAGGTTTGTATGGAACCATCTAGTGGTAACAAGACAGAGTACAAGTAACAAACAAAATGACAGGACTGTGGTTCTGGTAACTAATATTATCTACAGATAGATACATTTATGTCAACACCTGTAGAGACGAAGTCTATATCAGGCACGGCTTATCATTAACCACTTGAGACCCGCGCTATAGACAAAAGACGTCTGCAGCGCGGCTCTCAAGTGCTGAGTGGACGTCTATGGACGTCCTGCTGTTTCTCTCCCCCTGCGCGCCGCCGAGGGCGCGCGGCGGGGGAACAGCTGTGCCCGCCGCGGTCACGTGATGCCGATGCGCGTGCCTGGCGGCCGCAATGTCCGCCAGGCACCCGCGATCGGCTGTGACAGAGGCAGGACGTGGATCTCTGTGTGTAAACACAGAGATCCATGTCCTGTCAGGGAGAGAGGAGACCGATGCTGTGTCCCTTGTACATAGGGACACAGATCGGTCTCCTCCCCCTGTCAGTCCCCTCCACCCACAGTAAGAATCACAAATAGGGAACATAGTTAACCCCTTCCTCGCCCCCTAGTGTTAACCCCTTCCATGCCAGTCACATTTATACAGTAATCAGTGCATTTTTATAGCACTGTTCGCTGTATAAATGTGAATGGTCCCAAAATAGTGTCAAAAGTGTCCGATATGTCCGCCACAATATTGCAGGCCTGACAAAAATCGCAGATCGCCGCCATTACTAGTAAAAAAAAAATATATAATAAAAATTTCATAATTCTATCCCCTATTTTGTAGGCGCTATAACTTTTTCGCAAACCAATCACTATACGCTTATTGCAATTTTTTTTACCAAAAAAATATAGAAGAATACGTATCGGCCTAAACTGAGAAAAAAAATAGTTTTTTTAAAAAAATTGGGATATTATTATAACAAAAAGTAAAAAAATTGAGTTTTTTTTCAAAATTTTCTGTCTTTTTTTTGTTTATAGCGCAAAAAATAAAAACCGCAGAGGTGATCAAATACCACCAAAAGAAAGCTCTATTTGTGGGGAAAAAAATTATAAAAATATCATTTGGGTACAGCGTTGTATGACCGCGCAATTGTCATTCAAAGTGCGTCAGCACTGAAAGCTAAAAATTGGTCCGGGCACGAAGGGGGTTTAGTGCCCAGTTGTCAAGTGGTTAATATCCATTATTAAATAGAAAATAATAATAGTATATACAGGGAGAAATAAATGATGGAATACTAGGCGGTATCTACTAGCTTAATATATATCGAAATACCAGTTAATATTTTAGTTGCTCACTAGAATTAGAAGACTCTCCCTTAATGCATGTATAAACTTCTTCTAATGTATCAATCTTGAAAGATTACAGTAGAATATAGCAAAAGCAAGTGGGCAAAGAAGGAAAGAGACACAGCGATTGGAAATGGAGGAGTACATGCCTCAGAAAGAGAGGGGCCAGGGAAGTCATATTATAGATAGGGTAATAGCTCAGAAACGCCCCTTAACTGAATGGGTGACCAAGCCATACCTTAATCTATAACCACATGGATGTATGTGGGGACCTAATGGTAATTGGCCTGATAATGTAACCATGATCATAGATGTGCTAGCAGAAACTGAACATGTGTCTAGTGATGGGGAGTCTAAATAACACATGTAAATAGGTTTATGGTTCTAAGTAGATCTTTAAGCTTAATTCAGTATTTAACCCTTTAGGCTGTAGAGTTTGAAGCCTAAAATCCAAGATTATTCTTTTTGTATGAGTATAGTATCATAGTCTCCTCTTCTTTCAGGTAGATCAAGAGCATAAAAACCTTTAACTGTCAGTCCTTTACTTCTACCTTGGTGGCATTGTAAGAAGTGTTGTGCTATCGGTGTGTCCTCCTTTAGGCGTATACTCTTTAGGTGCTGGAGCAGCTCCCTGCAAATTGGACACAAATGCAGCATCCCATCAGGTCCATTCAGCTTGCAAATAACATGCTTCTAGGATCCTTTTGAGCTGCTTCTGACATTTTCTACATCCCCAATGACTTGTGTGGGGAGAAAAACGAAGCAAACAAATGACCATCATACATGAGTTCCTAATCACTCTGTTTTACTGTACAGAATTACAAATCCATTGCCAGGTAAAACAGTAAGCCTATGAATTTAAATTGTGTATTTAGCTGTTTCTCTGGAGTTCTGGTTTAAGTAGTTTGGCTTTTATACTGTCACAGCCATGCTGTGCCTGGGAGAGAGATCTCTATGGTTCCTGGCAAACCTGTCACATGCCACTATAATTTGAGACATTTATTTAAAGTGGAAGTAGAATATCTAATTTTATTGTCACAAAAATCCTCATAAACATTGTGCTCCTCTAAACTCTGTTGTACCGCAACTGTCTGCCAGTGGCTTTATTTCTTTCTGAATTTGTATATTTATATTAGAAACATAAAGGCAGAAATGAATGGGTTGTCAATATACCCTGATTTTCATGCATACATAATGAAATAAACTTTTGAGCTTTAAACCAGTCATCAAAATGTAAAACTTAACCTATTTTCCAGCTTCAAAGATCCACAAATATTTATTGTCCTGATAAATCAAACATCTTTCTCATCTAGCATCTGTCTAATCGGAACAGTGAAAACAGAAGAAATTTATATGTATTTATGCAGCTACTAAATAAAAGATACCTATAATGCTTGCATTTCTTGGATGACCTGCCATGTTTAGATGAATGCTCTCTTAAAATGCATCTTTAGCCCAAGCTGTTTTTTTAATTCTTTTAATTCTGCATAGAGTAGGGAACACTTTGGGGTCCTGTTATTGACTCCCAGATTTCTCTCTGCTTTTTGTCCTGCTAACAACAATGTGGCTATAGCAGGCCGGATACAACAGTTATAAAAAGTTAAAAAAAACTCAAGACAAAACTTTTGTTTTTTGTTTTGGATAGAGTGGAGAGGGTTTAGAACACTTTTCAGTTTTTATCGCTGTCTGTGCCCTTGTTGAGGAGATTCACCTTCTATTTGTCCTGTTTATCATTATCATTGAAAGCAAAAGTGAAAGAAAATCCCAAATTTTGGGTTGTCCCCAGAAAAGTAATAGAGGGAAAATCTTCCAATAGGGACGCTAGTTCTGGTGACCTGGGGGTCCAGTAGAAATTCCCTTTACGTGCATTGATTTCCTCTCACTTGCTGTTATGGAACAGGAAGTGAAGGTAAATCTCTGAAATGGGACGCAGATGGGAAAAAAAATCTGACAGGGGTTGCTCTATCTGATTTGAAAAAAAAAAGTGTTGTATATAGTTCTAATTTAATAGAGGTTCTAGCCTTCCCCTATCCAACTAATAACTTTATTTCTGGCACTGTGATCCTGTTAACCACTTGCCGCCTGCCCTATTGCAAAATGACAGCGGCAAAGTGGTTTCAATATCCTGACTGGACGTCATATGAGGTCTTCAGGATATTGAGCCGCTGCGCGCCCCCGGGGGCGCGCATCGCGACGATCGTTGTTGCGGGATGTCAGTCTGACACCCCGCAACACCGATCTAGGTAAAGAGTCTCTGACGGAGACTCTTTACCGCGTGATCAGCCGCGTCCAATCACGGCTGATCACGATGTAAACAGGAAAAGCCGGTGATCGGCTTTTCTTCACTCGCGTCTGTCAGACGTGAGTAGAGGAGAGCCGATCGGCTGCTCCTCTGACAGGGGGGGTTTGTGCTGATCGCTTATCAGCGCAGCCCCCCCGAGGATGCCCACACTGGACCACCAGGGATGCCACCAGACCACCAGGGATGCCCACCATAAGGTATGCCACCCTAGACCACCAGGGATGCCAATTAGAAATGCCTAATGGATGCTAATCAGTGCCCACAATGGATGCCAATCAGTGCCCACAATGGGCACCACTGATTGGCAGGCATTATTGTTTGGCACTGATTGGCATCCATTAGTACAACACATTACAGTACAGTGCCAACTATCAGTGCCCATCCGTGCCACCTATCAGTGCCCATCCATGCCGCCTATCAGTGCCCATCTGTGTCTACTATCCGTGCCGCCTATCCGTGCCCATCCGTGCCGCCTATCTGTGCCCATCCATGCCGCCTATCTGTGCCCATCCGTGCCGCCTATCTGTGCCCATCTGTGCCGCCTATCAGTGCCCATCCGCGCCGCCCATCCTTGCACATCCGTTCCGCCCATCCGTGCCGCCTATCGGTGTCCATCCGTACCTCCTATCGGTGCCCATCAGTGCCACCTCATCAGTGCCACCTCATCGGTGCCCATCAGTGCCGCCTTATCAGTGCCCATCAGTGCAGCCCCATCAGTGCCCATCAGTGAAGGAGAAAACCTACTTATTTACAAAGTTTGTAACTGAAACAAAATTTTTTTTTTTTTTTTTTATTTCGTTATTTATTTATTTTTTTAACAGAAAATAAAAATCCCAGAGGTGATCAAATACCACCAAAAGAAAGCTCTATTTGTGGGAACAAAATGATAAAAATGTAGTTTGGGTACAGTGTAGCAATTGTCATTCAAAGTGCAACAGCGCAGAAAGCTGAAAATTGGTCTGGGCAGGAAGGTGTATAAGTGCCCTGTATGGAAGTGGTTAAAGATTGCCCCTCACCTCCTGCCCTGGTGCCAATATTGTTATTGTTATTGGCACAGGAAATTAAAGGAAATCTACCAGACACCAAAAAATCAATTCTGTATGTGCTATCTAAGGCTTGCCTCAGTGCCTGCAACATTGTAGCTGAGAAGCCCCACTCTCCTGCATTCCTTGTGAGGTCAAGAACTTAGAGACAGAGAAGTATGCCATCTGTCGAAGCATCCATATTTTTGTTGGCTGCATTGTCAAACATCTGCAGGAGGGAGGAACCCTGTTCAACCTCACAACTAGTCTTGGGCCCCTTTCACACGGCTGGTTTGTTGCGGCCACCGGATTGCTGCGGCAAGAATCTGCGAATGTTTGCTGCTGGAATGATGGGGTTATGCAGTCAGCAGTGGCTGCTCAGCCCATTTAAACTAACGGTAGTCTGACAGCTGCCACTGCTGATCGCTTATAGCTGCACACAGACCAATTAGCTGCGGTTTCGGACAGATGTCCGAGCCTGGGCGTAGTCAGACACTGATCGCATAACCTGGTTACTCCAGCAGCGAGAATCCACAGATTCCTGCCTTTAGGAATTTGGCAGCTGCAACAAATCATATGAAAGGAACCTTGGACAGCACTTAGCAAAATGGGACAGAATGAAGGTGTTTTCTGTTTTTCTCCACAAACATTACACATGCAAGACACACAAACCACACTGTATATAAATATCACCAGATATAAGTACTGTACAGGACGCCAAGGTTGGGTCCTGGATGGATGCTATATAGCACCAATATTTGGATTGTGGTCCCTTTAAGGAGTGGTGATGGTGTTCAGGAGGTCACCCAGAATGGGTGAGGAATTAACGGAAAAAGAAGTAGTCCAGAGAGGACTGGCTCGCAGTCCTCTTTGTCTTGATAGAGTGTTATTTGGGGCCCGGAATTTCGGAGGCTCTAAAGTGATATTCGGGTGGGATAGAGCCTCCACTCCTGACCACTGGGAGTCAGCACACAGGGGGTTTAAGGCCTCCAGGAAACAGCTCATAAAACAGGAAGTGGTGCTAGAGGTGTTGTGGAAGGAGTATGGGGATTGCACCTGTGAAGATTAGCTGTGTGTCTGCTGGGAGCTTTTAAAGATTCAGCAAGGGCTCTGGAAGTTCCCTCTACAAAAACTGTATGTGCCTTTTCTTTAATTTGTTTTGTGCTGAAGACAAGCAGGACTTTACTTTATGCTGGAAGATAAGTGGACTTTGTTTTTATATTTTTCCTGTGTGCTGAATGAAGCTTTATTTTTAATTTATTTACAAATAAAAGCCTTTTTATTCAACTTCAACGGTTTATGCACTTGGTCCCGTGGAGCTATAATCCCCAAAAGTTTACAGTACTTAAAGTGAATATAAACCCTCACATTTTCCCAGTAAATTGAACAGCCTCAGATAATACACAGAGATGAAACAAATCTCCCTACAGAAGTTTTACATGTTTATCTGCGGTCTTATCGTTCATATCGTGTTAGAGTTCTCTCTTCCTGTTCCAGCAGGGGGAGGGGAGTCTTACTATACACTGTGAGACAGCTGATTGGAGGAAAGGCATACCCCCCTCCACATAGGCTGAGACTTGCAGAGCTGTGCTGTGAATTGACCAGCTGTCTGCTAATCCATTTAAAGCCCCTGCCCTGACACAAATTTCAGCCTGGTTTTATCACAGTTGACAGAGAACTTATCATGCTGCCAACAGAAGAATAGAGCAGGAGAAAGCCTTAGGGCTTTGGAGAGAGATAAGAAAACACTGCAGATAGATGAGCCCAGCTCAAATTTCATGAATCGGTTTACATTCACTTTAAGGAGTCACAGCATACACTTTCATTTGATAACATCAGCATTGCAATAGTTATACAAACAATAGTTATTTTTTGACAATCTTTTTGACAATCCAATACAAACTTTACAAACTAAAATCTTTCATGTCGTGAGTGCTGTCTGTCTGCTAGCCATTTCTTTCCACAACTTCTTGGATTTCCTGCATGCTTTGTAGCTTCTCATCTGCTGTTAACTTTCCATTTTTAAACACAATGTATCCCATGGTACCTTGCTAACAGCAAGCAGCGATTCCCATACTGACTCCACCTCCTGAAACTCCTCCCTTCAGATGGCAGGCTCTGTGAAATCTGTGATACAGCAGTGTCTAATCACAGGGTATACATTGCACAGAATTCAAGGAAGTAAATGTGGAGATCTTCACAAATTAAGTGTACAAGATGGGAGCAAGGGACACCTATTAACAAAAGTATGATTTCGGCATAGGACACACCCCCTGCCACATCCCCTTAAAGTCGAATTTTACAAAAAAAGTACATTTTTTCCCACTACTAATCCTTTACAAATGAAATTTACAAATGAAACAATTTAGAAATTGGATGAAAGGTTTAGCACTGGGAAACACTTTTTGAAAAATAAAAAGTGCAATTTAGATATTGGATGAAAGGTTTAGCAATGGGAAACACTTTTTGAAAAATATAAAGTGCATTTTATATAATACTATCAGATCAGATCAGATTGAGGGACAACTGAGGAGGAAAGAGGGACAGAGGTTCCAAATCACGGACAGTCCTTCGAAATCAGGGATAGTTGGGAGCTATGTGATTTTACATTTTGACCATAGGTTTGCTTTCAAATCCATCTTCATATTAACACCCTCTGTCCCCTGCATGCATTAGAAGCCAGCTTTGCTCCACTGCATTGCATGTAGACAATGGAAACTGGCTGGCAGGAGAGGAAATCACTGGGATGACCTCATCAGTGTTTGGCTTCTCCATCATTGTTCCATCCACCATGGGGGTGGAGAGGTAACCAAGACATTTTTATCTGCTATACAAAAAAGTGAGGTTGCTCACCTGATTATACAGTAGGGTACAGGTGTTCTATTCACAAGCATGTCTGGATAGAGTTGTTAATATTTTGGCAGATGAAACAGTATATAACTATACATCCATTTTGGGAGTATCTAGCTTTAGGTATATTGCTGTGGTCAGAGGCGTAGCTTGAAGCTTGTGGGCCCCGATGCAAAAGTTGACCTGGCCCCCCCCCCCATTGCCATCCACCACTTCTGCCGTGCGTGCAGATACATCCACTGCATGCCAAGATACCCAAAGTGGCATAAGAGTTCCTATTTACATCAGAGGACAGGGATCACCGCTGGAGAATCAGAGGACAGGGACCCCTGGCAGGTCACTTGGCAGAGCTCCTTTGCCATCCCAGCACTGTATACAACCCCCCACACTACACAGGGCTGTAATCACATTCCTTTACACACAGTCTGTCAGTCTTCACAGGCTACTTCTGTCATTTATGTTGCCCTTCTGACCTGTCAAAATCTCTGGTCAGAAAGGCAGTGTAGTTGCAGTAGGCAGATACACCCTGTGCAGATCATGGCTAACTGGCTGTGTTGTAAAGGAATGTGATTTCAGCCCTGCAGAGGAGGAACAGTATAGAGTGCTGTAATGGGAAAGGAGCTCAGCAGCCATGCATAGTATCCAGGGCAGAGGGGGTGGTTAGGGGGCTTTGGGGGGATTGGAGGGGTGTGGACTGTGGAAGGAAATGTAGAAGCCCAGTACTGGAGCGTGGCTGTGGGGCCCTAGGGCAGATCGGAGCTGGACTTTGTGGAGGATATGATAATATGACAGGGAGGCTTCTGGGGCCCCCTGGAGCTAGGGACGGGGTTGCGATTGTGACCCCTGCAACCCCTTATGCTACGCCCATGGCTGTGGTCAAGGAAGGCATCACTGGAGGGGGTGTCTATCCTTGCAATCATTAGCAGTTGTGGAGCTAAAAATACATCTACTGAACAACTAATTTTGGACAACATTCAAGCTGTGAAAGTTTGCCTCAGTACAGTATTTTTTTTTACTTTCAAGGAAGGCAGCATTTTTTGCATCTAAACGTCAGGGTCTTTGGGACTAATTAAAGGCAACATGGTACCTAGACTCTGAAATGAGAGCAGGTTTTATTTCAAACCTCTCTACCATAGTTTTAGTCACACAAACAAAGCTACCAGCATAAGATTCTAATCCAGCACATAAACCCGCCTGATGGAGAGGACTTAAAATCTACAAAGTTAAAGAAGCTGAGAAATAATCCTCATCAGACCGCAGTTTCCAATGAAGAAAGTGGAGGGAGGGTGGGAGGGAACAGGGAGGGGAACCCGTTCTCAGAAATCAATTTAGTCTCCTAGGAAGAAAAAAAATGTAGGAAGAAAAAGAAGAAGAAAAAAAAGGAATCGTATAACTCCTAAATCAATAGAGAGCTCTGTATAAAGAAATAACACGTTGAACAATAAGCCAGGCAGACGGAGATGTAATGCAGCTGTGCCCTGGAGGAGACAGGCTGACTCCTGCTCTGCCGTTCAATGAAAGATACCCCTAGCAGAGACCAATCCGCAAAGTCCTTGTCATCCTGGTCACACAGTGCTACCCTGCAAAATACATATCAGTAGACACTAAGGCGAACGGGCCAAAGGCCAAACCAATGACCTACTTAATATGTATAGAGGATTACCAAGGCAAACCAGTAAATCTCAGGCTCTGATTTTCAGAATGAGGCATTCAAAATGCATGCAGAACCAGATGTCATGCAGATGCTCCAGATAGGGAGGTTCCTATTATGAGATAACTGGCTCCCTGGGTTGCTCTTATTTTTGCAAATGAGGTCCAGTGCTAAAATTCTACCCAGTCCCATACCGCTGTTGGTCTAGGACATATAGCTTTGCCAAAGTTTGTGCTTTGTCTGAGCTGGATGAACGTGTCATTCACCGTGAAGCAGGTGCCGGCTGTCAGTGAGAAGATAACATCCAAAGAGAAATCTTATCTGCTTTTCTTCTCTACTTCCTTTGCATCCTCCCCTGACCACCTTGCCCCAGGGCCATTTCATTTCTAACATGCCATATTATCAGAGCAACCCTGGCAATGTGTAGGTGGTGCTGTACCATGGAGAAGAACAGAGGCTTGCAATGTCGGGAGGCCGGGCGGGAGGGGTCTAATTCGGCAGTTATGTTATGTTTGCGGTCCCCCTCGGCAAACATAACATAAATAAAAAGTCCCTATAAAATAAGTCACTGTCCCGCTACACCCCCCCCGCTCAACAACTTTAACGGGAGGGGAAAAAAATATGAATGAACGTCCCGCAGTGGACATTAGAAAAGTTGGGAGGTATGCTCATGCTCCACACATTCTGCAAACAGCCATCCCAGGAGAGAAGAGGAAATCAACACTGGTTGACAGTGTAGGTCAGAAAAAGCCAAACAGTTGGTATTATATCATCAGGAAGGCAAGGAAGAAACCAAATGGTCTTGTGTTTATTGTGTACAGATCAATTGTTAAGGGTTGTCAAGGAGGTACAAGTACAATACTTGCAGGGACTCAAGCACCCGTTGTGGCTCCTGATTTTAGCGCACATGACAGGAAACAATCACACCCATTAATAGCCAGCAGGAGAATAAAGGTGCTGAATCATTGTGGCCTTTAAGGCTCCATTCACACCTGAGCGTTTTATGAATGCAAAATTGTGCATATGTGCATGCATCTATGGAATGCTCAAAAACGTGTGTCATGTTTGTGGTGCAATTTATTGGTAATAGCACCCCAAATGCGGCAATTGCATGAATGTTTTTCTGCGTGGAAAAACATGCAGCAAACACACGGTTGAAAACCGCTTAAAGGCTCCTACTGCTGTCTCAGCCAATGAGGAATGAGAGACCCAGAAGAAGCTCAGCTCTCATGCATATCGCTGGATCGAGAGGGAGCTTAGGTGAGTATTGAAGGGGGGGCGCTGCACACAGGAGGTTTTATACCTTCATGCATAGAAAGCATGAAGGTAAAAAGCCTTGAGCCTTTAAAAGCACTTTAAAGCGGAGTTCCACCCAAAAATGGAACTTCCGCTTTTCGGATTACTCCCCCCCTCCGGTGTCACATTTGGCACCTTTCAGGGGGGACGGGGGAGCAGATACCTGTCTAATACAGGTATTTTTCTCCCACTTCCGGGCATAGATAGCCGAGCGTCCAGCACTTCCTCCGTCCCTCCCCGCTGTCTTCTGGGAGACACACAGGTCCCAGAAGACAGCAGGGACCAGTGGGATCACGCAGCGCAAGTCACGCATGCGCAGTAGGAAACCAGGCTGTGAAGCCGCAAGGCTTCACTTCCTGATTCCCTTAATGAAGATGGCGTTGGCAGCACCTGAGAGCCAAGGGACAGATCGACTTCGGGCGCCGACATCGTGAGCGCCCTGGACAGGTAAGTGTCCTTATTTTAAAAGTCAGCAGCTGCAGTATTTATAGCTGCTGACTTTAAAAAAAAAAATTGGCGGAACTCCGCTTTAAAGTGGATATAAACCTGATTCATGGAATTTGACCTAAGCACATATATCTGTAGTGTTTTCTAAACTATCTCCAAAGCACGAAGTCACGTGACATTCTGCTGTTTCGTTCCTCTGTTATCAGTATGCTAACTTCTGATAAGTTCTCCCACACTGGAGATAAAAGCAGCCTGAAATTTGTGTTGGGGTGGGTGCAATAAATAGATTAGCTGAGAGCTGGTCTATTCACAGCACAGCTCTGCACATTCCTTCCTTCCTTTGCCTATGTGGAGGGTGTGTGTGTGTGCCTTTCTTCCAATCAGCTGTCACGCAGTGTATGCCAAGACTACACACCCAGTGCTGAACATGAAGAGAAAATCTCTAACATGATGTTCACTTTCTAAAGAACATAGCAAGCTGAAGACAGAAGATATACATGTAAAACTTATGTAGGGAGATTTGTTTAATCTCTGTGTATAATCTGAGGCTGTTCACTTCACTGGGTATATGTGAGGGTTTACATCCACTTTAACAGATTTTGGCATCAGATGTAAAATTCTGCTCCATAAGACATACATGTGAGCCAGGCGAAAGAAATGGCTATCTTCTACTTATAGAATGGTCAGATCATACATCACCTAAATATGTTTTGATACTGTTCCCTGTTTATGGTTTTTGAACACTGTAAGTATTAAGATTCCTCCATTCTGTTTTCAGCAATCAAAGTAATATAGCAACTCTATCAAAGAATCAGCAGAGGTGAGCCTCTATGTCTCCGTCAGAAATGTCAGTCTTTCTTTTAAACTTTTAAATGTCATGGCATCTGTGAAAGCAGCTATCCTACTCTAAATTATTCTGCCGATACTACAGAGCAAGTCCAGCTGAAGGAAACAGAGCGCATGCAGGTGCCAAGCACACAAGCTGCCATTTATAGAAATGTCATTATTTAGAGGAATGAAAGGTTGTTAAAAAAAAAAAAAGGGAGCAGAACAAGTAAATAAGCTATAATCAGCCATTTAAAGGCATAGATTTACAAGAGAAAACACAGGAAGAAGGGACCAGAGACGTAATAAAAATGAAAACTGTAAAACAAGTGGGAAGAATTGAATTACCCTTTATAAAAATAAATGTGCTGCATATGTTTATTGCCAGCCATATAGCCATAGTGATATTCAGTGCAAGTACTTTTACAGAATTGTCAACTTTAAACCATAGTCATCATAAACTAAAAAATTATTTGCTGGTGTGTTAAACACAGTTAACATTCTATTGCAGGAAGCTGGCAAGGCATTTAGGCCTCATTCCCATTCATTTGTTTATGTGGCTGAAGCTGCTGCTGAAGCATTATAGGAACACAGGGGCTATAAGGACAAAGTCACTGGTCCTAATTTGACAAACATGCAGGTGAGTGGCAAACGGAAAAAAAAAACCATATCTCGTACATCTGTGAAATATATAGACATTTTCTCATGACATTCTGCAGGAACAAAAAAATAACTGTTGATGTGCCAAAAACATAGTGTGCTCCTAAGTTCTTTGAGCGGGAGGGTGCTTCCAGTAGAGACAATGACATCTTCCCCAGTTTAGCATAGCTAACTATAGCTATCACCTTGAAATCCACCCCTATAAGGGGTTTATAGGGCCCTAAAAGACTCAGGGCACACCAGGGTACTCACACACAAATGTTATGGAAGACTACGAAAAGTGGGTGAGGCCGTTCCTAATTTCCAATATCATCCCTTCTCTTGCACTCCTCTAAAGTAGGTAAACTACATGATGCTCCAAAAGACTTTGGTATTATCCTATTAAGTGAAAAGAAATTTGCGTTGCAAAGAGTGGCATATCAATCATGGGTGCAAAGTACACAGGGCCCAAGGTGGATGGGGTCCACTGTGCTCTTACACCCTCAACACCCATGAATGATACACATCTGAGGCTCTGCAGTCACACCAGTCATTGTCCGCTGTGTTGCTCCTGTCACAGAGGATCTGTATGTGACTAGAGATGGGAAGACCGTTTTTTGTTTTTTCCCAGAAAAATTGGGGGAAAAAAGTGTACAATATGTTCTTTTACAATGATAAATAATATATCTATGACATGATATTCAAACTATATAACATGAAGACCCTCATGAAAGATTTCTGAGATTGTACGTAAAGTATTACATTATTGCAAGTTCTCTCAGTTGAAGATAAGTAAACCACAGTTCAAGTAAAGCCGTGTACACACGATCGGTTTTACCGATGAAAACAGTCTGATGGACTGTTTTCATTGGACGAACCGATCGTGTACGGGCCCCATCGGTCTTTTTTCCATCGGTGTGAAAAAATAGAACATGTTTTAAATTTATCCGATGGGAAAAAAAAACTATAGCAAAATCCGATCGCCTGTGTGGAACTCCATCGGAGGAAAAACCCACGCATGCTCAGAATCAAGTCGACACATGCTCAGAAGCATTGAACTTCATTTTTCTCAGATTGTCTGAGTGTTTTACGTCACCGCATTTGGGACGGTGGGATTTTTGACTAATGGTGTGTAGGCAAGACTGATGGAAGTCAGCTTCATCGGATTTCCGATGGAAAAATCCATCGGATTAGAATCCATAGGAAATCCGATCGTGTGTACAGGGCTTAACAGTCAGCTTCTCAATGCAGTTCTCAAACAAGAGAAATATGCATTTCTACCACTGGGGGGGGCACTGCAGGGGAACGGCTCCAGTTTAGTTTGCTTATGGGCTCCATCTTGGACCTCCTACAGTTGAGTGATTGTTGGAATACAGTAGATGATAGTTCCTGTCCTCTCAGATCTTAATTGACAGGTAAGCGGATAAATTTGTCTGACAAATTTGTTTATATTTTTAACATTTAAATGTTCTCCATCATCACAGCATAATGTTTCCCTTTAGTCTGCTCAGTAAATTGGTTTTTAATTTCCTCCTCTCAGTAAAATGGTGAGACCAACATCTAGAGTCCGGAAGCAAATCCTTAGTGCAATTTCTGCTGAGAGCAAAGCAGCAATTTGTAATATTGTGAGAAGAAATATTATTTTCCAAATGCTACAATGATGACAAAACACACCCTTGCATGCCAGAAGTGCCCGAAAGAAATTAAAAAATACTTCATGGAATTAAATGATGAGGCCCATAATGAAAGTGCGCGTAGCTTTTCCCCTATGTTCTCATTCCAGAAACATTCTTTTTGTGGCTTCTGAATCATCACAAAGTGTTTCTTTGCCAAAAGCATCTTCAAGTAAAGAAGTGTTGCAAACCACAGGCTCCCAAAAATACACAATACCTTGATTTATAGAGAAAATGACACCTGGAAATCAGGTGAAAATTGATCAAGCTCTTGCAAGACCAATATATGTTTCTGGATCAGCATTGTCAATAACTGAAAATAAATATTGTCAGGAAGCTTTTAAATTATTGTGAGGGAATAGGGGATGGTAACCTGTTCTCATGTACTGTATAGTTGAAATGTTCTTAAAGCGGAGTTCCACCCAATTTAAAAAAAAATAAAAATTAACATTTTTCAGAGAAAACTGAAAAAAAAACATTTATTTTTCATGGCATCAAAATGTATAGAAATTTTACATCTCTATGTGTGACTCAAGTTGCAGTCACACAGAGATCCTATTGCTACAGCTGTAGGGGTGGGTTCGGCATCTCTGAAGGGGGCAGGGAGCTTATGTCACCTGGAGCCCAGGAGAAAGGAAGTCTCCCTTGTTGGTCTCTCTGATGTGACATGTGTGCTCTATGAATTTAGGGGGGGGGTGTTGTGCAGATGTGACAGATTGAGTCTGTACCCCAGTACAACTCCCCTGGTCGTCAGACAAACCTGGGGGGGGGGAATGTAGTGGGCACAGACTAACCTGGGGGAGGAGGAATTGTAGTGGGCACAGTCTAACCTGACGGGGGTTGTAGTGGGCACAGATTAACCTGAGGGGGCTTGTAGTGGGCACAGACTAAACTGAGGGGATTGTAGTGGGCACAAACTAACCTGGGGGGATTGTAGATTGTAGTGGGCACAGACTAACCTGGCAGGAAGTAGTGGGGATAGACTAACTCAGGGGGGGGGGTGTTATTGGGAACAGACTAACCTGTGGGAGTATTGTAGTGGGCACAGTCTAACCTGGGGGGAGAAATTGTAGTGGGCACAGACTAACTTGGGGGAGGTAGGAATTGTAGTGAGCATATACTAACTTGGAGGAGGTGAATTGTAGTTGGTACAGACTAATGGGGAGGGGAGGAATTGTAGTGGGCAGTGACTAACCTGGAGGGGAATTATACTGGGCACAGACTAACCTGGAGGGGTAGTTATATTATACTGGTAACAGACTATCCGGGAGGAGGGGGGTTCTCCTGGGCACAGAGTAACCTGAGAAAATTGTACTGGGGATGCGGTACTGGTGGAGAGACTAACCTAGGGGGTTGTACTGGGCACAGACTGACCTGAGGGCATTGTACTGGGGATGGGCTCAATGATTTCATGCCCCTGTTTGCAAGTACAAGTAAACACTGAAACCCACTAATTTGTTAAAAAAAATTACAGAATATCTGATTAAATTTATGAGCTGTGTATCATTCTAAAGATCTTACTACCAGAGACTTGAGAATGGATTTAGAAATGTAAAGAGGCCCTGTAACTTTGTCCAGGTGAAAATGACAGTGTCTGGCAAGAGTCTCCTTCCCCCATGACCCACTGATACAGTCCCAGTGCTCCTCTGCTGCTCCTTCCTCTACCTTATTCCCAGTAAACTGCCCAGTGCCTTCTATGATATTTTCACACCTAGCATTTGTCATATAATGGACAAGGTGACATCATCATTCTTTCTAGGCTCTACCATGACTGCCACAAGACACAATGATTCTATAAAAAAAAACCCTGGTAACCCCACCAAATTACTGATAAACCTATGATCAGGCAGCATCTACACCATCTGCAGAAGACCAGCCGCATTCAGTGTTCTATGTCCAGTGATTTTCTGTTACTATTGGATTTTATTGTTGATCTGCTCTGTTGGGTTGCTATGAGTCATGTGGACATGTTTATATGGGTATATCCTGAATATGCACACATTTCAATAACGAGTGTCTGTTGTTTCTTGACTGATATGTTATTGGTCTGCTCTACTGGGTTGCAATCGGCCATGTGAATTATATGTAATTCTTTCTTGAAAGGACCCGCTCTCCATTACTGAGTAACATCACTAGCATAACAAGCTGTCCATTCCCCTTTACAACACCCCCAGCAAAGCCTCCAAATTCTCCATCTGCTGTCATGTCTGCTAGTTTCTATACAATGAGGCCTACTAATAGGGGAGGACCTGCAGGGTAACGGGATCAGGCTATAAAAGGAATTCTATGTAGATGTCTTTCACTAAAATGTTTTTTTGTTGTCATCTTCACACTATAGGACCTTGAAATACAATTTCTCTGTCTCTCTGAAATGTTTTTCTCACATTCACACATTAGTGCCTTGAAATATAACAACTGCTATCCTTATGTAACTTGGCCACGAGGCCTGATGAATATATATACTTTCATACTTTAGACAGATAAAAACATAACATCAATACAAAACTGAATATTTAGAGCAGCTAACCTTCCCTACTGATAAGAACGTGTTATTATAATAAAGATACATCAAACTTTCCGTTTAAATACATTCCAGTTGCATTAAAACAAAACATGTGCAAAGGCTTACAGATTGTTTTATGTAGGCAACAGCCACAGCTACTTGAGCAGAAAGCCTGTCTCCTGCCAGCATACTGTAGAAAAAGGACTCTGTATGTGGAGTGGTCAGTCTGCAGGTCCAACACACCTTAATTAATGCTTGATTTCCTCAAACAGCAGAGAGCATGAGATATTCTGATTGGAGAGCTATCAATCTGACACAGCAGGGGGGATATCATTCAGACCTCTGCAGAGACCACTGCTTTCACACAGAGAGCTTGGTTCCTTCCTTACAGCATACTGGCAAGGGACAGGCTTTTCTAGGCAGGCTGTGGCTGCTTCCTAAAGATAATAAACTATAAAACTTTGCACACCTTTCAGTTTGATGCACCTGAAATGTGCTTAGCTGATTTAAACTAAAGTTTAATTTGGGCTTTAAAATATACGTAAACCAAATCACAAAACTCTCATGTCATTTTTAATATGTTAATGAAATTTTCATCCTTTAAAAGCTACAGCTTTTATTACAATAATACCTGGTGATTCTACCAAAAAAGTCCTTGTACAGGCACTTCTTGATATGGAGTACTTGTTTCCTAATTGTTCTCCTGCATTGTCACCCTGTGACATGTGGTTCCAGTGGAGACTAAAACTAGCCATAGACGGATCGAAATTTAGCTGGTTAAGCATGAATTTCGTGCACGGCCAAGTCGATCGAGTTTAGCACAACCAGCCTGTTGGGGGTTTTTTCATTCAATATAGCCACCGAGTGATCATTGTATTCTGACAGCTGGGAATCCTTCCGCCCGCTGTCAGAATACAATAGCACAACGGGAGGGATTCCACCATAAATCAAGCAATTTTTTTGCAAGAAAATTGCATAATGTATGGAGGTCCTAAATGTGACTGTGCCAACGCTCATTATACAGTATAGGCATTGTCACCATCAGGAAAAAGCCCTGGACAATTCCATGCAGCCACTGCTAGAGCACATGCATGCAGACAAGATGAGGGGGCAAACAGGCTACAAGAGATCAGTAACACTGAAATGCAAAAGTGGATGAAAAAAGGACAACATGTAAAGAAAAAAAAGACACTAAAGAAGGCCTATCAGCTGAAACGTTTGTTGAGACAGAGACTTTAGTGCTGACATCAAACTGCTGCATGACATTGGTCAGCAGCATCTTTCTATGTGAGTTACAAGGGTTTTGCATTGATATATCAGTCTGTTTGTTCAATGTGATTTGTATGTTATTCTCATTGTGCAATAAATAATACACTATTACCATCTTTGCTGTCTTTGGTGTGAGATGTATTTGCTGCCGCTTGGATCGGTGCTGGGAATTGGAGGGGAGAGCACAGTGGATGGATGCATAGACAACCGGGGATGACATGCTAAGCGTGCTACATGTTTTGTAGCACATTTTCTGGTGAGTGCTCATTTCATGAGATGGTGGCTGGTGCTTCTTTACACTGGCAAAAATCTGAGTCGTTGGTGGAGGAATAATAATACATATGTTGCTTGAACTATACAGGACTTTTTTTGCACTTTATCAGCACTTTATGCACTTTTATACAGTATTTTCCGGTGTATAAGGCGACCGGGCGTATAAGACGACCCCCTAATTTTACTGTTTTACTACAGATTTTTCCTATACTCACTGTATAAGATGACCCCCCTTCCGAGGCTTCATATTTCCTATATTCCCTTCTTCTTGCTGGAGCTGGAGCCATACCGCACTGAGCTAATCACGACGAGCGATGTGTTTTATTCTATGAATACAAAGCCTGCTCGGAATGGCAGAAGCTGTAACATCCTCAGCCCGCACCTCTCTGACTCTCAAAGCCAATCCGAGCAGGCTACTGTATGTAGCCTGCTCGGATTGGCAGAGGTTGTTACTCCAATCTGAGCAGGCTCTGTATTCATTACTAGAATACATTGTTCGCCGGGTTTGGCTCAGCAGTGTATACTGTATCTAGCCGAAGATACATACAGTATTACCGCACATCCGGCGGGCTGACATACGGACGACCCCTGCTTTTTGGCCGTTTTTTTTTAAGTGTAAAAGGTCATCTCACACACCAGAAAATACGGTATATTGTATGCATGTTATTACAATGCTGATGTTTTAAATATAAAGTGTATGCTGTGACCACAGAATTCCTTTAATGGAGCAGGGAGCTTTATGATTGGAGGAGAGCTAGTCATGTGACTTTGACAAGTCCCATAACCAGGCTCTCCTTACAGCTTTTTTCCTCTTTCTTTCAGCTCAGTTGCACTCTGTCTGCTTCTACAAAGCATATTTTTAAAGCACTTGTATGACCACAATTTTTCCATACCGTTGTTTTTTTATTTTTAACCCCAAAACGTCACCCAGTTAGGGTTTAGATCTATTATAAGGTTGTGTTACTGAGTTCAAACCTCTGTGCCGGATTCTGTGCGTCTTTGCTATTGAAGCATATATTTCAAATTCACATAGCCGTCAGTGTAATATAGTGCATTGTGGGGCCAGTGTCTCCCATGCTAGGCTGCCCTATCACCTTCAGCCAGGCATCTTGCTTAACAGTAAATGATGCACAAGTCCGATTTTTCAGCTCCAGTAGCTTTCCCGTTGTAAACAGTTTTCCAGTAAACATTTTCCACTTGATTCATTGTTTATGATAAAGGGAAGGGTGGTAAAAAAACAGCTTAATTTTTAATTTAGGGAAATGTAATCAGAGCTTCTTGTTCAGCTGGGAGTTAGAAGTATTTGGGTTTGTTTAGCTTAGACGTCTGAATATCATCTTAATTGCACACGTGCCCTTTTCTATCAGTGGGGTTCGTGGCACATCACAAAACATCAAGACATCAGATTTTATTATGGATACTAATAGATAAGTTGGATGTAATTAATATGAAACTGCAAGACTTTGTTCAGAAGGGAGATCAAAATCACGACCAAATTCCCAAATGCTTTTCTGCAGTCAGCTTGTATGGTACAGTAATTAAGTTGATTGAAATCATTAATGTGAGGCACTCAGTTTTAAATTCCAAAGTACTTATGTAAACAAAAGGGACCTCTTGCTGTATAAATAAAAACAAGTATGTATTACATATGTATGATATTATAGGCGCATAACTTGGACTTGGTTTAATAACTGAATGTAACGAGAAATGATGTGCTGCGTATTTTATGCATCGAGCGAAAACCAGGTTTAGCACTTTATTAAGGGCACATACAGTAAATGTTAACATGATAAACAAAAGCTTCACTTGTATAGCAATGTTTGTTGTTTGGCTGGACTGTTTCTGACTGCTGTATTCGGATGACATACAGTAGATCAAATTGAATCCCTCCTGAAAAGCAACCGGTGTCAAACCTGTAAAAAATATTTTTATATTGCCTTATGATGTCATTTACTCATTGCTGTAGATGTTATATAGTGTGACCATGCAGTGCACTAACACATTTTATGTCAATGATCCATTTATTTGATTATTATATATTAACCATGTAGCACACTCATCTATCAGTTTATTACCTATAATCATACTCTTTTTATATTCCTTCTGCCTTCTTTCATTCCTTCCCTCCTTTCTTTCATCGCTTCCTTCATCACCTCCCTCTCCATCGTCCATTCCATTTATCTTTCCTCCTTCCTTCCTCCATCACTTCCTATCAAACCTACCGTATATACTCGAGTATAAGCCGAGTTTTTTTAGCACATTTTTTTGTACTGAAAATGCCCTCCTCGGCTTATACTCGAGTCACCTTTTTGCGCCTGATCTCCCGGAATTTGGGGAACATGGCACACATTTAGCCCCACTCTTTCTCTACAGGTGTGCAAAGTTTGCCGGGGAGCACTGATTTTTCAAAGCCGGGCACCCCTCCCATAGACTCCCATGTTAAACGGTAATTTCTCCGGTGAATTTGGGGACACCGTACCGGCCAGTCGTAGGTCCACTGGACCCAAAACAGGGCACACATGTACCTCCATTTCTCCTCTATAAGTGTGCAAAGTTTTTTGTCTGGAGGACCTACGTTCGGGGAGCACCGATTTTTCAAACCTGGGAATCCCTTCCATAGACTCCCATGTTAAACGTCAGTCTAGTCATGGACACAGTGAGGCATGGGCACAGTGAGGCATGGGCACAGTGAGGCATGGGCACAGTGAGGCATGGACACAGTGAGGCATGGACACAGTGAGGCACAGTGAGGCCTGCAGATGGACACCCTAGGCTTATACTCAAATCAATAAGTTTTCCCATTTTTTTGTGGTAAAATTAGGTGCCTCGGCTTATATTCGCCTTGGCTTATACTCGTGTATATACGGTACTCCCTTTCTTCCTTCTTTCCTCCCTTCTCTTGCTTGTTTCCAAATTTCATTTTTACTTTCTTTCTCTGTTCTTTCCTACCTTTCTTTTTCATACACTTTTCCTTGTTTCCAACCTTCCCTATTCCCTTCTATCATTTTTTTATTCCATATTATTTTCCTCCCTCCTCTCCTCTCATTCCTCCACCATTCTTTCCTTTCTTTTCTCTTCTTTTCATCTTCCCTCTTTTAACCATTCCTCCCCCTCTTACTCCCCCCCTCTTCCTTTCTTCCTTTCCTCCTTCCTTCTTTCTTTCCTTCCTTTATTCCCTACTTTCTTTCTTATTCCCTTCCTTGTTTCCTTCCTTATTCCATATGCTGCTTCCTTCTTTGTTTCACTTGCTTTCCTCCATAGGTCCTCTGCCAAACAACATGTACATACCTTAAGATGGCCATAAATGGATCCAAATTTGGCTGGTCCAGCGGGGACTTTCAATCCATTTATGGCCGGTCATGTTCAAGAGCAATTTATCTACTGATCGACTGCTTACGAATGGACTTGCTGGAAAACATTCGTTTGATCTGCACTGCAGCCAGTAGGCTGTCATAATACAGTGACACAGCAGGGAGAGTTCTCGAAATCCCCCTTAAGGGCCGGTTCACACTGGTGCGCTGTGCGAGATCGCATGTGATTCGCACCGCACTACAGTGCAAATCACATGCGATGTCCGTGCAATGCGATTTCAGCCAAACAGATAGACTGGCTGAAATCGCATCGTATTCGGAATAAACTCGCACAGGACCCTTTTTTTGGTCCACACCAGAATCGGAGCGCATGGGTGTTCCCACCTATGCGATCCGATTCATGTCCGAACTGACAGTTCGCAGTGCGATATGTGAGTTGAAATGGGGGTGTCGTTAATGTTGTATGACACTCCCCAGCAGTTCGCATATGGCAGTGTGAACTGCCGTGCGAGTCGGGTGCGATGCGGGAACCCGCAGTGGATTTGCAGGGTTCTCCCATCGCACCAGTGTGAACCGGCCCTGAATGTGTGGATGGGAGAATTGGTTCTTCTTTTTTTATTTCATCCTACTGGCTGAATGAAAATAAAACGGAGCCATGTATGGCCAGCTTTACAGTGTCATACTTTTTGTGACCTGCCACTCTCTCCTTGCTCAGCCACAGCTAACTATCAATCTATCTATCTACATTGTATAACCAAAAGTATTGGGACACCTGCCTTTACACGCACATGAACTTTAATGGAATCCCAGTCTTAGTCCATAGGGTTCAATATTGAGTTGGCCCACCCTTTTCAGCTATAACAGCTTCAACTCTTTTAGGAAGGCTGTCCACAAGGTTTAGGAGTGTCTATAGGAATGTTTGACCATTCTTCCAGAAGCGCATTTATGAGGTCAGGCACTGATGTTGGACGAGAAGGCCTGGCCCACAGTCTACACTCTAATTCATCCAAAAGGTGTTCTATTGGGTTGACGTCAGGGGAGTTATGTTGTGGGGTTGTTTTTAGGCCCCTTAGTTCCAGTGAAGGGAACTCTTAAGGCTTCAGCATACCAAGACATTTTGGACAATTTTATGCTCCCAAATTTGTGGAACAGTTTGGTGATGGCCCCTTCCTGTTCTAACATGATTGCACACCAGTGCACAAGGCAAGGTCCATAAAGACATGGATGAGTGAGTTTGGGGTGGAGGAACTTGACTGGCCTGCACAGAGTCCTGACCTTAACCCGATAAAATACCTTTGGGATGAATTAGAGAGGAGATTGCAAGCCAGGCCTTCTCATCCACATCAGTACCTGACCTCACAAATGGGCTTCTAGAAGATTGGTCAAATATTGAGCGCTAAGGACTAAAGGCTGAAACACATGAAACGAAAATTGGAAGTAAAATTTCATCCAACGAATGATCTGACGATTATCAGATTGTTAGTATGGTGCTTTCAACAGCCAATTCTGTTTTTTTGTCCGACAAAAGCTGAATGTGCAGACTATAACATTTTTGACGTACATGATCAACGTCCGATTTTCGTTTAATTTGTATGGTTTTCGTATGAAAAAAATCGTAAGAGCAAGACCACATGCTCAGAAATAAAAGAATACATACAAAGCTAGTCAACACATTCCGTCACATTTGAAGTTGTATTCTGTCGTATGAGAATTTTCATATGGTGAGTAACCTCTTCACTTTCAACAGGAGACTAGCATGCAACAAAAAAACTAACAAACGGTCATCCGGAAATCTGATAGTGTGTACAAGGCTTTAGACTGGTAGGCCATTAAAGTTCATGTGCGTGTAAAGGCGGGCATCACAATACTTTTGATAATATAGTCTATCTGGACTTATCTTGCCTCTCTGCACGCAGGCGCCCCCCAGTGTTATTGTTCAGTCTGTGAACCTATTTATTTTAAGTAAGTACTCCTATTGGGAATTGTTTAATTGTTTTGAGATTTATCCCCTATGCAACTCTTTTCTGGTTGCTATTTTTGTCAAAATTAAAACTTCCTATGCTAGTACTCTATAGGTTCTATTTATTGATCTTTCTTTTTTCTTTTTATTTGATAGCCAGGTCGTTTGGGCACTCACTGTGGCCGTTCTAGTGTCTTTTGCTTGTGGCTCTCAGTGTCATGGCTGCTTCTTCTTCTCCCCCCCCCCCCCAAAGTGTTTCCTCTTATATGGGGGATAGGGTCTTTGGTGGTAAGTCCCTCTGCTTTTTGGTGGATTTTGTCAACAAGGGTATTCCTGTTATATGTACTGTTGATTTATTTTTGTTCCATTTCTATTTCTATGTTTGTACAGTTTTCTTGTTCATCCATGGTTGACGCATACATCCCCTGATGAAGCCTAGAGGTGAAACATGTCATACTAACAATCTCTTGTGGCTTGTTACTCATTTTTAATCTTTTGTATAATAAAGATAATCCATATATACCTTTTAATTATCGTTGTTCGGTTTCCATTATTATGTGAATAAGCACCGCTATAGTCTCATCATCCTTCTCCTCCCTTTTTTGAATAAATAGTCTATCTATCTATCTATTGTAAAGTTCAGGGTTTATAGCTCTACAGGACCAGTGCAAAGCCGTTTAAATTTAAACAAAAAGGTGTTCATTTTTCTTCAGGCAAAATACAAAGAAATGCTTCCAGCAGCAAAACAAAATGCAACACAAAAGTCTGCTTGTCTTCAGCACAAAACAGCATAAACAAAATATAACGAAATACACAGTTTATTAATGGGACTTTACCCAAGGGTTATCACAGTCCCAGTCTGGCTATCTGGCAGCTTCCAGCCAAAGTGCAGCACTCCAATCAGGTGTCTCTCTCCACTAGGGTGCCCACGTGTCCCGGATTGCCCGGGACTGTCCCGCAATTGATATGTCTGTCCTGGGTCCCGGGCACCATCATTCAGGGACAATACAATGTCCCAGAATGAAATAGAGGATGCAGCCACCCCCTACTAACTAATAACTACATTTCCAGAACTGATTGCTAGGGCCAGCGCTTCCTGGCATCTTGAAACCAGTGACAATTTACTCTCAGACAGTGAGACCGGGAGCGAGGCCTGCGCCTAGTGCAGCACTGCTTTCCCCACCCACCTTAGCACCTCCTCCTTCTCTGGCACCCAGCGGCAAGCAGTAGGGACTGGTGTGATCTTCACTCTCCAGATAGTGACGCCACTCCTTTCCTTCTACGCGCGTGGCTCATGCAGAGGGAGTGACAGCAGCACTGCATCTGGTGGCAGGCTATGGGTGGCAAGCGGCACTGCATCTGGTGGGAAGTGGCACATTCACCTGACAAATAACTTGCCTCCAAACAAATTCCCCATCAACCCCGAGACTACATTACCCCCTGTCCCCCCTCATCTTTTTTTGGGGAAGGTGAGAGAGGGGGTGTGTCCCTGAATGGCAGTTTGGAAATGTGGTCACCCTACTCTCCACTCCTACTCACTCACCATCACATGTAATACTGCTTCCTGTTTTAAAAGCTGCTTCCTGTGGCCCTTAACCCTGTGTGGATTGGAGCCCTTGTAGTCAGGAGGGGAGGCCCTTTTCCACCTGACTATCATTCAGGGCGTCCAAAATTCCGGGTCCAAAATACCTCTCTACTAACAGAGAGAACTGCGAGTCAGTCCTCTCTCTAATTTGGCTATCTCGGGAATTCCTCACTCATCTAGGGTGACCCCCCTGAATACTCCCACACTTCCCTTAAAGGGACAATAACCCAAATACTGGTGCCACATAGCACCCATCCAGGAACCAACCATGGCGTTCTGTACACTATCTATCCGTCTATCTATCTACTGTATCTATCTCTTCATCTGTGGTCTATCTATATATCTATTCTCTACCCGCAAAAAATGTATTAGAACAATTGCCTGCACAGATGGGTTAACTATCTTGTACATTCAAAGAAAAGGTATACAATGTAATGTTTTATCTTTCCCATGCTAATAGTAGCAAGCAAACACTGGAGTTTGAAAATCTTTAACATAACAAGACCCAATTCAGTAGATCTTCAACACTCACTAATGATTATCTGCCTGACAGCCACTGCTGACAGTGCAATGCCAGCCACCAAATAAATGCATAATTCATTTTTGGAAGATTACGTCCAAATTAAATCTTCTATATCAAAGAGACAAAGAAAAAGCAGACGACTGCGTTCACTTTCCCTCAATATGCTGTTTATCTCCTTCTATGAAGTTCTGCATCCAGCCATAATCAAGAACAATTGACAAAAAAGCAGAGCAAAAAGCCTTTGAATCTGTGCAATCTGAATCTTAAAACAAATATCAGACGACGTGAGAGAAGAAACAACGTATCTGGCATTGTGTACTTCAGCTGAATAAAAGGATGAAATGCCATTTTCAATCTATCGGGAGGAAACAGACGCACAGAAAGGAAGGCCCGTAGAAGCCTTTGACGCTCAAAGACACAGTTCACTATTGGTCCAGCTTGCTATAAGGATTATCTGACGGTCAAGCAGCTGCGACTACCACAACTATGTCAGACATCTGAGAAGCTTCAAGGAAAAAAAAGTCTGAGGATATAATCACCTAGAACTTGCAAATTCAGCCACCAAAGCCTCTCTCAGGGGTGAAGGTGTTAAGGCAATTTATATCTGCAAGCGTCCGGCTTGTCTCTGTGGATTGCGGCTGCTTATCTGCCTCATGCAGCTTCTCTGCAGGCCTGGCAGAACTGTCTTTAGCTTTTCCTCCAAGGACCCTTTGACTCAAGTACCCAACACTGGCTGTCATGTGACCGACTTCAAGGAGCTTGGGGATTTCGCTACAAATAGAAGCAGTTATATACTTTGTCTGTGACTGTCTAAGGGAAAAATGCTAGCCTAACTAAACGCACCTAGTCATTTTGTTAAAGGACGTCAGGGTCTGATGATTGCCGGGTGATTGTACGAAGAGTGTGTAAGGGCTTAAAAGGAACCGGTTATCCTATGAGGGGGCTTAGGTCAGTTAGAACATGTGGATTAAGAGACAAAATGTATACAAAGCCTACAATAAAATGTGTGCTCTTGGGATCCATCTCTGATGTATGCAGTAGATCATGCAACATGTGAAGCGACCATGTCCCCTCCATCGGTAGGTTTACCAGTCCCACTTAATATACCAGTAAGTCCAGCTTTACACAATAACATCAACCAGAGAACATGTTTCAATGTGACCAATGTGTGCATTATCTTAAAGACAATAGGCTGCACTTACAAAGCTTTAACATGAAGATTTAATTTAACCTCTAATTTAACCATGTGATTTTGACCACCAACCTACTGGGCACTTTTACCCCTTTCCTGCCCAGGCCAACTTTCAGCTTTTAGCGCTGTCACACTTTGAATGACAATTGCGCGGTCATGCAACACTGTACCCAAACAAATTTTTTATTAGGTGGAACTAATGGGCACTGATGGGCACTGATGAGGAGGCACTGATGGTGCTGCACTGATAGGTGGCACTGATGGACACTTATAGGCTGCACGGATGGGCACTGATGGGCACTAATAGGTGGAACTAATGGGCCCTGATAGGTGGCACTGATGAGGCGGCACTGGTGGGCACTGATGAGAAGGCACTGATGGGGCTGCACTGATGGACATTGATAGGCTGCACTGATGGGCACTGATAGGCTGAGCTGATGGGCATTGATAGCCTGCACTGATGGGCACTGATGAGGTGACACTGATTGGTGGAACTAATGGGCACTGATAGGTGGCACTGGTGGGCACTGATAGGTGGAACTAATGGGCACTGATAAGTGGCACTGATGAGACAGCACTGGTGGGCACTGATGAGGCGGCACTGATGGGGCTGCACTGATATGCGGCACTCATAGGTGGCACTGATGGACACTGATAGGTGGCATTGATGGGCTATGATAGGCAACACTGAAGGGCACTGATAGGTGGCACTGATAGGCAGCACTGATAGTCGGCACTGCTGGGCACTGATAGGCGACACTGATGGGCACTGATAGGCTAAGCTGATGGGCACTGATAGGCAGCACTGATGGGCACTGATAGGTGGCACCAATGAGCAGCACTGATAGGTGACACTGGGAGGAGGCACTGATTGGCAGCACTGATGGGTACTGATTAACAGCACTGATGAGCCCTGATTGGTAGCACTGCTGGGCACTGTTGGGACTGCACTGATCATCAGGACACTGATGATCAGTGCTGATGTCCCTTTAACACAAGCTGGTTTTCGGCTTGTGCTGACATTCATGGTCAGCTGTCATTGGACACAGCTGATCACATGGTAAAGGGCAGCTGTGATTGCCCTTTACCCAAATCTGTGATCAGCTGAGTCCTTCCGACTTGACGATCACAGAGCGCACCACGTGCAAAGCAATAGACACCCTCCCGGCAAAAAGGAAGCCCGTACTGTAGCCGTCATTCGGCTATAGCGCAGGCGGCAACAGGTCATTTTCAAATCTTGTTACTCAGCTAAAAAAATGCTGTCACTTAAAAAAAAAGTATACTTATCCTGGCCTATTAGCTTGTGAATTGAGCCTAATGTGCAGTGTCTTCAATGATTTTGGATTCAAGTTCATGTGCGTGTAAAGGCAGGCGTCCCAATACTTTTGATAATATAGTTTATCTATCTATCCGTCTATATATCTCCTGTATCTATCTCTTCATCTGTGACATCTATATATCTATTTTCTACCCAAACAAAATTTAATTAGAACAATTGCCTGCACAGATAGGCTAACGATCTTGTACAATCAAAGAAAAGGTATACAATGTCATGCTTTATCTTTCCCAAGCTAATATCAGCAAGCAAACACCGGTTATCCGCTCGTGTTGACATTCGAGATCAGCTGTCATTGGACACAGTTGATCACATGATAAAGGACAGCTCTGATTGCCCTTTACCCCAATCTGTGATCAGCTGAGTCATTCCGACTTGACGATCACAGAGCGCACCGCCCACGCGCGAAGCACGATTACGGGAGGATGTCAATAGAGGAAGCCTGTGCTGTAGCCATCATTTAGCTATATGCAGGTGGCAACAGGTTGATTTTTTAAATATCAGTAGACATGTGCACACTGAAATATTTCGTTTCGGAATTTCGTTTTCGTCCGAAAAATAAATTTATTTAGTTACTCCCGAAATTCGTTATTACTTATTTTGTTTTTCGTTAGAAATTGCATTCGTCCGAAAATCTGAATTAATTAAGGTCGAATCTGTCATTGAAGGCTTATGGTGTCTGTCGAATGTTCAAAGAAGATTCGACGGAGCAGTGAAACTGTACGACGCTGCAATCATACATTTCCGGTCGAATGTTCCGCCCACAAGCTATAGAAGAATTCTAATGTTGTATGACTAGTAATAATTATATTTATTCATTACTATTACTAGTCAACCAACATTAGAATTCTTCTATAGCCTATGGGCGGATGCATTTGACCGGAAATGTACGATTGCAGCGTCGTACAGTTTTGCTGCACCGTCGAATCTTCTAACTTTCGATGCTTTGTCGAATCTTCGTCATTCTAGCTATTTTACTGCTCCTCCTCTTTGGTTACAATCAGCCAATAACATTCATGATCAACTTTATTTTTATTTTACTTCCCCCACCCAATTCCAGCAGTGATCTTTTCCCTCTATGTCGAATCTTTTCTCTCCTATGTCGAATCTTTTCTCTCCTATGTCGAATATTTTCTCTCTATAATGTCGAATCTTTTCTCTCCTATGTCGAATCTTTTCTCTCCTATGTCGAATATTTTCTCTCTATAATGTCGAATCTTTTCTCTCCTATGTTGAATCTTTTCTCTCCTATGTCGAATATTTTCTCTCTATAATGTCGAATCTTTTCTCTCCTATGTCGAATCTTTTCTCTCCTATGTCGAATCTTTTCTCTCTATGTCGAATCTTTTCTCTCCTATGTCAACTCTTTTCTCTCCTATGTCAAATCTTTTCTCTCTATGTCGAATCTTTTCTCTCTATAATAACAAATCTTTTCTCTCCTATGTCAAATCTTTTCTCTCTATAATAACAAATCTTTTCTCTCCTATGTCGAATCTTTTCTCTCTATAATAACAAATCTTTTCTCTCCTATGTCGAATCTTTTCTCTCCTATGTCGAATATTTTCTCTCTATAATGTCAAATCTTTTCCCTCCTATGTCGAATCTTTCTCTCCTATGTCGAATCTTTTCTCTCTATAATGTTGAATCTTTTCTCTCCTATGTAGAATAATCTTGGACTAATAGAGTTAAGGTTAGGCACATTCGACCACAGGTTCGATAGACACAGATTGTTATTGTCAGCGTCACGTCGAATCTCCTATCTATATCAAACTGTTGTAGCAACGAAAACGAAAATAAAGCATTTGTTTATGTCGGATCTTTCGGTTTTCGGATTCTGTGCTTTCGTTTTCGTTTGTTAAAACAATAACGAAAATAGCTGAAATTCGGACGAAAATGCATTCGGACGAAAACGAATGCACATGTCTAAATATCAGTACTGAAATTGAAATTGAGCCTAATGTGCAGTGTCTTCAATAATTTTTGGATATACTGTACATGTAAAAAAAACATCACCATAATAGAATCAATGTTATATGTGTTACAGCTGAACTCTAGGTAGATATAAAAGACACACATTAAAGTGGTTATAAATTCTCAAAGTACATACCACCAGACATTAATTTATATAGGAAATGCTTTAGGAAAAAATTAATATTAAAAACCTTTCTTAGTTTATTCATTGTTAGGTCAAATGACTTTTTAGCCCTTTTCACTGCAGGACAGCCCAGGTTGGGGACGGGGCTAAGTCGGAGCAGGTCACATGTCCTGTAAAATCACAAAACCTTTATCAGGCCCTCTCCTCAGGCCATGCACAGCCGAGTGGAGTGGTCTGTCAAGGACCTGATATGCAGCAATTCCTGTAATTATTAATACTTCTACTAAAATGTATTTTTTTAAAATGCAAGCAGTGTAAGTACCTGAATTTGACCTAGTTTTAGTTTTCTGCAGTCCCTGTACAGCAGAATTGTTAGAAGAAGTAGTAGCCCAAGAAACCAATAAATTCATGTGCTGATGAGAAACATGAGTGAGGCCTCGTACACACGACCGATTTTCTCGGCAAGAACCAGCAAGAAACTTGCTGGCAGAGAGGTCTTGCCGAGTAAATCGGTCGTGTGTACGCTGCTATCGGGTTTCTCGTCGAGAAAACCGACAAGAAACCTCGACGAGAAAATAGAGAACCTGCTCTCTATTTTCTCGTCGAGATTCTCCTCGGCATGTTTCTCGACGAGAAAAGTGAGTGTGTGTACACTTACCTGTCCTCCCGGAAGCCCGCGCATGTTCGAAATGAATTTGACGCATGCGCGGTAGCTTCCTAGGCATACGTAGGGTAGACCAAGATGGCGGCGACGGCATCGAATGTGACGAGCGCATGCTCGACGTAGTCGATGACGTCACCGCGTACACTCCTTTCAAAGAACCGCGGGTTCTTTGAAACGAGCGTGTGTACACTCGGCCGGGACAAGTTTCTTGTCCAAGAATCTCGTCGAAAAAAACGACATGTTTTTTTCAACGAGAATCTCGGCCGTGTGTACGAGGCCTCACAGAGGGGAAGCAAAGTGACACAGAGATGAGCTAATCAATGTGCTGCTTCTTCTTTTACTGTCCAGTTACAGAATGACCTTGGATCAGAGGAAGTGGGTTGAAATATGCTGGTCATCATCAGACTAAGGCCATCTGGTGGTAGAATAAAAAGTACTGCAGGGAAACTCTCCAGATTGAAGGTGAATATTGCAGCAATGCTAGTTTTATTATTTTATCTTCCAATGGGCTATTTATTCATATGTTATTTTTGGCTGGAGTTCGGCTTTAATCATTTAGAGCACTTTGCCTCCATAATGTATGCTATTATATATTACCTAGGAACAGTCATATTCAGGCTCTTCTTCCTGCTTTGCAGCGCTATGCAATGGTTGTTTGTTACTGTTTGTTCTCACAATGCAAATCTTTGAGTCAACCGACTCATTAAAAACAATGCACTCCCTGTGTGACATCTTATCTCAGCAGTTGCTAAGCAGTTAGGCAGAATTATTGCACTAAATCACCTGAAGCATAGTCTAGTTACTAAACTAACACTTTCTATACAGAATAACGTAGATGAACACCAGACAGATGTTAAAATATCAGATTATTAATATTAATAAATGTATTCACAAAAATTTTTTTTTATGACATTGAATATTTGGATATAACTAGCGTAAGATTAAAAAATCAGGTGGTCCTGAACAATCTAGTTGTATAACTTACCAGAAATAGGATGAGTGTGCAAATTTGCTTTGGCTGGTTTTACAGCATACAGCAATGTCATGCTGAGATAGATAATGAAGAGGACTCTGCCATGCGTTCTTTCTATTTTCTATTTAACAACATCTGTCAAATATACTAGACATGAAAAGCTTTAATAATACACGAGTTTAGATTTGCAGCCACCCCATTGTTCACTGAGAGGGCCCCAAAAGCCACGAGGCACTACTAGTAGACAGTGAAAATGCAGTTGGGAGGGTTAGACCACAGAGCCAAAACGTTAAGCCCAAGTAATAAAGTGAAATAAAATTTGAGATCGGCATTAAAAATAGCTATTCTTACTAAAAAAGTTTTAATATCTGAAATAGGGGGAAGGAGGGAGGTTAGAGCCACTTATGTGATGAAAGGAACATCCCCAGAGAAGAAGAGGGCACAGTAAGCAGAAGGATGAGCTTATGAATTTTCTAATGTTCTTCCACTGTCCAGCCAGCAATCTCTGGGTGATTTTTTGAAAAGTCTCTGTTGCTTCAGTGGAGATTGAGACCCCATTCACACAGGGGCGACTCGTCAGGCGACTCAGCCGCCTGACAAGTCGCGTCCCGTTCTGTACAATGGAACCGTTCTAATAGGAGCGACTCAAGTCGCTCCGACTTAGAAAAAGGCTCCTGTACTACTTCGGCACGACTTCAGGGCGACTTCCATTGACTTCAATACAGAAGTCATTTTGGAAGTCACCCTTGAAGTCGTGTGAAGATCGCCCGGCAGAGTCGCGGGACAAGTCGTGCCGCCCCTGTGTGAATGGGCTCTTAGGATCTGGAGGTTTTCTTTCACAAGGGTACTACGATTAAAAAAATAATTACAACTGAATTACAAATTCTTTGGTAACTGAAAGAGTTGACATACTGTAATTATATATATACACACACACACACACACACACACACACACACACACATTTATATTATATACATGTGTATGCCCGCCCAAGTGTATGACTTTCTTTACTTCGCTGCTATGGGCTCTAGCCACAGATCTTTTGTAGACCTAGCAACGTCCCTGCTTATACTGTCCTGATATTTTAAGGGCCTCAAGAATTCAGACTGGCAGCCAGGCTTGATCCATTTTAAAATATATATATATACCATAGTTTGTGGATGCTGTGGACGCTATAACTTTCCTACAGACTAAGTAATATACACTTATTGGGATTTGTTTTTACCAAAGACATTTATTAGAATACATTTTTGGCCTAAATGTATTCCAAAATTAGATTTTATTGGGTATGTTTTATGACAGAAAGTAGAAAATATTGTCTTTTTTCAAAACTTTGTCATTTTTCATTTATATCCAAATTAACAATCAAGTGGTGAACAAATACCACCAAAAGAAAGTTATATTTGTGTGAAAAAAATCATAAAAAGGTTATTTGCGTACAGTATTGCATGACCACGCAATTGCCAATTAAAGTAGCGAAGGTGCTGAATAGCAAAAAATGCCCTGCTCATGAAGGGGGATAAACCTGGAGCTTAATGTATTGGTTACCCCAACACTTCATATTCCTGATATGTGCCTGCTGTACCATGTACTTGAGAAAGTATCCTGTTCTCTTTGTATTGCTTCCTTCAGGTGAAATCCTTGGTGTTCCTGCCAGTCCCTTTGCTTTCCTATTAAAAACTGATCACACTAAGCAGGAGAGCACATCGTGGTCATCTCTCTAGCTATACTTGGGAACTTACCCTGCTCTCCTTCAATGATCAGACTTGTCATGAAACGCCCCCGCTGCACAGCCATTCACTGGGAAGCTCAGTGTCCTGCTGCTTCTCCCCCCCAACTCTTATGCAGCTGAGAACAGAGGGAATGTGATCACTTTTTAAAAAGGGAAAAGGGTATTTATAATGTTTTTTTTATATCTATACAAAAATGTTTTGCCTTTCATTTCGATTTTAAACATAATGGGTTGTTTTATAAAGTGATCATGTGCAATCACTTTAACCACTTACACTGTTATACACCTTCCTGCCCAGACCAATTTTCAGCTTTCAGCACTGTCGCACTTTGAATGACAATTGCGCGGTCATACAACACTGTACCAAAACAACATTTTTATCAGTTTGTTCCCACAAATAGAGCTTTCTTTTGGTGGTATTTGATCACCTCTGGGATTTTTATTTTCTGCTAAAAAAATAAAAAAAAGACAGAAAATTTTGAAAAAAAAAATATTTTTTGTGTTTCATTTACAAAACTTTGTAAATAAGTAAGTTTTCTCCTTCACTGATGGGGCTGCACTGACGGGCACTGATAAGGCGACACTGATGGGCAACAATGAGGTGGCACCAATGAGGTGGCATTGATGGGCACTGATGATGGGCACTGATAGGCGGCACATATGGGCACTGATAGGCGGCACGTATGGGCACTGATAGGCGGCACTGATGGGCACTGATAGGCGGCACGGTTGGGCACTGATAGGTGGCACGGATGGGCACTGATAGGCAGCCCAGACGGGCACTAATAGGCGGCACGGATGGGCACCGATAGATGGCACGGATGGGCACTGATAGGTGGCACTGATGTACTTTAATGTATGTCACTGATGGATGTCAATCAGTGCCAAACAATAATGCCTGCCAATTAGTGATGCCCATTGTGGGCACTGATTGGCATCCCTGGTGGTCTAAGGTGGCATACCTGCTGGTGACATCCCTGGTGGTCCTAGTGGCGTCCCTGGTGGTCCAGTGTGGGTATCCTGGGGGGGGCTGCACTGATAATCGATCAGCACAGACCCCCCTGTCAGAGGAGCAGCCTATCGGCTCTCCTCTACTCGTGTCTGTCAGAAGCGAGTGAGGAAAAGCCGATCACCGGCTCTTCCTGCTTACATCGTGATCAGCCGTGATTGGACACAGCTGATCACGTGGTAAAGAGTCTCTGTCAGAGACTCTTTACCTAGATCAGTGTTGCGGGGTTTCAGACTGACACCCCGCAACAACGATCGCCACGATGCGCGCCCCCGGGGGCACGCAGCGGCTCAATATCCTGAAGACGTCGTATGACGTCCGGTCAGGATATTGAAACCAATTTGCCACCGTCATTTTGCTACATGGCGGGCGGCAAGTGCTTAAATGGTTAAGCATCAACATCGACTAATATATATAGTTACACCGAATTCAACTATTTCATGTCAAGCGGAAAAAGGTAACTACACAGGTAAAATACATATGTGGGAGCTGATTTACTTGCCAAAGGATTTGTATTTCTCTCCGTCCGTTTCTGAGATTTACACAGCTCCACCACACCATAGTCAGCTTAGAGATGCGCTCTTCTCTACTGCAGTTAGGCAACACAACTGTGGCTCCTTCCTGTCCAGTGAAGGAGCAGCAACTGTTGAGGTGATCTCTCTACTCTTTCCTCCGGTAAACATGTCCCTTGTCAGTAGATGTGAATGCCTGGACCCTGATCAGCTCCTTGCGCTCCCCGTCCCTTATCCAGTCTGAGTGCTGCTATTCAAAGAGGAACGATCCAGTCCAATTCAGGAACTTATATTAGCTGAATTTAAAATACATTTAATGAATTGTTAATAGGCAGATAACTGCATTCATCATTTTTTAATGTCTGCCTGGAGTTTAAGATCTAATAGCAGACTAGGAACTTGTAAAGCTAATAATGGAGACAGTTTATTTTCAGCATTCCCATGGTTGCCAGACCTGTGAACTGTGCAAGATAGGAGAGCATGAATAAATATTTATTAGCCTGTTACTTTGTATCATATAATTACTAATTGGCAAGTTGGAGATAACAGTGCATGTCTGCTGATTGCTCTGTCACAGGCCAAGCAGGACATTTCTTATCACATGTGGATTCGGGCATTTTGACAATTACAGCACCAACACCCTCTTCCTTCACCTTTCTCTCCTCTCCTCCCTGAACAGATGCTTTTGCTCATTGCTTCATTTTCTGCATGTCTCTGGTGTTAGCGCAGAGGTTAACGAGCGCTGATTGGTAGAAGCACTTGTCTGTTAGGCCCTGCCAAGGTCTTGATGCCAATTAAACAAGAAATTGTGCCTGGAAGGTTTAACCTCTTCAGTACGGCAAGATGTCTCCACCATACTTCCTTGTATTTCTGAGTTTCCTTGCGTCACAAGACAAAATGTACAGCAAATAACTTTGATTTTCGGACGTATCAGTTTTCTTACAACTTGCGCTTGCAATGCATGCTGGGACAGGTCAGCGGTTTTTCCGTCAAGTAATATTACTTCACAAGAACCACTTATTGATTATATGTTTTGAACAATAGGAACACCATGCTAGCTACAAGGATTTGTTTCAATTCACTGGCCTTTCATTGTGATCACAGTGCTGCCATGGAAACCATTTTGTTACTACTTAAAACATGGCACTGTCATGGCAACCACAGTATTGTTTATCTCTTGAGCGGTGTACATAAGCATCTAATTGTGCCATCACTGCAGCACTTAAGTCACTGCAATTAGGTGACTAGCTGCATGCTTTCAGATGGATATTATTAATGCTTAATAGCTTTTTATAGTGATTTCCAACCCAATCATCACATTTTTCAAAATCGTCAATAGAAAAAATTCTTTTTCATGTAATTCAGTAGTCAATATTTCCTATTTGTGCTAACAAATCTCTTTATTGTACATGCAGCGGGGGGTTAACATTTAGGGGGAGTATCTGGGTGGTAGCATGGCCCAGATACACTAATTGTTAGGGATCTATGGCCAATTTGATTAGTGGAGGATATAATGGTGTTCAGTTCCCTATGGCCCCTGGGTGGCACTGTCGCCTTGGGCTGGGGTTGAACCATCATTGTAGGGCCATGCCCATTGTGTCCTCTCGCGGCAGTAGTACGGCGGGGCGGGAAGCCCGCTGTGCCTGCTGGGAGAGGGTATAAAGGGGGCGGAAATCTTTAGCACGAGGTCCGAGCCCAAGGCACCTTCAGCCTGGGGGCTGCTGTTCTGTTCGTCCGTGCCCAGGTGCCCTCAGCCTGGGTGCGAGGGAGTTCGAGTTCCATCCCAGGCACCTTAAGCCTGGGGTGAGGTACTAGCCGAGGCCTGGGGCCCAGTACCTTCGACTGGGTCCCGTATGGGAGAAGATACCTAGGGGCCCACCGAGTGAGGGGACCCGAGTCTCGGGCGAGGAGAACCAGGGAGGTGACCTGACCTGAAGATCCAGCGCAGCATTGGCTGGTGACAGTGCAGGCCTCTGGGGACCGTCCGGGATGGATCATCTCCCTAACAGGGGTCGCCATTAGAAGGTAGTCCATGTTCTATGCAGGGATGAGCCGAACACCCCCCTGTTCGGTTCGCACCAGAACCTGCGAACAGACAGAATGTTCGTGTGAACTTTAGAACCCTATTAAATACAATGGACTCGAACGTTCGAAATCTAAAGTGCTAATTATAAAGGCAATTTATTGTCCTAAAAAGTGTTTGGGGACCCGGGTCCTGCCCCAGGGGACATGTATCAATGCAAAAAAAGGTTTAAAAAAATTTACGTTTTTACGGGAGCAGTGATTTTAATAATGCTTAAAATGAAAAAATAAAAGTGAAATTTTCCTTTAAATTTCGTACCTGGGGGGTGTGTATGATATGCATGTAAAGTGGCGCATGTTTCCCGTGCTTAGAACTGTCCCTGCACAAAGTGTCATTTTTGAAGGAAAAAAAGTCATTTAAAACTCACTCGCGGCTATTAATGAATTGTCGGCTTTTATCAATACATACAAAAGTCATTGTAAAAAAATTAAATAAAGCGTGGGGGTTCCCCCAAATTCAATTACCAGGCCCTTCAGGTCTGGAATGGATATTAAGGGGAACCCCGCCGCAAATAAAAAAAAAATGGCGTGCGGTTCCCCCTAAATATCCATACCAAGCCCTTCAGATCTGGCATGGATTTTAAGGGGAACTCCACCCCAAATAAAAAAAAAATGGCGTGGAGTCCCCCCAAAAATCCATACCAGACCCTTATCCGAGCACGCAACCTGGCCGGCCGCAGGGGAAGAGGGGGGGACGAGAGAGCGGCCCCCCTCCCTCCTGAACCGTACCAGGCCACATGCCCTCAACATGGGGAGGATGTCCCCACGTTGATGGGGACAAGGGCCTCATCCCCACAACCCTTGCCCGGTGGTTGTGGGGGTCTGTGGGCGGGGGGCTTATCGGAATCTGGAAGACCCCTTTAACAAAGGGGACCCCCAGATCCTGGCCCCCCATGTGAATTGGTAAGGGGTACATTGTACCCCTACCATTTCACGAAGAAAGTGTCAAAAAATGTAAATAAAAACACACAAACACCTTGGAAAAGTCCTTTATTAAAAAAAAAATAATAAAATAAAACATTCCAGCGATTAAATCCAGTGTCCCGCGGCGATCCCGATGTCCAGCGCCGTCCGTCATTGGTTGTGCCTGAGCGGACCTGATGGGGAACTTCCTCCGCAGTGTTTTAAATGTATAGACCCGCCCCATCTAAAGTTCCCCATCAGGTACGCTCAGCGGACCAGATGCGGAACGCGAGAAGGGGCGGGTCTAATTATGTATTACACAGCGAACAAAGTTCCCCATCAGGTCCGCCCCCTCGGTATGTCCGACCCCGCCTACGTCATTGACCTGAGCTGGGAACTTCCTTCACTGTGTAATTTAAATTTACACAGTGAAGGAAGTTTCCCGCTCAGGCCAATGACGTAGGGGGGGTCTGACATACTGAGGGGGCGGACCTGATGGGGAACTTCGTTCGCTGTGTAATACATGTATAGACCCGCCCCTTCTCAAGTTCCCCATCAGGTCCGCTCAGCCAATGACTAGGTGTAAGGCTGAGGACTTATCTCATACGAGCAGCGAGCTCGTTAGCCTCCGTCTGTCTCTATGCCTTTTCCGTCCCTACGCGTGGTGTCACGGTCACGTGACTTCATCAGGGGATGATACATTTAAAACACTGCGGAGGAAGTTCCCCATCAGGTCCGCTCAGGCACAACCAATGACGGACAGCGCTGGACATCGGGATCGCCGCGGGACACTGGATTTCATCGCTGGAATGTTTTTGTTTTTTTTTTAATAAAGGACTTTTCCAAGGTGTTTGTGTGTTTTTATTTACATTTTTTGACACTTTCTTCGTGAAATGGTAGGGGTACAATGTAATATTGTTTAGGAGACACTTTATCACTAATGAGTTTCTAACCCACTGGGCTGAAATGTAACTTTTATTACATAAATGTCTTGGGTCATTAATGGCTGTTTCTGAATAGGCACAGCGTCCATTTGCTTTTAGCGTTTCTTTTTTTTTTGGTGGGGGACACACTGATTTTCCCTCACTTCCTGTCTGGTTAAAGCACTTTTAGCAGCATTGGAAATGAGAGTAATGCCCTGTACACACAATCGTTTTGTCCGATGAAAAAACAATCGCGTGGGCCCCATCTGAATTTTTTCCATCGGTGTAAAAAAATAGAACATGTTTTAAATTTTTCCGATGGAAAAAATTCCGATGGGAAATTCTGATCGTCTGTGTGGAATTCCATGAGAGAAAAATCCACGCATGCTCAGAATCAAGTTGACGCATGCTCGGAAGCATTGAACTTATTATTTCTCGGCTCGTCGTAGTGTTTTACGTCACCGCGTTTTGGATGATCGGAATTTAGTCTCAGTGTGTATGCAAGACTGATAGAAGTCAGCTTCATCGGAATTCCGACAGAAAATTCCATCGGATTTTATTCCATCGGAAATTCGATCGTGTGTACAAGGCATAAATCTCTCTAACAGAGGCCATGATTGTAATAAAAACCCAACAGGGGTTAGCTCTGCTTTGAAATATACACTGTATCAGCACCAAACAGTAAAGTTGTGATTACTGCCAATATGTGTTTTCTATCCTGCCCAACTAATATTCCCGCCAGGAGCTATCACAATGCCTGCCACCATAAAAGTGAGATTGTCATGTTATATCTATGAGCTGCCTAGTTAGTTTAATTTAGCAGAGTTGCTGACTGTAATGTTTGAATATGTACTACTAGGATAAAGATCCACAAATCTGTATATGAACTAAAAATTTGGAACAGCAAATATGATACAATCGTAAAGCTGCAATAGAAAATTATTTCCAAGTTAAAAATGGCTTCAACAGCTGTATTGACTAATAAAGAATGCTAAGTCAATTCAGGATTCTTGGGCCTTATTCAATAAACAGTTCTTATACCCATAGAAAAATGTACTCCGCTGAAGTCAGACCAAGACAATATTGATCCTGATTAGCTACTGTGGGTTCCTGCACTTAAAGTGGTTGTATAGTCTTTTTGTAACTTTTACCTACAGGTAAGCCTATACTAAGGCTTACCTGTAGGTAAAAGAAATATCTCCTAAACCTTTATGGTTTAGGAGATATTCCCCTTGCACTGCGCCGCTGACTGCAGCGGCGCATGTGCACAAGGGATTCTCGGCTGAAGGCCCGGCGGACGCCGGACCTTGCCAGAAAGAAGTCTCCCGCGCGTATGCGACGAATCGCGGCTCCAGCCACTCACAGCGCTGGAGCCGCGATACCCAGAAGACACGCCGAGGCATAATGTCAGTTGCCTCGGCGTGGACTGGGAGGGACACCGACGCCTCATTCTAAGGTAAGTATTTCATAATGAGCTTGTATGCTGTGCATACAAGCTCATTATGCCTTTTCCTTTACAGGTGTATAAAAAAAAAAAAGTCAGCGGGTTTACAACCACTTTAAACCGGAGTTACACCCATTTTTTTCATTTACAGTCATCCTCATGGACATCCTCACTGCTATTCTAAATGGCAATCATTTATTTATTTATTTTCCTCTAAATACCTTTCTTCTCTGTCTTCATGCCACACTTCTGCCTTTGGCCACCTAGGTGATTACATCACAAGGCGATTCCAATGGATTCCTGGGATATCGGTGTCATCTACCCCAGGTGTCCATGGGAAATGCCTAATACCAAAATCTAACATGATTTCAAGCCTGGAAATGACGCGAACGGGAGGAGTTAGGTGCCATTGCTATGGCAACCTGACCGAAATTAACATTGCGGTGCAGTGGCATTACTGTGCATGCGCGAGATCGGGAGGTGCATGCTGGGTAGCCAGCTGCACTGAATACCCTGAAATGAAGACAAGCAGACTTCAGATGCCCACAACAGCCATGGACCCTGCTTGCTTCCGAGATCAGGTTTGTTTAGAATAATCTAATAAAAACAATAGGGACCACATTGCTGTCATTATGATAATGTTGCAATGGAAGTAATAACAATTTGCAGGGGAGCTTTTAGAAAAAAACATCGATTGCGGGGACTGGAACTCCGCTTTAAGGTATTGCTTAAAGCAAAATACAAAAGCTCTTTTAAAAAAATATTATTCTTTCCTTATCATCCTTGTACATTTCCTTTTTGTAACCTCCACTACCAGTGCTGCTACTGTGGCCTAATGCCGCGTATACACGACCATTTTTCTCGTCGGGAAAAATGAATTTTTTTCTCTTTGACGAGAAAAACGACCGTGTGTGGGCTTTTGATCATTTTTCCAGACGAGAAAAACGGCATTAATCACGACGAGAAAAATTAGAACATGCTCTTATTTTTCTCGTCGTGATTCACGGCATTTTTTTCCGCGGCAGTTTTCCCATAGGGAAACACTGCCGGGGAGCCTACACACGGTCTTTTTTCTCGACCAAGAGAAAAAATTTCGGGAAAAACGGCCGTGTGTAGGGGAACAAGCCGTTCCTCATTTTTCCCGTCGATGTTCTGGACGGTGTTTTCACCGTCCAGAAAATCGATCGTGTGTACGTGGCATTATTTTCTTCATTGGCCTAACAAACCCATGGCACTTCTGAATTAGCAGCATTGTCAGCCTTTGCACCACTTTTCCCCCCATTCGTCATCGCATCACTGTGTCCATCTGCACATAGCTTTCTTGATCAGCCCTCAAAACCTTCCCTCCCCATTTAGCCAAGCGGTGAAATCATCAAGTCACCACATTCATATGCACAGTGGAGTTGTCAGCCTCCGGAAATTTACCTACTGCTCCTCCCAGCTTGAGCATCATAAAATCCCTCCCATTGTCCTGACAGGGGGAAGTGCAAAAGGGAATCTGTAGTCACATGACCTTGATAAATAGATTACAATAAAGGTGTCTTTGCATGTTTTTGAAAATAAAGCAAACCTTGGGTCAATGAATGACAGTAATGCCGCGTACACACAATCGGACATTCCAACAACAAAACCGTGGATTTTTTTACGGATGTTCGCTCAAACTTGTCTTGCATACACACGGTCACACAAATGTTATCAGAAATTCCGATCGCCAAGAACGGGGTGACGTACAACACTACAACGAGCAGAGAAAAATTAAGTTCAATGATTCCGAGCATGCGTCAAATTGATTCCGAGCATGCGTAGGACTTTTGTGCATCGGAATTGGATACACACGATCAGAATTTAAGACCACAACTTTTGTTGTCGGAAAAATTGAGAACCAGCTCTCAATCATTTGTTGTCGGAAATTCCTCCAGCAAATGTCCGATGGAGCCTACACACAAGCTCCCATTGAACATTTGTTGTCGGAAAATCCGATCGTGTGTACACGGCATAATACTAAATATGTTAGTGATACAGTATATTCTGATGGAGACTTGCCTTTACTTTAAGAAGCAGGCTGAATGACTCTTTCCAGTGTCTGAGTACAAGTAAACTGGAATCTTCCAAATTCCAGTCTTATGCCTCGTACATACGACCGGGTTTTCCGACGGCAAAACTGCGATGAGAGCTTTTGGCTGGGAATCCCGGACGTGTGTTTGCTCCCTCGCAGTTTTTCCAACGGGAAAACTGCCAAAAACCGCCGGCAAAAAAAAGAGAACCAGCTCTCTTTTTTCCGTCGGGATTCCTGACTGATTTTTTCCCGTCGGAAATTCCGGCCGTGTGTACGAGGCATTAAAGATTTTATTGAATCCCCCAAAAAATGTGCAATCACTGGAAATGTAGTTTTCTTTCTTGTTACCTGTAACATTGCATTTGATTTTACCAACCCAAAACTTGTGTATTTAGGTTAAAAATGTTTAGCACATCACATAATGTAATGAAGACCAGCTAAATGTTTGTAGAAAATGTAACTACAATGTTCAGTCTCCCAGTTCCCGTACAACTATTTATTAGCTATTTTTAGAGCAGGCACGTGTTAACTTAACACAGGGTTACTTGCTTTGACACTTTTATAATTCTAGATTTTAAGCCTTATTTAGCTGCAAGAAAATTGGTGTCTTGCTGGCAGTAAACTGGCTTGTCCCCATATGTACAAAGCTCACATTCAAGTTTTCCACAGTAAACAACTGTACCCATTATAGCTATTATACCTATTATTTTAGGAATGGATTTTCTCTCTGTGTACACGTCTTTTGCTGTAAATTCTAGCAGAGACAGGCTTTAACTTGGCCCTATCCAGAAGTGGGGTATTTTTCCTATAAATGGAAAGTCTTTCATTGGCCATTTGTATAGCAGTGGCGGTGCGTCCATAGAGGGCGCCGGAGCCTCGCCCCCTCTCGCTCCCGCACCGCCACTGAAAGACAATACACAGATTCATGCATTGCATGAATCTGTGTATTGTCACCGCTGCCGCGCTGCCCACTATTCATATGGCCGGCCTCCTGGTGAGCGCCAGCCATATGAATTAGAGCGGTGGCTGGCGGTGGGTGTAACTTGGAAGTGCCTATCAGAGCCAGCGGCTCTGATAGGCTTTCTGAATACAGCTCTCACGCTGTATTCGGCTTCCAAAAACTCCTCCCAGGTACACACAGGGGTGCGTTCCTTGGAAAAGACTTTGTGTAGGTTTCAATCAAACAGGTTCACCGGATCTGGTTACCAATAACCTGATTGGCTGAAGTGACATCGAGGGCGGGAGAACACATCGAGGACGGCGCGGACCGAGGAAGGTAAGTGCAGGGCTGGGGGGGGGGGGCAGGCTGCATTTGGGGGACAAACTGGCTGCATTTGGGGGACAAACTGGCTGTATTTGGGGGGACAAACTGGCTGTATATGGGGGACACGCTGGCTGAATATGGGGGACAAACTGGCTGTATATGGGGGACACGCTGGCTGAATATGGGGGGAACTGGCTGTATATGGGGGACAAACTGGCTGCATTTGGGGGGAACTGGCTGTATATGGGGACAAACTGGCTGAATATGGGGGGAACTGGCTGTATATCGGGGACACGCTGGCTGCATTTGGGGGAACTGGCTGTATATGGGGGACAAACTGGCTGCATTTGGGGGGAACTGGCTGTATATGGGGGACAAACTGGCTGTATATGGGGGCACACTGGCTATATATATGGGGACAAACTGGCTGTATATGGGGACAAACTGGCTGTATATGGGGGCACACTGGCTGTATATGGGGGCACACTGGCTGTATTTATGGGGACACACTGGCTATATATATGGGGACAAACTGGCTGTATATGGGGAAAAACTGGCTGTATATGGGGGCACACTGGCTATATATATATGGGGACACACTGGCTATATATATGGGGACAAACTGGCTGTATATGGGGGCACACTGGCTGTATATGGGGGCACACTGGCTGTATATATGGGGGCACACCGGTTATATATATATGGGGACACACTGGCTGAATATGGGGACAAACTGGCTGTATATGGAAACAAACTGGCTGTATATGGAAACAAACTGGCTGTATTTGAGGGGGCAAACTGGTGGTGTTTGGGCACAGTGGCTGCGTTTAATGGGCACAGTGGCGGCAATTGATTTTTTTTTTTTCAGTTTGTTTGCGCCCCCCCAAAAATTTTGAGCACCAGCCGCCACTGTTGTATAGTATGATTATCTCAATGAACCTACGAGCAGGTCATACTAACTGTGTAGGATGTGCTACTGTATGGTGGCCACAAATGGTAAGGGGACGTCTCAATAGAGTAGGATTAAGAATTGCCATGGACATCCTGAACTCAGAAGCGTGGAAAGGAAAGAAAGGTCAGGCTTGATTCAGTGTAGTGTGAATCAGTTTAAAGTGTATGTTCTGCCAAAACAATTTTTTAGTTTTGCATAGAAAAGGAAAGGGTTGAAACTTTTGCCAGTTTATTTGTTGTTGTCTGTTCACCATTTGGGAGATTTACCTTCACTTTCTACCCCAGAAATGCAACAGGAAGTCAGTGAAAATCTCCCAAAATGAGGGGAAACCTGCTCTGCACATAAAGCAATCAGCTTACGTTAGGGCCCCTAAACAACGTCAACTCTGACAAAATTCGTAGGGCAGAGCGACGCGCTGACGTCACCTATCCCCCTCGTGTCCCGGAAGGACAGGTTTGCTCTGGTTGTGTGTCGGCCGGCACACCAGACTTAAGGCTTTTATGATACGATTGACATGTAAGTGCATTACTTGATTTTGAATAAACTATTTAGAAGGTTTTACGCTATATGGAGCTTTATGTTTTTTACACCGATCCTTGTGAGAGAGATAGAGCGGTGCCCCCTGGACAGGTGTATGGCTGTTTTGAGAAGAAAACCCAGGCTGGGTATAAAACAAACAGAATATTTGATCCTCTGTTACGGGGGATCATTGGGAGTTGGTAAGAAGCAAATCTTACTAATTAGAAGGTGGACTCTTCACTTTGGGTGATTGATGAAGGTTTTCTATCATCAGGAAACTTCAAGGCTTTTAGTTACAAGCACTGGTGGACTATTTTAAGAATGTTATGTGCAGATTTTATGGATTTATCTGCAAAACTTTTTTAGCGTGACTTTATTTTCTTATTTATATTCTTCTAAATATTTTTGGCAAAAAAAAAATCACAATAGGCCTATATTGACTGGTTAGATTTATGGCATTTTTATTATATATATATATATATTACTAGTAATGGCGGCGATCTGCGATTTTTAGCGGGACTTACACTTTGCGGACACTTTTGACACTTTTTTGGGACCATTGACATTTATACAGCAATCAGAGCTATAAATAGCCACTGATTACGGTGTAAATGTCACTGGCAGGGAAGGGGTTAACACTAAGGGGCGATCAAGGGGTTAAATGTGTTCCCTGGCAGGTGTTTCTAACTGTGGGGGGGTGGGCTGGCAGGGACATGACAGAGATCACTGTTCCCGATCACTGGGAACAGTAGACCCTTGTCACGTCACCTGTCAGTATGGGAAATCGTCTTGTTTACACAGGCAGTTAGTTCCCTGTTCTGCCTCTGTAATAGGCGACCACAGGTCGCCGGCGGACATCGAGTCTGCCCAACCCACTGGCACGCTCTTGCAGCGTGCAGCAGCCACGAGCGCGCCCTGCTGGCGGCAGGCGCCCGTTCGCTATCGCGCCTGCGCGAGCCACTGTACAGGTACGCCGGCGGCTGGTCAGCAAGCGGTTAAGTAGGCAATGCTGTGTCACACATTTCACAGAGCCTGCCATCTGACCTTCAGCTTTGCTAAGAGGAGGAGTTTCATGAGGCGGGTCAGTACAGGAATCACAGTTTTCATGTAGCAGGGTACCACAGGATATGTACTTAGCAATGAAAGTAAACAGCAGAGGAGAAGCTGCAAAACATGCAGGAAATTCAGGAACTTGTGGTAAGGAGTAAAGGTATTTTGGATTGTCAAATATAACTATTGTTTGTACTGCATTGCTGATTTTATGAAATTAAAGTCTGTGCTATGACCATACAACTCCTTTATTGATGGTAATTGCTATTTGAAATAAACCATGTTGTAAATTAGCTTTAAATACTTTTTAAATAGTTGAAAACTATCATTTATACTTATGTACATCAACACTGCATCACCGCCAGTTTACTTGTTCCAACTGCCACATCCAATACAAAGTTATAGAGCTGATTCTTGCTACTTTTCTAGTGCCACCCTATAAATTGCTTAGCAAGTTGATGATAAAGTACCTTTATGTCAGAACGTATTGCAGTATCTTCTAGATCTGGTGAAGCAAGCGTGACAGCTGTCTGACACTTATCGCTGTGTTCCCAGTACAGTGGTTACCAATTTACTGCTGAGCTGCCAAGTTGCCATCCTAATGGATCTGCACAGCTTCTGCAGCCTGCGCTTGCCGGGCTGCACTGCATCTAGAATAGGGTGGAAATTGGGATACCATGGATGTATACAATATGTTTCTGTTTACTGAAACATTATTTGGATTTTAAATGACTATATCGTTTAACGCAGTGAAATATAAACAAGGCATTATTCTCATTGTGAAAGAACAGTGTTAAATTCAGTTGCTCTGCTTGGGAACAGCTGTATGGCTATTAAGCAGAAGTAGAAAATGTCCCTGTATTTGTAATTTTTCTTAATAATAACATAATAAAATAGACTTGGTCTATATATAATGCTTTTGTTGCAGGTGCAGCCTAATCTCTGTGCTCTGATTCGGAACACCTACATTGACGTGACCTCTCGACTAATTACAGTTCTTTGTATTCTGCAGGATACTCCAAAACTGCCGGAAAACAGGATGAACAGCCTGGTTCTGTCCCTGTGAACAGATGATTCAGCAGTTTAAAATAATATTGGTTCTTTGTCTGCATGGAATAATTTAAGCAACCATAATATTGCATTACTGTTATTATTTCAGGATGTTCTCCTGCTACAGGAAATGTTCAGTGATTAATCACACAGCTATCCTTACAGGAGAATATCAGGAAGAAAAGATGATCAGATAATGATTATTGGCAGTAAATTAAAACTATCATAAAACATTCACAACAGTTAATCTGTGTCCACTGCCCCACGTACAATAGTTGAATCTGATAAAGAGCTGAAACAACCAAGACAGACTCATCATAAGAAGACCACAAGAGTCTGTTTAGTGCATCTAATGCCCCATACACACGATCGTTTTTCATGCCGTTAAAAACTCCATTTTTAAAAATGGCCATTAAAAATGATCGTGTGTAGGCTCCAGAGCATTTTTAACGACGTGAAAAACGGGCATTAAAAATTTCGAACATGCTCTCTTTTTTCACGTCGTTTTTCATGTCGTTTTTTTTAACGACGTGAAAAACGATAGTGTGTATGCTTTAACGACGTGAAAAAAAAAACACGCATGCTCAGAATCAAGTATGAGACGGGAGCGCTCGTTCTGGTAAAACTAGCGTTCGTAATGGAGATAGCACATTCGTCACGCAGTAACGGACTGAAAAGCACGAGGCTGAAAAGCGCGAATTGTTGCTCAACAAACTTTACTAACATGAAGGGTGGCGCCATTTGAACTGAACTTCCCCTTTATAGTGCCGTCGTACGTGCTGTACGTCACTGCGCTTTGTTCGAGCGTTTTTTTTAATGATCGTGTGTACGCAAGACAGGCTTGAGAGAAAACATGAAAAAAAATTACAAGAAAAACGTCGGTTTAAAAAATGGCATGAAAAATGATCGTGTGTATGGGGCATAAGATTGGCCAAGTTTATGTCAACAGCTAGTGTGTGGTCCCCCCAGGCAAAAATACTGACTGGGGGGGGGAACCATAGGCGTGCGCACAGGGTGTGCCAGGTGTGCCCAGGCACACCCTAATCACCTTGTGCAGCACAATTTCCCACTGCCCTGGCTCCCTCCCCTTCCCCCCACAGTGCTTCCAGCTTCCCTCCTCTCCTCTCCTGCCGACTGTTGCTGTGGGGATGAGTGGGGAAAGGGGCCAGTGTGAAGGAATTTAATGAGCATATTAATAAATTAGAAAATTTCTATTATCTATGCATCTTTACTATACTATATAGTCTATATTGCTTTTTCATGTACACCACTGCTGTAATCCTTCCTTACTCAAATCAGCCTCTAATAACACCCCCTCCCATCGAAAAGACTGGAGAAGACAGAAAATGGCGGCTACCCTCTTCTCCCACACATCTTTAGGAATGCGGAAGTGAAGACAGATCAGAGGGACAACCAAGCTTGACCATCACATTTTTGTACTCTTCTTGTATGTCAGCCAATCAGATGTGCTTTCTAGTTTTACATTAACATAATAGTGACGTATCATGCTATGTGTAAAAAGTTTAGTACTGCCTGTAATAAAGGATTAGATAAGGAAGTAACGGATCTGCACGGACGTGTCGGAGTCTTACTTTCAGCGTGCACGCAAATTTATCTAAACTTTACAATTCAGAACAGTAGTAGAATCCATATTAACCCCTTTGTGGTTAAACGATCATTACACGAGTAAGTGTGTAAATTACTGGCCCCGTTTCTTTCTAAGTAAACATCGGCAGTGATCAATAGTGTGTGTGTTTGAGCTTTGGGGTGCACACCCTAATGCAATAGGCTGCGCAGACCTATGGAGGGAACTATCATAAACCATTCATAATAGTTAAACTGTGTCTGCTGCCCCACGTACAATAGTTGAATCCGATCAGGAGTTCAAACAACCAAGACAGACTTATCATAAGAAGACCACAAGAGTCTGTTTAGTGCATCTGAGATTGGCCAAATTTCAACAGCTATTGTGTGCGGTCCCCTCAGTCAAGAATACTCATCAAATATCCTACAAACGGGATAAAGGCTGCAGCAGCACCAATGGCTACTAGAAGATCAGTTGCCCCTCTTAAAGCCAAAATAAAGAAATGATTGTGTCTTTGAAAATACTTCATGTCTACTAGTATGAGCTTCCGTTCCAGGACACTTTTCACCTTTGAAATCCTTACTTTTGAATCCTGCACTTGTCATTTGTCTGCACTTCAGCACTAAAAGGAAAGGAAAAAGCATTCTTTTGATCTTATTCCATTCCATTTACCTGTCATTGTGAATGTGATTTAGAAGGTGGAGGGTAGTAGCAAAACAATGTTATATGAAAGAACAACATCTACTGCTTTTGGTGGAATCCATGTCATATCTAGGTCATATTTAAAGGTATCCCATGGAACAGCCTGCATTTGGCATAGCAGCCGATTGGCCCATCCTGATTCTTTTAAATTAATTTGAGAATCCCAATGTTTGCTGAGGGCACATAGACAGCTCAGACATATCCATACATGCTCCTTGCTATCTGCTCTTGATCTAGGGCAGGGGTCTTCAAACTACGGCCCTCCAGGTGTTCAGGAACTACAATTTCCATCATGCCTAGTCATGTCTGTGAATGTCAGAATTTTGCAATGCCTCATGGGATTTGTAGTTCCGCAACAGCTGGAGGGCTGTAGTTTGAGGATCCCTGATCTAGGGCAATAAATAGGCTAAAACACACATAAGTTGAGTGACTGATTTTCGGACGCAGTATATGACAACTACATCCTGGCTAGGCTTTTTATTCCCTTTCATTTGCCGGACAGCAGGTCTTGCAGCATGAAACCACTAAGCTTGTTTTGTGTTTTGTTGGAGTTTTGCTAGTTACTTAGTGTTTCATGATTTTATTTAGCTTTTTATTGGACTTGCTATACCCCTGTATTATTCCCTTGTTCTGCACAGTTTTATTACCATTGTAAAGAGCTCCAGGAGACATAGAACATGCCTTATTGTTCTAGAAATGTGTAAAGAATGTGCTGGAAAGATTAAAAGGCATTAGCTATGTCATGGAGGAACACTGAGGGAATGCATTTAAAGGAACAGGCAAGCTCAGCCAGACCGCTTCTAAGGAAAATGTAAAATGTGATGTCCATTGTCCTTATCCATTATACAGCTGCTGCAAACACTACACTGATTTCATTTCCCAGCACTGGTGGGAAACATTCAGTAGTGAAGGGATTGTAGACTCCAACTTGTTTCAGCTACACTGCAACATTAAAGTGCTGCAGCTGAATAAACAGCTACTATAGCTTCCATAAAACTCTGTTAACCACTTGGCATCTGCAGTCTGTAAATTAATGCTCTCTGGAACAGCTCTCCCATGCCTTAAAGCGTTTGTTACCCCAACACTTCATATTATTTTTATTATTATTATACAGGATTTATATAGCGCCAACAGTTTGCACAGCGCTTTACAACATGAGGGCAGACAATACAGTTACAATACAAATCAATACAGGAGGGATCAGAGGGCCCTGCTCGTTAGAGCATACAATCTAGAAGGGGGGGGGGGTAAAGTGGAACAAAAGTTAATAACTGTGGGGGGGGGGGGGGTGAGCTGATGGAGAAATGAAAATACAGTTGTTAGGTGTGGGTAGGATAGGCTTCTCTGAAGAAGACGGTTTTTAGGGATTGTCTAAAAGTTAATAGTGAAGGAGATAGACAGACAAATTGGGGTAAGGCATTCCATAGGATTGGAGAGGCTTTGGAAAAGTCCTGGAGGCGAGCATGGGAGGAGGTGACGAGGGAGCTAGAGAGCAGGAGGTCCTGAGAGGAACGAAGAGAACGAGTAGGTTGGTATTTAGAGACTAGGCTAATGATGTAGCTGGGGGCTAAATTGTGGATGGCTTTGTAAGTAGTTGTTAGTATTTTGAATTTAATTTGTTGGGTGAGCGGAAGCCAGTGGAGGGATTGACAAAGAGGAGTAGTAGACACAGAGCGATTGGTAAGGTGGATGAGTCTGGCAGCAGCATTCATGATGGATTGAAGGGGTAATAGACTATGTAGAGGTAAGCCAATGAGGAGGGAGTTGTAGTAATCGAGGCGAGAGATGACCAGGGAGTGAATCAAGAGCTCTGTTGTGCCATTGGTTAGAAGGGGGCGTATTTTGGAGATGTTGCGGAGGTTGAGGCGGCAAGATTTGGACATTGATTGAACGTGGTGCTTAAAGGAGAGTTCAGAGTCCAGGACTACACCTAGAACCTTGGCATGCAGGGATGGGCTTATAGTTGTGCCATTAATTTTGACAGAGAGATCAGGGGAAGGGACACATGGGGGAGGAAGAATTATAAGTTTGGTTTTGGATAGATTGAGTTTAAGGAAGTGATGTGACACCCAGACTGATATATCTGATAGTAAATTAGTGATACATGAGGAGACAGAGGGGGTGAGCTGAGGGGTAGAGAAATAGTTTTGGGTGTCGTCAGCATAGAGGTGGTATTGGAAGCCATGGGAGGCTATCAGCTGACCCAAGGAGGAGGTGTAGATTGAAAATAGGAGCGGTCCAAGAACAGAACCTTGGGGGACCCCAACACAAAAAGGAAAAGGAGAGGAGGAAGTAGAGTTGTAAGAAGCGCTAAAGGTGCGGTTGGATAAGTAGAAGGAGAACCAGCGAAGAATACAGTCATGAAGTCATGGAGATCATATTCTTGATATGTGCCTGATGTACCATGTACTTGTATGATAACGTATCCTTTTCTCTTTGAATCACTTACTTTGTGTGAAATCCCTGGTTTCCCTGCTAGTCCCATTGCTTTCCTATTAAACACTGAAGAAGCAGGATAGCACACCATGGTCAGTTCTCTAGGTATGCTGGGAACTCACAGTGCTCTCCTCCAATGATCAGACTTGTCCTGGCAAGCCCCCACTGCACATTCACTGGCAAGCTCAGTGTACTGCTGATCCTCCTCCCCCAGCTCTTATGCAGCTGAGAACAGAGGGCATGTGATCACTTATAAGAAAGAGGAAAAAGGTATTTATAATGTTTTTTTTAGATATATACAAAAATGTTTTGCCTTTCATTTCTATTTTAAACGGAATGGGTTGCTTTACAAGGTCACCATTTACAATCACTTTAAGTATGCTAATCTACATTGCATCTGTAAACAAGGAGCAGGCCGTTATTAACAGCAGCAGTTCTCAGAGTGATGATCATGAACCAATCAGCATAGCTCCTGATCATATGATCACCATAAACAGCCAATCATGCTGATCAAAGGAGGTTGTTTACAAACAAGCTGCTCCAGCCTATAAATATTATTGTTCTTGTCTTTCTATCTCTGTCTTTCCTTGTACACAGTGAGATCACAAACAGTTTTTTTAAAAGGACTGTAGTGTGTAAAATAAAAAAAAGTAAAATGTGAAATAGGTTTCTTAAAAACGAATAATTGTAAAATAATCAAAATGCATTTTTCTAATTTTTGTTTATTTGTCAGGTTGAAATAAAAAGACAGGTAGGGAATTTATTAAAACACTGTACCATATACAAGCCAAATATGTCACTAAAAAACTAGGTACGGTAGGTAAGCACATTATTCATAGACTAATTATTAAGTCTTGGCATTCAGGCGTCAATGACCCCTGGACATAAAGGGGTTAATAATGATGTTAACTATGGCAAAGCATGGCTGTATGACAGCAGCATACATAATCTTGTGAGGCGTGGAGCTATATATGAAACGTTTTGTACTTTGTTCTTTTGATATTAAAGTTTTAGGGGCCAATTAAAAAAAAGAAGAATGGATACCACTTGTAGCTCTTGCCATGTTGTGCCCCGTGGAATTCTCTTTCTTAATGTTGCAGATAGACAAAAGTCTGGTCAATTTATTAGTTTGGATAGTGATCAACTGGACTTAGAGCCCCATAGCAACAGGAGCACAATGCAAATTTGAGCAACTTTATAAAAATGCGGTCCTTTCTGAAAAAAATAAATACATTTTTAGGAGCGATATGGCTATGGTAAAGCCATTCCACTACTTTCAAAATGGAGCCTTTAGTAAGAGAAGTGATGTTTAAAGGCAAGTTGAGTATGCTAAAGCCCACCACCATCCAGCGTGCACATTGGCAGCCCTTAGGATTTGGGCTGTGGCATATTTAGAGTGAGACATATAACTGTTAACTTTTCAAGAAAGATGGAACTGTAGATTATAAGGTGGAGAGAAAATGTGATTGCTCCAGTTTCTTGCTTTTGTTTTTTATTTTAGCTTACCCTCTCTTCCCATCAGCATCAAAGTACACCACTGCGAGTGAGATCTAACCATCCATCAACATAACCTCATTGGACTACCATGGTACCCACAAGGAGGTACAGTGATCGGTGGTGCCAAGTGTACGTATAACAATATTTCAAACATTGGTTAGATTAATCATTTACAGTGGCTTTATGTCTTACAACCATACAGTTTTCTTCCTAGCCAAGTTCTAGGAAAAATATACATCTACAAAGAAATCCAAAGGCTTCATGTACTAAGTCCAAGTGTACACAGTAAATACATTTTTATTATTTTACACCAAATTATTATGACAATCTAAATCTTACAAGGAAAATATTCGAAACCTCCAGGTCTAAATGATGTAAAGGGATTAGAGATTCTGCCAAGATCTGCTAATTTGCTAAGAGTTCTATGAATTCTGTTTCAAATTCAGTGAATTCAAACTTACTGGCAGCTTCCATTAAAGTCTATAGACAAATCTTGATAAAAAATTCTGGCCACTTTTGTTGCTAATAGGCAAACTATTGTCAAAAGGGGCAAGGGAAGCTGGGCACTGACATAGAGGACAGGTACCGACGCACAAAATAAAACATGTTAAAACATTGTACAGCAGGGATGAAAGTATTTTCTTTTGCAATATTTTTATTATTTTCAAAATAAAAAGAGTACAAATATGTTTGGGTCAAAGATCAAGTGATATACCACAGTAAGCAGTGGGTTATAATGCTCAAGCAATATGCATACCAGTTATACAATCATAATCCGGGGACATAGAGTACAGTGTCATCTACTGAGGGACAAGTTCTTTTCATGCTTCAAGGACAACACTGAAAAGACACATATCTTTTAAATAACATGCTTAGGGGATGCCTTAGAGCTATACATGATGATACAGAACAAAACTATTTTCACGGACAGTCTCAATGACAGCGCAATGGCAACACAAATTTGGCTGTGGAATGATTTTTTTATTTTACAATTAGCTTTAAAAAAATACATTTTTAGTTATATGGTCAGTAGCAAGTGAATCCTGCACTTTCAGCACCCCAAACTTAAAAAAGGCTTTATCAACATAACATTAAAAAAAAATAAAAAAATAAACGCGTTTAAAACAACAAAAAATCCACTTTGTTTTTGAAGGGAAGAGTTTAAAAAAATAAATAAAAAGCAATTAAACTTAAAAAGACCCCATCAACATACAATGAAACCACTATGCCCCAAAAATAGATGAAAAAAACAACAACAAATAATACTGTAATATAATATATTCTGTGGATGTTGATATCCCATTTCTCAAGGCCTCTTTGCGAGTCCTTGTTACTCACCACTAACCGTATGTATCTGGCTTTACATTCTCTTTTGGAGAATCCTCTATGTGACTGCAGTTCAAGATACCCACCTGTTTTGCTGTATACATCCAACACAGAGATAGACTGCTCTGAACAGTAAAAGCCAAATTTGGAATGATTAACGACACCTAAACCAGGTACTTTGGCTCAGGATGTCCCTCCTGCATCCAAAAACTTTATGACACGTATACGAGCATAGGAGAGCCGGCACTTCTGGAGTTTCAGTCTTAAATCTTAAGTCTTACAGCTGTGAACAAGGCTTGTGGCGAAACGCATCAGCCATCATTTTTAACATGGTTATGTGGAAATAAAGATTTAAGACTGAATCTCCAGAAGTGCAGACTCTCCTATGTTCGTATACCTTTTTTGCTGTATACTTTGATATCTACTCCACATTTGTAACCTTCTAATGTGTTAAATAAATAAAAACTTATTTGACCATCAAAAAGTCGCAATAATAGGAACAAAAACAACAATGACAACAAAAAATGTCAGCAAAGGGGATGTTTGCCCAAAGAAGTTGCAATCAGAATTAGGTTTTCTAACTGAACTTAATCTCTCATTAGACAGTTTGTCAGCTTTTTTTATTCTTCCCAGAAAACGGCATTCAATATGATGACACTATGGCTACCCCTCTATTTTATAATGGGGCCTTCTAAGCCTGGCTGCCATATTTAAAAGTTATGCAATGCATTATGGTTTATGAAAAGTCACCCGGGCAAATCTGCACATAAATTAGCTGGGTCCCTTAAACCCATTGTAGTGCCAACCCCAAAACTCTTCCCTAACGATTTATACACTTTCATAGTTAAAGTGGAACTTTACTCTCTTTGCTCTCTAGATTTCAGGGGAATCAGTGGTGGAGAAGGATCTGGGGGTTTTGGTAGATCATAAACTTAATAATAGCATGCAATGCCAAGCTGTGGTTTCCAAAGTGAGCAAAATCATTTTTTGTATTAAAAGAGGTATGGACTGCAGAGAGAGAGATATCATTTTGCCCCTGTACAAATTATTAATATGACCTCATCTGGAATATGCAGTTCAGTATTGGGCACCAGTTCATAAAAAGGATATCAGGGAACTAGAAAAAGTGCAGAGAAGGGCAACCAAACTGATAAGAGAAATGAATGGGCTCAGCTATGAGGAAAGATCAGCTGAACTAAATATATTCTCTTGTGGAGAGGAGATTAAGAGGGGATATGATTAACATGTATAAATACATAAGTGGTCTACATAGTGAACTTGTTGAGTTATTCACTTTAAGGTCATCACAGAGAACAAGGGGGCACTCTTTATGTCTAGCAGTAAAGAGATTTCATTTCCAAATACAGAAAGGCTTTTTTTACAGTAAGAGTTGTGAAAATGTGGAATAGGCTCCCTCAAGAGCTGGTTCTGGCCAGGTCAGTAGACATTTTTTTTTAAAAGGCCTGGATTCTTTCCTAAATGTACATAACATAACTGGGTACTAAAATGTATAGGTATCCAGGGAATATCTGATTGCCTCCGACAGATCAGGAGGGAATTTTTTCCCGTTTGGATCATGCTTTATTGGTTTTTTTTTTTGCTTTCCTCTGGATCTTTTCTGGTTATAGCATTGTGTATATGGAGGTTTTCAATTTGTGTGTGTTTTGTCTTTCTCTTTTCTCTGTGGGTTGAGCTGGATGGACTTGTGTCTTTTTTCAACAAGACTATGTAACTATATAACTATGTATATCACCAGTAACTATTTTAATTCTTATGCTGCTAGCTCTATTAAATAGATACATGGTATATTATATATACTTGTTTAAATGTTTTATTAATTTTCTTCAGTTGCTTTCTGGTTTCTGACCTAGGCTAAAATTATGTCATACATCCCAGGAGTCTTCATGGACATTTTTTTTCATCTGGAGGAAACACTTTCTCAGCTAAGCACATCCTCCTGTCTACATACCTGAGGTAAGGGCAAGTGGATTCAAGGAAGTAAATTAATCATCAGCCCTTACTTAAGATAGCTGCAGCTAGAAATGCTACTAAGGGTGTTTTTCAAAGCGATAAAAAAAATGCATGAAGATATGGATGGATGGGTGAGTTTGCTTATATGCAGCCTCACTGAAGTGGGTCCTCTTCTTGGAGGCCACATACAGTGAGGGAAACAAGTATTTGATCCCCTGCTGATTTTGTACATGTGCCCACTGACAAAAAAATGATCTATCTAAAATTTTAATGGTAGATTTATTTTAACAGTGAGAGACAGAATAACAACAACAGTATCCAGAAAAATGCATTTCAAAAAAGTTATACATTGATTTGCAGTTTAATAAATGGAATAAGTATTTGATCCCCTATCAATCAGCAAGATTTCTGGCTCCCAGGTGTCTTCTATACAGGTAACGAGCTGAGATTAGGAGCACTCTCTTAAAGGGAGGGCTCCTAATCTCAGCCTGTTACCTGTATAAAAGACACCTGTCCACAAAAGTAATCAATTAGATTCCAATCTCTCCACCATGGCCAAGACCAAAGAGCTGTCCAAGGATGTTGGGGACAAGCTTGTAGACTTACACAAGGCTGGAATGGGCTACAAGACCATCGCCAACCAGCTTGGTAAGAGGGTGACAACAGTTGGTGCGATTATTCACAAATGGAAGAAACACAAAATAACTGTCAATCTCCCTTGGTCTGGGGCGCCATGCAAGATCTCACCTTGTGGAGTTATAACGAACATGAAAACGGTAAGGAATCAGCCCAGAACTATGCAGGAGAATCTTGTCAATGATTCAGAGGAGAACTGGGTGAAAGTGTTGTGGTCAGATGAGACCAAAATCGAGCTCCTTGGCATCAACTCAACTCGCCATGTTTGGAGGAGGAGGAATGCTGCCTATAACCCCAAGAACACCATCCCCACCATCAAACATGGAGGTTGAAACATAATGCTTTGGGGGTGTTTTTCTGCTAAGGGGACAGGACAACGTCACTGCATCGAAGGGATAAAGGACGGGGTTATCTTCTGTAAAATCTTGGGTGAGAACCTCCTTCCCTCAACCAAGGCATTGAAAATGGGTCGTGGATGGGTATTCCAGCATGACAATGACCCAAAACACATGGCCAAGGCAACTAAGGAGTAGCTCAAGAAGAAGCACATTAAGGTTCTGGAGTGGCCTAGCCAGTCTCCAGACCTTAATCCCATAGAAAATATGTGAAGGGAGCTGAAGGTTTGAATTACCAAATGTCAGCCTCGAGACCTTAATGACTTGGAGAGGATCTGGAGTGGGAAAAAATCCCTCCTTAGATGTGTACAAACCTGGTGGCCAACTACAAGAAATGTCTGACCTTTGTGATTGCCAACAAGGGTTTTGCCACCAAGTACTAAGTCATGCTTTGCGAAGGGGTCAAATACTTATTTCACTCATTAAAATGAAAATCAATTTATAACTTTTTTGAAATGCGTTTTTCTGAATTTATTTGTTGTTATTTTGTGTCTCACTGTTAAAATAAACCTACCATTAAAATGATAGACTGATCATTTCTTTGTCAGTGGGCAAACACACAAAATCAGCAGGAGATCAAATACTTTTTTCCTCACTGTATATGCCTACCTGAGTTTGTGTTGGAAGCGTGCTGCACAGAGTGCTCCCAGCACAGGGACCGGGCTCTCATCTACAATCCCTTTCAGCTCTCACCTTCCAGTTCCTAATCGTACTAACGATTGGGAGCCAGAAAGCCTGGTTCCCAATTACCTAATCTCTGTGATAGCCTCTGATTGGCTATCAATCACTTTAAAGCCCGTCCCTGTGTTTGCTTTCTCTTCTGAATAGATAGTTATATAAATGATATCTTTCTCTCCTTGCCAGAGGAGAAAAATTAAAATAAACAAGTGTGTGTAAAAAGAAATACAAAAATTAATTAATTCAAAAAAAAAAATTTAATAATAAAAAAAAATAATGAAAGAAAGAAAAAGTAGCTAGATTAAGGTATGATCTAGGTAAAAATGTAGGGTTAGAGTTAGGGTCAATGTCAGGGTCAAAGATCAATGTCAGGGTCAAAGGTCAAGGTCAGTAAATTTTAGGTAGGATTTAAAAAAAAAAAAACTTTTTTTTTTTATATTAGTATCAATGTCAGTGGGTTTTAGGTAAGATAAAAAATAAAGGCAAAATGTTGTTTCTTGGCCCTACTATGGGTACAAAAAACAAATAACATACACATGTGTGATATCACTGTGAATGTCCGAGTAGGAAAATGTATTTTGGGTTGTTCTTTGATAATAAGTTTTGGTAGTATCAAGAAAAATACAGCTGCTTTTTAAAAATTTTTTTTTTACTATTTTGGGCCAGTCTTCCACGATAATAGATTTTTTTTTAAGATATCCATTACCATTTACAACCAAATGAAAGCCCAATATGTTCTGAAAATAAACAAGATATGCTTCACCTGGGTACACAAAGTAGTTACAATATGTATAGTTTTACTAAAACACATTTCAAAGTTGCTAAATTGTGTTCATATGTTAGAATTTGCTTTACCCTCCATCATGAAGGGGCTAAATAGCTCTACTTTAAAAAAAGAATCTGGTATGCACGGTTTGCATCTAAATTATGGTAGCTACAAAAGATACCCCTGTTACAACTCCTAAAAAACAATAATAATAATAATAATAATAATAATACAGTAATAATAATGCCTCTAATGCCCTGTACACACTATCGGATTTCCGATGGAATAAAATCCGATGGATTTTTCCATTGGAATTCCGATGAAGCTGACTTTCATCAGTCTTGCCTACACACCATCAGTCCCAAACACCGTGACGTAAAACAATCTGAATGAAGTTCAATGCTTCTGAGCATGCGTCGACTTGATTCTGAGCATGCGTGGGTTTTTTCACCGATGGAGTTACACATAGACGATCGGAATTTGCTATCGTTTTTTTTTCCATCAGTAAAATTTAAAACATGTTCTATTTTTTTATACCGATGGAAAAAAGACCAATGGGGCCCACACACGATCGGTTTGTCCGATGAAAAAAGTCCATCGGAAAAAACGATCTTGTGTACGCGGCATTACAGTCATTCACCCTTAGTTCCCATGATTCGTTGTATGCTTTACCCATTTTGGTTTATGTTGGCATGATGTCATTTAGGGGCAGCCATAATATTTTTCATGTCCATGACTGCAGATCAGTTGCTTTTCTAAAGAAAGGAGTAATGCCCCGTACACACGAGTGGAATTTCCGCCAGCAAAAGTCTGATGTGAGCTTTTGGTCGTAAATTCTGACCGTGTATCTCCATCAGACTTTTTCTGTCTGAATTCCTGCCAGCAAAAGATTGAGAGCAGGTTCTCTATGTTTTCTGACAGAAAAAGTTCCTATCGGAAATTCCAATCGTCTGTATGCAATTTCGACGGGGAAAAAAAACACGCATGCTCGGAAACAATTCCAACGCATGCTCGGAAGCATTGAACGTCTTTTTCTCGCCTTGTCGTAGTGTTGTACGTCACTGCGTTCTTAACGCACAAAAGTTCAGAGAACTTTTGTGTGACCGTGTGTATGCAAGCCAAGCTTGAGCGGAATTCCGTCGGAAAAACCATCCAACTTTTTTCCGACGGAAATTCCGCTCCTGTGTACAGGGCATTAAAGATGTTAATATTTTTTATAATGATCTAACAGCTCTTTATTTTAAAACAGCTTCCTACTTTTCCATTAGAAGGGGGTTCTCTATAAGGGTTTTGCGGATTAACTTTAAGAGGAAGCAGAGCATTGATCCATATAACACAAGCAATGATCAGAAAAGAGACGGGAGTTGGAGACTCAGCGGATAAAAGGTATAGAAAGAAGAAGCTAAAGGCGTCTCTCCAAGGTCTTGTGCCGCCAAGGTATGGGAGTCACTGTTAATATTCATGTAGGAGCTTGTGGCAAAGTGTTTGACCTTGTAGGATTTGTGATTCTCCTTCAGCTGAACAGCCATTTACTCACTGACACATGTCACACGTCATCTATATCTGTTCCCCCAAGCATCAAGGAAAATGCACCGGTGACAAATGACAGCTGATCTTCAGTTTTAAAAGTGCAGCTAAGGTCGAAGAAATTGGCTATCTCTATAATCTGAGCTTGTGAAGAGCAGTGTTAAATGGAATTTTTAGAAAAAGTGTGATCCATTTACTCTACAGGGACCCTTTCCTCCTTAATATCCACACTTTATACTAAATGCTTCGCCCTTTTTTTTTTCTGGAGATGCAGCACCTTAGACACCTTAACAAATGTAGCAAATTCTGTTACAGCTGAACTCTGGGCAGATATAAAGACACAAATGAATGCAACTCCGTAATCATTAATACATTATTAAATGTATTTCTAGGTGCAATTAGTATAAGTACTTGAATCTGACCAGGTAAGGGGACTTGTGATTGGGCAGATGTTGGCACCAAACTGTTCAAGTCTTGCTTCTTCTTAGATAGGACAACTACCCACCTGTTGTTTATTTTTATATTTCAGGTACTTAAATAGTGCTTTACATATATATTGCACATTCACTTTAGTCCCTGCCCTCAAAGAGCTTACAATCTAAGGTCCCTAACTCACATTCATACATACACATACTAGGGACAATTTATCCAGGAACCAATTAGCCTACCAGCATGTCTTTGGAGCGTGGGAGGAAATTGGAGTACCTTGAGGAAACCCACGCAGGCACAGGGAGAACATGCAAAATCTAGGCAGGTAGTGCTGTGGTTGGGATTCAAACAGACGACCCTAGTGCTGCCACACAGAAGTGCTAACCACTTAGCTACTGTGCTGCCCAAGAACCTTGCTGATGGAACCTTCCGCCATTTTGTGTCAAACCCCTGGCCATACAACATTCTGTAGTTGTCAATTAGGCGCAAAACGGCAGCACATAATTTGTAAACCTTAACACTTTGTCTCTTTGGGAGCACCACAGAGTTGAGGTCACTTACACCATGTATACTAAGTCAACAGCATTCAGCTGCCTTCACCAAGCACAATTAAGGTGCCTTCATTGGTATACCAGTCTTTCCCAATGTCCCATCCAAAGCTCTGCCCAGTTGGCAACACTCCCAGATGGCACACTCATTCCTGGTCTTCACCACTACTCACATCAGAGGATCTAGTCTGGCTTAAAAGGCCCTTTGCACCCTGCTTCATGACCTGTAGAAGAAGGTCAGGGGATACAGGGTGACTACAGCCTTCCTTCTGTGTTCTGTTCCACTTTGCTTGGGACTACAGACTTCAGGGAACTACATCCTAGCAGCATAAGGGTATTGGGCTCTCATGCCCTGATTCTCTAGGTTTCTCTCACACCAGTGGCGGTTGGTGTTTTTTTGGCCCCCCCATGCAGCACTAACACCCCCCATCCACAACTCGCTGTCCTTACCATGGATGCGGGCGGTCAGAGCAGCTGCTGTGGCCATCTTCCAGTGTGGTGGGCTTCGGTGTGCTCTCCTGGAGTCTACGCAGTGCATCTCCTCTCTGTTCCTCCCAGCGCTAGGCGTTCAATAGGATTGTCTGACGTTTTGTCAATCGGGAAATGGGTTTCATACCTGCTTCCTGATTGGCTGGGAGGAGGGTCAGTGTTGCAACAGTGAATATTCATTCGCTGTTGCAACACACCTGGGTGGGCTCCGGAGGTATATTCTGTGACCCGAGCCCACCCGATTTTGAAGCCTGTTAGAGCCTTTGGCGCTAATCAGGTGCTTCAAAAAAAAAAACCCTGGCCGCTGTAATTTATGTGTCTGGCGCCCTGACAGGGGCCAGACACATGAATAGGGGGCAGCGACGGCCGTGGATATTCATGCTATGCATGAATCTATCCACTGCATATAGGGGGTAAGAGGTGAGAAAGGGTGCTGCTGTCCCACACTGACATTTACAGTATAAGGGCACTGACTACACCCATGACATCACTAGAGGAAGAGCAAGCTAACTGCATGTGCCTACCCCTATCCCTGTATAGCAGAGCTGGTTTGTGAGAGGGGAAAGCAGTAAGATTGACAGAAAGATTAACTCGTCACTGTGTTAATTCCCTTTTCACTGGGCTGTGTCCATGATGACATGGGCTCAAAGGAAGTGGGCTGAATGATGCTGTGATCAGACTGAGGACGTCTAGTGGCAGAAAATGTGCTTCTTTGGTGTATCTTCTCTTTTTTTTTTTTTTTTAACAAGAGAGTATCTTCTCTTGTTTTTTCATCTTTACTGATGTTTCCCTCATACTACCATTTCTTTTCCACTTTAGACTATCCCTATATCATCAATTCTGGCAGATAGTATTCCTTTTAGAGTCATTGATCTGTCACAAGTATTTTGCTGATGTACACTTCTGTCAGTATAAAAAAAGATTATAACGTAGAACTCCAGACAGTTTATTTGTTAATAGTTTTGTTAAAATGAGAAAGTATTAGACCCCCTCCAGATTTTTCCCTGTTAAAGAGACCCCCCCCCCCCTTACTTTCTGTACTAGAAGAGGTTCTCATCTTTTATCACTAAGGGCGATTTCACGCTGCAGCACTGCGGTTTGGACACAGCAAGGATGCAGTGCAGTGTAGATCTGTTAGATCGCATGTTTTTGCTGCAGTTTCTGAAAGTGCACCGAAAATCCTGCATCTTTGTTGCGTTTTTCAGAAACGCAAAAAAATGCAAAATGTAATAGAAGTCTATGGGAAACCGCAGGTAATCCACACGAAAACCGCAGATACACTATGTTTCCCTGCATTCTAACACACTGCTCCAGGACATTTAATGATTCGTTCATTTCAAATCATTTTAACAAGAATGTTATGGAGATTCCTTTAACACACAGATTTTTCTGTTTCAAATATTTTATTTTATTTTATAATTATCAACAAAATTCCATTAACAGAGCATATACAATAATATAATAGAAATAGATATTCCATTAACAGAACATGTACAATAGTATAGCAGAAAAAAAGCCTAATCATTCAGGAAAGTAACTCTTATAAATGTAAATGAAAATAGATATCCTAGGGGATTGTAGGATAAGATTATGTAACATGAAGTGTCCTAATCATAGCTTCAGGGCAGCTATTTGACGACAAGTAATTGAGAAATTAAGTTGATTGAAATAATATAATATAATTATGTCATCTATGAAGAGAATAGAATTGAATGAACCTATAAAGAAATATAAAGTTAATGTGTTGTAGAATAGCTGGGGGAATAAATTAGGCTAAACCAGGGCCAAGTTCCTTCTCTTGGCTTGGCTTTATCTGGTGTGAAGGTCAAAAATCCCAACCATTCAGCACACAGATTTTTCAAGGGAAAAAGAAATGAAAAAAAATGCACTGGAAGGCATTACAAATGAATTAGAAATGTACTACAACGCATGTAAAAACACATGTGGAAAAGAACACTGAATGCGGGAATTGTGGTGTGAACTAACCCTGAATGTGTTTTTGTTTGTTTGTCGATAAGTACAAAATAAGATCTGTTGATCCCGTCAGAAATTCCAAGTGTCCTGTTTATATTGCATTGTACACCTGTAAAATCTAGAAAACACGACAGTACAAGACAAGAATTTTGCTATAAATCATTTCCAAGACTAGAGATTTCTTGGGAATGGCAGATGTTAGGTTAAATAGGTTCAGTTAAAGAGGACCTCCCATCTTCACAGAACTGCATACTAATGTGATATCTGAACAGATTATGTAAATTAACATATGGTACATCTATTACATGAATATGACTGTATAGTTCATTTCTTTATTCACATTTTTCTGTCTGTATAAAGTTTTTCTAGTGAGTACCTATACATATTCAAGTCCTAAAGTGGTTCTAAAGGCTGAAGGTTTTTTACTTTAACCTCTTCAGCCCCAGAAGGATTTACCCACTTCCTGACCAGGCCATTTTTTGCGCTACGGCACTGCGTTGATTTAACTGACAATTGCGCGGTCGTGCGACGTTGTACCCAAAACAAAATTGATGTCCTATTTTTCCCACAAATGGAGCTTTCTTTTGGTGGTATTTGATCACCTCTGCGGTTTTTATTTGCTGCGCTATAAACAAAAAAGAGCAACAATTTTGAAAAAAAAAAAACAATATTTTTTCATTGTACGCTATAATAAATATCCCCAAAAAATTGAAAAAATTAATAATTTCTTCCTCAGTTTAGGTCGATATGTATTCTGCTACATATTTTTAGTAAACAAAATACCAATTAGCGTATATTGATTGGTTTGCGCAAAAGTTATCACGTCTACAAAATAGGGGATAGATTTATGGCATTTTTTTTTTTTTAGTAATGGCGGTGATCTGCGACATTGCCACACACAGATCGAACACGTTTGACACTTTTTTTGGACCAGTGACATTTATACAGCGATCAGTGCAATAGAAATTCACTGATTACTGTATAAATGTCACTGGTAGGGAAGGGGTTAACACTAGTGGTGATCAAAGGGTTCAATGTGTTCCCTGGGAGGTGTTTCTAACTGTTTGGGGGCTGGGCTGACTGGAGGAGGAGAGAGATCGCTTTTCCTAATCACTAGGAACAGACGATCTCACTCTACTCCCCTGACAGAACGGGGATCTGTTTGTTTTCACTGGCAGATCCCTGTTCTGCCTTTCTCTGGAGTGATCGCGGGTGGCCGGCGGAACTTTGAGTCCGCTGGACCCGCTTGTTGGCTCCCCCCACTAGCGAATAAGCAGGCCCACAGATCGCCGTGTACGTGCCCAACGTACAACTGCGGTGGCTGGTCGGCAAGCAGTCAATGCATTCTATGCATTAAGGTAAAACAACTTCTGCATGCAGCTCCCCCCTTCCAGCCTTCCTTTTCACATACCTGAGCCCGATCTCGATCTAGCGATGTGCACAAGAGCAGAGGTTCTCTCGGTTCTCTCCCTCCTGATTGGCTCAGAGGCAGAAGTGGGAGCCATTGGTTCCCACTGCTGTCAATCACAGTCAATGTGGAGGAAGCGGAGGGCCAGCCGAGCTGCACTCTGTGTGTCTATTTACACACAGAGGTGGCTCAGGAGCAAGCATACACAAGGGCACCATAGCAAGCAGCTTGCTGTGGGGGCACTCAGCAGGGAGGAAGAGCCATTGAGGATACCCAAGAAGAGGAGAATTGGGGCTGCTCTGTGCAAAATAATTGCAAAGTGCAATGAGAGAAATCTGCCAAAAACTAAGTCGGACCTCATGGGGAACTAGTCTTTCCGCTTCCCATCAGACTCTGCCTACCCAACAGGCTCTGCAGACATGGGGACTAGTTCCCCATAAGGTCGGCCTCCCCTGGGACTCAGCTAATTTCCCAAATGTGGACATTATCACACAATCCCCGGCTCGGTGCTACATTTAGCTTTGAGCTGTGGGGTTTGCATCACAAGACAGACCAAACGAAATTACAAATCCTTAGGGACAGTTCTCATACAGTATATGTCATTAACTGCATATTTATCTCTTTACACTTTTTTTAACTTTAAAAGAAAAGCTTGCTACCATTAACTCTTGAACTAGTAGAAATGTGCTTTATGCATAGGAACAAATCTTTTACAAGGGATAAGAACCTCTTGGCACTGTATCCTCCTACTCTATGTTAGGGTGAAGGGATTAAAGGATTGAGGAAAGAAGACTGGAGAATGGATCAGCCTGAGTATGGAGCACTTTTATTTTCTGTTATCATTTGTGTTCCAGGCGTCTGTCAACAATCTGTATATAAGCAAATATTAAATAAGGGTTATTTACCTCTGCAAACCTGATAACCATTGACCAGCTTAATAGTTCCCCCTTGACAGCAAAAAGCGTGGCATTAATAAGCATGAGCATTTACATGTAACATATGCTACTATCCATCTGTGCTGCTACATTAAGCATGAATAAGGAGCCGGTTTCGCCACAGAAGTTCCAAACTGTTACTTCAAGAAGTCTCCTGTTGGCCTATTAAAATACATTCATTCTCTAACAAGTATAGCATATGCCAAGAACAGGAAGAATATCAGCTGTTGTGCCAAAATTAACAATTACAGTGTTTTAGAATGTGAATATAACCCAAAGCGCAATGAAACAGACTCAGCACCAATAAAAATAGTCATTTTATTATCTTATAAATATAATGGGATTTTAAAAAGTCAGGCCATGTGTCAGAATATAATATACAAAAAATGTAGCGCTATGCATAAAATGAACACCCAAGTGTAGTGCTCAAGGTGAATGAGTCTTGAAAAGTCTGTACAAATAAGTCCAAAATACAAAAAGTGCTGAAAAAGTCTCTGATGACCATTCAAAAAATGGATAGTGTTGAAGCTTCCAAGATACAATAGTGACTTTCAAAGGAACAAGTGACTGTAACGTGACCACCACCACATAGAAAGGAGGCTTACCAGATGGAATGGACCCAATGGACATATGTCTATAGGGTCAGCTAGGCTTGATATATATATCTATGGATGTGGGGTCCCAGCTGGCATTGCACACATATATATCCAAGATCCAGGATCAAATGATGTCGCCAAATCTCCAAGCCCAATAGAATAGTGGAATGGCTCACAGTGGGACTATTGATCTGATCTTGTACTCTTTTGCCAGTGCAAGTGAAGACTTATAACATCTTTCCAGGTCCTTTTTATGGCTGTCATTTAATTGTCCTCTTGCAATAGAAGTGATTGCAAGATGCCTCCCAGGTGAAGATGCATCTTCACCTGGGAGGCATCTTGCAATCACTTCTATTGGAGGGGTACTATCACTGAAGGTTGCAGTCTGAGAGACAGGTTCAGTGCTCGTGGATTGATGTGCATGCTCGCTTATTCAAAAATGTTATTCACACTGTGGGGCCTATTGCAAGAGGACAATTAAATGACAGCCATAAAAAGGACCTGGAAAGATGTTATAAGTCTTCACTTGCACTGGCAAAAGAGTACAAGATCAGATCAATAGTCCCACTGTGAGCCATTCCACTATTCTATTGGGCTTGGAGATTTGGCGACATCATTTGATCCTGGATCTTGGATATATATGTGTGCAATGCCAGCTGGGACCCCACATCCATAGATATATATATCAAGCCTAGCTGACCCTATAGACATATGTCCATTGAGTCCATTCCATCTGGTAAGCCTCCTTTCTATGTGGTGGTGGTCACGTTACAGTCACTTGTTCCTTTGAAAGTCACTATTGTATCTTGGAAGCTTCAACACTATCCATTTTTTGAATGGTCATCAGAGACTTTTTCAGCACTTTTTGTATTTTGGACTTATTTGTACAGACTTTTCAAGACTCATTCACCTTGAGCACTACACTTGGGTGTTCATTTTATGCATAGCGCTACATTTTTTGTATATTGTTTGTTTTTTGCTCTTTTCACAGGCATTGTAGCTGCTTATATGTGTTAGTAGCGCGAATATTATTTGTATTTTGTATCATGTGTCAGAATATAACAGTTACTCCGCTGGTGTAGCTATGCAACAACGTCTTTTAATAATGTAACCACTTGCCGACTGCCTAACGTAGATATACGTCGGCAGAATGGCATGGGCAGGCAAAGCAACATACAGGTACGTTGCTTTGAATCTGCCACCTAGCGGGCGCGCGCGTGCCGCCACCAGCGTGCGCTTGCCCACTGCAAGCTCCGTGGTGGTGCCCACGGGACCCGCGGACTCGATGTCCACTAGTGTCCCGCGATCGTGTCACGGAGCGGCAGAATGGGGAGATGCCTATGTAAACAAGGCATTTCCCTGTTCTGCCTAGTGACAGGACAGAAATTTACTGCTCCCTGTCATCTGTCATCAGTAGCAGCGATCACTGTCGTGTCACTCGTAGCCCAGCCCCCACACAGTTAGAATCACTCCTTAGGACACACTTAACCCCTTCCTCGCCCCTAGTGGTAACCCCTTCCCTGCCAGTGTCATTTACACAGTAATCAGTGCATTTTTATAGCACTGATCGCTGTATAAATGACAATGGTCCCAAAATAGTGTCAAAAGTGTCCGATGTGTCCGCCGCAATATCGCAGTCACGATAAAAATCGCTGCCATTACTAGTAAAAAAAAAATAATAATAAAAATGCCATAAAACTATCCCCTATTTTGTAGACGCTATAACTTTTGCGCAAACCAATCAATATGCGCTTATTTTGATTTTTTTTACCAAAAATATGTAGAAGAATACATATCGGCCTAAACTGAGGAAAAAATTATTTATAGCAAAAAGTAAAACATATTGTTTTTTTTTTTTCAAAATTGTGGTTTATTTTTTGTTTATAGCGCAAAAAATAAAAACCGCAGAGGTGATCAAATACCACCCAAAGAAAGCTCTATTGGTGGGAAAAAAAGGACATCAATTTTGTTTGGGTGCAAAGTTGCACGACCGCGCAATTGTCAGTTTAAAGTGACGCAGTACCGAATTGCATAAAATTGCCCGGTCATTGGGCAGCCAATTCTTCCAGGGCTGAAGTGGTTAAGAATTAGTATGAGTCTTCTTTTGTATTATTTGCCATTCATTAATTTGTCAACTCTTTTAACTATACTGTATTTATTTTATGTAGGAAGCATAAAAATCTGTGGAGGCAATGATAGAAGAATACAAGATAGAGCTTCAGTTGTAACACAACATTGTTTAATAAATGTGTTACTGCACTCAGCCCATCTCCTAGTCTAAAGCAAGCCATAGATTATGCAATTTTCTTTCCTTCAAGCACAGGTTTGAGGCTACAGAAATCATAATTCAAGACCTAGAAGCTCTGATGTGAAAATACCCATTTATGCTCATAAAGTCAATGGCTTGCTTGCTTCACATTGCCTCCTGTGCCTAGCCATTGGTTACTGAGGATACTACGCCTGCCTGCCCACCATGGTAAATAACCAATAACATGTGCTGCATTGCAGCTTTACAAAAAAAAAATTATGAAAAGATTTACTTTAAAGTATATCTAAAGCCATTATTTTTTTTGTATTTTTAGGGAATGGCTAAAAACCTTTTCTTTTTTTTGCCACCTGGGTCCTATTGGATAAAGTGGAGGGGGTTGTTTGTTGGGGACTTTAAGGAAGAGATGGCCTGGTGAGGTCACGTATTTCCATCCCCGGGGACTTTAAATGAAATCATGTCCTGATGAGGTCATGTATTTCCATCCCTATTTAGGTCAAGAGGAGGGGAGTGAGGAAGGTGGGACTTTACATGAAGCACGTGGTAGCAAGAGAGTAAATAGGTGAACATAAGGGAAATGTATTGAATATTATAGTGTAAACATACATATATTTGATATCAATGGTAAATGTAGACATACATATAATGCATTGATGAATAGTATAGTATAAACATACATGTAATGCTAATATCGATGGTAAATGATAAGCATGGTAATAGCAATAAAAATGGCAATAATATCTCATGTTATAACAATAAAATTCCATAGTTCACCAAAAGCAGGATTATATAAAACCATAATTGTGAAGTAATGCCTGCAGGACCTATGGCCTTACTGAATCTGTAGAGGTAAGTATTGCATAATACCTTGAAGGTTTGGATACAATTAATAGAGATACGGCATCCGGTAGCTCTACGCGTTTCGGGGCTTTTATGCCACTCATCAGTAGAGATATTTGCCTTCATTTCCTGTCTTGTAGACAGAACAGGAAGTTCTCCAAAGGGATGTAAATCCCTTAAAGTGTACCAGTAACAGTTTTCAATAGGACAAACAGAGGGATGAATCTCTCCAGCAGAGACACTGACAGAGATAAAAATGTGTCAGTGTTCTAAACACTCACCGCCCTATCCAATGCTAAAATACTTGTTTTATCCTTAGATGCACTTTAACTTGTAGCTCCTTTGAACAACGCATGCAGAAAGGAGGTAATTTTTGCCCTTTTATATCAGAGAAAATGAAATTGTTAGTTTGTGAATCCAATTTGTTTTAAAAGTAACGCAATAAAGCACATTTTCAATTTCAGTTTTAAAATGTTAAATTGGTAAAGTTGAAGAAAAAAGGAGAAAGTATTGAATGCAGTTATCATAAGACTGTTTAATGTTATCCCAGGAACACTGTAGCTGTAAGCATGCATCTGGTTTGTCTATATGTTAAATGCAATCCTGCTCGATGCATTCATCATCACTGCCCTTGAAATATCTTGAAAAAGATCATTGTCGGGTCCTTCATTGCCATTCCTCTTTAAACTTTAGGAAGCGACAAATAAATAACTGCTGTGATTATTTGCTGCCATCTCTCACCTCCACTCGTTCAGCGGACAGTGCTGAAACCTCATAAATACATTTCTAATGATAAAATTTCCTGCAGCTCTTCTCCCAGATAAGGAGCCAAGCTGTCTGTTACTTCCTTGCTCTTGCTTGTCAGTAAAGGGGGAGATGGTGATATTTTTCCTGGATTATATAGGACTTAGCTTAAACCCTGTACTTGGTAAGAGACATCATGTGAAGATGTGAATTGGTTCTTAATGTAAGTGTGCAATCTGTGGTAGATGTGCAGCCCTCTTGTCTGACACTTCCTTGTACCATATGGCAATTACTGTTTCATCGACTAACAAACATACATAATTCTTCTACACAGGTTGCATTAAAATACTACAGTTGTCTCTCTGTTCTACACATTTCTACACCTTGCAAATGTCTTGCAGTTATACTGTATACAAAAAAAAACAAATCTCCTGCGCTCCGGTGTTTTACTGCGTGCGGATAGTGTGGACCATTCTTTTTGATGTAAAAGGCACAAACTTGAATCTTGCAGCCCTCCTCAGAACAATGGGAGTTCATAGAACTGGAAAATAAGAAAAAAGAAAGGAGGGCGCACCGACCTACTGCATTACCAGATAAAAACTTTATTAAAACGTATAAAAGACAAAAATGGTCCTACTCACTCGTTTGTGAGTAGGACCATTCTTGTCTTTTATACGTTTTAATAAAGTTTTTATCTGGTAATGCACTAGGTCGGTGCACCCTCCTTTCTTTTTTCTTATTTTGCAGTTATACTGTATGTCTTTGTGTGCAAAGAACATGTATGAAGTGCAAAGTAGCCCCAAATGACAAATCTGATTTCACTTTACTGACATTCTTTCCAAGTGGAGCACATGTGTTGATCTCCTGGATCCCTCACATCAGTCTCTTGACCTCCCAGCCATTAGAGGGTACAGTACTCATCTGGAGGTCATCAGGAAGAACCAGTGAGATCTGTGGGGACCAGAAGATTACCCGTCCCAGAAAGCCGGTATTCCAGCAGACTTCGAGGGATGACATCTCAGCAATGGAGCAGCGTTCAAAGGTGTAGGCAGCAGGGTAAGTTTGAATTTCTTCTTTACAGGTCAAATTTTTTTCTTAGGTGACAGGGCCTCTTTGAAACTTTTATTCTGGTTTGAAGAAAGGCTAATGCACTGTATCTAACGAAGACCCCCTAACAACATAACTATGTGTAGCCAGGGGTGTGTTTATCCTTTATCTCAGTAAAATTTCTGAGTGGTTCAGTGATACTGTGTGAGTTTCTCATTACTAATGCAACAATTCAGAATGGAACCCAAAGTGACAGAGGTAAGAGAGGATTTGCAGAGTCGGGGTAGCCATTGGGGTATAGAGTCTATCAGCAGCCCTCACAGGGGTACCAATACATATGTTTCGATCAACCCCACAGATTGTCCTTAGTTTTCCTTTCGAAATAAAGTTGTCTTTATCTGTAAAGTTTCATGTACACTGCTGCTGGTAAACGGACGTTCAGGAGCAGTTGGGTGTTTTTTTAACCACTTGCCGACCGCCGCACACACATATACGACACAATGGCACGGGCAGGCAAATGGGCGTACCTGTATGTCCCTTTAAATTTGCCGCCCGAGCGGCCGCACTCGCGCCGCCGTGGGGCACTAGCGCGCGCCCGCCGCGTGCCTCGTGAGTGTGCTCGCGGTTCCCGGGAACTCGATGTTCCCTGTTCTGCCTAGTGACATGTCACTGATCTACTGTTTCCCATGATCGGGAGCAGTGATCAGTGACGTGTCACTGGTAGCTCCTCCCTCTAACAGTAAGAATTACTCCCTAGGGCACACTTAACCCCTTAAGTGCCACCTAGTGGTTAACCCTTTCACTGCCAGTGTCATTTTTACAGTAATCAGTGCATTTTTATAGCACTGATCACTGTAAAAATGACAATGGTCCCAAAACTGTGTCAAAAGTGTCCGATGTGTCTGCCATAAAGTCGCAGTCACGATAAAAATTTCAGATCGCCGCCATTACTAGTAAAAAATAAAATAAAAAATAAAATAAAACTATCCCCTATTTTGTAGACGCTATATAACTTTTGCGCAAACCAATCAATATATGCTTATTGCGATTTTTTTTACCAAAAATATGTAGAAAAATACATATCGGCCTACACTGAGAAAAAAAATGCTTTTTTTTTAAAAAAAATTGGGGATATTTATTATAGCAAAAAGTACCAAATATTGTTTTTTTTTCAAAATTGTCGCTCTATTTGTTTATAGCGCAAAAAATAAAAACGGCAGAGGTGATCAAATACCACAAAAAGAAAGCTCTATTTGTGGGAAAAAAAGGATGTCAATTTTGTTTGGGAGCCACGTTGCACGACCGCGCAATTCTCAGTTAAAGCGATGCAGTGCCGAATCGCAAAAAGTGGCCTGGTCTTTACACAGCCAAATGGTCCGGGGCTTAAGCAGTGAAGCTGCCCCTGAACTCTCCTCTATGTTATCTTATCAGTACATGTACACAGGATCATTTATAGTCATTTCTAGGCAGTTGAGTTTAGAAGCATTTTCTGGAAAGCAAAAAAAATGCGTTCAGGACGGATGTTCAGAGGCATTTAAAATGTCAAACGCCTTTAACAGCTTGTAAACGTGTAAAAGGGGTAACTTGTGTTTAGCCACATTCCGTTTACATGCGCATTTCATTTTTGACTATTTAAAAAAAAAACGCTTCAGATTCAGGTATCTGCCCCCATTTCCGGGCATAGATCGCCACGGTGATCTACGCCATGTCCGGCGCCTACTTTGTCCCCCCCGCTGTCTTCTGGGAGACACACAGGTCCCAGAAGACAGCAGGGACCAGTGGGATCATGCAGCGTGACTTGCGCATGCGCAGTAGGGAACCAGGAAGTGAAGCCGCAAGGCTTCACTTCCTGATTCCCTTACCGAAGATGGCGGCGGCAGCACTCGAGAGCCGAGAAACAGATCGGCTTCGGGTGCTGACATCGCGGGCACCCAGGACAGGTAAGTGTCCGATTATTAAAAGTCAGCAGCTGCAGTATTTGTAGCTGCTGGCTTTTAATATATATATTTTTTTTTCAGCAGAACGCCGCTTTAAATAGTTTAGGAGAGGTTGTAAAATGTCCCATGTACATTAAGCCTAATATGATAAGATTGTTGTTGATGTTTTCTCTATAAGCAGACTGGACTGTTTCCTTTAATCACATTTTCGTAGACTTTTTAGATACCTAGACAGCATGCAGTGTCGATAAGACTCAAAGACTAGTTTGTAAAATCCTGACCTAATGTATTCGCTACATCTGCTTGGATAAATCATTATTCAGCTAGACAATGCTGATGCTGTTGAGCCCCGTAGCCTTGTCATTTTCAGCTATAATTATAGTTACATTACATTACATTACATAGTTACATTACATAGTTTATGTGGCATCATCAGGACCAAACCAACAACGTTATGCCCTCTCTCAAAAACAAAAGTCACCGGTGGTACAACACAGAAATATTTACTGCAGCCTAAGCAGTGCTTCGTTTGATGCAATGTGAGAAAGGAGGCTCTTTATTGCAAAAGAGATATGAAAAAATAATCTTAGACCATTTTCACACTGGTGCCGCCCATGGCGTCGGCGGTAAAATAGCGGTACACTGACGCTATTTTACCGTCAGATTTGTGGCGTATTTCGGCCGATAGCGGGGCGCTTTTAACCCCCACGAGCGGCCGAGAAAGGATTAATACCGCACGCAATGCGCCGCTACAGCGGCGTAATGCTGGCGGTACGGCGGCGCTGCCCATTGATTTCAATGTTCAGGAGCGCATTAGGAGTAGTGAGTTCACCGCTCCTAATGCTCTCCAAAGAAGCTGCTGGTAGGACTTTTTCTGACACCCAGCCAGCACACCGCTCCAGTGTGAAAGCCCTCCGGCTTTCACACTGGAGTGTGAGGAGCAGCTGTTTAAGGGCGGATTGCAGGCGCTATTTTTAACGCTATAGCGCCTGCAAAACGCCCTCAGTGTGAAAGGGCTCTTACCTGCCTGATCACAGTCTTCTTTACACTGAGCTGCCCATATGCAGGTCAGTTTACATTCCGGTACAATACCTGTGAGCTGGGGTGACTGAACTGCTGCATGTGCAGAGTGCAGAAGTTTGGAGTTAACCAATCAAGGCTGCCGAAGGCCAACACCTGAAAGAATCTGGGGGGAATATTCAGATGAGGGATTTTGTGGGCATTGGACCATTGGAGCGGAGGCTTTAATTCTGCTTTAAATGTTATAGGGACCAGGAAGGCAGGGGCAGCAACAATTTGTAAACAATTCCTTGTCTGCCTAATAGGGACATTAGCACACTATGCTAATTGCGAACATGGCTATGAAGTAAAGCAATGTACACCAACCAAAAATTATCTGCCACCAAATGGACTATAGTAAGTTGAAAAGGTAGAGGTTTGCTCATATCTCAGATGAACAAAATGCTATAAACCAAAACATTCCATCTCAGTCAAGAGTCTTAACGCCTCAGGAGGAGAGATCCGCTGAGAATGTCTGCTAAGGTCTGTGATTAACATAGGCCTTCTTCTTGGTCATTACCTGTTCCTAACAGTTTTAACTGGATTAGTGAACAATCATCTGATGTCTACAGGCCTTTAAACAGCAGTTGACTATAAGACCTCATGCACACAGGGTGTTTTTACAGCCGCTTTTACCAGCGTCAAACTTTTTATTTTTGCAGCTTAATAACGCCTCTCCATGTTATTCTATGTGTCCATGTACGCATAGGCTTTTAGAAGCTGTAAGTGGCATAGGCATTTTCAAGCTGCAAAAAAAAACCAGGGACGTCAGTGACGTCACAAGGGGCGGGGTCTCTGGGTGACGTCACAGGATGACCATGTCCCATGGCTATATAGGAACGGGCAGACAACGGAGCTAGCACAATGACAAGAGCCAGCATCGGAGGAAGAGGGAGAAGACCGGAGGAAGAAGTCGGAGGGAGAAAACGGAGGAAAAAGACATCACCGGAGGGAGAAGACATCAGTGGAGGAAGAAGACTGAAGGGAGAAGACATCAGCGGAGGGAGAAGACAGGAGGAAGAAGACATTGGTGAAGGTACCGAAGAAAGAAGACACGGAGCGACGACGGGGGACAGTCTTAAATTTTAATAAAGGACGTGTCAAAAACTGTCTGTTTTTTATAACACTTCACTGCTTTTTTTGGGTGAATGGGTAGGGGTATAATGTACCCCATACTCTTTCACATGGGGGGGCGGGATCCGGGGGCCCACTTTCTTAAAGGGAACTTCCGGATTCTGATATGCCCCCTGCCCGCAGACCCCCACAACCACCCAGAGTTGTCGGGAAGGGGCCCTTGTCCCCATCAACATGCGGACAAGGTGCTTTGGCGCAATTTTTTCTTTCATTTTGGCGTGGGGTTCCATTTCAAGCTCCAATACAGACTCAAAGGGCCTGGTATGGATCTGGGGGGACCCCTCCTAGTTTTTAAAAAAAATGTTGGCATAGGGTTCCCCTTCAAGATCCTCAGAGCACAAGTTGCATGCCACAAGTCGGATCCAATCCAACTTGTATGTGACTTTCATGTAAATCAATGGGCTGAAAGTCAGGTCAGTTAAGACAGCTCTCATAGGGAACTATTGATTTTGACATGTCATGCGACTTGTGCTCTGTAGTAATTAAATTTGGGAGTGGAAGATAGAAGAGGCAGAGAAACGCTGCTAAATGCTAACATGGCTTAATGCTCATTAACGCCAATGGAAAAAGCTTCTAAAAACATGTTTTTAAACGCTGCTTTTTCCTTATGGTTGGTACTGGCTTTGCAGCTCATTTTTTCTAATGCTCTGTGTGCATGAAGACTAAAGGATATATTACAGTTATCTTGTAAAGAGTTAAATCACAATTCTGCATGTGATATAGGCTGACCTAATGTATCCTTTCCTTGAATATTTTGGTATGTGCATCTAACTCACATGTATGAGTTCTTCTCAGACATCTCCAATGGAGATTGAAACTAGACTGAGCTCTACAGAAGCTTTGATCTGGAGTCAGGGGTCGCCTTGGGCCAAGTTATATTGCTGAATTTAATCACTCCTTATTCTCCCTTTCATTTTCAGGTACTCAATTGGAAATTCTCTGTAATTCCCCAGAGGGAAATGTCATTTTCACCTTTCAAAAAAAGAAAAAAAAAAAACACTCACAGGGCCCAAACTTTCCACATCAAAAGTTCAATCACTGCGAAGATGATGGGATAGAGAGCCTGTGTACTGAGGGAAGAGGGCTGAGCATTCCAGAGATGGCTGAATAGAAATGGCTGTATATTATAATGAATTGAAATATATAGAGGTCAGGGGGACACAGAAAGATAATCTAAAGTGAGAGCTGACAGCAAAATAGGATAGGTAAAGGTATGTCATAGTCTGTGCAATAGATTGGCTTTCCCAAAGGCTACCAATCAGACCTTTATAAAGTGCAGGTTGATAAATGAATGTGTTTAATTGGCTGCTAGAGGCAACACCCTAATTTCCTTTCATTTTTTATCAAGACAAGAAGAGCAGTGAAGCCATAGTTAGAGGAATTAATCCAAGTCACCTAGAATAGGATCTCTAAGGGACCGCTATAGTGAAAAATATTGAAATTCTACCAACTGTAGGTAGTTTATACCTGTAAAGATATTATCACTATATAAATACATTTTCTTAACCATTAACGGTCAGCCTTTTTACATATGGTTTCCAAAAAACAAACAAAAAAAAAACCACGGTCTCTGCTTAAAAAGTGTAAGCTGGAGTTAGGCTGTAAAGTGCCCTTGTCCCGGTATCATCAACAAGCAGTAAGGGAGCTGTAAAGTAAGCCGTTACTCACCTTTATCGCTTCTTTGAGGGTTCAAAGCCACATGTTTCCAGAGAACCTAAAGTTCGGAGATGTTTTCTCACCCAGGAGCCACAGGTGATGTGTACCCTTTAGACATGAATGGCTGTACGCAGCTGTATTTGGGTATAAGCCAGTAGTTGTGTAAACCTGTGCATGTGTACAGACATATAACCCAAATCCCAGACAGCCAGCATTCAGGATTTTTACACCATGTGCATGAGCCCTTAATGTGAAGTCATGTTTCATTTGGTTTCTAACAGCTTAGAATTATCTGCTGTTTATGTTAGAAGGCTGGCACAATGCAAATATCTGCTCTCATAGAAAAACACACTGCCTGTGTTGTAAATTTTGAAAATTAATTTATCCACAAGGTTTATAGATACTGAGATGAATTGAGGGGTGTGTTTACTACTTGTTTGGAATTAAATACATGATGTGGTCAAAGGTTCACTTTATTTATTTGTGTTGCTTAGGCCCCATGCACACGAGACGCTGTTATTTGCTGTTGAACGCGTGTTCAGAGGCAGTTGGACGCTTTTTTCAACTGCCCCTGAACCCATTCAATGTTATCCTATGTGTCCATGCACACACTCTCGTTTTTTGGCGTTTACAAGCAGTTGCGTTTAACCTCGTTTTTCCAGAAGCAAAAAAATGGGTTCAGACGCAAAAGTTTTCCACGTTTCAGACGCTAAACACCGCTAAACGCAGCTAAACGCGGCTAAACGCGGTACCGGCGTTTTGCCGCGTTTGCGTTTATAAGCGTTTTTAAAGGTGACCTATTTTTTAACATTAGAAATCTCAAAAATGATGGCAAATGATGAAAAACTATTAAAAATATAAAAGAAAACTGTAATTGCTTGCATTGCATTGTGGACAATCCACAACTTGTGGCAGGTAACGTGGCAAGTGGACAATCCACAGCTTGTGGCAGGTAACGTGGCAAGCAGACAATCAACAACTTGTGTCAGGTGACGTGGCCAGGTGACGTGGCCACTGGACAATCCACAACTTGTGGCAGGTGACGTGGCCAGGTGATGTGGCCAGTGGACAATCCACAACTTGTGGCAGGTGACCTGGCCAGGTGACGTGGCCAGGTGACGTGGCCAGGTGATGTGGCCAGTGGACAATCCACAACTTGTGGCAGGTGACATGGCCAGGTGACGTGGCAGGTAACATGACCAGGTGACGTGGCACGTGATGTGGCCAGGTGACGTGGCCAGTGGACAATCCACAACTTGTGGCAGGTGACATGGCCAGGTGACGTGGCAGGTAACGTGGCCAGGTGACGTGGCACGTGATGTGGCCAGGTGACGTGGCCAGTGGACAATCCACAACTTGTGGCAGGTGACATGGCCAGGTGACGTGGCAGGTAATGTGGCCAGGTGACGTGGCACGTGATGTGGCCAGGTGACGTGGCAAGTGGACAATCCACAACTTGTGGCAGGTGATGTGGCTAGGTGATGTGGCAGGTAACGTGGCCAGGTGACGTGGCCAGGTGACATGGCAGGTGACGTGGCAAGTGGACAATCCACAACTTGTGGCAGATGACGTGGCTAGGTGACGTGACAGGTAACGTGGCCAGGTGACATGGCAGGTGACGTGGCAGGTGACGTGGCAAGTGGACAATCCACAACTTGTGGCAGGTGACGTGGCTAGGTGACGTGGCAGGTAACATGGCCAGGGACGTGGCCAGGTGACATGGCAGGTGACGTGGCAGGTGACGTGGCAGGTGGACAATCCACAACTTGTGGCAGGTGACGTGGCCAGGTGACGTGGCAGGTGACGTGGCAAGTGGACAATCCACAACTTGTGGCAGGTGACGTGGCCAGGTGACGTGGCCAGGTGACGTGGCAGGTAACATGGCCAGGTGACGTGGCCAGGTGACGTGGCAAGTGGACAATCCACAACTTGTGGCAGGTGACGTGGCCAGGTGACATGGCACGTGATGTGGCCAGGTGACGTGGCAAGTGGACAATCCACAACTTGTGGCAGGTGACGTGGCAGGTGACGTGGCCAGGTGACGTGGCAAGTGGACAATCCACAACTTGTGGTAGGTGATGTGGCAAGTGATACGCTAAATACAAGTACACTGCTGCTCTCTCAGCTGCTGCTACTCACTCTGGTCTCACAAACTGGCTGAAATGGTTAAAATTTACTGTTTTTTGAGCTTAGGGAGGGTCTTATGATGAAACGCTTATAAACGCAAACGCGGTAAAACGCCGCTAAACGCGTCTAAACGTGGCCGCAAACGCGGCAAAACGCGCGTTTTTAAACGCCGGTTTCAGCATTTAAAAACGTGTGTTCAGCAGAGTTTGCACCTGCGTCTCGTGTGCATTGGGCCTTACTTAACGTCCATTTAAAATGTAAACCTTTTAAAAATAACCTGTCTACAAGGTGACAATGCTGCTGCACAATTTCACTGCAGAACAAACAGCATTGTCACCCTGTTTAAAAAAGTTAAAACTATATTTACATTGAGATTCTGAAAAACAAAAAATTACTGCATTAAAGTGGTTGTAAACCCACTTATGCAACTTGAACCTACAGGTAAGCCTAGATTAAGGCTTACCTGTAGGTGCAAGAAATATCTCCTAAACCTACACGGTTTAGGAGATATTTGCAAAAAAAGACATGCACGATGTCTACGGCACAGCATTTTAGACGGTCTGAATTTTGTCTGATGGTGTGTAGGCAAGACTGATGAAAGTCAGCTTCATCGGAATTCCGACGGAAAATTCCATCGGATTTTATTCCATCAGAAATCCGATTGTGTGTCCCTGCATCCAATTCGCAATAGCAGGAGATTTTGATTGGCTCTCTCTGGAGCCGGTTTACATATCTCCGCAGCGGGTCTGTGCGTCTTTTGGTTCGTTTCAGGTCCGAATTCAGTCCAAAATTCAGACTGAAATCAGACCTGAAACGGTGAACCAGCACGCACCGGACCCCTGCTGTGACCCACATGTGGCTCATATGTGAACCGAGCCTTAGACCAAAGTGAAGACTGGCAGCAAAAAACATGAATTTAGCAACTCTAACTTATAGTGTGGCTAACCTGATTATGGCACCATTTCTGAGTGCTCCTTGTTCCAGCATTATTCATCAACTACATCTGTTATTCCCTAAAACCCATTTTTATACATTCCCTTGACTAGTTCAATTCAATTTCTAATATCCACTATTTGTCCCTTTTTTTTTTTCAGCTCTGATGGAATGAAGAGATCCTTTAAGGTAATTAACCATGATGCGCAAGGAAATAGACTCAAATGTAAAAAAGGGGCTCTGTAAAATTTAACTAAATTCGATGTTCATAAATTATAACCATACTGCCCTTCGTTCTGTTCCTGTTTTGCCCCTCCTGTCTTCTACACTGACCTTTCATTCTCCTCTAGCATCTTCCTGGCACCTTCCTTGTAAATCATGAATTGATAGAGTCCAGATCACAAGGTGCCAGTTTCTCCCAACATCATCAAGAGGAATTACTGCTGTCACCGCTGACAAAGAAGCACCCATTACTCTGCTCACACAACGCCTTCACGCCTTCTATGTTGTCAAACCAACTCGTTATTACAGTGATGAATTAAAAGCGTGTGTACTTTTTAATCACAACATTTTAAAAGCACTCAAGAATTTTCAATACATTTTTCCTCCAATGTCTTGAGATGTGGCTGTGGCTTGAGGCTTGTGACTTTCCCTTGCTCTCTCTCTCTCTATATGTGTATATATATTTATATAATGTATTCGAATATTGGAAGACAACAGGGAGGTCAATAATAGCAAAACACTCTAGGGTTAGCACCTAAAGTGTTTATGAATCCTAACAATGAACCTGTCTTATTTGCTCCCTCTTGCTCTGCTAAATACAGTATATGTACCAGTGTTTCTCAACCTTTTTTCAGCCAAGGCACCTTTATGCACAATCTTAGGGCACACCAGCTTAAGGCCTTGTTCACAGGGTGTACTAAAGCATATACTTGTGTGAGGGCTGTATTTTCTTGCATGGGGATACACAGGTGTCCCATGCATCCATGAAGACAGACACACAGGTATTTTAGCTGCCCCCCCCCACTCTCTGACCAATACCTCCCTTGGTGACCTTGGAGGCAGGTGATGGGAACTCAAGGACTCTGTGCAGGCACCTGATGTGCTCTTTAGCAAAGGATGACATTATTGGTTGGTAGGATGTGGGCGGAGAACCCTGTATAGGGGTCCACGCTTGTATTTGTATGAACAGGAAGTAGAATCCCCTTGTAGGGCACTGGGGTGCTTTCTCCTGATCCCTCTGGCTCTTAGCTCTTCAGCTCCTGGCATTTGCATAACTAGTCAGAGCTGTATGTACAGAACAATTTATACGGTCCTGAGGAAGCGGGGGCTCTAGTGAAACGCGTAGACCAACGGTGTACTAATCCATTGTAAACCAGGCTGTTTGTGTTGGTGCTGACTTGAGCACCACAGAATGTAAGTGCACAACAGTTTTTATACTTTCTTACCTTTTTTTAAAAACAGAATTACACTATGTCAGCATTTTATATATTTTTTCTGGTTCTGGGCTGCTGGGGAGAGAGCAAAGGAGCCTGTGGGGTCAATGGCTGGTTCACTTCCACAAGTGATTATGTGTGAGGACCCCCCAACTGCTACTAGAAAATGGGCGATACCTCAAGCTATCAAAAGTGCATATATGTCATATTGCTGGTAAGGCTCCATTTTGTACACACAGTGGTGGAGCACAAATTGAAGGAGTCATATGAGCACTTTTGAAGACACAGTGGTTGGAGTTCTTCATAAGGACTATTCTATATGGACTTGTTTTATTTTTTGCTTTTTACTATATGAAATATGTTTGTCTATTTGCTGCTGTTATCTCATATCTATTGGACTCATTTGAATGAATTGAGTTGTTTGATTGATGTATTTTTATTTTATTTTGTAGGTTGTGTGGAAGTGCTTTATTTTTATTATTGTTTCTATTTGTATTGCAAATTGTGGCTCTCTTACTTGATCACCTGCCTTTTTTGGTACAGTTTTTAGCATTTTGCCACGGCACCCCTAAGGAGCCCAGACAGGGTGCCGCTGCACACCCGTTGATAAAGGCTGATATACTATTGAAAAGGATTGTTATATATGTATGATAAATACAAAAATACTCTGACTGTACTGAACGTTTATCAGTTACGTTATTCTTAGCTTTCACTGAGGACTTCAGAACTTATTCTCCCCTTTGTTGTGAAGTTGAGTTTTTGAGAGTGGAGGTTATTTCAGTCCAATGCAAGGGTTGTAAAGTTTCTTCTATATAGTGTGGTAAGTGATTGTTCTCAGCCTAAGAGATTAAAGCCGTGTACACACGATCGGTTTTACCGATGAAAACAGTCCGATGGATTTTTTTCATCGGACAAACCGATCGTGTATGGGCGCCATCGGTCTTTTTTCCATCGGTGTCAAAAAATAGAACATGTTTTCAATTTTTCCGATGGATAAAAAACCGATAGCAAATTCCGATCGTCTATGGGTAAGTTCATCGGTTAAAAAACCCACGCATGCTCAGAATCAAGTCGACGCATGCTCAGAAGCATTGAACTTAATTTTTCTCGGCTCATCTGAGTGTTTTACGTCACCGCGTTTGGAACGGTCGGTTTTTTGACTGATGGTGTGTAGGCAAGACTGATGGAAGTCAGCTTCACCGGTTTTCCGATGGAAAAATCCATCGGTTTAAAAACCATAGAAAATCCGATCATGTGTACAGGGCTTAAGTGTTTTGCTGCCAGGATCATTGGGGAAAATACAAAGAAAAACAAAAACCTGAAAGAAGAAAACGAATACAGTCACCAAACCTAAGGACTGTAAAGCTGCACTATATTACATTTTTGTTCTTGAGCTATAGCTTGAGTTTAGCTACATTTTATTAACACCTAAGGACTGTAAAGCTGCACTATATTACATTTTTGTTCTTGAGTTTAGCTACATTTTATTAAATGTTAAAGGAGCCTAATATAACTTATTTATTTGTAAACTACTGTAGTAGTGTTGTAATGTGAAATAAATAAGATTTTGGGGATTTACCTGTCATAGCTCCCCTGTATCCAAAAGCCGAAATTCTCCCTCCTAAATGACCGACACTGAGACAGCTTATTTATTTCTAATTATTAAAGCGGTTGTATACCACAAAACTTTTTTTTTAAACCTGCAAGGCAAAGGCATAAAGAGCTAGCATACTAGCTCATTATCAATTACTTACCTTAGATCGAAGACCCCGCAGCGGTCCTCAGACACGTCCTCCGTCGCCGCCATGATACCCGGAGTGACTTCCGGGTATCGCCGCTCCGGCGCTGTGACTGGCCGGAGCGGCGATGATGTCACTCACACGCATGCACGAGGAACGGCGCGATCCCCGCGCATGCGCGAGAAACAGCAGTGTCCGGCGGGCTCCCATTCAAGAGCCGCGGCGCTCAGTGCGCCTGCGCCGTTGTCTACAGCGCGCAGGCGCCGTAGATATCGGTACAGTCTTTTTTGCAAATATCTCCGAGACCGTGTAGGTCTCAGAGATATTGCAAGCACCTACAGGTAAGCCTTAATGTAGGCTTACCTGTAGGTGCATGTAGTATTTGAGGGTATACAACCGCTTTAAGGTCTATTAAAGCGGTTTTATACCTGCACAGAATTTTTTTTTAAGCAAAAAAACCTGTAAGGCTAAGGCATAATGAGCTAGCAGCGCATACTGACAGGCTTCTATGCCTGACTCACTCTGTCCTTAAAAAAAAAAAAGTCTTGGCTTCAGTTGGGCGTGAAGTGCACTTGTACCCAGACTATGGACAATAATGATTGAATATTATTGAGCAGTAAAATAAAATAAAACAAACCATATCTGACCTCTCTAGTTCCTTTTAATGTGTTATTTTAAAAGATCCACACAAATCACAACAAAGACTCTAAAGTCAGATTTCAGTTAGTTTAATTAGTCTGATTACACACAGCAACTTGTTGCCAAAAAAGTAGTAGGACAGAAAGCAAAGATTTCAGTGCCTCTGGCCTCGTACACGCGGCCGAGATTCTCGTTGAAAAAAACATGTCGTTTTTTTCGACGAGATTCTTGGACAAGAAACTTGTCCCGGCCGAGTGTACACACGCTCGTTTCAAAGAACCCGCGGTTCTTTGAAAGGAGTGTACGCGGTGACGTCATTGACTACGTCGAGCATGCGCTCGTCACATTCGATGCCGTCGCCGCCATCTTGGTATACCCTACGTATGCCTAGGAAGCTACCGCGCATGCGTCAAATTCATTTCGAACATGCGCGGGCTTCCGGGAGGACAGGTAAGTGTACACACACTCACTTTTCTCGTCGAGAAACATGCCGAGGAGAATCTCGACGAGAAAATAGAGAGCAGGTTCTCTATTTTCTCGTCGAGGTTTCTTGTCGGTTTTCTCGACGAGAAACCCGATAGCAGCGTACACACGACCGATTTACTCGGCAAGACCTCTCTGCCAGCAAGTTTCTTGCTGGTTCTTGCCGAGAAAATCGGTCGTGTGTACGAGGCCTCAGTTGTGAACTTTGAAGATTAACTCCTCCACATTGCCCATAGCTACAGAAGTGAATGAAGGTTTGTTTTAAAGTGCTTTTGCTACTTGTTCAGAAATAGTAAAACCTTTAGTATGCATAATCTGGGTACATGTTCACTTTAAAGCGTTTGTTACCCCAACACGTCATATTCCTGATATGTGCCCGCTGTACCACGTACTTGTATGAGAGAGTATCCTGTTCTCTTAGTATTACTTCCTTTAGATTAAATCGCTGGAGCTCATGCCAGTCCCTCTACTTTCCTATTAAAAACTGACCACACTAAGCGGGAGAGCACACTGTGGTCAGTTCTCTAGCAATGCTTAGAACTCAGTGTACTCTCCTCCAATGATCAGATTTGTCCTGACGCGCCCCCCCCCTCACAACCATTCACCGGGAAGCTCAGTGTAATGCTGCTTCTCTTCCCCCCAGCTCTTATGCAGCTGAGAACAAAGGGAATATGATCACTTATAAAAAAAAAAAGGAAAAAAGGTATTTAAAATATTTTTTAGATCTAAACAAAAATATTTTGCCTTTCATTTCTATTTTAAACTGAATAGGTAGCCAATATGTTTGATGTCAATTTTTCAATTACAGTCCTTTTGTTAAAGAAAAAGCTAAAAAAAAAAAAGGAATTGATGGCAGCAACCACCTAATGCATGTGACTGGAGAGTTACTCTAATATGGACAAGGGCAGGCCACTTTTATTTTAAAACAAAACACCCTTTTAAAATGAGTAAGAATAAAAAGCAATCCATTTTTAATTCTAGTAAGGTTCAGTGAAGTCATTTGGTAATAAAACAACACTCACAAGAGACTATTTAATGCATAATACAGATAAAACTAACACAAAGCCATGATATATAACTACTAATGCACACACTACATTAAGCAAGAATTGAGCGTCAACAAAATACAAGTTGTTCGTTTAAAACCCTGTAGGAAACTCATAAAATAAGCTTTTAGCGTACCCTACTGTATATTTCTGTGTTCATTACATTACTAAGTAGATATTTCGTAATAAACAGGCAGATTAATGGGACTGGTTTGCTTAGATAGATACTAATGGAAGGTCAATTTTGTGGCCATACTGGCCTATATTTAACAATGTATTTATTGCTATACAGTGCTTTCTTTCAATGTATCCTTGAACTTAATACATATGTCCAGCAATAATGGTAAAGAATTAAGCTGAAGCTTTTAAAAAGCTATTTTGATAGCATTTTGATTTGACCTTAGTACATACAGTAGCTAAACTCAGAAACAAGGGAGATAACTTAGTAGTCATTCTGTGATTTTTCTTAACCAAATTGTTAACACTCAACAGTAAGGCTCCAGCTGTAATCAGAGAACTAAAAAGTAATCACTCAGATAATACACCACATAAACACAATCTCACAGTTTTCTATTGACTTTCGTCATTGATTTTTAAGGAGCGCCATTCACTAAGATGAATTTTCCCTTGACCCTTTGCATAATGGGGTGCTGCTTCACACAACGTATTAGAGTGCAAACCTGTATAGGCATATATCTACAGTGCCTTGAAAAAGAATTCATACCCCTTGAGATTTTCCACATTTTGTCATATTACAACCAAAAACTTAAACTTATTTTATTGGGATTTTGTGTGATAGACCAACACAAAGTGGCACATAATTGTGAAGTGTAAGGAAAATTATAAATGGTTTTCAATTTTTTTTACAAATAAATATCTGAAAGTGTGGCGTGCATTTGTATTCAGCCCCCTTTACTCTGATATCCCTAACTAAAATCTAGTGGAACCAATTTCCTTCAGAAGTCACCTAAATTAGTAAATAAAGTTCATCTGTGTGTAATTTAATCTCAGTATAAATACAGCTGTTCTGTGAAGCCCTCAGAGGTTTGTTACAGAACCTTAGTGAACCAACAGCATCACGAAGGCCAAGGAAGACACAAGACAGGTCCTGGATAGAGTTGTGGAAAAGTTTAAAGCAGGGTTAGGTTATAAAAAAATATCCCATGCTTTGAACATCTCATGGAGCACTGTTCAATCCATCATCGGAAAATGGAAAGAGTATGGCACAACTGCAGGTCTACCAAGACATGGTCGTCCACCTAAACTGACAGGCCAGGCAAGGAGAGCATTCATCAGAGAAGCAGCCAAGAGGCACATGGCAACTCTGGGGGAGCTGCAGAGATCCACAGCTCAGGTGGGAGAATCTGTCCACAGGACAACTATTAGTCGTGCACTCCACAAATCTGGCCTTTATGGAAGAGCGGCAAGAAGAAAGCCATTGGTGAAAGAAAGCCATAAGAAGTCCATTTGCAGTTTGCGAGTAGCCATGTGGGGGACACAGCAAACATGTGGAAGAAGGTGCTTTTGTCAGATGAGACCAAACTTGAACTTTTTGACCTAAAACCAAAATGCTATGTGTGGCAAAAACTAACACTGCACATCACCCTGAATACACCATCCCCACGTGAAACATGGTGGTGGCAGAATCATATTGTGGGGGTGCGTTTCTCTTTAGCAGGGACAGGGCAGCTGGTCAGAGTTGATGGGAAGATGGATGGAGCCAAATACAGGGCAATCTTAGAAGAAAACCTGTTAGAGTCTGCAAAAGACTTGAGACTGGGGCGGAGGTTCACCTTCCAGCAGGACAACAACCCTAAACATACAGCCACATTGGAGCTATAATCAAATTGTTTAGATCAAAGCATATTCATGTGTTAGAATTGCCCAGTCAAAGACCAGACCTAAATTCAATTGAGAATCTGTGGCAAGGCTTGAAAATTGCTGTTCACAGACGCTCTCCATCCAATCTGACAGAGCTTGAGCTATTTTGAAAAGCAGAATGGGCAAAAATGTCACTCTCTAGATGGGAAAAGCTAGTAGAGACATCCCCAAAAAGACTTGCAGTTGTAATTGCAGCGAAAGGTGGTTCTACAAAGTATTGATTCAGGGGTGCTGAATACAAATGCACGCCACACTTTTCACCTATTTATTTGTAAATCATTTTGAAAACCATTTATCATTTTCCTTCTACTTCACAATTACGTGCCACTCTGTGTTGGTCTATCACATAAAATCCCAATAAAATACATTTATGTTTTTGGTTGTAACATGACAAAATGTGGAAAATTTCAAGGGGTATGAATACATTTTCAAAGCACTGTAAGGTCCAGCTCTCACATGATAATTGCAATCCACTACCCAAAACCTGCAATCTGATTGTACCTACAACCCAACCAAACCCAGAACCTTCTATAATTGTTGTTGAGTTACAAAAGAGAGCTGCCACCCTGCAGAGACTACAATGCAAGAGTTATAGAGTGAGACTCCTCGGTTTATTGTTGTCAGGTTACAAAATAGAATTGCCACATCATAAAGACTACTGCCCAGAAGGATACAGAGGTACAACGAGAGACTGCTTAGTTACAGAGAGATTTTATTTAACTATCCAGCTTAACAAAGCTTAGACTGGTCGTTGGGTTGTTCTACATTACTGATATACATTAATTTATTGGACAGATATTTCAACACCCACAAAAGACTTTACACCATATGCCCAGTAGATCACTTTAGTAGACCATATAGAGTACAACAAAGCAGCAGGTCATTCATTAAACAGGCAGCCTCGATGGACCACTCAGTCTTTTTACTGCTGTCACTTTTCTATGTTTCTACACATAATGCCTGTGCAATCTGTCCATCATTAACTAGACTAAAGGTATACAGATTCAGTGAAGTCTTTGACAGAACAGCATATGGAATGCTCTGTGGTGCATGCAGCTCTGCCAGTATGTTCCTGACAATGGGGCCATCTTGATAAGTAAGGTCCATGGGGTGAAAGTAATGTTTGGTCTACATCATATACAGTATGTCCTTTTATTTTCCTTAGTGTCCTGATTTATTTTATTCACTTTCATTATTTTGTCCGGCATAACAAACAAGCAGCATCCAATTCCACTGCAAATGTTATTTTAGAATTCAACTTTGAAACATTTTTCCAGCCTTGACCTTTCTTGGTAACCTAGCTCTAAACTTAGACAATACTATCTGCCTGGATCTTTGGTGGTCTTTGAGCCCATTTCAACTAACATTTTCCTCTGAATCCTTTTTGATTTTTCAAATTAAAAGTCACAATTGTTGGCTCAACAACAAATACAATAAATAAGAAAGTAGTTCCTGAGTGTACAAGCTATAGGAAGAATGCCTGAAAGTAAACTGAGCCCACAGCAGAAACATTCATGTCAGCTAGTTATTATGTTGTTTCTACTAGCAAACATTTACCTGGGAAAGCACTTGAAATAAGAGTTGAAAGAAAAAACTGCTGAAAACCAAGCTTTTAAGTGCCCTGAGTAAAATCAGAATAAACAACAGATAGCAACACCTAGAAAAAGTAACCAACCATGTCAAAATGAAGTGTGACCTTAGTGGCACTGTTCTCGATCACAGTTATCAAATTCTCAAAAGGAGTCCAACCGAGGCTGACATTTCAGTTTTTGGTAAATACTGGAAAGTTGTATACCATTATACAGGTCCTTCTCAAAAAATTAGCATATTGTGACGAAGTTCATTATTTTCTGTAATGTACTGATAAACATTAGACTTTCATATATTTTAGATTCATTACACACAACTGAAGTAGTTCAAGCCTTTTCTTGTTTTAATATTGATGATTTTGGCATACAGCTCATGACAACCCAAAATTCCTATCTCAAAAAATTAGCATATCATGAAAAGGTTCTCTAAACGAGCTATTAACCTAATCATCTGAATCAACTAATTAACTCTAAACACCTGCAAAAGATTCCTGAGGTTTTTAAAAACTCCCAGCCTGGTTCATTACTCAAAACCGCAATCATGGGTAAGACTGCCGACCTGACTGCTGTCCAGAAGGCCATCATTGACACCCTCAAGCAAAAGGGTAAGACACAGAAAGAAATTTCTGAACGAATAGGCTGTTCCCAGAGTTCTGTATCAAGGCACCTCAGTGGGAAGTCTGTGGGAAGGAAAAAGTGTGGCAGAAAACGCTGCACAACGAGAAGAGGTGACCGGACCCTGAAGAAGATTGTGGAGAAGGACCGATTCCAGACCTTGGAGGACCTGCGGAAGCAGTGGACTGAGTCTGGAGTAGAAACATCCAGAGCCACCGTGAACAGGCGTGTGCAGGAAATGGGCTACAGGTGCCGCATTCCCCAGGTCAAGCCACTTTTGAACCAGAAACAGCGGCAGAAGCGCCTGACCTGGGCTACAGAGAAGCAGCACTGGACTGTTGCTCAGTGGTCCAAAGTACTTTTTTCGGATGAAAGCAAATTTTGCATGTCATTCGGAAATCAAGGTGCCAGAGTCTGGAGGAAGACTGGGGAGAGGGAAATGCCAAAATGCCTGAAGTCCAGTGTCAAGTACCCACAGTCAGTGATGGTCTGGGGTGCCATGTCAGCTGCTGGTGTTGGTCCACTGTGTTTTATCAAGGGCAGGGTCAATGCAGCTAGCTATCAGGAGATTTTGGAGCACTTCATGCTTCCATCTGCTGAAAAGCTTTATGGAGATGAAGATTTCATTTTTCAGCACGACCTGGCACCTGCTCACAGTGCCAAAACCACTGGTAAATGGTTTACTGACCATGGTATTACTGTGCTCAATTGGCCTGCCTACTCTCCTGACCTGAACCCCATAGAGAATCTGTGGGATATTGGGAAGAGAAAGTTGAGAGACGCAAGACCCAACACTCTGGATGAGCTTAAGGCCGCTATCGAAGCATCCTGGGCCTCCATAACACCTCAGCAGTGCCACAGGCTGGTTGCCTCCATGCCACGCCGCATTGAAGCAGTCATTTCTGCAAAAGGATTCCCGACCAAGTATTGAGTGCATAACTGAACATAATTATTTGAAGGTTGACTTTTTTTGTATTAAAAACACTTTTCTTTTATTGGTCGGATGAAATATGCTAATTTTTTGAGATAGGATTTTTGGGTTTTCATGAGCTGTATGCCAAAATCATCAATATTAAAACAAGAAAAGGCTTGAACTTCTTCAGTTGTGTGTAATGAATCTAAAATATATGAAAGTCTAATGTTTATCAGTACATTACAGAAAATAATGAACTTTATCACAATATGCTAATTTTTTGAGAAGGACCTGTATCTAGTGAGTATTCTGAAATATCTGCCTCTGGATTTAAATTTATTTTATAGTATGAAATGACCAACAGGAGAGGTTGGAGTACCTCAACATAGACAGGAAAAATCCCAAACTTCAATATAGACAGAAGCAGAGGTAGGAGTTGTTACTGTGATATATCATTGCTGGAATATCAAAAGTATATACCTGCATATGTATGGTATGTTGGTGCATTAGATTACACTTATAACAAATCACTTTTGGGAGGAAGGGCTCTTTCATGTGAATGTATGGCATTTGTACTTATATTTTCTTCCAGTATTATGGTACTGAAATGAAAGGTAAATATTCCAATAAGAACATTTGTGCTCAAGCCAACTGAGAATATTCCCCTTGTTTTGGAGAGAACTCTTCTCCGTTCTTGTTGTGACTCAAGGAAGAGAGTGATGAAAACCTTTTCTAACTGGACAAAGAATAAAAAATCTCAGGCGTTTTTAAGTCGTTTTAAAGTCTTGTTTTTTTTTAAGTTAAAAATAACAAACACGTGCCCTGCCCTGCCCCCTTTCTCTCCTTATTAGCTGACTGACTTTGATTGACAGCAGCGGGAGCCAATGGCGCTGTGCTGCTGTCTCAGCCAATGAGGAGGGGAGTCCCGGGGCAGCCAAGACACTCCTACAACATCGCTGGATCTACTGTAAATGGAGCTATTAGGAGGGCTAAGAGGGCTACTGCACACAGAAGTTTTTTTTTATCTTAATGCACAGAATGCATTAAGGTAAAAAACCTTCTGCCTTTACAATCAACTAAACCCTTCCCTACTCTATCCAAAACGAAAAAAAAGTTTGGGCTTTAGATATACATTAATGTGCATAACAAGGGTTGCATATAGTGAAAAACAAACATAAAACAACAATTAAAAACAAATAAATACACAGTATATATACACATATATATATATATAGATAGATATATCTATCTATCTATATATATATAGATAGATCTATATATAGATATAAATATCTATATATAGATGTATATATATATATATATATAGATATCTATATATATATATAGATATCTATATATTAAAAAACTACAATAAAGCAAACTAAAATAAAATAATTTAAAAAACAATAATTTCCATTGAAGGGAATCTTTCAAATGTGCTCAAAGACACTAGGGCTTGTTCAAACTATTGTGTTGTGGCTGAATGGAACCCCAACATACCTAGGCCATAGAAGTGCCTTGCAGCACAACATGCATCGTGGTGCACTACCTGAATCGATGCACATTTTTTTGGTGCCTTCTTGTGCGTTAGGCAGCCCATTCAAATTAATGGGTATTCTTAATTCAACACAAGTAAAGGGGTGAAAATGTGTCAGCCCACCACAAACAGTGTGAATAGACCCTATAACTTTACAATATTGCCACTTTTCAACTCTTTTTTAGAACTATACTACATATACTGTAACTACTACTTTTTTTTTTTTTTTAAAACCTGCTCCACCAGCAGTTTCTGTTCTCACGATCCTGTTTGTCTATACATGTTTTTTCTTGTTTTTTTTTGTTTTAAGCAAGTTTAGTTATTACTTTTGTTATTTTTTTATTTACAAAATGGATACTCCATTGAGAACATCTTATAAACATTAAAAACAGGCCTGTGGCCAATTTCCTGGACAATGCCCTGTTCATCCCAACCGTGTTGCCTCATTATATGTACCACAGCCCAGCTCTTTGCTCGTATCAGAGCTTTGCCTCCAGGTTTCGTCATGATAAATGACATTATATGACCAAATCATTGAAACACAAGCTTTAGTGTATTTCTCACACTGCAGTTCTCCAGGGTGCCATTAAAAGTCGAAGCTTTGCTCCAAACCTCCTTGTCACTCAGACACTTATCGCAGCCGCACAGAGGACAAAGCTGTCTCTAATTCCTGCTTCCAATTTACACTGCAGGGATTGTTTCAAAAATGCTTACCATTGGCAGGATTAAACTCTGAAATTGGTAAAAATCAGAGAGCATTTTTAGTAATTAATAAAGTCTATATTAAATTAAATGTTTGCGTTGTTTGAAGCAAGTCCTGTGCACTGCCTTCAGATCTGTGTGTGCAGCATTCTAGTGAATTTGCCCAATTAGTACTGAAACAAAATGCTTGCAATGAAATCAGTGAAAAGCTTTAGCTTTACCTCTTTAAAAGAGATCATGGGCATTGTTTTTAAGTACCGTAAAAAGATGATTTATGAGAGAAATTAGATTTGTATACACCTAGGCACTCCCACTGTGAAGTATTGCAGTTTTCAATGATATCTTATTATACAGTATTTCCCAGAAAAAGGAATTTAGTCTGATAAGATAGACTAGCTTGAATAAAATACTAATAACAAGATTTGAGCCCCCTGTGAACTCATTAATAGTTGTAAGTGCACTAGCTGCGAAAATCTATATACATTTCTAGATTATTGTTGTGGTTATTATATATATATATATATTTTTAAAGAAATTACAGTGTATTTTAAGTAGGTGATTAAAATTCCTGTCTGGTTGCCCAGGCAGAAAATAAGCTGAATCTCTCTAACAGAGACAAAAATAAAAGCACTTTTTAGTAGCGTAGGGAACAGTTAATGCCACTGTTAGGCTTGTATTTCTGTCAATGTCCTAACTAAAAAAGATCAACTCTCTTCTTGTGTCACCAGCACAGGAAGTGAGAGTAAGGGCCCTTTCAGACGTGCGGATCCCATGAAGATCCGATTTTAAACATTCGCTTTCTCAGCGGGGATCGCTCCGTTGATCCCCGCTGAGCCGGTGGATGACTAGCCCGTCTCTGCACACTGTGCAGAGACGGACCAGTCAGATCTCCGCTCTCCTCTATGGGGGTATCAGATAAACACGGACCGTCTATCCGTGTTCATCCGATCCGATCCGCATACGGATGGAAAAATAGTAGCGGACCATAGCGGAGACTGATGAGATCGGATGTCAGCGGATGTTCATCCGCTGACATCCGCTATCCCATAGGGATACATGTATGTCCGTATTTCATCCGAAAATGGATGGATGAAAGGGCCCGAACTCTCCCAAACAAGCATGCAGACAGAAAAAAAAGACAAACAAAAGAACAACAGAACATAAAAGTTTTAGCTGGAGTTCTAATTTATGACTTCCTTACAATAATTTAAAGTGTAAGTCCAGGTGAAACTTAAAGGGGTTGTAAAGGTTAGTTTTTTATTTTCAAAAATTTCCCTTCTAAATGTTTTTTTTCTTTGTCTGAATTTCTCACTTCCTGATCCTCCTTAGTAAGCTTGCCCCCATCATCCGAGCCGTTCTGGCTGAGGGTTAGACAGCGTGCTCTCCCCCTTCCTTGGGACTACATCCCTGCTGGGAGACACTGTGTTCACAGCCTCTCCCCGCAGGGATGTAGTCCCAAGGGAGGTGGGAGCACGCTGACTAACCCCCAGCCAGAATGGCTCGGATGATGGGGGCAAGCTTACAGGAAGTGAGAAATTCAGACAAAGAAATAAAACATTTAGAAGGGAAATCGAAGGATAAGGTAAGAACCAACAATGCACTAGCTTAAAGGAACCTATTTAGAAAAAAAAAAACGAACCTTTACAACCCCTTTAACTAACGCTGAACCTGCTCTGTGCCACATTCCAAGCCTAATCTATCTAACCCTGTAAAGCAAAACATGCTGTACTTACCTGTTCTGCACCCGATCTGGGCCGGTCTCCAGCGGTGGATGCTCTGTGCAAGAGAGGACCGATAACGGCTGTGAAATGAACAGGAAGTGACGTCTATGGAGCCTCTGACCGCGAAGCCGCGGCTGACAGCTGATGCTGGGACCGGACCGGATCGACTGCAGGATAGGTAAGTACAGTGATTTTTGCTTTACAGGGTTAGATAGATTAGGTTTAGAATGTGGCACAGAGCAGGTTTAGCGTTAGTTAGGTTTTGCCTGGACTTCTCCTTTAAAGCCCAATTAAAGTCTTACAACGTTTTATCTATATTGTTCTGTTCCCCAGGATATTATGATGTTTTGCTGATATTTGTGTGAAAATGTTTTTGCTACATTTCTCTGAAATGCTGCTTCCCACTGCAGAGTTCTATGCTGCAGAGCTGAGTAATTGCCACACCCATCATCACAACAGTCCTCACACAGACTTGCATTGCACAGAAGAGGATGGGGCATATCAGACCAGGTTTGATAGCTCATTACTGTGAACACTGGATCTAACTCTGATGCCTTTTGGACTAAACTGTCAAATTTAGGCACCCTGCACAACTGTGTAATAGGAAGTAGAGGTAAGACTATGCAATTTCCATCTGATTCCAAATAAAATGGGGCAATTACCATTCAACAAGAAAAACAGCTGCAGGGTAGACTCCATGAAGAGTCCATAGTACTTGCAATGAGACTATGGGAAGGTGAAATTTCAACATGCATAGTCACTGATAAACACTGATAAAATTTTGTACAGAATAGTAACTAGAATGGCAAATATACACTATATATTTATAGATATAATGTAAAGACACAATATATTTCAGCAGCAAAGTGTAGCTTCTTCATAAATACTTGCTTAACTCTATAGTACCTTTCTTCTTCTTACATTTCACTAGTTTTCTATAGCACATGCAGATTCTGTCCAGTTAGTGTAGATTTTATGTGACTGTACAATTTAGCTAAATAAAAACAGATATTATTTAGAGCTGTAATCTGCTATATAAAAATATACTGTAATATTAGAGCAGGCAGAATGATAGGCACATGGGGTGTTGTAGTATGAGGGAAGCTGCAAAAAGAAAATGTTGTATAATTTCTACAATTATCTATAATGTGGATTTTCAGATCACCCAACTGTCAGCAAAATTGGGCCTGAGAAAATGGTTAATGTAAGTGTTCTGATAGTGGGAATTTTTTTTAGTTGGATATAGAAAGTGGTGGATTAAAAAGAAAGTGATATCTATAGAGAAGGGGAGAGAGAGAAAGAGAGAGACAGAGAGAAAGAGAGAGAAAGAGGAAAAGAGAGGCAAACAAACTAAAATTAGCAATTTAGTAAACTTTGTTTTCTAGGAATATGGAAGTGCGTAACTGGACAGCACAGTCAGCCTTATGGCCCGTACATGCGATCTGAATATCATACGAAAACTGTCGTCCGAGGAAGAATCGTACGATAATCGGATCGTTAGTACAGAGCTTTCGAGAGCCGATGACGACAATTCATCCGATATTATTCGATCGGACAAGCACTAAAATTTTCCTCGTACGATACCATATCGTACGATTTTCATTTAGACAGTACAGTTGTCGTCCGAAAATACAATACAAATACATTACAACACATGACATCACTTTTTTTTCTGTCGTACGAGAAATTTTGTGACTTTAGTAACCTATTCAGTTTTTACTTGCGACAATTAAGCAAAAAAAGTCAGACGATCTGTCGTACGATTTTCAGGTCGTGTGTACGGGCCATTACTCAGTACTTGGATATGAAAGATAGTGAGTGCCAAAACAAGCAATACAGTCCAGATAAATGTATTATTCAAAGTAAATAAATGCCCTTGTTTAGCTTATACTGCAATGTATGTTGTATTATGTTATAGCCCTGATGAAGGGGGTCCTTTGAAATCCCTGACGCACTTTGGCTCTTTTAATGAGAACTGTGATCATCAAATTTATTTGGACTTTATCTTGTTTGTTACTTTCTTTCTTTTTTTCATGCATATGTGATTCATTTATTACAGACATTTACATAATGCCTACAATTTACACAGTGATTCACATACTGTACATTCACGTCAGTATCTGCCATCAAGAAGCTTATCCTTAGATTGTAAGCTCCTTGAGGGCAGGGACTGTTATGAATGTACAATATATATGTGAAGCGCTGCGTAAATTGACAGCGTTATATACTGTAAGTACCTGTAATAAATAAATAATCTAAGGCCCTATCTCACACACAGAAAAATAGGGCCATTTACTGACCAGTGTGAAAAAAATCTGGAGTACCCAGGGATGACCTACACAAGCAGGGAGCACATGTAAACTCCATGCAGGTAGCATACTGACCAAGATTCAAATGGAGGACCCCAGTGCTGCAAGGCAGAAGTGCTTTTCGACATTTTTCACATAGAAGATAAACCACTCCTGGGATCCAGGACTCTGAAAACACCCATTTACCATAAAGATTTTTCAGTAAAGCAGTGCAAAGAGCAGCAACTCTGGAAAGCACAGTAACCAACAGCAACTAACCAAACATAACCTTTCAACTGAATTGACTGCAGTTACCGGTAATTCAAATCTGATGCAAAACACTTTACACATCATTGTAGCAATGTGCACTGCCTCAGAGAAAAACAAATCAATAAAAACGTAATTTCTAACGGCAAAGATGTTTAGATCTCTGCATATAATCTAATGACAATTTTGTCTTCGATTTTTTAAGCGTTGAAGGCTACTAAAATACAACTTAGCTTAACTCCTGGACTAGACACACAGATGACTATAACATACATTGTACAACCATCACTGGGTAATGCAAGGTAGAGTCACCTCGTACACTTACCTCCAGTTCTCTGGAGATGGATGCTCGGCAAAGCTGTGAAGATAATACTTTTATTTTAAAATGATAATTAAGGCAAGAGACTAATATTTCAAAATCAGATAGCACATGTATTTAACCACTTGGCGTTCGTGCTATAGCCGAATGACGGCTACAGCGCGGACCTGAATTTCCGTGAGGCCGTCAATAGACGTCCTCCCCTTTTCTCGCTCCCTGCGCCCCCCCTGCAGGGCACGCGCAGCACACGCTGTGATCACTGAGTCACTGAAACTCGGGTGATCACAGATCTGAGTAAGGGGCCGATCCCGGCCCCTTACCACATGATCAGCTGTCAGTCAATGACAGCAGATCACGTGATGTAAACAAAAGCTCGGTAATCGTTTTTTTTTCTCCTCACGCTAATAGCGTGAGAGAAAAAAAAGCCGATCACCGGCTTATGTGCAAGGGACATCGGTCTCGAAGAGGAAGGAGGCACATCTGCCTCATCTGTGCCCACAATTACTGCCTGCCAGTGGCACTTGCCAGTGCCCACAGTGCCCACCAGTGCCACCTATCAATGCCCATGAGTGCCACCTATCAATGCCCACCAGTGGTGCCAATCAGTGCCACCTGGCAGTGCTGCCTATCAGTTTAATCTACCAGTGCTGATCAGTGGCCATCATTGCCACCCATCAGTGCCCATCACTGCCACCCATCAGTGCCCATCACTAGGCATATGCACACTGAAATATTTTGTTTCGGAATTTCGTTTTCGTACGAAAAATAAATTTATTTAGTTACTCCCGAAATCCGTTTTTATTTATTTTGTTTTTCCTTAAAAAATGCATTCGTCTGAAAATCCGAATTAATTAAGGTAGAATCTGTCATTGAAGGCTTATGGTGTCTGTCGAATGTTCTAAGAAGATTCGACGGAGCAGCTAAACTGTACGACGCCGCAATCGTACATTTCCGGTCGAATGTTCCGTCTACAAGCTATAGTAGAATTCTAATGTTGTATGACTAGTAATAATTATATTTATTAATTATTATTACTAGTCAACCAACATTAGAATTGTTCTATAGCCTATGGGCAGAGAATTTCACCATAAATGTCCACTCGCTGCGATCGTATGTTTTTAGCTGCTTCGTCAAATCTTCATGTCTCTATAATGTCGAATCTTTTCTCTTTATGTTGAATCTTTTCTCTCTATGTAGAATAATCTTGGACTAATAGAGTTAAGGTTAGGCACATTCGACCGCAGGTTCAATAGACACAGATTGTTATTGTCACCTTCATGTCGAATCTCCTATCTATATCGAACTGTTGTCGCAACGAAAACGAAAATAAAGCATTTGTTTATGTCGGATCTTTTGGATTTTGGATTCTGCACTTTCAAAAATACCCAAAATTCGGATGAAAATGCATTCAGACGAAAACAAATGCACATGTCTACCCATCACTGCCCATCACTGCCAGCTATCAGTGCCACCTATCAGTGCCACCTTATAGTGCCACTTCTCTGTGCCCACCAGTGCCACCTATCAATGCCCTTCAGTGCCACCTTTCAGTGTCACTTCTCAGTGCCAACCAGTGCCACCTATCAGTGCCCGCCCCTTGCCGCCTTATCGATGCCCATCAGTGCAGCCCATCAGTGCCCATCAGTGCAGCCCATCTGTGCCCATCAGTGCAGGCTATCGGTGCCCAAAAGTGCAGCCTCATCAGCATACATCAATGAAGGAGAAAAATTACCTGTTTGCAAAAAAATTTAACAAAATATAAAAAAATATATATCTTTTTTTTTAATTTGGTCTTTTTTAATAAAAAAAACTGAAAAAAAACGCAGAGGTGATCAAATACCAGAAAAAGAAAGCTCTATTTGTGGGAAAAAAATTATAAAAAATTAATTTGGGTACAGTGTTGTATGACTGCGCAGTTGTCATTCAAAGTGCATCAGCGCTGAAAGCTGAAATATGGTCTGGGCAGGAGGGGGATTTAAGTGCCGTAAGTAAGTGGTTAATTAAAGGGGTTGTAAACCCTAGTTTTTTTAAATAAGAAACATGTCATACTTACCTCCACTGTGCAGTTCATTCTGCACAGAGTGGCCCTGATCCTCATCTTCTGGGGTTCCCCAATGGCGCTTACGGCTCCTCCCTGCATCGGTAAACCCCCTAGGAGAAGCACTCTTCCTGGGGGTTACTGTGCAGGTGTGCTCCCGGGTCCAGCATTTGCGTCCATAGACACAGAATGCCGGAGTCAGCTCCGCCCCCCGCCGCCCACGTTATTGGATTTGATTAATAGCAGCGGGAGCCAATGGCTGCGCTGCTATCAATCTATCCAATCAAGAGCTGAGAACCCCGGCCAGAGAGGAAGAGCGCATCTCCAGCGGGGGAACGAACGGGCTCAGGTGAAAAACGGGGGGGGGGGGTGCTGAGTGACAGAAGTTTTTTTTTTCACCTTAATGCTTAGGATGCATTAAGGTGAAAAAACACGAGGGTGTACAACCCCTTTAACTCTTTATCCCTCTATTGAAGTAATTGTGTAGTATATTAATAGTGGAGTAATGAGTCTTAGCCAGGTTTTTATGTGAAATGCTTGTAATCCAAAGCCCTCTCATATCAAAGTGAGTTTCCCCATAGAAGTCAATGGAAACAAAGATAATTTGTTCAGCTTTGACTTTGATGGCATGCAATACCGTCTGTGCCCAGAGGTGGGGGGGTGCTGGAGAGCCTCGGAAATAGGCTTGGCTGATCTCAGAAACCCTCGGAAAGGTTAGGAATCACTCGGGAACAGAGTATTTCCGAGTGATTCCTAGTATTTCCGAACAGCTCGGAACGGCTCCGAACCGTTCCGAGTGTCATCTGCGCACCTCTGGCCAAATGTGGTACTGCACACCCCTTTAGCTTGAATTCTGCTCGTTTTGCTAGACAACACTCGCAAACCGAGTCAGAATAAAAAAAATAAAATAAATTGCTTGTTATTCAAAATGCTCGTTAACCGCGTTACTCGTAAACCAAGGTACCACTGTATATATTATATGGTCAGTCTAATTATGCCTTTTCTTTTTCTTACGGCACATATTCCAGACTCCATAAGAAAGTACAGCACTAAGCTGATAAGCAAAAACTGAGCAAGCTGTAGATTAATATTCACGGCTGGGTCGCTGAATGAAATCACTTGTATCATTGGAACATTAATAAGTCAAAGTAACTGTGTCAGGTTGTCTGTTAGCCTTGGCTTCAGTTTTTTTTTTTTATCCCAGTGCCCTCATACTGAAGAATTCTCCTGATGTCAGAAAGATAATGTATTCCTGCAGCCATTTAAACTAGACGCACCAAGATAAATTACATGTCTATAGTTATTTCCCAGGTGATGGCTGAACAGAAGTGACAAGCGCAATCTCTCTCTCCCTCTCCGGCGTGCACCCTCTCACACATGCATATTGGCCTGCACTGATTTGACACACACATAGGTGTAGCAGAGCTGTGTCAGCTGTACTCCCTAGGGGGGAAAGCTGTATCTCTAGAAGCCTCCTTGTCCTCACTTCACAGTCAGGAAACCACCTGATCCTCATCTTTAAAGACATGTCAAGTCATTTTATGTATTGCACGCTCAACTCTATTCATCTTCACTCTGTAAATTCTGAGGAGAATCTGTTTGGATGAAAGCTTTGGTTCAGTGCATTGACTAAAGCAGTTCTGCCTTCTTATATAACGTAAACAGATCATTTTAACATTTTTAAGTGGGTCTCTGACTAAAAGAGCATCCCTAAGTGCAGTCTGTAGCTAAAAACAATTATGTGAAAAAGGTTTTATTTATTTTTCACAGTATCCCTATGCCCCTGACTGCTAGGTACACGTGTAGACATCTGAAAACAGGGCCTGTATGTGGATGCCACGTTTTTTGATAAAGTTTTAAGTTATAATAAAAAAAAGAAAAAAAAAAGAGCACTTGTCACAAGGCTTTTAGGCGAGAAACACATTTTTTCGCACGTGTGGGGGTCTATAAAAACCCCTGCTTGACAGACCCGCTCACAGTTGTCCTGGAACGGCTTGGAGAGCTCCCCTTCCCTCCCACCCTTGTCGCTGGCACCATTATGTGGTTATGTCACCCTTGAATCAAGGGGGGACTTTGTTTTTTATGAATTTATTCATTTATAGCTTGAGTTCTATGACTGAGCGAGTTTAGAATTTGTTTTAATCTCCCTGGCGGTATGATTATTTCAGATTTTTGGTGCTGAAAGCGGTACCATTATTTTTCATGGAAATTTGGCGTTTTATATTGTAGGCCTGCAATTCTTAGGAATAAGGCCTCGTACACACGACCGATTTTCTCGGCAAGAACCAGCAAGAAACTTGCTGGCAGAGAGGTCTTGCCGAGTAAATCGGTCGTGTGTACGCTGCTATCGGGTTTCTCGTCGAGAAAACCTACAAGAAACCTCGACGAGAAAATAGAGAACCTGCTCTCTATTTTCTCGTCGAGATTCTCCTCGGCATGTTTCTCGACGAGAAAAGTGAGTGTGTGTACACTTACCTGTCCTCCCCGAAGCCCGCGCATGCTCGAAATGAATTTGACGCATGCGCGGTAGCTTCCTAGGCATACGTAGGGTATACCAAGATGGCGGCGACGGCATCAAATGTGACGAGCGCATGCTCGACGTAGTCGATGACGTCACCGCGTACGCTCCTTTCAAAGAACCGCGGGTTCTTTGAAACGAGCGTGTGTACACTCGGCCGGGACAAGTTTCTTGTCCAAGAATCTCGTCGAAAAAAACGACATGTTTTTTTCAACGAGAATCTCGGCCGTGTGTACGAGGCCTTACTCACTTAAATCTGTCCAAACAAGGGTCTAGTAGACATCCCGGGTATGATAAAGTTTGAAACACAAAATCATAAATTATAATATAATAAATAACTATAAATAATTATAACAAATACTAATATAATAATAATAAAAATTATTCAATAATGTAATCAAATCAAAAACACAGAAATTTGCTCAGTTGCAGAATTGTCGCTGTCATTACTTTCAGTGTTTGATGATGAATTTCCCCACAAATCACTATCGCTCAATTCTGCGAGTGATTCTAATTTATTATCGCTGTTTTCTAGCTGGTCTAAAGCCACTTTTGACGTAAAGGGACACTTTTTGGTTGCTATGGACAATTTCCAGTTTTCAGGCAGAAAAAAAATGTATTTATAATATAAGTGCATGCAGGGCGCTGGACAGACCACTAGGGACAAAGGGGATGTGTAATTATTTTATACAGTACTGTAATCTATAAGATTACAGTATACTGTATGTGTTTTGTGTTTTTACTTTTTAGAATTTTGCGCCGATCTCCGCCCCCGTGCGTCGCAACGTCGCAGGGAACGGAGCTTGGCGGCACTCAGGCACTGTGTGAATCGAGCGAGGAGACAGCTCGCACACACAGCAGGAAGACATCGCAGGAACCAGGGAAGAAGGTAACTTTCCCTGTATCCTGCGATGCAATCCCAAGTCTGGCTCAGGGTTACCGCTAATGGTACTGAAATTCCACTCCGAGCCAGATTTGGGAATATCGCTAGACAGGTTAAATTTGTGAATATACATTTATTTATTTATTGTTATTTGAATAAAGCGTATTAGATTTAAATTAAAATACCAATAAAGGTGCCGCAGCCATTTTAATACCAAAATTTTTTGTATCGTGTATTTTATTAATAATATGTTTAGTCAATGTAAGTGTGCGACCTACAATCTCATGTCCTCTTCAGTCCATCCTGGCTTAAGCCTCGTACACACGGTTCGATTGTTGGCAGGGGATTATCTGATGACAGACTGTTGTCCTAAAATCTGATCGTTAGTACGCTCCTTTTGACAATTGTTGTCCAACAAATGTTGGATGACAGGCTAGTAAATTTTCGGCGGACTGACGTCAGATTTTGGTATGGTCAGTACACAAGTCAGTCACACAAAAGTCGAAAAGTACAAACACACATGCTCGGAATCAATGCTCACCAAACACAAAGCTAACAGAAGGGGCCCAAAGGGTGGCGCTCAAGAGCTGAAATTCCTCATAGTACGTCACTACGTTCGTGCTTGTAGCACGACAATTGTGTAACGTTAGTATGCAAGACAAGATCCTAGTACACACTCTTTTGTCAAAAATCAGACACTCGGTTGGCCAACAATCGTACCGTGTGTACGAGGCTTTAGAACAGGGATATGCAATTAGCGGACCTCCAGCTGTTGCCAAACTACAAGTCCCATCATGCCTCTGCCTCTGGGTGTCATGCTTGATGCTGTCAGAGTCTCGCTATGCCTCATGGGACTTGTAGTTTGGCAACAGCTGGAGGTCCGCTAATTGCATATCCCTGCTTTAGAAGGATGACTTTAACCACTTCCCTACCGCTGGACGTCATATGACGTCCTGGACTTTAGGGGGGATATCTGAATGATGCCTGCAGTTACAGGCATCATTCAGATATCCTTCTTTTCAGCCGGCGATTCTGCGCACCATAAGAATGATCAGTTCCGCTGCTTGATCGTTCTTATAGGCGATGGGAGGGGACGTCCCCGCCTCCTGCCGCCATCCGGTGCTTCTCCGGGCTCTCCCGTGCCATCGGGGGGCCCGGAGAACCACACATGTAAGGTATCGCCGTGTGCGTTAGAGCATGTGCAACAATTTTAGCACTAGCCCTTTTCTGTAACTCTAAACTGGTAACCTGTAAAAAGAATAAGGGCATAGCCTATGGAGATTTTTAAGTACCAAAGTTTGGCGTCATTCCATGAGTGTGCGCAATTTTAAAGCATGACAAGTTAGGTATCTATTTACTCTGCGTAACATCATCTTTCACATTATACATTAAAATTGGGCTAACTTTACTCTTTTGTTATTTTTTAATTCATGAAATCGTTTTTTTTCCCCCCAAAAAAAGGCGTTTGAAAAATGATTGCGCAAATACAGTGCGAGATAAAAAGTTGCAATGACTGCCACTTTATTCCCTAGGGTGTCTGCTAAAAAAATATATATAACGTTTGGGGATCCTGAGTATTTTTCTAGCAAAAAAATTATGATTTTTACATGAAGGAGAGAAGTGCCAGAATAGGCCCGGTATTGAGGTGGTTAAATGAGAATAAAAAGCTAAGCTTCTCCTGCTGTTATCTCTAGTGTGCTATACTGTCAATCTGCATGTTGTAGTCCATAGTTTGTGAGGATTTGTAGTCCTGAAGGTATGCCAGTCCTGGCAATTAAAGTGCTTGTTACCCTGAAGAAAAAAAAAGGATTCCTGTTCCTTTAAAGCAGCTCTATTAAACAATGTTTGTGCTGTGTAATTTGTCCCTTTCTATGAACTAAAATACCTGGCTAATCCTGCTTGGTGCTGCCCTCCCCTTTGTAAACTGACCACGTTTATACACCATGGTCAGATTACGTGCCTCCGTCATCTGCAGCTCTCCTCTCCCCCCCCTAACTTTGTCAGCTAGTCTCAGTGGCCGCCACCTTCCCTCCTGCTGCTATAATAATAAAATTTTGTTAATAGAATCCCCTTTGTTCCTTTAAGTTGTGTGTCCCAGTGTACATGCTTTATAGAAAAATATGTAGCTGTATACCTTATTTCAGAGCACCGCTCGCTGCTCTCCTCCTCGTCTGACGTCAGCATGGGATTCTCAGCCCCTCCCACTGTAGTTGTCGGATCAGGGAAGACAGCGGTTGGTGGTCAAGTGAGCACCAATCAGTACTCTGAAATAAGGTAGAAAGCTACATATTTTTTATAAAGCTCATACACTGGGGCACATAACTTCATGGAACAAAGGGGATTCCATTAACTACTTCAGCCCCGGAGGGATTTACCCACCTCCTGACCAGGCCATTTTTTTGCGATACAGCACTGCGTCGCTTTAAATGACAAGTGCGCGGTCGTGCGACGCTGTACCCAAATAAAATTGATGTCCTTTTTTTACCACAAATAGCACATTCTTTTGGTGGTATTTGATCACCTCTGAGGTTTTTATTTTTTGCACTATAAACAAAAAAATACCAACAATTTTGAAAAAAAATAAAACAATTTTTACATTCTACTATAAAACATTTCCAAAAAATACGTAAAAAAATAATCTATTCATCAGTTTAGGCTGATTTGTATTCTGCTACATATTTTTTTGTAAGAAAAAAATCACAATAAGCGCATATTGATTGGTTTGCGCAAAAGTTATCACATCTACAAAATAGGGGATAGGTTTTTTGGCATTTTTTTTTTTTTACTAATAATGGCTGCTATATGTGATTTTTAGCTGGACATTGCAGCGGACAGATCAGACACCTAACTGATATTTTTGACACTTTTTTGGGAACCAGTGACATTACAGTAATCAGTGCTAAAAATATACACAGTTATTGTACTAACGACACTGGCAGGGAAAGAGTTAACATCAGGGGCAATCAAGGGGTTAAATGTGTTCCCTGTTTGTGTTTTCTAACTGTAGAAAAACAGGATCTGTGCGATCTCCCCTGTCAGAACGGAGATCTGCCTTGTTTACACAAGCAGATCCCCGTTCTGTCACTGTGGGGAACGATGGCAGGCGGCAGACGGACATCGAGTCTGCCGGACCCACTGATTGGCTCCCCCGCTGGCCAATGGGAGCGCACGCACCCACAAAATTGAGTTCACAAGCCGATGTACACCTACGGCGTTTCGCGGGAACGAGTCAACCTGCAGCAATATAATGACGACGTCTGGTCGGCAAGCGGTTAAGTAAACAAAGTGGTTTAACAACCACTTTAAGAGAATGGTTTGGGTGATATATACTGTATAGATGCAGAGTTGTGGATGGCTTTTTATGTTGTTTAAAGTACAGTATTTAAAATGTTTTCTGTTGGGCTAGCAGAAGCCAATGAGGGTGTCACGTACCAAGTGTGACCAGAACTGTGCAGCTAGCAACAGAGGAACACCAAACACGTATAAGTGAAATATAAAGATTTATTAAAGATAAGTGAAATAATATATATATATATATATATATATATATATATATATATATATATCCGCCTCCAATACCACAAAGTGCACAACAACCAATAACAAACAGAACCCACAATTAATAACAGTAACAGACAAATATGTACAAGTAATGGGGAAACCAGAATCATAAACAGGGCCAGGCCGAGGTCATACACAGGGGGATCAGCAGATGGGGTAAGGATGGATCAGGACAGGGAGACAGGATCAAGCAGGGGGCAACCAGGCTGCAGAGCAGGGATCAGGGATTAGGACGGACACAACAGGTTCAGGATCAGGTTACAGGGATCAGGATACATGGATCAAGGTTCAAGCAGACAGGCTACAGGTCAGGGCACGAGGACGATACCAGGGCAGTGTGTGTATACACCTGCCGGGTATTTATAGGAATGCCTGATTAGCTTCAGGTCACACCTGATCGGAGGGAGGGCAGTCTGCTCCACACTGCCAGGATCCATCCGCTGGTGGAAACCAGTACTGCGTCCAAAAGATAATACAACACCAGCAGGGAAAGATTCTCCTGACAGTTACAAACTGCCAGGAGACACCTGCTGGTGGACCACAGTACTGAAAGATAAATAATAAATGCAACCAGCGGATGGAACCTTTCCTGACAGTACCCCCCCCCTCAAAGGAGCGGCCTCCGGACGCTCCAACTAGCTGTTGCCGGAGAAAGTTCATGGCAATCAGCTGGGTAGTAGGCAAAGTCACATCCGGGCAGACAATCACATCAAGCTGGGCAGCAGGCAGGAACACCTCGGGCTGGGCAGCAGGCTCCGGGTCATCGAGCTGGGCAGCAGACAGGAACACTTCGGGCTGGGCAGCAGGCCCCGGGTCATCGAGCTGGGCAGCAGGCAGGAACACCTCGGGCTGGGCAGCAGGCTCCGGGTCATCGAGCTGGGCAGCAGGCAGGAACACCTCAGGCTGGGCAGCAGGCTCCGGGTCATTGAGCTGGGCAGCAGGCTCCGGGTCATCGAGCTGGGCAGCAGACAGGAACACTTCGGGCTGGGCAGCAGGCTCCGGGTCATCGAGCTGGGCAGCAGGCAGGGACACTTCGGGCTGGGCAGCAGGCTCCGGATCATCAAGCTGGGCAGCAGACAGGAACACTTCGGGCTGGGCAGCAGGTTCTGGGTCATCGAGCTGGGCAGCAGACGGGATCATCTCAGGCTGGGCAGCAGACGGGATCATCTCAGGCTGGGCAGCAGATGGGATCATCTCAGGCTGGGCAGCAGACGACATACCCTCGAGCCGGGAAAAGGGCTCCACAACCTCGGGCCGGGAAACGGGCACCACAACCTTAAGCCAGGAAACGGGCACCACAACCTCAAGCCAGGGAACGGGCACCGCAGCGGGCACCACAACCTCAGGCCGGGAAACGGGCACCACAACCACAGGCCGGGAAACGGGCACCACAACCACAGGCCGGGAAACGGGCACCACAACCACAGGCCGGGAAACGGGCACCGGATCTTCCGACTGGGACACTGTCATCAGGGCTTCAGTTTGGAAGGCTGGCACGGGAACTCCATGTTGGCAGGCTGGCACAGGGTCTTCAGGCTGGCAGGCTGGTACAGGGTCTTCAGGCTGGCAGGCTGGCACAGGGTCTTCAGGCTGGCACAGGGTCTTCAGGCTGGCAGGCTGGTACAGGGTCTTCAGGCTGGCAGGCTGGTACAGGGTCTTCAGGCTGGCAGGCTGGTACAGGGTCTTCAGGCTGGCAGGCTGGTACAGGGTCTTCAGGCTGGCAGGCTGGCACAGGGTCTTCAGGCTGGCACAGGGTCTTCAGGCTGGCACAGGGTCTTCAGGCTGGCAGGCTAGCTCGAGAACCGCAGACTGGAAGGCTGGCTCGAAAACCGCAGACTGGAAGGCTGGCTCGAAAACCGCAGACTGGAAGGCTGGCTTGAAAACCGCAGGCTGGAAGGCTGGCTCGAAAACCGCAGGCTGGAAGGCTGGCTCGAAAACCGCAGGCTGGAAGGCTGGCTCGAAAACCGCAGGCTGGAAGGCTGGCTCGAAAACCGCAGGCTGGCTCGAAAACCGCAGGCTGGAAGGCTGGCTCGAAAACCGCAGGCTGGAAGGTTGGCTCAAGGACCGCAGGCTGGAAGGCTGGCTCAAGGACCGCAGGCTGGAAGGCTGGCTCAAGGACCGCAGGCTGGAAGGCTGGCTCAAGGACTGCAGGCTGGAAGGCTGGCTCAAGGACTGCAGGCTGGCTCAAGGACTGGCTCTGGGACTGCAGACTGGAAGGCTGGCTCGAGAACTGCAAGCTGGAAGGCTGGCTCGAGAACTGCAAGCTGGAAGGCTGGCTCGGGAACTGCAAGCTGGAAGGCTGGTTCTGGAACTGCAAGCTGGAAGGCTGGTTCTGGAACTGCAAGCAGGAAGGCTGGTTCTGGAACTGCAAGCAGGAAGGCTGGTTCTGGAACTGCAAGCAGGAAGGCTGGTTCTGGAACTGCAAGCTGGAAGGCTGGCTCTGGAACTGCAGGCTGGGAAGCTGGCTCGAAGGCTGGTTCTGGAACTGCAAGCTGGAAGGCTGGCTCTGGAACTGCAAGCTGGAAGGCTGGCTCTGGAACTGCAAGCTGGAAGGCTGGCTCTGGAACTGCAGGCTGGGAAGCTGGCTCGAAGGCTGGTTCTGGAACTACAGGCTGGAGCAGGTTGGTGGGTGTGGAGGAAGGTGGGATTACTGGTTGGATTGTGTGAGTAGGGAAATACTTCCGCTTCTTTTTAGATTTGGTTACTGCAGGTTTGCACATAACGGGGGGGAGTATATGGAAAAGATGGAATCGAGCAAATGGAAGAATATGGCAGGGATACGGGGACAGTGGCTGGAGGAGGTTCTTGTGGGCTTGCAGGCAGCTGAGAAGAGGCAGGTGGGTTGAATGCAGGATAGGTGCAGGGAGCAGAGACTGGATATTGATACCTGGTGGGAAGTAGTGTGTACTGAACTGCGACTGGGGTTGCCATGGGTGATGGAGAAATAGACTCTTGGGCAGGCAGGTGTCTGGCAGCAGAGATGTTTTTTGTGTGCTGGCTGGGGCCGATTGCAAAATATCAGACCATGCTGAGAGTAGTGGCTGCACAAACTGCAGTTTACATCCTGCCTGTCTGACAAGGGATTGTACACAATCAACACACTCTATTATTTTCTGTTGGGAACAAGCTGTGTAATGTTCAAAAAAGTATGGGGAGTCATCCTCCAGAAGCCAAACCAAAGATACGACCTGATTAACATTAAAGGGGGGAGAAAAATCATCATGGCCCTCTGGGATACAAGGCAAAGCCAGCTCTGTGCAGATTTTAATTAAAGGTTGAACATCCCCAAACATCATACAGCCCTGATCAACCCAGGAGTGAGCTAAACGAATAATCTCTAGCAGCTGATCACTGGTCCACTCTTTCAGTGTCTGACGGAGATATTCACCACTCTCTGACGCCAGCAGAGTATAATAAGGAATCATATCAGAGTTCATTTTAGCAGAGAGTAACAGAACCAAAATGGGTCCTCTGTGCAGCTACTTCTGATCATTAATGGCCCTGGTATACTGTCACGTACCAAGTGTGACCAGAACTGTGCAGCTAGCAACAGAGGAACACCAAACACGTATAAGTGAAATATAAAGATTTATTAAAGATAAGTGAAATAATATATATATATATATATTGTGACAGCAGGAAGGTAAAGTCACCTGGTTGCATCCAGGGGGGTAGGTATATTTCTCCCAGATTCAGGCTTTATGCCGACTTATACAACTAGGGAGGGAGTTGATGAAGCCCAGCTGAGGCTAGTGGGCTCATGGATGATTCATACCTCTAGGGAGAGTGCTGGGCGTCGTGCAGGCAGGGAGTTGATGAGGCCAGCTGAAGCTTGTCAGCTCGTTTAAGGCCTCTATAAAAACTCCCAGCTTCATTAGGTGTTTGCTCATGCCTGGAACCAGACCTGTGTGGACTGTCTAGGGAGAGTGAACCCCTGTGCGGTGAGACAAAGCCTGTGTGGCTATTTGTTTGGACATTTACTAAACCAGGGACTTAGGGACTAGGACAGCACCAGGCTGATCCCAGTTGTTAGTTAGGGAAACCTGCATGTTTAGTCAGAGGTCAAGCTGACCAGGATTTATTTTGTTTATGTTTCTTTTTGCTTTGCTGTGTTTTTGTCACTGTAAATAGAGAAATAAACCGCACCTTTTTGATCTTGAAAACCACAACCTCCGTCTGCTGGGCCTGTTTTTGTGTGGGGAACCCATCCAGGGGGTCACACACACCCGCTACCGAGTTAACCCCCTCACAGTTGGTGGAGAATGTGGGCAGAAGAAACCATTGAGCAGCTTGTGGTGCCCAAACCTTACAGGAAGTTGGTGTTGGAGTTGGCCCATGGGCACATTCTTGGAGGTCATCTGGGGACAGAGAAAACCCGAGAGAGGGTATTACAGAGATTCTATTGGCCTGGGGTGATGAAGGACATAGAAAATTATTGTTCCTCCTGCCCTGTGTGTCAGAGGTCGGCCCCGATGCCACATTTCCGTAGCCCGCTGGTCCCTCTACCCATCATTGAGGTCCCGTTTGAGAGGATCGCAATGGATTTGGTAGGTCCTATAATCAAGTCCGCTAGGGGGCACCAGTACATATTAGTTATAATGGACTATGCCACCCGTTATCCAGAAGCGATCCCTCTCCGAAATACCTCGGCCAAAACCATAGCCAAAGAGCTATCTCTTGTTTTTAGCCGGGTGGGTATTTGTAAAGAACTGCTTACGGACCAAGGTACACCCTTTATGTCCCGGGTTATGAAAGAGCTGTGTAAATTGTTCAATGTGACGCAATTGCGTACGTCTGTGTATCACCCCCAAACCGATGGGCTGGTTGAAAGATTCAACAAAACCCTAAAACAAATGTTGAAGAAAGTGGTGGATAGAGATGGAAAGGATTGGGACTGTCTACTTCCTTATTTGATGTTTGCTATTAGGGAGGTGCCCCAATCCTCTACGGGATTCTCCCCCTTTGAGTTACTGTATGGGAGACACCCAAGAGGGCTGTTGGATATTGCCAAGGAAACTTGGGAAAGTGAGAGTTCTCCCCACAGGAGTGTGATTGAGCATGTCGCCCTGATGCAAGATCGAATTGCACAGGTAATGCCCATCGTGAAGGAACATTTGGCCCAAGCGCAGTTGGCACAGCAGAGAGTGTACAACCGTGGAGCCAAGACCCGTACCTTTTCCCCGGGGGATAGGATATTGGTACTTGTCCCTACGGTTGAAAGTAAATTCCTTGCCAAATGGCAAGGCCCCTACGAGATAATGGAAAAAGTGAGCGAAGTGAATTACAAGGTCAGACAACCAGGAAGGCGAAAGCCCGAACAGATCTATCACGTTAATCTGTTGAAAGCCTGGAGGGATAGAGAGTCCCTAGTCGCAGAAACTTGGTCACCAGCTCAAACTGGTTGCGTGATTCCGGAGGTTGGAATAGCAGCCACCTTGTCACAACCCCAACAACAGGAGGTTAAGGAGTTTGTGCTTCGCAACAAGGAGGTGTTCTCTGAGCTGCCGGGACAAACATCTGGGGTAGAGCATGATATTATTACCCCGCCCGGTGAAAGGGTGAAGTTAAAACCCTATCGGATCCCAGAGGCCCGACGGGAGGCAATACGGGAGGAAGTACAGAAAATGCTGAACTTAGGGGTGATAGAGGAGTCCCAAAGTGATTGGTCTAGTCCCATTGTGTTGGTGCCTAAACCGGATGGGAGCTGGCGATTTTGTAACGATTTTCGTCAGTTGAACAAAGTTACAAAATTTGACACCTACCCCATGCCACGTATAGATGAGTTGATCGACCGGCTGGGAACAGCCCGATACATGACGACTCTTGACCTCACAAAAGGGTATTGGCAAATTCCCCTGGCCAAGTCGGCCAAAGAGAAAACCGCATTTGTAACCCCAGACGGGGCGTTCCAATATAAGAGAATGCCGTTCGGGTTACAGAATGCGCCGGCCACATTCCAGCGGAAAATGGACCAGATACTGAGGCCCCATCGGAAGTATGCTGTGGCTTACCTGGATGACGTAATTGTCCATAGCACAGATTGGGCCTCACATCTGCCAAAAGTGCAAGCAGTCCTAGACTCTATCCGGGAAGCGGGGTTTACGGCTAACCCCAAGAAGTGTACCATTGGGCAGGAGGAGGCCAAATATCTTGGGTACACCATTGGCAGGGGAGTAATAAAACCCCAACTCAACAAAGTTGAGGCCATCCAGAGTTGGCCACGTCCCAACAGCAAGAAGCAGGTACGAGCCTTTCTGGGAATCGCGGGTTATTATCGGCGCTTCATTCCCCACTTTGCTTCTAAGGCTGTGCCCCTAACCAACCTGACGAAAGGGAAAGGGTCGGTCATGATTAAATGGACCCCCGAGGCTGAGGCAGCATTCCAATTCTTGAAACAAGCCTTATGTAGCCAGCCAGTGTTGTACTCACCCGACTTCTCTAAAGACTTTGTTGTACAAAGTGATGCGTCAGATGTGGGGTTAGGAGCAGTATTGTCCCAGGTCTGGAACGGGGAAGAGCACCCAGTCATTTACCTCAGCAGGAAGTTGAAGTCCCATGAGGTAAATTACGCCACGGTTGAAAAGGAGTGTTTAGCGGTGAAGTGGGCTCTAGATTCCCTTCGGTACTATCTGCTAGGTAGGCACTTTGACATGGTTACGGATCACGCTCCGTTAAAGTGGATGGCTCAAAACAAGGAGACAAATAGAAGAGTAAATAGGTGGTTCCTGGCCCTACAGGAATTCAACTTCACAGTAAAGCATCGCCCTGGCGTTCAAATGGGGAATGTGTATGCTTTGTCTCGAGTACATGAATGCCTGATTGCTGGTGTTCCAACCCCAAGGTTAAAACAAGAGGGGGGGGTATGTGACAGCAGGAAGGTAAAGTCACCTGGTTGCATCCAGGGGGGTAGGTATATTTCTCCCAGATTCAGGCTTTATGCCGACTTATACAACTAGGGAGAGAGTTGATGAAGCCCAGCTGAGGCTAGTGGGCTCATGGATGATTCATACCTCTAGGGAGAGTGCTGGGCGTCGTGCAGGCAGGGAGTTGATGAGGCCAGCTGAAGCTTGTCAGCTCGTTTAAGGCCTCTATAAAAACTCCCAGCTTCATTAGGTGTTTGCTCATGCCTGGAACCAGACCTGTGTGGACTGTCTAGGGAGAGTGAACCCCTGTGCGGTGAGACAAAGCCTGTGTGGCTATTTGTTTGGACATTTACTAAACCAGGGACTTAGGGACTAGGACAGCACCAGGCTGATCCCAGTTGTTAGTTAGGGAAACCTGCATGTTTAGTCAGAGGTCAAGCTGACCAGGATTTATTTTGTTTATGTTTCTTTTTGCTTTGCTGTGTTTTTGTCACTGTAAATAGAGAAATAAACCGCACCTTTTTGATCTTGAAAACCACAACCTCCGTCTGCTGGGCCTGTTTTTGTGTGGGGAACCCATCCAGGGGGTCACACACACCCGCTACCGAGTTAACCCCCTCACAGTTGGTGGAGAATGTGGGCAGAAGAAACCATTGAGCAGCTTGTGGTGCCCAAACCTTACAGGAAGTTGGTGTTGGAGTTGGCCCATGGGCACATTCTTGGAGGTCATCTGGGGACAGAGAAAACCCGAGAGAGGGTATTACAGAGATTCTATTGGCCTGGGGTGATGAAGGACATAGAAAATTATTGTTCCTCCTGCCCTGTGTGTCAGAGGTCGGCCCCGATGCCACATTTCCGTAGCCCGCTGGTCCCTCTACCCATCATTGAGGTCCCGTTTGAGAGGATCGCAATGGATTTGGTAGGTCCTATAATCAAGTCCGCTAGGGGGCACCAGTACATATTAGTTATAATGGACTATGCCACCCGTTATCCAGAAGCGATCCCTCTCCGAAATACCTCGGCCAAAACCATAGCCAAAGAGCTATCTCTTGTTTTTAGCCGGGTGGGTATTTGTAAAGAACTGCTTACGGACCAAGGTACACCCTTTATGTCCCGGGTTATGAAAGAGCTGTGTAAATTGTTCAATGTGACGCAATTGCGTACGTCTGTGTATCACCCCCAAACCGATGGGCTGGTTGAAAGATTCAACAAAACCCTAAAACAAATGTTGAAGAAAGTGGTGGATAGAGATGGAAAGGATTGGGACTGTCTACTTCCTTATTTGATGTTTGCTATTAGGGAGGTGCCCCAATCCTCTACGGGATTCTCCCCCTTTGAGTTACTGTATGGGAGACACCCAAGAGGGCTGTTGGATATTGCCAAGGAAACTTGGGAAAGTGAGAGTTCTCCCCACAGGAGTGTGATTGAGCATGTCGCCCTGATGCAAGATCGAATTGCACAGGTAATGCCCATCGTGAAGGAACATTTGGCCCAAGCGCAGTTGGCACAGCAGAGAGTGTACAACCGTGGAGCCAAGACCCGTACCTTTTCCCCGGGGGATAGGATATTGGTACTTGTCCCTACGGTTGAAAGTAAATTCCTTGCCAAATGGCAAGGCCCCTACGAGATAATGGAAAAAGTGAGCGAAGTGAATTACAAGGTCAGACAACCAGGAAGGCGAAAGCCCGAACAGATCTATCACGTTAATCTGTTGAAAGCCTGGAGGGATAGAGAGTCCCTAGTCGCAGAAACTTGGTCACCAGCTCAAACTGGTTGCGTGATTCCGGAGGTTGGAATAGCAGCCACCTTGTCACAACCCCAACAACAGGAGGTTAAGGAGTTTGTGCTTCGCAACAAGGAGGTGTTCTCTGAGCTGCCGGGACAAACATCTGGGGTAGAGCATGATATTATTACCCCGCCCGGTGAAAGGGTGAAGTTAAAACCCTATCGGATCCCAGAGGCCCGACGGGAGGCAATACGGGAGGAAGTACAGAAAATGCTGAACTTAGGGGTGATAGAGGAGTCCCAAAGTGATTGGTCTAGTCCCATTGTGTTGGTGCCTAAACCGGATGGGAGCTGGCGATTTTGTAACGATTTTCGTCAGTTGAACAAAGTTACAAAATTTGACACCTACCCCATGCCACGTATAGATGAGTTGATCGACCGGCTGGGAACAGCCCGATACATGACGACTCTTGACCTCACAAAAGGGTATTGGCAAATTCCCCTGGCCAAGTCGGCCAAAGAGAAAACCGCATTTGTAACCCCAGACGGGGCGTTCCAATATAAGAGAATGCCGTTCGGGTTACAGAATGCGCCGGCCACATTCCAGCGGAAAATGGACCAGATACTGAGGCCCCATCGGAAGTATGCTGTGGCTTACCTGGATGACGTAATTGTCCATAGCACAGATTGGGCCTCACATCTGCCAAAAGTGCAAGCAGTCCTAGACTCTATCCGGGAAGCGGGGTTTACGGCTAACCCCAAGAAGTGTACCATTGGGCAGGAGGAGGCCAAATATCTTGGGTACACCATTGGCAGGGGAGTAATAAAACCCCAACTCAACAAAGTCGAGGCCATCCAGAGTTGGCCACGTCCCAACAGCAAGAAGCAGGTACGAGCCTTTCTGGGAATCGCGGGTTATTATCGGCGCTTCATTCCCCACTTTGCTTCTAAGGCTGTGCCCCTAACCAACCTGACGAAAGGGAAAGGGTCGGTCATGATTAAATGGACCCCCGAGGCTGAGGCAGCATTCCAATTCTTGAAACAAGCCTTATGTAGCCAGCCAGTGTTGTACTCACCCGACTTCTCTAAAGACTTTGTTGTACAAAGTGATGCGTCAGATGTGGGGTTAGGAGCAGTATTGTCCCAGGTCTGGAACGGGGAAGAGCACCCAGTCATTTACCTCAGCAGGAAGTTGAAGTCCCATGAGGTAAATTACGCCACGGTTGAAAAGGAGTGTTTAGCGGTGAAGTGGGCTCTAGATTCCCTTCGGTACTATCTGCTAGGTAGGCACTTTGACATGGTTACGGATCACGCTCCGTTAAAGTGGATGGCTCAAAACAAGGAGACAAATAGAAGAGTAAATAGGTGGTTCCTGGCCCTACAGGAATTCAACTTCACAGTAAAGCATCGCCCTGGCGTTCAAATGGGGAATGTGTATGCTTTGTCTCGAGTACATGAATGCCTGATTGCTGGTGTTCCAACCCCAAGGTTAAAACAAGAGGGGGGGGTATGTGACAGCAGGAAGGTAAAGTCACCTGGTTGCATCCAGGGGGGTAGGTATATTTCTCCCAGATTCAGGCTTTATGCCGACTTATACAACTAGGGAGAGAGTTGATGAAGCCCAGCTGAGGCTAGTGGGCTCATGGATGATTCATACCTCTAGGGAGAGTGCTGGGCGTCGTGCAGGCAGGGAGTTGATGAGACCAGCTGAAGCTTGTCAGCTCGTTTAAGGCCTCTATAAAAACTCCCAGCTTCATTAGGTGTTTGCTCATGCCTGGAACCAGACCTGTGTGGACTGTCTAGGGAGAGTGAACCCCTGTGCGGTGAGACAAAGCCTGTGTGGCTATTTGTTTGGACATTTACTAAACCAGGGACTTAGGGACTAGGACAGCACCAGGCTGATCCCAGTTGTTAGTTAGGGAAACCTGCATGTTTAGTCAGAGGTCAAGCTGACCAGGATTTATTTTGTTTATGTTTCTTTTTGCTTTGCTGTGTTTTTGTCACTGTAAATAGAGAAATAAACCGCACCTTTTTGATCTTGAAAACCACAACCTCCGTCTGCTGGGCCTGTTTTTGTGTGGGGAGCCCATCCAGGGGGTCACACACACCCGCTACCGAGTTAACCCCCTCACAATATATATATATATATATATATATATATATATATATATATAAAACCACCTCCAATACCACACAGTGCACAACAACCAATAACAAACAGAACCCACAATTAATAACAGTAACAGACAAATATGTACAAGTAATGGGGAAACCAGAATCATAAACAGGGCCAGGCCGAGGTCATACACAGGGGGATCAGCAGATGGGGTAAGGATGGATCAGGACAGGGAGACAGGATCAAGCAGGGGGCAACCAGGCTGCAGAGCAGGGATCAGGGATTAGGACGGACACAACAGGTTCAGGATCAGGTTACAGGTTCAGGTTACAGGGATCAGGATACAGGGATCAGGATACAGGGATCAGGATACAGGGATCAGGATACAGGGATCAAGGTTCAAGCAGACAGGCTACAGGTCAGGGCACGAGGACAATACCAGGGCAGTGTGTGTGTACACCTGCCGGGTATTTATAGGAATGCCTGATTAGCTTCAGGTCACACCTGATCGGAGGGAGGGCAGTCTGCTCCACACTGCCAGGATCCATCCACTGGTGGAAACCAGTACTGCGTCCAAAAGATAATACAACACCAGCAGGGAAAGATTCTCCTGACAGTTACAAACTGCCAGGAGACACCTGCTGGTGGACCACAGTACTGCAAGATAAATAATAAATGCCACCAGCGGATGGAACCTTTCCTGACAGAGGGGATTGGCATACGGGAGTGGGTGAGCCTAGCAGCATTCATTGACGGAGGGATAGCCTGTGTAAAAGGTGGGACAATGAGGAGGAAGTTGCAATAGTCAGATGAGAGATAAGCAGGGAGAGAATAAGTAACTGTATAGTGTCATTTGTTGAGAATGGGAAAATTATGGATATATTAAGGAAGTTAAGGCATTAAGGCAGCAAGTTCTAGAAAATGTTTGGATGACAGGCTTGAAGGAGAGGTAAGACTTCAGGATTACACCTAGCACCGTGGCATGAGTGGAAGGAATGATAGTTGTGCTATTGAGTTGACCTAGGGGGAAAAGTAGGGAAAGAGGACATGGGGAGGACATGGGGAGCGAGGGGGCGAAAGTATTATGAGCTCAGTTTTTGAGAGATTGATCTTAAAGTGGAACTTTACCCATAACAATTTGATCAAAAATAATGTTCTTTAGCAAGGAACATTCATTCCACATAAATAAATATGCTACTGGCATTGCTTCTGTTTCTTCTTGCTGGAGGTTGCCATTTTGCTGAAGCCCAGAGCTTCTGATCACCAGTAAATCATAAAGCAGAACTAAACCCATTAATTTAATTATTTTAAAAAACAGTTACATTTCTGGAATGTCAGGATTACTAACTGTCACATTTCCTTGTGTCCTCAACCAAACTGTCAAACAATCAAATGGCTGGTGTCATAAATGATCACATGTGCAGCACCATGGCAGTTGCAGATATAACAGAAGCAGCTTCCTTGACTGTAAAGTATAGGAGGGTTTAATTCCGCTTTAAGGCAGTCAGCACATCAGCCTCTTCAAATTCGGCAGCGCGTATAAATGGAGAGCAACTGAGCATGTGTAGAGCAGTGTGAGACTGTATAATACTGGATTTCAACCCCTGGGCACCAGCCACGTGCAAATATGTGACCTCTCAGTGAGTGGTCCTTGATGCTGAGTGGCTGCATATTTGCATGTATTAGTGCAAATACAGCTGTGTGGAGAGCGTGCACCCTGCGTGCTCCCAGCACAGTTACCAGTTGCTAATGTCAAAGCTCCTGATCACTCCCGCCAATCACGGTGGTCACGTGATCATAAACCCCATCTCCCAGCATCATAAACTCCTCAGAGGTGACAACTCAGTGGCGGAACTACCAGAGTTGCATTTGCCACGGGCACTGCCGTTCTGCTTCGAGGGGCCCCAGCAGGGTTGCTGGCTGCAGGGCTTTGAGCTGGGAGCGTTTCAAAACCTGCAATGACAGTTCCCCCTCTCTCCTCCCTTGCACTGATGGGAGAGGAGAGAGACAATCTGCTCTTTCACCCCGCTCCTCTCGTCCTGTCTACACCGCTGCAAGTGTGAAGCTAAGCAGCTGAATTTGATAATTCAGCTGCTGGGCTTCACACTTTCTGCATTGCACACAGAAGGAGAGGGGTAGGAGGAGAAGGAGCAGAGTGGCTCTTTACTTTCCCATCTGTGCGAGGGAGGGGGAACGGTCAGTGCAGGCTTTGGGCTATATGAGAGAGGCACTCTCAGCTCAGAGCCCTGCTGTGGAGGCACTGATAGGCAGCACTAATGGGCACTGACAGGTGGAACTGATAGGTAGCACCGATGGAAACTGATAGGCAGAACTGATGGGCACTGATAGGCGGCATTAATGAGCACTGATAGGCAGCACTGATAGGCTGCACTGATGGACACTGATAGGTGGCACTGATAGGTGGCATTAATGAGCACTGATAGGCAGCACGTATAAGCAGCACTGATGGACACTGATAGGCGGCATTGATGAGCACTGATCGGTGGCACTGATGGGCACTGATAGGCGACATTGATGGGCACTGGCATGATTCATTGATGAGCACTGATAGGTAGCACTGATTGGCACTGATATGCAGCACTGATGGGGCTGCTCTAATTCAGTGCCCTGATTATCAGTGTTAACAATGTACTGACAGTCTTGCTGGCTCTCCTTTCCTCACACCGACACAGTGTAGGAGGAAAGTCTGTTTACATGTGATTAGCTGATCACATGGTAAAGGGCCGCTGAGTGCGTGTCCCAGGGGGCACGGGGTGGCAGGGTTCTGGCAGGATGTTCATGGACCCCCTCCCAGAACTGGAAGCCCGGGGCTTGGATGGAAGGGGTGGTCAGGGGACCCTTCATGGTTTCTTGCATTGGGGCCCTAAAGATTCTAGTTACGACTCTGCACCCGGCTCCAAGGGGTTAAACAGCATAGGCACTTTTTTTTAATGTTTTACATAGCTATACCCGCAAACGGGGCCAGGCTGAAGTGATCTAGCAGAACTTAGATTTCTGACTAAAGTTCCACTTTAGGGACGAAGTGACACCCAACTCCTATATCAGCTAGTAAATTATTAATGCATGAAGAGATGGAAGGGGAGAGGTGAACAGCAGAGAGATAGATCTGGGTGTTGTCTGCGTAGAGATGATATTGGAATCATGGGATGTTATCAACTGACTGAAGTAGGAGGTATAGAAGAAGAATAGAATGGGTCTATTAGTATTTTCCTTCTTTGTTAGCACATAAGTACTATAGCACAACTAATTGGCTCCTTGTTCTGTTACTCCCTCTCCCATTCTGAGCGGTGGCTAGGGACATGCCTGTTTCAGAGAGGAAAGAAATATTATACTAATGTTCATGTGGATGGACATGTAAAAAATACAACTTCTGTTTTCCTTTTGCTGTCAGAAAAACCCCCCAATAATTTAGGGACTACAGTAAAATGCCTTTTTGCAAAAAGGAAAAGAAAACAAATAAATAAATAAATGCGGCCACCACATCTAAGAGCCCATTCACACAGGGGCGACTCAGCCGCCTAAGAAGTCGCGTCTGTTCAATAGAACCGTTCTAATAGGAGCGACTCAAGTCGCTCCGACTTAGAAAAAGGTTCTTGTACTACTTTGGGGGCGACTTGCATTGACTTCTATACAGAAGTCATTTTGCAAGTCGTCTCTGAAGTCGTCTTCAGATCGCCTTGCCGAGTCGCCCCCAAAGTCGTGTCGCCCCTGTGTGAATGGGCTCTAAGAGGTGTATACTTTAATATACTACAATTTCGTTCTTGGGTTTAGGTACACATTACTAAATCAACACTAATGTGTGATAACATTACAGTTATCATTTAACAACACGTGAAATAAAAGTGATGTAGGTTGAATAAACATACCTCCAACACCATCCATCTAAACATAATACATTACATGTTCACGGTACTATGACATTTATTTTTAGCTCTAGTTTCCACATAAGCCTGGATATATTTGTACTGTAAAGAAAAGCAAACATGGTAATATATATATATATTTTTTTTAAAGCCCACATCTCACGGCTTTTTTTCTGTTCATACTAATGTTCCTTATCTATAGAAGAAAATGCTCTTCATGCACTGCCACTCCAGTGCTCAATGTTGGCACAGGCGGGTAATGTCCACACACCCCTGAACACGTTTCATTGCACAGACATGCAGTGCTGAGGAAAACAAGGTGTGTGAGAGATTAGGTCTTTAAAGCTCTACCGATGATTTTGGCCTAAATTTGCTTAGCGGGTGGCCCTGCTGGCACTGCTCTGTTCAACAAAGGTCAAGCACTCAATATTTGTTGAAGGAGCCTGCTGGAAATTTTTTAATCAGATGCAGTTTCTTTCAGGTATTCTGACAGCTGCTGACAGCGGCTGTGGGAACACAGCACCCAAGCAGGGGGATTTGTCCATCCACTCTATGACGAAACGCATAGGGAGAAATCGGTGACGTGACGCTGATGTATGCTGGGACGCAACAGACATCTTGTTGGTGGAGACAGCTGAATGTTATGACAAACAAGCGTGTTTTTATATGGAGCATGTGAGTTCATCTCCTTTAAACTTTATTAAACATCATTTGATATACTGCACCATGAGGTCTATCTCTTTATATCCACATGGGATGGAATAATCTATGGTGGTTACTGCCGGAGCCTTTTTAAAAGGAAAGTTGAAGCCGTGGATTGCTACATCTGTGTTCTGGCTTGCTGTCCCTGGTTTGGATGCATGGAGATTGAAGGACGTCTTTTACCATTCAATACTTATGTAACCTTTGTAATGAGGGTCCATTAAAGAGGGTAAGAGGCTGTTTTATCGGGTGCTGGTGATGGTTTCCTCCCTTTTCACCTTCTGCTAACCACCTATGATGTGAAGTGTGCTGAACACCGTCTTTGGATTTATTTTAAAAAGGCTTTATTTATTACATGAGCGCTGCCCCCCATTTATATATTTCCTTTATTGCCATTTCTTCAATATTGTGCTAGCTGCTGTTTATATAGTCATCTGATTTAAATGGTTGATACAAGCGCAGTAGTCATTTATATATTTTTCATCCACTCTGTTTAGCATGGTTGGAGGAATCAGATTTCTTTTGTTCAGTCTGAAAAAAAAAAAATCAAACAGTATATGACCAGCGGTGGGGTAGTCTTGCCTTGGAATAGTCAAGCACCGGCCCTGTGTGCAGTGAGAACACTTACCTACTTGTACATGTTGCTTCCTCCCTGTCTAGATCAGCAAGGAATCACGCTCTTGCTTTCAAAAATGCTGCAGAACATAATTCACCAGTGAGAAAAGGATACCCTTTTCACCCAGCCAATGAGGGAGTGACCCAGGTAACAGTTTCACTATCCTGTTGAGTCCTCCATAGTGATCTTGTCGATGACATGTAACTGCACTGCAAGTGTGACATTGGTAATAGTTTTCTTAAGTGTGGTATATGAACTGCTATTTTTTCAACATTTTAAAAATTATTTGTGATATCTCAGTGCTGCTAATCTCCTGCAGCCACTTTCTGTCTACTTGCCTGCACTTCAGCAATAGCTTTGCCTAGGTGACAATGCAGGAACACAGTTTGGAAGCAGGGACAGAGCACTGTTATCCTATAAGAGAAAGTGTCTGAACAAGGACCATCATGATAGCATCACTAAGCATTGTTTTAATAAAAGCTTCAGATTTAAGGTATTGAAAACAGCAATGAGATTTTATTGACTGGGTTTACACAATGTCCCTTGAGCTACCAGTACAAATACTTGAATTCAAGTTAAAGAGCATGCGTTGATATCCATTACCTTACAAGGGGTTTTTAAGGACATTTCCCAAAGGCAGAAAGTTTTACAATTATTAGCAGTGACAAAAAAGGTCATTACTTGGGTGAGTGCTTTCATTTTAGTGCATCTTTACTATAGCTTGACTTAATGGAAGAGGAGAGTAAACACTATCAATTGAAACCGATAAGTAAAGCACGGTTCACCAAAAATCCATTGCATTGTTCATTTAGTATGTGCTGAGTAGGCAGCTCGTGAATGTATAGAGAATGATTTCAGAGTGTATACTGTATGTCTAGGATAGAATACTATATGCTAAATATTATAGGTCAATGCAAACTTTCCAGCTTAGCCTGGTCTATGTAATATCGCTGCAGTATATCTCGGGGCTTGAACCAAATGTCTGATCCTACATATACTATACATACTAAACAGCCAAGACAATACGAGCATTGGGCCTAACAATGACAGCATTGTCAATGTCAACAATGCAAATCTTCTAGAATACCAAACTCTGCTGTCTTTGGTGCACTTCTAAATGTTGAAATCTTACTTTTCTGTGGCTCGATGTCGGAAATGCATGCCAGAGCTGCATTAGCCACCAGAGTGTTGCCAGGTTCACAGTGGGTCAAATTTAGACAACAACCATTTAACCTAATAGCATGGAGAGGGAGGAAACCTTGGAGAGGGAGGAAACCGGAGTAAACTCACATAAGCACAGGTACCCAGGCTAATAGGTTAGGAAACCAAATGGCTCCTGATCAGCATGGAGGTGGTTGTAGGCAGGTTGTACATAAAACTGTATTATCACTGTTTTTTTAGGTTTGTAAGTATTGTAAAAGAGCTAAGGATCAATCGTTAATAGACAAGTGTTTTAGGGACGTGGTCCATTTTTGGGACACTCTTTGAAGCAATTTATCAATGTAAAAAGGCATCAGTATAGCAAAGGATAACTCAATTTTGGCCCTAAAATTATGGTGACATTTGGTAAGGAAACTACAGATTTATTTTAAACTTTTATAAAAGACCAAAAACACGAAACATTGGGGGGAAAAAAAGCTGTACATCTGAGTAAGATTGGATCCATTTTGATTATTTGCTCTCCCATAGTTAAATATATATTTAGAAAAAAAGAAAAATGCTTTAAAACACATAATATTTTTATCAAATGAATATACCATTGGCACAATCTCAATTTTATATGTGTATCAGTGTAGTCATGCTGTGAATATGATGAAAATAAAATTCACCAACTCTGTTGCTGAATTACTCATCAACTGGAAAATACAAGTTATAATACAAAGAAATAAACATATTTGGGTGGAAAGATTACATCCTGATCTAGAGGAAAACGAAAATGGCAATTGCATCTGCTTTGTCATGGCACCACAATGGTTCATCGTACAGAAAAATTGTACCAAATGAGATCAGTCAGGTCAGACTGCCCCAGGAAATGGGGTCACTAAAAGACAGTAGCAATCAGAGAGATGCAATTATCTGAGCTAATCAACCCCACTGAGTAGATTGTCTGTGATTGTGCTTCAAATTTAAGGTGATTCGGCTCCGACAAGGGTGACATTCCATAGGTTACCCAGAGAATCAACAGAATGTGTTGGGAAATCACAATCACATAAGGTAGCTGAACTTGTTTTACCTTGGCAAAAAGAAGACACTGAATAACAATATACACAGTATAAAATTGTAAATGTAAATTTGGAAAGCCTTAGTGTGTGACAGTATGACTTGTTCATCATTATTCAGTAAATAATGCAGCAGTGAGAATCCCAAACAGCAACAAAAACAGCAATAACAATTTATTTTAGAGGTTTGGGGACAGCCTAAGGCAGACCATAGAAGGTGCAAATTTAGTTCCTGCAACTGTGGGTTGCAGAAAATAAATTTGCACGACTCCCCCATCAACACAAACAGTGTCTACTCCCGGCAGGGGAAGCTGTCCCTACCAGGAGAAGACAGTGATTATTGCTAGCAGCTATAGCAGCTGCTATGGATAATCGCAAGTGAATCTGGCAGGCTGGTTGTACCCAAGTTGATCGATCGATCAACCTAATACATTTAGCATGCCCACACACCGTTTGAATCTCGTCCACTTTCTGCTTAACCAACCCGTCTGTGGCCGACCTAAAACCCCTGTACGTTTTTTTTTTAAATTGCGTTTGATCTGTGATCTATGTACTCGTTTCCATCAAAATGAAGAACTGGAAAGCAATAAAATCCTGATAGAGGATTTTAAACCTTCCTTTTTAAAAAAAAAAAAGAACAAACATGTCATACTTACTTCCACTGTGCAGTTCGTTCTGCACAGAGTGGCCCCGATCCTCGTCTTCTGGGGTCCCTTGGTGGATTCTAGCAAGGTCAACAGGTGTTTTCTGTACTTACTAAAAACGTTCTTATGCCGCGTACACACGACCGAGTTTCTCGGCGGTGAAAACACCGCCGTGAAACCCGACGGGAAAACGAGGACCGGCTTTTCCCAGTCTACACACGGCCGTTTTTCACGACATGTTTTCTCTTGGTCGAGAAAAACGGCCGTGTGTAGGCTCCCTAGCAGTGTTACTTATGGGAAAACTGCCGTGGAAAAAAATGCTGCGATTCGCGACGAGAAAAATTAGTGCATGTTCTAATTTTTCTTGTCGTGATTCTCTGCGGTTTTCTCGTCGGGAAAACTGCTGGAGAGCCTACACACGGCCGTTTTTCTCATCCAAGTGAAAAAATTACAGTTTTCCCGACGAGAAAAATGGTCGTGTGCATCAGTCTGAAAAAAATGAATGCTGCCACCACATCGATGGGCTGATAAGCTGCATTAGATATTCTTTAAAGGTAACTATAAAAAAATTGCCAAACCTGTAGAATTGTGTAAATTACTACATGTGAAAGACACAGCTTTAAGTGATTTATAATTTGTCATATGATGTTCTGGACAATAGTGGAAGTAATATTCCATTGCACCCCATAACCACTACACTGTGCATTATTTTTTAAAAGCTACCTTTAAATTAGACTGACCCTAAAAAAATAAGTCTCTAATTAACATTCCTAACTATTCTTCATAGGAGGCACATTATGACAGCTGTAACTGGGGCAATGAGCAAGATACATAGTTGAGGGATTCTGAGACAAGCCTAGAATAGAGCCCAAGAGAAACTCAAGTCAAAATGAAGAAAGGGGGTTTTAATTGTAATTGTGTAAAAATAATTTATGATGTATTAAACATGCACAATTTAATGACCCTCAGACTATCTCAATCCTCTTATGCACATGCAGAAAGCATGCTAATGGGCACATTCTCAAGTGGTAACTAGCATGAAAAGAATGGAATACAAGCACATCCTTCATTTTAACAACAATACTAACTAGTAACAGAACAGTAATGCTGAGTGCTGTATTTAATTTACAGATACTGCATTTGCTCTTGTTTGCATACACACCTCTCCTATGGCAGGATCCTCTCAACTGAAGACCAACCCTTCCTGTGACAAAATGTTCCTACCATCAGGTTCCAAGGGCTTGCATCTACTGTTTTTTGTATTTGTCCGCACTCTAAAATGAGCTGTTTTTCTCTCAGAGTGCTCTTCACTCAAATCCTTTTGCCCTGATCACTCTGGAACATATTATTTCCTGCTGCAGAGCACCACATGGCTCTTATTCACGGATCTCTTTTTTCCTCCACCATGTTTTTGTAAAGTAGCAGTAAAGAAAATCCCAGCTGAAGGCATATGGAGCTCCTGGGAGTTCTTAGCAGAGGAGGCAAGCTTTTATCCTGATCAGTGCAAAGTATCAGAAATAATAAAAGAAAAACAAGTCCACTCCCGGGGGCAGACATTCCCAGCCCTGCCACTTGTCTGCTGAGGCCTGCTTATTAGCACGAGACAAAATAACCAAACCTTATGAAATGGACTAAATATGGAGTTAAAGGTACTTTGTCATTCTCGCCAAGTTGCATTAAGAGCAAAGTGGCAGGCTCTGTTATACGTAGAATCCTCACACCCACCCCCTAAAGCCCTGTACACACGGCGGGATTCCCGGTGGGAAAACTGCGTGGAGAGCTTTTGCCAGGAATCCCAGCCGTGTGTACAGGGCTTATGCTCCCTCGGCACTGCCTCAAAGTGTTTGCCAGTGGTAAGTGTAGTAAATCCGGCCGAAAAAAACGCCGGAATTCCCGGCAGTTTTCCCGGCGAGGTAGCATACACACGCCCGGTTTTCACGGCAAAAAGCTCTCCCAGCAGTTTTCTTGCCGGGAAAACAGGTTGTGTGTATGAGGCTTTATACCATCCTAGTTTTCTCCACTTCTTTATTTCTCCATAAGAGTGTTGGGTCATAACCATGAATAAGCTCCATGTTCGATGGTGGCAGATTTTATAAAGGGTCAACATCTTCCTTCTACTTCTTAACAATTGTAGCGACCTCACCCCATCTCTTTCTTCTAGGGGTATCACACACGATAGGGTGAGATGCGCTACGCGTGGGGGCTCGTGAGTCTGGGATGATGTGTGTTTTGACTTTGGAAGTAAGAATGGCTGTGTCTGGACTTTGCTGCCCGGAGGAGTTCCGAGCAGGTCGGCCATGTGATCGGCCAAAGTGCATCCCTGCTCAAAGTCGTGGAAATGACCCTAAGACGGGAAAGGCCCATGCAGAGGAGCGAGAAGAGGGAGAAGTCCAGCCATGTGACGTACTTCATGTGGGGGCTTTTACTGCACTGCGCCATGAGGCACCCCGTGACTACACAGTTCGTGGACGGAGTTTGATGGAAGCCCGCCAAAACGTGCAAGTCGTGGGAGGAGTTTGGCCATGTGGAGGAACTCACGTGGAGACTTTGGCGCGTGGTCAGTGCGTGATGGAGCAGCAGACAGTCGGGATGGCCTCAAGCTCCCCGTGGATTCCGGTTCCCTACCCCACGAAGATGACTACCTTTGCTGCTCCCCTTACAGACACAGGGATAAGACTCAGGCCCAGAGGACAGTTGGCTTTGTACACCTGCAGAGACACGGAGGCCCTCGGCGTGATCTGTCCCGGATGTTCGGGACTGGTGGTCCACCTGAAGCCATTCGGGCGTTGCGAGGCATGCAAAGAGTTCTTTTTCGAGGTGGAGCCATCCACAGTAAGGCCCCGGGCCCTTCGCCTCAACAGCCTCACAGGTACCGCTACTCCGGAAGGGGAGATCCAGGCCTTTGTGGAGGTTCCCGTACGCACTGACCAGGGCGATGTGACTGCCCAATCAGAGACTGAGAAAGAAAAATCCGAGGATGCTGCTTCGGTCACCACAGATTCTCTGCTCCCACCTCCGAAGAGGAAAGTCGGCCTGGTGCAGGCCTCCTATGGTCGTGGAAGAGCTTCACCCCGTCGCTTGCCTGGCCTGGATGGATCCGGTTGGAAGAGTCCTGGACATCCCAGTTCTACAAAAGGTCAAGGTGAGCCAGGGGCTGGGACTGTGGTGGTGGTTGGAGGTGTCGGGGGTCCACAGTCGGTGGAGCCCGCTAGGGAGGGTAGTTCCACGTCTACTAGAGACTACCTTCTCGCGGAGATGTATGACACCTCCGACCTAGAGTCACTGTCGGATTGTGGAGATGACGGTGAGATCGATGAACTGTTTCACCAGAAGGGCTGGGACAAACGCCCATTACCTATGCTACGTGCACCCCAAGATTCGCCTATGTCCATAGGAGATAGCACGCCCCGGGCGGAAGCTCCGGAGTCTACGAGGAAGCCTAGTCCTCTGGTTTCTCTTCCACAGTCCACAGTATCACCCGTTTTGTTGGTGGGGAAACAGCGAGCATCACTACGGGCACCGAGAGAAAAGCCATCAGAGGTAGTGAAAGTACCTCGGCACCCGGAGGCCATTGTTCAACCAGGAGAAGGTGAGCGGGCCACAATGCCTCCCTTGGCCCGATTGCAACGACTCTTTTCGCAGAGGGTCGCTCACGAGTATGGATGGGAATATCCTTACTTGCCCAGGGACTTACTGTTTGAGGTTGAAGTTCTGCGGCAGCGGTGGTACGATGAGTTCGTTTGGGAGAAACTTAAAGTGCCTCATGCCCGGCGATACTTGTCCTGTTTGCCATCTGTGTCGAAAAAGTTTAGAGACTGCAGAGCAGACTGGATGTGGGGCCGCCATATCCACGCAGACAAGGTGCGCATCTGCAGGAAAGATGGAGAGGACGCTGACTATTCGATTGAGATTTCGATAAACATCTGAAGCCCTTGTTCTTGCCTGACCCGAAGTTTTACTTGTAAGAAGAGACTCACTTGTGGTTTTTTTCTGTAGCAACTTTCTGGAAGTGTTCTTGCCGGAGCATCAAACTGTACCCTAGTTTTTTATTTGGGTTTTTGTTTGTTTTTTCCACTCTTTTGGAGGAATGAGAGCTGTTTGTTTGTTCTCTCTTCTTTCACAATTTAAAGACAGAGACTTTGGGGGTAGAATCAGAGTAGGGACGCAGGAAGACTGAAGATTTCACCAAGTGTCATCACCGTGGCATCGTCACTAGGTGGCGGTGTTGCGCAACGGCTGTTGTTTGTACATTTGCATCACTTTACTTATTGGAGCGAATGGGTCTCTCGGGCTGATAGACCCATTCATTCCAAATTAACACAGAATGTCAGGATGTGGCTTTTCTTGTGTGTTGTTTTTTTTTCCCTTCTGCAGGAGATTCGTCTGTCAAGACTACTGATTATGGGGTGGTTCTTAGACAGTAAAGGGAGGGATTGTGTATGTGTATATGCTTAGGGGGGTTATAAAAAAAAAAAAAAAAAAGTTTATTGTTTTATGTTCCTCTCCCCTTTGAGCAGGTCTGGCATGGTTAAGGTTCAAAATTTTAGGGATAGCCTCTGGGGTCAGGCTTATGTCACCACTCTTTGGGAGACATGGGTTTGCACCAGACGCTGGGGACCAGCGTCAAATCACAGGGGGGAGTATGTAGCGGGGTCTCTAAATTTAGGTGGGGTACACCTGGGTGGTAGTGAGGTCCAGGTGTGTAAAGTATGGGAGTAATTGGACCATTTGTATTCGTGGAGGATTGGGCGGTGTAATAATCTCCTTGGCCTGTGGGTGGCAGGTGCCCGCAGGCTCAAGGTAGATTTGCCGCCACAGTGCTGTCCTTTTTGTCCCTTCTCGGAGATGGTACGGCGAGGGCGGGGAACCTGCCGTGTCATCATTGGAGGGGATAAAAGGGGGAGACGCCCTGGTCACGAGGTCTTGCTCTTTTGGAGGTCCTTCATCACGCACTCAGGCACCTTAGGCCTGGGTGTGGGCGGTTTTGGATTCCGGCTCAGGTGCCCTAGGCCTGACCGGAATGGAGTTGGAGTCCATCCCAGGCACTGGGGTGAGGTACTAAACCAGGAGGCCTTGGGCCCAGTGACTTCGACTGGGTCCCGCGAGGGTGGAGAAGTCCGAGGGTCCCTGAAGTGGATGGGGCCCATGTCTGAGGTGAGGAGGCCGGGGAGGTTGCCCATTCGGAGAGTCTGGAGCAGCATCAACCCAGTGACGGATGGGCCTCTGCTAACTCCCTTGGAGGGACATCTTCCCCTGACAGGGGCCACAACGCAGCGAAGGTACTCCTATCTACGTTCTCTTGAGTCGCTGGTAGAGACTCTCAAGTTCTAAGTCCTTTCTAGCCAAGGCTATAGTAACCCCTGGTGAGATCACAGTGGTTTAGCTGACAATCAGGACAGTGCCTCGACCTGCTCATCCCCTTGTATCAAACTGTTATGGAGTCCCAACCAGTTGGCTACTGAAGCACTGTTTATTGTGAGTCATGTAATAAAACAAGAGTTGGACTGTGATCGGTGTGTGGAACTCTGGTTAATGGGAGCAGAGGGAAGTGTTGGCACAGCAGGACTTAATCCTTGACAGAAGCACACAGGCCCGAGGAAATATCTGGTACTGGCCTTCACCTCACCCACAGCTATGGGGAGGACATGGGCCGTAGCGCATCTCACCCTATCGTGTGTGATACCCCTAGAAGAAAGAGATGGGGTGAGGTCGCTACACAATGTTTTGGCATGACCATTGGCAGCTCAATTCTAAACACTGCATCTTGGGACATGACCACATGTTCCTCCATACCCAAAAGAACACAAATATTTACTTTGGGCTTCAAAGGAGCTAAGAGGGAGCATGGTAAAGGTGAATATCAAAAAAGACAAAAAAATCTCCTGCGCTCTCTGTGTATCGTCAACACAGGTAGTGTGGTTCCGTCTAGAGGCACAGTCTAAAATCTTGCAGCCCTCCTCAGAACAATGGGTGTTCATACGACTAGAGAAAGAAAGAAAAAAGGAGGGCACACCGACCTAGTGCATTACCACTTAAAAGTTTATTAAAATATGAATAAAAGGCAATATTTCTACTTACAGACGGAGCATAAGTGCAAGCTTATCGAACAAATAGGCTGGAATTCCTGGCATCCACCGGCTGGACTCAAATAACAGAGAGGGTCGGACGATACCCCAAAACATCCAGATGGCTGACGTGTTTCTGGGGCGCACCCCTTTCCTCAGAGCCTAGATGTCAGTGGTAGCTCTCACAACGCCCTCCATTATATATGTGTGTGTAGGTGCACAAAGAGGCTCCAGCTCAGGGGACTAGCAATTAGCGACCCCACCCCTTGGTCCTGGCTCACCCCACACATGGGGGTGGGGCTTTGACTAGCCCACCCCATAGGAGGCAGCCCAATAATTGATCATAATGAATGGGGGGAGAGAGGAAAAAGGATACCATAGCACTACCATATAAAAATGTTAACTGATATTGTAACAATATGACCTCTAAGAGTGCTGATTTTTGCTACATCGGTATAGGTGAATATCAGCAAAGTCGAATGTATTCTTTAATAAAGCAGTATTTAGCACAAAAATATTGTGTTTTATTGAGGTTTGAACTAAGACTAAACTCAGACTTTCATAGAAGCAATAATGAATGCACATTTCCAGGCATAGACTATTAGTTATTGAAAGCTGTTTCAGAAACGGTGCACACTTGACAGAGTATTAGGTCAATCCTACATAATATGTGCATGTAACAAATTAGAGAATAAAAGGCTCAATGAAAAAATTCAGTTGGAGTTTTAGAAGACCTGGGATTCTCTCTCCAGGGATGCCTTTTTTCTTAGCTTGTGACGCCAATGTAAGCCGCACTCCCAGAGCTGCTAGTATTTTGCGGCTTATAATATATAGTTTTCAGTTTCAGGTTAAGGATATCTTTCCAGCTGCGTGAACGTGATCCGCAGTTTCTTGAGAACCTATTCATACATTTCTTGCTCCTACATTGCGAAGAAAGCTCCAGCTTCAGCTGCATGCAGGCCAGAAAAGAGTTTTGTCTTTTAAACATTTTTTCTATCAAGCTGTTCAAAAACACTTCTTATACCTGTGGAGTTTAAAACAGTGCTTCAGGTCACACTACCTCTAAGCGCAAATGCATTAAGAAAAAAAATAACATGGTTTACGAATGGGAGGTCAAGCCAGGATAACGAGCATTGAAGGGCAGGATCATGCACACAAACTTGTCAGTGAAGGATTTGGTTCTTTACATACTGTTATTTAAAAAGAAAGCAGGACCAAGCATAGGCATGATCATTTATATAATCATTTAGTGTGAGTTCCAAAAAATTTGATCTTTTCATCAAACCAATCATAAAAGCTCAGGACTGTATTCCCTTTCCTGGGACTTTTTAAAGAACAAACCTGAAAGTGCAGTAAGCAAAATTTGACCTGCAGGAGATTCTGGGTCACTTGCTGATGGTTGCAGTACCTAATGTTTATTAGACCCAGATAACAGTCATAGAAGGACATGCAATTCAATTGTATATAGAATTTTACAGATATCATAAATGTGTATGGTTTTTTATAGGACTGAACATGTTGATACAAATTGGATGGGTTGGGACATTTTAACCAGTTAAGGACCTAGGGCGTAGCCTTTTAGTCCTTTTCTCTGCAAACCACTCCCTTGCGTGTTGCTACTGGGACTTGCCAGCCTGATAGCTAAGTTCCTACTCTGGGAGTCGTAGCTGCTCTTAGCAGCTAATTTTGATATGATCGACAAGACAGCTGTTCCCAAGTACTGTCTGCTATAATGTTAATAAACACTGATACAGTGTTTTAGTCTCTGGCTATAAGCAAAGGAGAGTTGGAAACCTTTTTCCTGGGGGGGTCAAATACAATCAAGTGGCCCGTTCAAGAGAGGTACAGATTTTTGTTGGCAAGAGATGGTATACACTATACAACAAAAAGTGTGACATGGCGCTTCATTGATGGAAGGACATAATGGAATGTGGATGTTCCCAAAGTTTATAGTTTATTTTGACAACTTTTCACATCTTCCAAAATTAGTTTCCTTTGTGGGCCTTGCCATTTGGTCACATGATATTTTATATTTGAAAAAGATGTTGGTGCTCAAAGACTTCCTTCTGCCAGACGATGTACAGTAATCACAGTGGGAAGCAGGTAACTATTTAGGAGCTAAGTTCACCTTTAAGAAAAAAGTATTAAATGCACATAGTATGAAGTGGTAAAGGCTTTCGCGCTACTAGTGAGTAAAGAAAAAATGTGACCAGTGGGTGTAATGTGTTCTATAGCAGCAGAATCTAGCAGTGTTCACTGTACACAATAAAATGAATAAAATATAAATGGTGATTAGCGCTTAAAGAAATCCCGTTAGGGACAATAATACACACAAACTAGTATTACTTAACCACTTCCCGCCCCGTCAATAGCAGATTGACGTCCGGGAAGTGGTTCTGTTATCCACACTGGACGTCATATGACGTCCTGCGGGATAACAGCCGCAGCGCGCCCGGGGGGGGGGGGGCGCATCGCGGCGATCGGTGGAGCGGTGGGTCAGTCTGACCCACCGCTACACTGATCTCGGTAAAAAGCCTCCGGCGGAGTCTTTTTACCATGTGATCAGCTGTGTCCAATCACGGCTGATCACGATGTAAACAGGAAGAGCCGTTGATCGGCTCTTCCTCACTCGCGTCTGACAGACGCGAGTAGAGGAGAGCCGATCGGCGGCTCTCCTGACAGGGAGGGTTCGCGCTGATCGTTTATCAGCGCAGCCCCCCCTCGGATACCCACACTAGACCACCAGGGAAGCCCCCCAGGACGCCCCAGGAAGCCCCAAACATGTGGATGGCCCCCATGGCCATCCACATGTAATAAAAATAAAAAAATAAAAATGCCAATCAGTGCCCACAAATGGGCACTGACTGGCACTATGATGGCACCACCACAATGTGTGGTGGCTGGCATTGCTGGGCATCAGTGTCCATCAGTGCCACCTACTAGTGTCCATCAGCGCCACCTATCAGTGCCCATCCGTGCCCATCTGTGCCCATAAGTGCCCACCTATCAGTGCCCGTCCGTGCCACCTATCAGTGCCGCCTATAAGTGCCCATCAGTGCCGCCTATAAGTGCCAATCAGTGCCGCCTATGAGTGCCAATCAGTGCCGCCTATGAGTGCCAATCAGTGCCGCATACCAGTGCCACATATCAGTGCCCATCAGTGCCGCCTATCAGTGCCCATCATCAGTGCCCATCAGTGCCGACTCATCAGTGCCACCTCATTGGTGCCACCTCATCGGTGCCCATCAGTGTCGCCTTATCAGTGCCCGTCAGTGCCGCCTTATCAGTGCCCATCATTGAAGTAGAAAAGGTACTTATTTACAAAAAAAAATTAACAGAAACAAAGAAAAACGTAGTTTTTTTAAAAAATTTCGCTCTTTTTTATTTGTTGTGCAAAAAATAAAAATCGCAGAGGCGATCAAATACCACCGAAAGAAAGCTCTATTTGTGGGAACAAAATGATAATAAATTTGTTTGGGTACAGTGTAGCATGACCGCGCAATTGTCATTCAAATTGCGACAGCGCTGAAAGCTCAAAATTGGCTTGGGCAGGAAGCTGTATAAGTGCATGGTATTGAAGTGGTTAAAGAAATCCCGTTAGGAACAATAATACACACAAAATAGTATAACATCAAAAACGTGAACATAAAGTGAATGCAAATAAAAGTGGTGTCACAAAATCTCTGTATCCAGTGTGTAAGTGTTCAAAACAAAATGAAAATGACTGAAAATGGCAATGGGTAAATATCCTTATTAGTCCTTAATATGGAGGGTTCCTCCTATATGACTGACTGATGCTTCTCAAAGTGATGTGGTATGATAAACTGAGCTTCTCCTCTATGGTTGTCTGCACTGTAAACACTGCTATGGTACAACTCTATCCTTGCCCAGTCTCCCAGAACTCTCACCTTGGTACTTGAAAAACTTGCATATAATGTTGGTGTCTTTTGGAGATGATCTCTCCCACTTCTCTCCACTTCCCCTCCGCTGCTATGTGTAGTGGGATGATCCACCTGTGATGCTCCCGCTACTCGCAAAGGCTCCTATTCACTTCCATATCTTCTAAAGCTGTTTTGTTATGGAGATATAGATGCCTGCTCTGGCTGATCATGTAGAGAGGGTAGATCTTTTCAGTGGTCCCCACTGACAGCAATTAAAACTTCATGGGGTTGTAACTGCTCTGTAGTCTGAGCTGTTAGTTCCCTTGGCTGAGACACGCTCTTCCTCTCTCAGAACGGCGGATCATCTCACTACACATAGCATCGGAGGGGAAGTTTCACCTGCGATCAGTGCATCGCGGGTGCAATGTCAGGCTCCTGCAGACCAGGGACGTGCAGTAAAAAAAAAAGAAAAAAAAAGGATTGAGCTTCGAGGGTCGTATCTTGGTGACCTAGGATAGGTAGCCGGAGTCTTATTCCACCACTGGTCGAAATTTGGGGCTTCTGTCACCTATGGTTTCGGAGATACGGGGCTCCTTGCGCAGCCTGTCAGAAGCTACATACAGCGCGGCCAGTTTAACCACCTCAATACAGGACAATTTCACCCCCTTCCTGCCCAAGCCATTTTTCAGCTTTAAGCGCTGTCACACTTTGAATGACAGTTGTGCGGTCATGCAACACTACCAAAATACATTTTTTTTTTGGTGGTATTTGATCACCTCTGCGATTTTTATTTCTTGCGCACATGTGCCCTCTAGTGGCTCGGGAAGGCGAAGATGTCATATGACGTCCGCCCAGAACGAGAGCCTCATCGTCCCGCCGTCATATGATGGCGGGCGGTAGGCTAGTGGTTAAATACAAGCTGGCACACTATTTGCAGCAGACTGAGAGGATGAGCTCACAGTGCTTCTCACTTCTTGTCAGAAGCACTGAGCTTAATGCACAGCTTGGAGCCTTGGACCAATGGTAAAGTACCATTGGTCCAAGCTGTCCAATAAAAATGCTGCAGTGGAGGCTCTCCTCTAACTACAGTGTCAGAGAAGGGGCATGTGTCTAAAAGACAAATGCTCCCTTCTTAACTAGAAGGAAAAAACAGGGGTTTATGGGTATAAGATTTACCCATAATCCCATGTTTTTCTCACACAGTTAAGAGGCAGAATGAGAATCTTCTGCTGTTGCTGAAAAGGTACTGTTTTAATCAAGCAAAATCATATATTATTATGCTATATGTTATAACATCATAATTTATTATTTATCTATTTACTGTAAAATTACTGGTTTGAAGTCATAACTTTAAACTTCAGCAATTTGTCTGCTAATTCACCTGCTTGAGTACAGTTTTTGAAAATATAGTAAATTACTTTAAAAACAATATATAATAATTATTTGTATATTACTTACTTATGGTAATCAGCCACTTGCCACCCAGGCCAATTCTGACACTTCTCTCCTACATGTAAAAATTATAATTTTTATGCTAGAAAAATACTCAGAACCCCCAAACATTATATATATATATATATATATATATATATATATATATATATATATATATATATATATTAGCAGACACCCTAGGGAACAAAATAGGGGTCGTTGCAACTTTTTATGTTACACAGTATTTGCACAGCAATTTTTCAAACGTGTTTTTTGGGGAAAAAAACTGTTTCATAAATAAAAAATACAAAAAAATCACTAAAGTAAGCCCGATTTTTTTAATGTGAAAGATGATGTTACGCCGAGTAAATAGATACCTAACATGTCAAACTTTAAAATTGTGCACACTTGTGGAATGGTGCCAAACTTCAGTACTTAAAAATATGCATAGGCGATGCTTTAATTTTTTTTACAGGTTACCTGTTTAGAGTTACAGAGGAGGTCTAGTGCTAGAATTATTGCTCTCGCTCTAACGTATGTAACATGTGTGTATCTGGCTCTAATACTAGTCCGTGCCTCACCAGCCACTAAACCTCACTGCACGTTCCTGCTGCAGACACTTCCTCCAATTCTCTTTCATTTAGAAATCTGAAAGAAGTGTCAAAGGCTCATGAGTTCACTGACTCCCAGACGTGTAATCCATTGAGAATTACAAGTCCATCTGCCACAACGATGGATGGGACTTGTAGTTTTTTTTTTTTTCAATCAAATGTGACAAGGGTTGCCTAGCAGAAGAACCCCCATAAGCTGTCATAGGAGAACATCTGGGGTGGGAAGCAGTTGCTTAGGAACATGTTACATCCTAAATAGTGGTGTAATATGCAACATGTTCCTAATGAAATAAGGAAGGCTGACTGGCAAGAGTACTGTGTACTGTAACTGTTTTATATTCCAGGACTGCTTTTATTTCACAGTTTGTTCCTGATATATATTAGACATGAACATGGTCCATTTTCAATGTGTCCACCGAGACGTTCTAAAGATTATTTCAAGTCTTCAAAAAACAAGTACAGAGAAAATCTGAACTTTCTAATTGATCTTGCTGAGATGTACTGGTTTTCTCTTGTGCTGCAATTAGTATATAACAAGGCTCAGCGGCTGAGCCCCTGTAGATGGTGTAGACCCTGAAGATATAATGTACCTTCCCTTGTAGTTCTTTTGCTGGGCTTACACCATGTTGTAGATTCCCCAAAAGGCTTTAGGCTAGGAAACAATCATGATTACTCCACAAGAGGATATTCAAGCCAGCTAATGATGACTTGCCTTCTATATATTGTTTTCCATACCAGTCTCCTGCTATTTTACTGTTAGCTCAATGGGTGGTATTGGTAGACCAAACATGTTACTCATACTGTTAGGTATGTATGTGACAAAGGAGAATGTATTTTAACGCTCCTGATTTTTTTATGAAAAAAGCCAAATGTGACTATCATGTTTTTTTAGTTTAATTAGTGTAGTAATATTTCTGGCAAAAATAAAAATTTAAGCACACACTGCAATGCGTATTTTAATACGCACTGCAAAATGCAATGGAGGTGTGACACTAATGTCATATTACTGTGCACAGAGCGTACTTTAAAGTCCAACTCCAGACAAACATTTTTTGGGTGGACTACAGTTTACCAAACTTCTTGTCCTTGTCAAAGCCTGTGGGGCAGTAGGACAAGAAATGACATAAGCAGTTATTACTGGGCAGAAAGAAACAGACACTAATGATATCTTAATACAGGTTCTATCTAAGACTTTCTCAACATTCATACTATGGAGGAACCCTTGAAATAATTTACAGGTCTCAGGAAGCTCATGGTATATTAGACTGATCAGTAAGTCATAGATATCATAGTAAAGGAATAAGGAATGTGAAATGAAATAAAATTAATGATAATAAAAGGAAAGCACTGCAACTATGTAGGCACTGTCAGATGCAAAATCATTACTCCACTGATCACTGATTAAAGGACCCCTAGAAAACTCCTAAGGAACCATGGTTGAGAAAGGCTGTTCTTATTCTTCCCCATGTTACTGAAAAAGTGTTTTTGTTGAAGTCTGTGTCCCCACTGAAGACATTTTCCATTACTGCCTGAGACCACACAGAAAGGTTTCAGTTGGAGTTAACAGCATAAACAGGTGATGGTTTTAAAAAACATTAGAGGATGTTGCGAAATTGTCCTAGCACCAGTCAAGTTAAGCCCTGTACACGCGAACGGTTTTACCGATGAAAATCGGACAAACCGATCGTGTATGGGCCCCATCGGTCTTTTTTCTATTGGTGTTAAAAAATAGAACATGTTTTAAATTTATCCGATGTAAAAAAAAACTATAGCAAATAACTATCGTCTATGTGTAACTCCATCGGATGAAAAACCCACGCATGCTAAGAATCAAGTCGACGCATGCTCAGAAGCATAGAACTTCATTTTTCTTGGCTCGTCTGAGTGTTTTACATCACTTTGGGACGATCGGTTTTTTGACTGATGGTGTGTAGGCAAGACTGATGGAAGTCAGCTTCATCGGATTTCCGATGGAAAAATACATTGGTTTAAAATCCAAAGAAAAACCGATTGTGTGTACAGGGCTTAAAGCGGAAGTAAACCCATCGATTTAACAGTTTCAAAAAAGCAGTTACATTCCCGGCATTGGTTCCTAACTGTCACATTCCTAACTGTCACATTGGTTGTGCTCTCAACCAAACTGTCAAACCATCCAATGGCTGGTGTCATAACTGATCACATGTGCAGCTTCATGGCAGTTGAAGATTAAACAGAGGCCAAGATGGCAGCTTCCTTGCCTAAAAATGATAGGAGGGTTTACTTCCACTTTAAGTCTTTTTTTTTTCAGAAAGAGTCCGTATTGTCAGCTTACAGAAGTAAAACAGGTGTGAAAGCAAGCAGAATGAATCATTGGAAGATTTGTCCTGCACTGGTCATTATTTGTCTGAATATCTATTATTATACTACATATAAAATACATAATATATAAAAAGGCTTGCAGATGCTTAAAGTGGTATTAAACTAAAAAGCAAACTTTTATTATATTTCAGCTTACCACTTCTTAAATGTGATGGCTACATTCATTTTCTTTTAAAGCCTTCTTTCTTTTATTTTCAATAAAAGGTGATCTGGTCAGTAAGACTAATGCCGCATACACACGATCGGAAAATCGAAAACCGTGGATTTTATTCCGACTGAATCTTGGCTCAAACTTGTCTTGCATACACACGGTCACACCAAATTCTAACCGTCAACAGTGTCCATGCCTCACTGCGGTGACGTACAACACTACAACAAGCCGAGAAAAATTAAGTTCAATGATTCCGAGCATGCGTCGTATTGATTCACAGCATGCGTGGTTTTTGGTGCGTCAGAATTGCATACAGACGATCTGAATTTCTGAGCAGAACTTTTCTTGACGAAAAATTTGAGAACTAGCTCTTAAATTTTTCTTGGCGGAAATTCCAACTGAAAAATTCCGATGGAGCCTACACACGGTCGGAACTTCCGACCAAAAGCTCACATCGGACTTTTCTTGTCGGAATTTCCGATCGTGTGTACGCGGTAATTCACTAACACTCCCCTTCCCCCTGACTGACAATGCTGCTGTCCAAAGGTGCCCCTGTGCTCCGCCATCCAGAGTGGAGGCACTCTAATACTGGAGGTGTGTTACTGGCCAGATCACCAGGTGAAACTAGATTGAAAAAGGCCTTAAAAAAAAGAGAAAACAAATGCATCCACCACATCTAATAATTGGTAAGCTGCAATATATTACATTTTTGGTTTTGAGTTTAATAACACATTAAGAATTACCGCGTACACACGATCGGAAATTCCGACAAGAAAAGTCCGATGTGAGCTTTTGGTCGGAAATTCCGACCGTGTGTAGGCTCCATCGGAATTTTTTAGTCTGAATTTCCGCCAAGAAAAATTTGAGAGCTAGTTCTCAAATTTTCCGACAAGCTTCCATTAAGATGGAAAGAAAAAATTTCACACACACACTTATCCTGAATCTTCTCTATTTCTCATAGGACATTGCCATAACTGGATTGAATGCTATTTGTTAACTGTGCATATATAAAATTATTGGAACAAATTATCAAGTACTCAAGTACGCTATTTTAATATTCTAAATCGTGTGTTATTATGTGATTTATGGTCCTTTTGATAGCCAATATATATACCTTGCAATCATAAAAAAGTTTCATTTTGGGCAGATGGACCACTACTTTAGAGTAATCACTGGTACTGTTATCGATTACCCCTGCTGTTGAACCCAAAAGTTTGTACGGTATATTCCATTACAGTACCATATGGAGTCAGCACTTCCCCACCTTCGTTCACCACCAGACACCCCAAGAAATAGGCAGTAATTTCAAGTAAGGTGGAATAAGTGGCGCTCCCTTGGCTTCCCACAATGCAGTGCTCAACAAGTGGTCAATTACCAGGCCTGATTGGGGAGGGGACATACTACGAGACTCAGTAAGAGGATTAGAGGCGTGAACCTCCAATATTGGGGACAAAGGTATCCAACGATCCTTTAAGGCTTGAATACAGGTGTGTCTTGCCGAGGCTGTAGCACTGAAATAGAGGGAAGGTAGGAGACAAGGGCCGCTAGAAAGCTGGGTATAAGAGCTCACCTACTGCAGGAAATTTGCATTACAATTACTTTAGACACTGCCAGATCTATTTAAGCCATTTTCCTAATTTTTTATATGTGTTAACCAGAGATTGCTTTCAGTTTATTACACCATATGCTTACAAAATTGTATTGACAAATTTCATCCAGATTAAAACCACAATTTAAAAATCCTCCATTACCAAATATGAATACAGGTACATGTTACTGTACATTCAGTCCTTCACCCAAACTGCTCTGCAAAGGTTTTTCTTTTTTTAGCGTGTTCTTCCCCTTTTTTTAAGCTCTTCACTCCCTCTCTTAGTGCTCTGCTTATTGTGCTCTTTCCAGATGGATGATCCAAATCCTTGTGTGTGTTGAAGCCACCCTTTAAACTTGAAGTCTCTTTTGTTTAGCTAACATTGTGAAGTGGAGTGCTCTGTGCAGTGTCTGCAGGCAACACAAAGAGCTGTAATCAGGAGCCTCTCTCCTCATTTGCCAACACTGGAGATACAGTGCCGCTTCAGCATTCCAATAGTGTGAGCTTAGCAAGTTTATAGAATCACTTCTCTTTTATACCCATGACAATTGGAGCAATGCATGTTTCACATTTGTTATTTGAAAGTTCTACAGACCTTGAACTCAGCTACAATTTGTATATGCTGAATTATTTGGGATGTCAGTCATTTGCAGGATATCTTTATGTGAGATTTAAAATATAGAAGTAGCTGAACAAATAGCAGTATACTTTTCCTAGGAAACCAATAGCACAAAACTACCTATTTTTAAGATTTATCCCTGGAAGTTTTTTTTTTCCAGAAATGTTCTGGCCTTGATTACTGTCCAAGTTCACAAACATATACCTGCCGTATATACTCGAGTATAAGCCGAGTTTTTCTTTTTTTTTTTGCTGAAAATGCCCCCCTCGGCTTATACTCAAGTCACCTATTTGCGCCTGATCTCCTGGACTTTGAGGACCCGGTACCGGCCGGCCGTAGGTCCCCTGGACTCCAAACTTGGCACACATGTAGCCCCATGTCTCCTCTATAAGTTTGCAAAGTTTTTTTGTCTGGGGGACCTACGACCGGGGAGCACTGATTTTTCAAATCCGGGCACCCCTTCCATAGACTCCCATGTTAAACGGTAATTTCTCCAGTGACTTTGGGGACCCGGTACCGGCCGGTTGTAGATCTCCCGGACTTTGGGGACCCGGTACTGGCCTGCCATAGGTCCCCTGGACTCCAAACTTGGCGCACATGTAGCCCCATATCTCTTCTATAAGTGTGCAAAGTTTTTTGTCTGGGGACCGGGAAGCGGGGAGCACCGATTTTTCAAAGCAGGGCACCCCTTCCATAGACTCCCATGTTAAACGTCAATCTAGTCATGGGCACAGTGAGGCATGGGCACAGTGAGGCATGGACACAGTGAGGCATGGACACAGTGAGGCATGCACATGGACACAGTGAGGCAAAGTGAGGCACAGTGAGGCAGATGGGCACCCTAGGCTTATACTCGAGTCAATACGTTTTCTCATTTTTTTGTGGTAAAATTAGGTGCCTCGGCTTATATTTGGGTCAGCTTATACTCGAGTATATATGGTAATTAAAAAATTTGAAAGAGCAGTATTTAAAATTTAAATGCTAGTTTATAACCCAATTCAGTACATATAGAAGGCTGGTAATGTAATGTGCGACATTCTGTTGACTAGCATAGTTGCATTACTTCATTCCTAGTGTCTCTGGCAATAATTTAGCATGTAAAGCCAGACAGCATTGTTCACAGTAATAATCTACCCCGGGGACAAACTCCTAAATTATTGTCCGAGAGGAAGGCATAGAGAGAAAAATAAGAGCTGAAATAAAAATTGTTTTGGTCAATACCAGCTAGAAGCAGAAATAAGTTGACCGTATTTATGCTGTATTTATGCTTTAAAGAGGAAGTAAACCCTCTCTAAAAAATTAAATAAAAAAAACACCCTGCAAGGCAAAGGCATAATGAGCTCGTATGCATAGCATACAAGCTCATTATGTAGTACTTAACTGAGATCGAAGCCCCCGCAGCGGTCCTGGGTGACCTCCTCCGTCACCGCCATGATAACCGGAGTGACTTCCGGGTATCGGTGCTCCGGCGCTGTAACTGGCTGGAGCAGCGATGACGTCACGCCTGCGCATGTGCGCGGGTGCCGCCACTAACGGCATGATCGCCGTTAGAAGCGGCAACGCTCAGTGCGCCTACACCCGATGTCTACGGCGCATGAGCCGTAGACATCGGTGCCAGTATTTTCTGCAAATATCTCCTAAACATTTTAGGTTTGGGATATATTTGTTGCACCTACAGGTAAGCCTCTAGGCTTACCTGTAGGTTAAAGTGGTTGTAATGGGTTTACAACCACTTTAACACATATAAGGGAAATGCTTTAATTATTCCCACACATTAAAATCTGCATTTTTTTTTTATTTTGCCAGAAAAGTACTTTAAAGCTCCAAGCTATTTTTTAGAAAGCAGAAACCCTGGAGAATAAAATGGTGGCAGTTTCAATCCTTCATGTTGCATGATATTTTTGCAACACATTTTCTGGAAAAAATACAATAAAATGAATTTTAGTGCACACAAACATAATATAATACCTAATTCTTGGTACAATATAAAATCCTGCATTCCCGTGAAATGGCAAAAAACCCGTTACCCCATTACCTGTAGGCGATGCTTTAAAAGCATTTACAGGTTATCAACTTGGAGTTCTAAACATATGTGAAAATTACTGCGCTCAGGTACAATCCAAGAGCAGTCAAAACTTGTAAAACCAAGTAAAAAATTGCAATAAATGTTGTGCAGCACTTAAGAAATTAATAAATCTCTATAAATAGTGTAAATTCACCAAAATGTCCATATGTGTACATGACATATGCAAAAGGTGGGTGTGTATATAAATATTACATGTATATATTTACTATATAAGACCTATACAGAGTCTGTTTCAGCTTTAGCCATTGAGCTGTGGCTTTCTACAGGAGATTGGGAGGAACTGGACATAATGTGAAGGGAGGCTAAAGCTCCACTTGCTGGCTAGATACAAGAATACAAAATATTTACTGGTAATATTTCATAGTTACCTTACTAAAAAAGAGTGGCTTTTTGTCCTGTCCATAGTAAAGAAAATATGCACAAAACCATCATAGCTTCCGTAATAAAACAAGAGAGATATTTTGTACTGTACACAGTAAATTAGGAAAATATGTACAAAAATAGGATTTTTTGTACTCACCGTAAAATCCTTTTCTGTGTCGTCCATGGACGGACACAGCTTCTTAAGTCTTGACAGTTGGGTTATGTTCCTGTTCTATAGGAGTGGACTAGGCAGAACATGTTAGATATTTAAATACATGTTACTTTAACAGAGTTGAACAGCCCCGCCCAGGGGGGCGGTCCTTCCGGACATAACCCTCCGCCCTGCAGTCAGCATCTCAGTTTGTAAAAAAGCAGTACAAACCAAAAAAGGAGGGGTGGGTGCTGTGTCCGTCCATGGACGACAGAGAAAAGGATTTTACGATGAGTACAAAAAATCCTATTTTCTCTTTTCGTCCATGGACAGACACAGCTTCTTAAGGCCCCTTTCACACTGGGGCGTTTTTCATGCGGTTTAGCGCTAATAATAGCGCTGTTATACCGCATGAAAAATTCCTGCCTGTAGCCTTCAATGTGAAAGCCCGAAAGCTTTCACACTGAAGTGGTGCGCTAGCAGGACCGCTCCAAAAGTCCTGCTAGCCGCTTCTTTACAGCGGTAAAGGAGCGATGTGTTCACCGCTCCTTTACCGCGGGTGCCCATTGAAATCAATGGGACACGGCGGTAATACCGCCCGCAAACTGCGGCAATAGCCGCGGTTTGCGGGCGGTATTGACCCTTTTTTGGCCGCTAGCGGGGGTTAAATTCACCCCCCTAGCGACCGCATACCGCGGTAAGAACGACGGTATAGCAGCGCTGCAAATCGCGCTGCTATACCGCCACCGCTCCTGCCCGCCCCAGTGTGAAAGGGGCCTAAGTCTCAAGTGTCAAAAAACGAGGGGTGGGAACAGCAATCAAAAAAATCCAACATTGTTTGGTTTCATGGAAGGGAGACTGAATATGGGTGGTGATTTTAATCTTCTAATGGACCCGCAGTTGGATACCTCTTCATCAAGAACTGCAGTTCCACTATCTATGTTTGAAGATGTTGAAGCGTATTCTATACGACCACTATTTAATAGATGTCTGGAGGATATTGCATCCTAAATCAAGAGATTACACTTATTTCTCTCTGGTCCATCAATTCTATAGTCGAATTGACTATTTTTTCGTGGACCATAACTGTCTTGATTGGTTACCAACATGTGACATTGGTACTATGGTTTGGTCAGACCATGCACCTCTTTTTTTGACATTTAAAATCCCTTTAGTTCCATTTAGATAATGGACGTGGCGTCTGAATGATGCATTACTGGTAGATCCAGAATGTTCTACTTATATTACGGAAACTATTTCAAACTTCCTGGCTGACCATGCCTTAGACTATACCGCACTTCCCATTCAATGGGACGCCCTGAAAGCAGTTTTGAGAGGGTCTTTTATTCAATTAGGTGCCCGATTGAAAAAGAAGCGATTAGCAGACACATTACAATGGCAGTCCAAAAGCTTAGAACTTTAGAAATAGAACATAAGTGCTCAAATATGACTGAAACGCTACTGGAGGTTCATATGCGGGTAAATTGCCACTATATCAGCAAATTTAGTGATAAATGTGGGAAGTCGCTGGCTCGATCCTTAAATCCACAACAGACTCCTACTTTTATTTCACAGCTTCAGGGACCAAATGGAGAAATTATATCCTCACCCTCCTTAATTATGAAAACATTCAGCGATTTCTACCAGTCTCTCTACAATATATCTCCACACCAACCTCTAAGCTCACCTGCTACTGAAGAGGATAATGTGGCATCCTAGATAGCAGATACTTCAGTACCTGAAGATACGATAGAAGAACTAGAAACCCCAGTTACTGAGGAAGAGGTCGCTAAGGCTATTGCTAACACTCCGGTGGGTAAAAGTCCAGGCCCTGATGGCTTTACGCCTAAATTTTATAAGCACTTTGCAACCCTTCTTACTCCCTTTCTGACTCAGGTATTTAATTCCATAGTGAATGGGTCTACTTTTCCTACACAAACGATGGAAGCATATATCTCACTTATCCCAAAACCAGAAAAGGATCTTTCTCTATGTGCAAATTACAGACCCATATCTTTAATTGGGGTCAACGTAAATTTTTTTGCTAAGATCTTAGCTAGTCGCCTACAACCATTATTGCCCCAACTAATACATCTGGACCAGGTTGGCTTTGTCAGCGGTCGAGAGGCTAGAGATAACACGCTTAAAGCCCTCCTGCTGACGAATTATGCCCGTACTCAAGATATTCCTCTTTGCCTACTAACGGTTGATGCCGAAAAGGCGTTTTACCTTGTTAGTTGGAAGCTTTTACAATCTTCTCTTCAACAGATTGGCATAGGTCCCTATATGATAGCACGGATTATGTCCTTATATCCATCACCATCAGCTAGAATTAGGGTGAATGGATCTTTGTCTCCTGCTTTCCCTATTTTCAATGGAACACGTCAGGATTGTCCCTTGTTGCTTCTGTTGTATGTTATTACGATGGAACATCTGCCAAACGCATTGCGACAAAACCAAAATATTACAGGCATTCAGGTAGGCCCTCTTCATGCAAAATTGTCTCTTTTTGCAGATGATTTGCTTTTATTTGTAACAAAACCCCATACCTCTTTTCCTTCTATACTCCTAGAATTTCAGAGATTTAGTGAAGTCAGTAATTTTAAAGTCAACTATAGTAAATCAGAACGTCTTAATATATCCTTATCGCAAACAAATATCAAGCGAATATCGAAGAACTTTTCTTTCAGGACCTGCCCAGTGTCGGTTCGATATTTAGGGATTAATATAACAGCTTCAACATCACAATTATACTCCTTAAATTTTCTCCCAATGCTTCATAAAATTCAAATGGCTTTGACATCTCATGCATTTAAGAGACTTTCATGGTTTGGTAGAATTAATACCCTTAAAATGGATATACCGTATTTTCCGGCGTATAAGACGACTTTTTAACCACTAAAAATCCTCTCAAGAGTCGGGGGTCGTCTTATACGCCGGTACCTGACCTTACCTTATAATCTCAGACCGCGGCCGTCCATTTTCAAAAGCCGCGCCTCCTCCTCATGCTGTTCCGTGATAGGCGGAACACTCAGCTTTCCAGCAAAGCCTCTGTTTAGTGTTCTGCCTATCACGGATGCCCTCTCATCCTCGGCCTCGGATGAGAGGACATCTGTGATAGGCGGAACACTGAACACAGTGTCTGCTGGGAAGCTGAGTGTTCCGCCTATCATGGAACAGCATGAGGAAGAGGCGCGGCTTTTGAAAATGGACGGCCGTGGTCTGACTGGAGATTCTACATCAGGGATAAGGTAAGTGATCGTCGAGGGGGCACAGTGAGGCATGCGGGGGGCACAGTGAGGCATGCGAGGGGAACAGTGAGGCATGCGGGGGGAACAGTGAGGCATGCGGGGGGAACAGTGAGGTATGCGGGGTGAACAGTGAGGCATGCGGGGTGAACAGTGAGGTATGCGGGGGGAACAGTGAGGTATGCAATAGAACAGTGAGGCATGCAGGGGCACAGTGAGGTATGGTGAGGTATGGTGAGGTATGGCTAGTCGGAAGGGGGTCGTCTTATACGGCGAGTATATCCCAAAACCCAAATTTTATCTGGAAAATTAGGGGGTCGTCTTATACGCCCAGTCGCCTTATACGCCGGAAAATACGGTACTCCCTCGCCTCTTATATTTGTTTCAAATGATTCCAATCCATCTCCTGGCCTTGTTCTTCCGTAAAATCCACTGGCTATTTTCCAAGTTTATATGGAATTCAGCCCGGCCTAGAATTAGCTTTGGGACACTATCCCTTCCGAAAAACCAAGGTGGGGTAGGGGTACCAGATGTTTCTATCTACCATAAAGCGACCATATTAACACGTACTATTGATTGGTTTCACCACTACTCATCTAAGCTATGGGTACAATTAGAAGGACACATAAATCCTATAGATCTCTGTGCCCTTCTGTGGACTTCGTCTATTCTACAAAAAGGCCTCTCAATTCCAGCAGATCTTATTAGGCAAACACTACACATATGGGATCGCATGATACCCATCTATAGAATATCAAAACAATTGAGCCCCATGACCCCCTTCTTTGAAACACCCGATTGTTTACCAGCCTTACACTCAACTGTGTTTGGCCCTTGGTATAAACAGGAACATAGAAGAATTGCTCAAGTCCTTCAGTCGGACCCATTATTAACGGTAGCCTCTTCATCTACAATGCTCTCTTATAATGCTGCGCAGTGGCTACAGAGGCATCAAGCTTTATGTTATATACGATCTATTCCATCAAAACAAGATATTTATGCCAAACCAACTGCCTTTGAATCTCTGCTTTTGCAAGAGGAGCCAATATCACACTCAGTCTCTGCATTATACTCTATTCTGTTGTTATCAACCCATTCAGATCTTCCCCCATACACACGGAAATGGGAAAAAGACCTCCAACAGACTGTAACTACATCGGATTTGCAAAAAAAGCTTTATTTTGACTCATAAAATGTCAATAGCTACAAAAACTCAAGAGAAGGGATATAAACTGGTGAGTAGATAGTATAGGTGCCCCTCTACCCTCCATCAATTTACCCAGGATATATCTGATATCTGTTGGCGTTGTCTTGAGTCAAAGGGAAATATGATCCATATCTGGTGGGACTGTCCCCTGGTGAGAAGGTTTTGGAAACATATCTTTGATCTATATGGAAAACTAGTGGATACAACTATCCACGCATCACCCAGAGTGGCTCTCTTAACTATGATTCCAGGATCTTTAAAGAAAGCGAAGGAGTATGTGCTTAGACACTTCCTCGCTGCAGCTAGAGCAGTCATTTCACGACATTGGAAATCAACGAGAGTACCCTCCCTGGGGGAATGGGCAATTGAAATGGACTATATTAGAGATCTAGAAGGTCTGTTGGCATGGGAAATGGGAAGAGAAGAACAGTTCTCTCCTACTTGGTCCGTTTGGTTCAAGTTTCGACATTCATCTGAGGTTAAGGGAAATTCTACCACTGTTTAGCTATGTTAGAGTGAATAGAATTGTATTTGTCTTCATAAATCCCCTCCCCCTATTTTTTTTTCCCCTCTTTCGTGGAATAATATCCGATCCGCTCTATAAGCTAAATTGGAGCACCCTTTTTTTTTTTTTTAGATAGGGAAGATATGTACTGAAGATATGTAAGAATATATATTTGATTCTGAAAGTATATGTAGATGGTCTCCATACATATATCTATTTTGTATAGGGTAAATCCCTGTAATACTTATATAAACTAATAAAATAATATTGAATCAAAAAAATCAATTTCACCCCAAACAAGCAGAGCTACTCAACAGAGGAGTTTCAACCTCAAACAGCCGCCTGAAAAACTTTGCGGCCGAAGCTAGCATCCGAAGATGCATTCACATCAACCTTGTAAAACTTTGAAAAAGTGTGAACGGACGACCAGATCGCCGCCTTACACACTTGTGAGACAGACGCTTGATGTCGGAAAGCCCAAGAGGCACTAATAGCCCTGGTTGAATGCGCCGTGACAGGAAAGGGAGGCGCCCGCCCCTTAAGGGCATAGGCCTGGATGATGGTCTGCCTGATCCACCGAGAAATGGTGGCCGACGAGACCGCCAGGCCCTTCTGCGGACCAGACACCGACACAAACAGTGAGTCAGACCTGCGGAACGGAGCCGTAGCCAACAGGTACACCCACAAGGCACGTACCACGTCTAACGAATGCAACATAACCTCCTTGGAATGCGATGGCCGAGGACACAAGGATGGAAGTACAATGTCCTTATTCAGGTGAAAGGCCGAAACTACCTTCGGAAGGAAAGAAAGGCTGTGGGCGTAGCACCGCTTTGTTCTTATGGAGGACCAAATATGGGGACTTGCAAGACAAGGCCGCCAATTCAGAAACCCTCCTGACTGATGTTATGGCTACTAGGAAGGCAACCTTCTGAGAGAGCGTCAAAAGAGGAATTTCCCTGATGTCCTCAAATGGAGGTTTCTGATGTACGAGAGCACCAGATTCAAATCCCACGGAGGTAGTGGTGGTCGGATCGGAGGGGCCACATGTCGGACGCCTTGCACAAAAGAACTCACCAATGAATGAGCCGCCAGGGGTCCCTGAAAGAAAACAGCCAAGGCTGAAATCTGGCCCTTAATGGTGCTTAAGGCAAGTTTCTGATCCACTCCATGCTGTAAAAACAGCAGGATCCTGGAAACCGAATATGCCCGTGGACGCCATTCCATCTCCTCACACATAGAGATGTAGGCTCTCCACGTGCAATGATAGATCTTCCTAGAAGAAGATTTCCGTGCCCTCAACATGGTTGAAATGACCGAATCCGACAGGCCTCGGCCCCTTAGTACCCGGCTTTCAATAGCCATGTCGTTAAAGCCAGCGACTGTAAGGCATGATGAAGAATGGGACCTTGCGAGAGAAGATCCTCCCGCATCGGTAGACGCCAAGGTGCATCCGCCACCAGGCGCACTAGATCAGCGTACCAGGGACGCCCGGGCCAATCCGGAGCAATGAGAATCACTGGAATCCCCTCAGACTCTACTCTGTGGAGCAGACGAGGAAGAAACTTCAGTGGGGGAAAGGCATAAATTAGCTGATACTGACCCCACGGGGCCACCAACGCGTCGGATGCATCTGCCCAGGGATCTTTGGACCTGGCCACGAACCTCAACACCTTGCGATTGAGTCGAGAAGCCAGGAGATCCACGTCTGGCGTGCCCCATTCCCCTTGGTCCAGCATCTGGTGGCTCAGATAGTCCGCCTGCCAGTTTTCCACGCCCGGAATGTAAACTGCCGAGAGAGCCGGCACGCTCCTTTCCGCCCACCGCAGGATGTGAGAAACCTCCAACGCTGCAGCTGAGCTTCTTGTTCCTCCTTGATGGTTGATGTATGCTACAGCCATGGCGTTGTCTGACTGGATCCTGACTGGATGCCCTCTTAGCCGCTGTGACCATTTGAAGAGGCATAGCCTGATTGCCCGGAGTTCCAGGACATTGATCGGCAGTTGGGATTCGTCTGGAGTCCAGCAGCCCTGGGCCGCCTGAACCCCCCAGACTCCCCCCCAACCGGTCAGGCTGGCGTCCGTCATGATCACAGTCCAATGAAAGGGGAGGAACGACTTCCCAGACCAAAGAGCCGGGGATCTCACCCACTAACTCAGAGAGGCCCTGACTAGATGACTTAACTGAATCTGACGATCCAGAGACGACGGAGATTTGTTCCATTTGGAGAGAATCTCCCTTTGCAATACCCAAGTGTGGAATTGGGCAAACGGCACTGTCTCGAAAGAGGCTACCATTAGGCCCAGGACTCGCATGCAAAAATGGAGAGAGGACCATTTGCGGGATGTCAACAACCTCACCGCAGTCTGGAGTGTCTGCAACTTTTCCAAGGGAAGAAAAACTCTGGCCTCCGAGGAGTCCAGAATCAACCCCAGGTACTCTAGGCGCTGGGTCGGTACTAACACCGACTTCTGGAGGTTCAGTACCCAACCAAACTCCCGGAGGGTCTGACTGGCTATAGACACGTCCTCCTCTAATTCTGAGCTTGAAGCAGCTCTCAGAAGAAGATCGTCCAAGTAGCCCACGATAGCAATGCCGCGCTGTCTCAGCAAAGCTAAAATCGGGGCAAGCACCTTGGTGAAAACTCTTAGTGCCAACGCTAGTCCAAAGGGAAGAGCCACAAATTGATATTTGTCTTCACTGATCGCAAAGCGCAGGAACCTCTGATGCCTGACGCAGATGGGGACATACAGGTATGCGTCCCTAATATCCAGGGAAAGAGGTGGGGGAGTTTGGGACTTTGAATGAGGCACACATAAGCGTGCCTCCATCCCTGGTGCGAAAAACTGAAACGGGAAGATTGGGACTTTAAATGAGGCTCTTCAACATGATGATGGTAAATTGAATACAGATGTATATTTATTGAGTATCAGAAATTGGATAAAATGCATGTAAGCATACAAAACCACACATAGAAAAAACATTAAGGATAAATGTCAATCCATACAGACACACATAAGTATGTGCGCATGTAAAAAATGTCAAGGGTACATATTATATATCATGGATATGCAATTAGCGGACCTCCAGCTGTTGCAAAACTACAAGTCCCATCATGCCTCTGCCTCTGGGTGTCTTGCTTGCTGCTGTCAGAGTCTCGCTATGCCTCATGGGACTTGTAGTTTGGCAACAGCTGGAGGTCCGCTAATTGCATATCCCTGTTATATATCAACTTGGCATCACGCAATGGTGTAGATAACTTAATGACACAAAAAAACAATCTCATATATATACAACCATAAAACATCTGAACAGCATGGACATAATGATGCCAGGAAGTCCCCCGGATGGAGAGCAGCAACCACCGAACGAATCTATTCCATCCAGAACTTTTGAACCTGCACAAAGGCATTGAGGGCCTTGAGGTCCAAGATTGGATGGACTCGGTCCTTCTTTGGGTACACAAACAGATTAGAGTAGAAACCCTGAAACCTGTCCTGCGGTGGTACGGGTATAAAAAGGGGGTGACAGAAGGAGAGAGGGGAGGGCAGGAGAACCCCCTAACAACACCCCCTTGGGACTGCCCAGCTGTTCTATCCTACCGAGGCAGGAGGAACTGTACTTACCCATCCCTGCGAAGACCTGCTGGTGCGTTCCTGACAGACCTACAACCGAGCAGTATTGAGTAGCTGTCGGCCCGGTCCACTGTGACTGAGACAGCAAGCAGCCCGGTCATATGTGAACCCTGGAGCAAAGCTCACCGGCCACCCCTGGAGCCATGGGGTATGTCATGGCCGTCCCAGCGCGTAGCTAAGGCCTGCTCACGCTTGATGGGTTGGACTGGGGAGACTACAAGGATCTATAATATCCAGCCTGTCACCCAGCCGGCAGTTGATAGAAGATTTCTTAAAAGAAAATAAAAAAATAATAATAAAAAAATAAAATTTCTTCCGGACCCTGGGCCCAAAGGGAGCCAGGTCTTTCTCCTCTACTAGGCAGAAATAAAATGAGCTGCTGACTGCAGGGCGGAGGGTTATGTCCGGAGGGACTGCCCCCTGGGTGGAGCTGTTCAACTCTGTTAAAGTAACATGTATTTAAATATCTAACGTGTTCTGCCTAGTCCTCTTCTATAGAACAGGAACATAACCCAACTGTCAAGACTTAAGAAGCTGTGTCCGTCCATGGACGAAAAGAGAAACCACTTTTATACATGGAGCACGCATGACATAAGATTCACAGAACATCATATCTCTCCTTGTTTGAAACTCTATAAAAATTGAGCGAGAACAAGCCACTCTGAATCATTCAGTGGTATGTGTAAATTTCAGCTTGAGCTATTGCATTTTGTAAACAACAGACTTTTTCAGCAAAAACAGGTAAGATTGGCAATTGTGTAAAAGGGATTGCAGAGCACCACCTGCTGGTTGAAAATGAGAATAAAATATATATTTTGTGTATCGATGAAAGCAAAATAGGTGATTTTAAAATAATGTAAGGGCAGACATCAATGGGGAGCAGGTCACATGCTCCATACCAAGAAGTGCTGAGTAGTCTAGCAAATTCTTGAGTATTGCTAAGTGAATTTTCATTTTGTTTCCCTTGTTGAAAGATTCCTTTTGCAAAATAATCATGATCCACTACGTGTCAATGTGTGCATAGAAGGCAATACCTACCATATATACTCGAGTATAAGCCGACCCGAATATAAGCCGAGGCACCTAATTTTACCACAAAAAACTCACTCACTGTGTCCATGCCTCACTGTGCCTTACTGTGCCCATGCCTCACTGTGTCCATGCCTCAATGTGTCCATGCCTCACTGTGCCCATGCCTCACTGTGTCCATGCCTCACTGTGTCCATGCCTCACTGTGTCCATGCCTCACTGTGCCCATGCCTCACTTTGCCCATGCCTCACTGTCACTATGCCCATGCCTCACTGTGCCCAATCTCCCTACCTGATCTCCGGCGCTGTGTGACTAGACTGACGTTTAACATGGGAGTCTATGGAAGGCGTGCCCAGGTTTGAAAAATCAGTGCTCCCCGGCTGTAGGTCCCCTGGACAGCAAACTTTGTACACTTGTAGATGAAGAGTGGTGCTATATGTGTACCAAGTACCGGGTCCCCAAAATCACTGGAGAAATTACAGTTTAACATGGGAGTCTATGGAAGGGGTGCCAGGTTTGAAAAATCGGTGCTCCCCGGCCGTAGATCCCCCGGACAACAAACTTTGCACACTTGTAGAGGAAGATTGGGGCTACATGTGTGCCAAGTCCAGGGGACCTACGGCTGGCCAGGATCAGGCGCAGAAAGGTGAATATGGACACAGACTTGAGTATAAGCCGAGGGGGGCATTTTCCGCACACAAACAATGTGCTGAAAAACTCGGCTTATACTCGAGTATATACGGTACATTCTATAAAGTGCTTAGTATATTTATATTGATTATTAAGGCAATTTATTTGTGAACTATGAAAATGCAGAAATGTTTTATGATCTCATTAATACAAGTAATTAGCCTTCAGCTGTCTCCTTATGCTTACAGTATACAGTATGTAAACCTTCCAAAATCTCTAATTTTATATGTAACTTACAGTTAGCTAAGTTTTTTTTAATTGCTGATAGTAAATGTGCACTATATAGCTGTTGATTCTCTCAATTATAGCTCTCTCGTCTTAGCAATTCCTGTAATAAGTTGACAACTCTAACCACAGACACCAGCACACTTCACACTCCATCTGCAGTGCATGGAAATCCCTCTTCCTGGGGCTAGAGGCAATAAATAAACACAACACTGTTACGTGACAACTCCTCCATCAATAAAGTCATTTCTGGAGGTGATGTCATGAGGCGTTGTTACATTTTTTTATATTATCTATATTACATGGCTGCGTAGCAACAAAAAAAGGCAGAATTCACAGATACTTAAATATAGTAAAAAGGATTTACCAAGGAACAATTGTCTGAACGCCCTATTTAAACCTAGATTTCAATCACATGAGAGTTTACACAAGAAGCCCAATCTGTAGTTAATATATATCGTAATGTCAGCTAACATAATTTATTGAGATGGTGTGACACTACTAGGTGGCAGTGCAAGCTGTGGGCAGAAAATGTCAGTAATGTGTATAATTATGGCTTAACCTGTGAGCATTGTGTCAAGACAGGTTATATTTCACGGCTGGCCAGGCTTGTATTCAGCCAAGTGGAAAGAGTGTTTGCAGGGGTTATGAATGCCTGCTATTGACAGGCTCAGAGATTCTATGATCAGGAAGCGTTAAATTACTGTCAATGATCTGTCTATAAAAGAGGCTAGCAGGAGCCTATTGACTATAAACTGGGAAAATTATAGGATATGTTAAGGCCATAGCAACTCTTTATATACTGTAGCTGCAAGAGTATATTAGGTCTCAAATATCTAAAAAAAATAACCAGGGTATTGAGAGAACCCTCTCCATCTTTAATAATTAGGTAGGTGCTAGTGTAGGTTTTTGTGTAAGGCCTATGCTGTAAACTAGGCCTGTTTGTTTTGATCTGGGGGCAGGGGAGTGGTTTAGTATAGCAGTAGGTGACGGACATGTGCCTCAGCTCTTGGGCGACTCCAGTTTCCAGGGAGAAGGTTCTGGAAAAGGGACAGCGCAGAGAGCTGGAGTGACATGGGGTGCATGTGGGAGCCCTGACTAATCCCCAACTAGGATTGGCAGTGGGCAGGCCTCCTGTATATACCCATGGTCAGCCTGCTGGGGGAGGGGTTGTCGGCTGGGTGAACTGTTTCATGGAGTGTTACACTGTCGTGTCTGAGGGAACCCCCTGTGTACCTCAAGTGGGGAGCTAGGGAGCTGGGAGGGAGCCTCTCCTTACACCGTCATGGAGAGGTGTCCTGGAACAGGAGCTGGAGGAGACAGTTGATCAGCACGTCCGGAGTAAAGTAATTCAGGAAGTATCTAGGGCAGGTGTCGGTGAGTGGAAAGCACAGTAGAAAGCCTTGGAAGAGGCATGCCAGGGGAGCTGGATGTAGAGCTAGAGGGAGAGACTGTGTAAGCTTGTTTCAAGTCGTGGTGGGCAGGATTTGCAAGTCGGACTTGCTGGGATCAGTAGTCCATCTACATTTATTCTTCTCAAGTGAATCAGTTGCTACCACAAAGGGGTATAGCAGGCCCTGGCCTACAAAGGGCTATCAAGTCAAGAAACTGGTACTTATTCGGAGTGAGGCTTAGTCATGTGCTGATGGTGTGACAGGAGTACTAATGTTGGACAGTGAGGTAGTGTGCTGGAGGAAGTGTGCTGGAAGATGTGTTCTGAGGTAAAAGTCTGTCAAGTTTAGGGTCCGCCATCTTGTTTTGGTGAGAAATGGGACGCAGTTACTTTTATTCTACAAAGTACAATTTATCCTATGGGCATCCCATGTCCCTTTTCCCCAACCAAGTTCAATCCCCTAATAAAAACAACAAAAACAAGCAAGAGACTGTTCATTGACTGAGAAGTGTGTCTAATGGATGTCTTGCAGCTGGGTGAAATGTGTGGATGCTGTAACACCTAGCAACCCTACGGGGCCATCGCTACATTAATAATTTTGTTTTGGGTAGAGTTAAATCGAAGCAGAATGTGTGCAAAATGTGACCTGACTTGCCAGTCCAAGTGTATAGATCTAGACTTTATCAAGTTGCTCTAAAAATCCCATCACTGTGCACACACTGCTGCTAATGCTATGTGTCAAAGGATCTCCTATTAACGTCCAAGGCCTTGATTTTCAAGACAAGCAATAGCAGTGATAATAGCAAAGGGGATGAGAGTGTTGGAAGAGCTTTATAATGCTGGATTGCACAGTAAACATGCACATGTAAGTAAAAAATCTTATAAAATGTGCTTATGTCTTTCTCCACCAATTAAAATTGCAATTCACTAGGAATAAAATCTAATTTAAGCTTCCTGCTGTGAGCTTAAAGAGGATGTTCAATCCCCCCCCCCCCCCCCCAAAACAAAACAACTACTGTAGCTGCTGACATTTAATAAAAGGACACTTACCTGTCTAGGGATCCAGCGCTGTCCTCACCCGGGACAGTTCTTTGCCAGTTCTAGCCATGTCTAATGTGGGAAGCCTGCTTTGACTCCTTGTGTCTTCACAGTCAGCTTCCCATTGCACATGAGCGAGCCATGCTCCACTCTGTAAATGGTCCCGCAGCCTTCTGGGACCTGTGGTGTGTCTCTAAAGGTTGTGGGCAAAGGGTGGAGTTCTGCTTTAAACATAGGTTCTTGCCAATATGCCCTACATGGTGTACATGCACCTAATGACAAGAAAAAAACAAAGGTATGCAGCGCTGAAATAAGATCTCCAAAATAAAATTAGGAGAACATAAAATAGGTTGATAATCAACTAAATGATTAAACACAAAATATAAAGTGAATTATAAATAAGTGCAGTAGTGAACCACAAAAGATTATTAAATAAGTATATGTTGACAATATAAATAATGTTAATAACTAATCCGTGAAGAAGTTCATAAACAAAGTCCATCAAAAGAAACCTCCTTGGTGCAAAAATAAACAACAATCCAATGTGAAGTGAAGTGTTCCAAAAAAAAAAAAAAAGGAAGAAAGCTTGCTCCCAAACGTGAAGTAATGGATACAATGGTGACACCCGGGTGAGAAAGATATATATCCTGCTTACCAGATGCTCATGACTGCATCCAACAGTCTCACCCAGCACAGGGAAATTAGGCTTCCCCCACAGCCTTTAAATTTCAATGGTGTAGATTCCTCGTCCAACCTTAAACTCAGGCATGAAAAAAGAATTCCATAGGGTAGTATGTCAAACCAGCTTAGTTTATTAAAAAGTATTGCACTTACAATGTCGAAGATCGTTGAAAGCAGTGATCACAATACAACGATATGGCAGTAACAGCTCCGGCGTTCGTCTGTCTCTCTCGTTCCTGTATGTTCCGCGGCACTTCCTCGTATTCAAAAAATGCGTGATGACGTCACTGGGGGCCAGTGACGTCATCACGCATTTTTTGAATACGAGGAAGTGCCGCGGAACATACAGGAACGAGAGACACAGACGAACGCCGGAGCTGTTACTGCCATATCGTTGTATTGTGATCACTGCTTTCAACGATCTTCGACATTGTAAGTGCAATACTTTTTAATAAACTAAGCTGGTTTGACATACTACCCTATGGAATTCTTTTTTCATGCCTGAGTTTAAGGTTGGACGAGGAATCTACACCATTGAAATTTAAAGGCTGTGGGGGAAGCCTAATTTCCCTGTGCTGGGTGAGACTGTTGGATGCAGTCATGAGCATCTGGTAAGCAGGATATATATCTTTCTCACCCGGGTGTCACCATTGTATCCATTACTTCACGTTTGGGAGCAAGCTTTCTTCCTTTTTTTTTTTTTTTGGAACACTTCACTTCACATTGGATTGTTGTTTATTTTTGCACCAAGGAGGTTTCTTTTGATGGACTTTGTTTATGAACTTCTTCACGGATTAGTTATTAACATTATTTATATTGTCAACATATACTTATTTAATAATCTTTTGTGGTTCACTACTGCACTTATTTATAATTCACTTTATATTTTGTGTTTAATCATTTAGTTGATTATCAACCTATTTTATGTTCTCCTAATTTTATTTTGGAGATCTTATTTCAGCGCTGCATACCTTTGTTTTTTATGTTTTGTATAGTTTTAGTATTTAGCTATTTATGCTAGCTGCTGTCTTTGGATCACTGATCACTTTACCAATTTCAATTGCTTCTCCAGCGCAACGTTAGCCCTAGGGCTTTTTTTCTTTCTACCTAATGACAAGAACTTACAAAAACCTGTGAAAATAAAATCTTTTACAAACAACCAAAAATACTTGTGTATGGCTTGTTAAAGATGAGGGCGGTTCCTCTGTTCCAGTGGTAGGTGTGGATTTGTAGAGATCAAGGAGTGTCTGGTCACTAGCAACTCTGTCAAGTGTTTTAAACTGTGCTAGTTGACAAATACAGATCACGGGCCGGCCCTTAGGTTTGCTTTACTGGTGACAATTGAAAAGTTGACAAGTAAAATAGGTGGTGCAGGTATGCCACCAAAATGAGTGTCAGGAGAAGAAGAAAAGGCAATTAGAAATGGAGAACATCAGGCTACATGTATATAACTTACTACAGGTAATTACAGGCAAAGGACACTACAGTGGAGGGGTGGGGCAGAGGACACTATTTGGGGAGGCAGAGGACACTGCTATGGGGGGAGGGGCACAGGACACTACTGTGGGGGGGGGGAATGGCAGAGGACACTGCTTTGGGGGGCTGAGGTCACAACCGTGGGGGGCAGCACAGGACACTACTATGGGGAGGCAGAGGATACTGCTACGGGGGCAGAGGACACACCACCGTGTGTAGGGGGGGCAGAGGACACTACTGGGTGGGGGGCAGAAGACACTGCATTGGGGGGCAGAGTACATCACTGGGGGAGGGTGATGTGAAAGGGGGCAGTAGACAGCACTGTCGGGGGAGGGGCAGAGGACACCACTGTGGGAAGAAGGGAGTGATGTGAAGTGAGGCAGAAGACACTACTGTGACACACTTTGGGGTTGATTTACTAAAGGCAAATCCACTGTGCAATACAAACTTGAAAGTGCACTTGGAAGTGCAGTCATGTAGATCTGATAGGAAGATCTGAAATGAGGGGAAGCCCTGCTGATTTCTATCATCCAATCATGTGCAAGCAAAAATGCTGTTTTTTATTTTCCTTGCGTGTCCCCCTCAGATCTACAGTGACTACACTTGTAGTGCACAGGGGATTTGCCTTTAGTAAATAACCCCCTATGTGTTCTTAATGCCCCCAATTTACATCATTCGCACTGCCTGCACAGGGATGCATGGAACATCTATTAATGCCCATACAGGTACTGTAAACACCTTGCATGGATGTACACTGCAGTACACCCCATGTGAACGAGGCCTACATGAATTTAAATACAAGTAGTCTGCTATCAATCTTATGCAATTCCTGTAAGGCAGAAAACAAACTTGGACAGGGAGAAGCAGCACAATGAGACAATCAGCTCTGTTGCATGCTAATAGCATAGTTGCCAGCAGTCCCGAATTTCCATGGACAAGCACGATTTTTGGATCCTTGTCCTGAATTGGGCTTGTCCCGATTCGGGACAAGCCCAATTCTTTTTGTCCCGTTTTGTCCCGGTAAATTCGGGAATGCTTTAGGCTTAAAACGGCAGCGGCTACACAAAAATAGCCGCTGCCGCCGCCATGATTTTTTACTGTTTCCCCTTGTGTTCAGTGCAGAGCCTGGGGCAGCCAATCGGCTTCTCTCTTCAGTGTACAAATAGAAATATTCTATTGTACACTGAAGGCTATTGGCTGCAGGGATTGGCGACTCCTCCCCGCTCTCCACTGAACGCAAGGAGGCACAAGGAAGCCTGCTTCACCCGCCGCCGCTGCTAACGACCCTCCGCCCGGCCCCTGTGTGTCCGACGAGGAGCGGAGACACTGTGATGGAAGGACCGGGGCTTACTCCATTTGGCAGACCCCTCGGACCACCAGCACATCCTCACGCACCGCAGGTACCGTACTATTGCAGTGTAGTGTAGAAATTAGTGTGGTGGGGTAATCGGTGTAGTGTAGTGGGTGGTGGGGTAATCGGTGTAGTGTAGTGGGTGGTGGGGTAATCGGTGTAGTGTAGTGGGTGGCGGGGTAATCGGTGTAGTGTAGTGGGTGGCGGGGTAATCGGTGTAGTGTAGTGGGTGGCGGGGTAATCGGTGTAGTGTAGTGGGTGGTGGGGTAATCGGTGTAGTGTAGTGGGTGGTGGGGTAATCGGTGTAGTGTAGTGGGTGGCGGGGTAATCGGTGTAGTGTAGTGGGTGGCGGGGTAATCGGTGTAGTGTAGTGGGTGGCGAGGTAATCGGTGTAGTGTAGTGGGTGGCGGGGTAATCGGTGTAGTGTAGTGGGTGGCAGGGTAATCGGTGTAGTGTAGTGGGTAGTGGGGTAATCGGTGTAGTGTAGTGGGTGGCGGGGTAATCGGTGTAGTGGGTGGCGGGGTAATCGGTGTAGTGCATAGTTGCCAAACAGTCCCGAATTTCCTGGGACAATCATGATTTTTGGACCCTTGTCCATAAGTGTGGAGGGGGCTCTGCTGGGGAGGCACCTGATGCAAGAACGGACTGCTGGGGAGGCACCTGATGCAAGGACGGACTGCTGGGGAGGCACCTGATGCAAGGACGGACTGCTGGGGAGGCACCTGATGCAAGGACGGACTCTGCTGGGGAAGCACCTGATGCAAGGACGGACTCTGCTGGGAAGGCACCTGATGCAAGGACGGACTCTGCTGGGGAAGCACCTGATGCAAGGATGGACTACTGGGGAGGCACCTGATGCAAGGACGGACTGCTGGGGAGGCCATCTGGTGGCAGGCGACGTGGCAGGTGACACGCTCAGGGCTTCCACTGATTCGGCATTATGGTGAGTTAAATTATTTCATTTTATATTACAATGTAATAATAGAAATAATGCGCTTCAATCACCCTGACACCATAACAACCATGGTGCCGGGATGATTGAAGCGCCAACAACAGGTGTTTTGGAGTATCTTTATCTGCCAATTTATCTTTATCTTTATCTGCCAATTTTGTTACACATTTCTATTGTGGTATAGGATCTGGTTTTTCTTTCTTTCTTTCTTTCTTTTTCTTTCTTCATCTCGGACTCTAACCACACCCCTTCTGAGCCACGCCCATTTTAGCCACACACACTATCGCGCGAAAACCAAGCCCATTTTTCGCCGCGGCGGGCTTCTCGCGCTGCATTTTTTCATTACAGTGTGACACGCCTACAAACGAATGCCCCGCCCCCTAATTATAGCAAGGCTCCGCCTCAATGCAAAAAAAAGTGGCCCGCATTTTTTTTTTGCAATGTTGGCAACTATGTAATAGAAGAAGAGAGCATAGAGAGAAATAAAAGCTTTTCATTTCACTACCCAGTCACGGGGTGGGGGATTAAAAAAAACAGCTCCCTTATATGTATTTATTCTATGTATGTAGCTGTCTACCTAGAATTTTGCTTCAAAAGAAACAGAGAAAGCAGCAAAGCAGTAAGTACAATGTGTTATATCTATAGCAAATCAGACATTTTCTATCTTGTACTAGCTTAGCTTCTGTAAATTCAGTTTTTTTGCTTTATAGGCTACAGAACACTGCACTTTCGTTGATTCTTTGAATGCTGAAGAATGCCAGCAATGGAAATTCTTAAACTTGTGATCACTGATTTGCCCAGCTGGCTCTTCCAATGCCAATATTCCTTGACTGGCTGATGGTGATGATCAATCACAAAGCTGTAGTTAACTTTTTGCTGCTGGCGAATAATTAGGAATGTTTGAATAATTTACTGCAAGTAAATCAGGTGACGGATATTGAGTAATTTTATAGAGAATCTATCACTGTAAAAAAGAAAAAAAAAATAGTTTGCACTGATATAAAGCACATATAGTATTCTGATGTCTAATCTTTAAAACATGCACACCTAATTCATTATTCATTTGTGACAAACATTGATCTTTTAGTCCAGTTTTGATAAAAATTTTAGATACTCTCTTACTGAACATATAAGCAACATGGTTGTATGATCTTCATTTCACATAGAGGGGGTTATGTACAGTACAGTCAGTTTGAAAAATGTTCATCCACCAATCTACACTACATTGCTACTAATTTATCCTGCTTTACGTGTCAGGTCACTAAACCATTCCCGGGTCATGTCACATGTCACTACAGGATGTACAAGCGGTGGTAAAAGAAGCACTACCGGCGGCAGAGGAGACGGTATTTGACAAGTCCCGAAAATGTCAGTTACCTGCAGTGGTCAGGAATCAGCAACATGATCAACTATCAATGCATGGGTTGTTGGAAAGAAAGCAAATACTGTACCATCTTCTTTTACAAGCAGGGGTTATTTTACTTTGGACCCTGTGGTGACAGTCACCTTAAAGTGGTTGTACACCCTGTACAACCACTTTTACCCACAAGTATGCCTAGATTAGGGCTTACCTGTAGGTGCTGGAAATATCTTCTAACCTCCACGGTTTAGGAGATATTTACAATAGAGACGTGAGCCGATGTCTACGGCCGCGCAGGCGCAAGTTAGAAACGGCAATCGTGCCGTTTGTAAAGGAGGTCATGCTGTGACTGGCGGCTCCCGCGGGCATGCTCGGGAGTGACGTCACGCGACTTCGGCCAGTCACAGAGCCGGAGTTCGGAAAGAAAAAGGAGTGAAGATGGACGCTCGCTGCTAGTGGGGACAGCAGTGACATTGCAGGCATCGGTTTCAGGTAAGTGACACATAATGGGCTACTTCGCGATGCATATATGGTGGGGATCGAAAGTTTGGGCACCCCAGGTAAAAATGTGTATTAATGTGCATAACGAAGCCAAGGAAAGATGGAAAAATCTCCAAATGGCATCAAATTACAGATTAGACATTCTTATAATATGTCAAAAAAAGTTAGATTTTATTTCCATCATTTACACTTTCAAAATTACAGAAAACAAAAAAATGGCGTCTGCAAAAATTTGGGCACCCTGCAGAATTTATAGCATGCACTTCCCCCTTTGCAAAGCTGAGACCTGCCAGTGTCATGGATTGTTCTCAATCATCATCTGAGAAGACCAGGTGATGTCAATCTCAAAGGTTTTAAATGGCCAGACTCATCTGACCTTGCCCCAACAATCAGCACCATGGGTTCTTCTAAGCAGTTGTCTAGAAAACTGAAACTGAAAATAGTTGACGCTCACAAAGCTGGAGAAGGCTATAAGAAGATAGCAAAGCGTTTTCAGATGTCAATATCCTCTGTTCGGAATGTAATTAAGGAATGGCAGTCATTGGGAACAGTGGAAGTTCAAGCAAGATCTGGAAGACCAAGAAAAATATCAGACAGAACAGCTCGCAGGATTGTGAGAAAAGCAATTCAAAACCCACGTTTGACTGCACGATCCCTCCAGAAAGATCTGGCAGACACTGGAGTTGTGGTACACTATTCCACTATAAAGAGATACTTGTACAAATATGGTCTTCATGGAAGAGTCATCAGAAGAAAACCTCTTCTACGTCCTCACCACAAAAATCAGCGTTTGAACTTTGCAAATGAACATATAGACAAGCCTGAGGCATTTTGGAAACAAGTTCTGTGGACCGATGAGGTTAAAATAGAACTTTTTGGCCGGAATGAGCAAAGGTACGTTTGGAGAAGAAAGGGCACAGAATTTAATGAAAATAACCTCTGGCCAACTGTTAAGCATGGGGGTGGATCAATCATGCTTTGGGGTTGTATTGCAGCCAGTGGCACAGGGAACATTTCACAAGTAGAAGGAAAAATGGATTCAATAAAATTTCAGCAAATTTTGGATGGTAACTTGATGCCATCTGTGAAAAAGCTGAAGTTAAAGAGAGGATGGCTTCTACAAATGGATAATGATCCTAAATATACCTCAAAATCCACGGGGGATTACATCAAGAGGCGTAAACTGAAGGTTTTGCCATGGCCTTCACAATCTCCTGACCTCAACATTATTGAAAACCTATAGATAGACCTTAAAAGAGCAGTGCGTGACAGACAGCCCAAAAATCTCAAAGAACTTGAAGACTTTTGTAAGGAAGAATGGGCAAAGATACCTCAAACAAGAATTGAAAGACTCTTGGCTGGCTACAAAAAGTGTTTACAAGCTGTGATACTTGCCAAAGGGGGCAGTACAAGATATTAACTCCGCAGGGTGCCCAAACTTTTGCAGACGCCATTTTTTGGTTTTCTGTAATTTTGAAAGTAGAAATGATGGAAATAAAATCTAACTTTTTTTGACATATTATAAGAATGTCTAATCTGTAATTTGATGCCATTTGGAGATTTTTCCATCTTTCCTTGGCTTCGTTATGCACATTAATACACATTTTTACCTGGGGTGCCCAAACTTTCGATCCCCACTGTACTATACTATGCAATGCCCATTATGCTTTACCTTTGCAGGTAAATAAAGAGGAAGTAAAACCCATCTGGGTTTACTTCCTCTTTATGGGGGTATAATTAAAATGTACTGTGTAGCAGCACAAAATATGCATTACATCGCTAAAATACATAAACATATGTTTTATTTTTTTAAAGATCCTGCAAGTACAGAAAAATACCCATTATTCTGTCTGACTTCTGAAGCCCTGTACACACGATCGGATTTCTTATGTATTTTTCCATTGGAAATCCGATGAAGCTGACTTCCATCAGTCTTGCCTACACACCATCAGTCAAAAATCCGACCGTCCCAAACGCTGTGACGTAAAACACTCAGACAAGCCGAGAAAAATTAAGTTCAATGCTTCTGAACATGTGTCGGCTTGATTCTGAGCATGCGTGGGTTTTTCCTCCGATGGAGTTCCACACAGACGATTGGATTTTGCTATCGTTTTTTTTTCCCATCGGATAAATTTAAAACATGTTCTATTTTTTCACACCGATGGAAAAAAGACCGATGGGGCCCATGCACGATCGGTTCGTCCGATGAAAACAGTCCATCGGACTGTTTTTATCAGTAAAACCGATCGTGTGTACACGGCTTAAGTCTTGTTGGCAGAAAACACACAGTTTTTTTTTTATTATGTGGACTGGGTGGTATCAACTCTGCCCAGTGTTTTTTCCAAACTACTGAAACTGTCCTCCTAACTAGTGATGAGCCGAACACCCCCGGGTTCGGTTCGCACCAGAACCCGCGAACGGACCGAAAGTTCGTACGAACATTAGAACCCTATTAAATACAATGGATGCGAACGTTCGAATTCTAAAGTGCTAATTATAACAACTATTATGCATGTTATTGTCCTAAAAAGGGTTTGGGAACCCGGGTTCTGCACCAGGGGACATGTATCAATGCAAAAAGAAGTTTTAAAAACGGTCGTTTTTCGGGAGCAGTCATTTTAATGATGCATAAAGTGAAAAAAAAAAGTCAAATATTCCTTTAAATATCGTACCTGGGGGGTGTCTAAAGTATGCCTGTGAAGTGCCACGTGTTTCCCGTGTTTAGAACTGTCCCTGCACAAAATGACACTTCTAAAGGAAAAAAAAGCCATTTAAAACTGCTTGCGGCTTTAATGTAATGTCTGGTCCCGGTAATATGGATGAAAATCTTTAAGAAAAATGGCATAGCTACCCCATGACCCCCCCCCCCCCTACCCCAGCCCATTACCAGCCCCTTTGGGTCTTGTATGGATATTAAGGGGAACCCCGCACATAAAATAAAAAAGGCCCTATATACTCTGAACAGCCGTATACAGGCGGTGCATACAAGACAGGGACTGTAGGTTTGTTTTTATGTAGAATCTGTTTGTAATTTTGAACAGGTACATTGTTTAAGTGTAGCTCCAGCCCAAAAATCTATTTTTAAACTTTTTGGAAAACATAGGTAAGGGTTATCACCCCTGCAACATTTGTTTTGCTGTCTGTGCCCCTGTTCAGAACATTTCACCTCACTTTCCGTCCCAATGACAACTGTTTTTGAAATGTGGTGTTTTTCTTGAAACAAGGATTGCTGATAAAGCATCAGTACAGAGGAGACACCTTTCTCCCATATTAATTCTTACAGGAGAGAATTTTCCTTCCTAGGGGTAGATTTCCTCTCACTTCCTGTTGTCTTCTTGCGTTTGCAAGTAGGAGTCGTTTGTAAGTTGGATGTTTGAAAGTAGGGACCTGCCGTAGATACTCTGCAGAAATAGGCCCCTTAGTTGTTGGTGTTGGCACAACACTGTAAGCACTCACAGTTACTCTTGGTTGGTGCTGGAACGCCCTGCTGTCAACTATTATATCAGGAATTGTAATTACATATAATTGTTGAACAGTGGTAGTAAAAATTGGGCCTTTGATGGTGGTGCTGGTGCCACAACACTGTAAGCCCTGACAGTTACTCTTGGTGGGTGCAGCAATGGGCCCTGCTGTGAATTATTAGATCAAGAATTGTAATTGCATGCCCCTGTTGAACAGGGGCTGAAAAATTGGGCCTTTGGTGGTGGTGGTGGCGTTGACACAACACTGTAAGCCCTCAGAGTTACTCTTGGTGGGTGCAGGAATGGGCCCTGCTGTGAATTATTAGATCAAGAATTGTAATTACATGCCCCTGTTGAACAGGGGCTGAAAAATTGGGCCTTAGGCACTGGTGGCACAACACTACAACCCCTCACAGATACTGTACTTGGAGCACAGCAATGAGCCCTGTTGCAAAGTATTGCTTCAAAAATTGTAATGACATGCCCCTGTTAAACAGGGGCTGAAAAATTGGGCCTTAGGCACTGGTGCCACAACACTCCAACCCCTCACAGATACTGTACTTGGAGCACAGCAATGAGCCCTATGGCAAATTATTGCTAAAAAAATTGTAGGACAGGCCAGTAGCTCAATTGCATACTGTGCAAGCTCTGGCCAGTGATCCATCCTCAAGACCCAGTAAGCCAGAGGATTTTCGGTGGGGAAGGTGTCCAAGTCTGACCTTGCCCCTAGATATTCCTGCACCATGTTTATCAGACGCTGGCGATGGTTGCTGGAACCAATCATACTTTGGGGCTGCGGACTAAAGAATTGTCTGAACGCATCGGTCAGACGGCCACCTTCCCCACCGCTCCTTCTTTGACTGGCCGAAGCCTCAGCAACTCGTTGTCCTGGACCAGGAGTTTGTAACCTCCCAGTCTCTGGGAACGCGTTGCACAGACCTTTCTGCAAGGCCTCCCGGAGTTGTCTCATCCTCTGCTCCCTCTGCGACGGTAACATAAGGTCCGCAACCTTACCCTTGTACCGTGGATCAAGGAGAGTGGCCAGCCAGTAATGGTCCCTCTCCTTGATCCGAAGAATACGAGGATCCTTCCGCAGACTTTGCAGGATCAGGGAGGCCATGCAGCGTAGGTTTGCTGAGGCATTCGCTCCGGAGTCCTCTGGGTCACTAAGGACGACATGATCCGCAGTCACCTCCTCCCAGCCACGTACAAGTCCACTGGTTTCTTGGGACTGTAAATCATCCCTAAAAGACTGCTGCTGATGATGCTGAGTGCCAGCCTCCACCTCCATGCTGACACAATCCTCCTCCTCCTCCTCCTCCTCCTCCTCTTCCTCTTCCTGTGCGATGGGTGGGACAGAAGGAACACTGTCTGGGTAAAGGGGGCCTTGAGAGGCAAGGAAGTCCTCCTCTTCCTGCCTCTGTTCTGCCTCAAGTGCCCTGTCCATTATTCCACGCAGCGTGTGCTCCAACAGGTGGACAAGAGGTACAGTGTCACTGATGCATGCACTGTCACTGCTCACCATCCTCGTGGCCTCCTCAAATGGTGCCAGGACAGTGCATGCATCCCTGATCATGCCCCACTGGCGTGGAGAAAAAAAACCAAGCTCCCCTGACCCTGTCCTGGTGCCGTAGTCGCACAGGTACTCATTGATGGCCCTCTGCTGTGTGTGCAGCCGCTGCAGCATGGCCAACGTTGAGTTCCACCTGGTGGGCATGTCACATATAAGGCGGTTCTTGGGCAGGTTCAACTCCTTTTGCAGCTCAGCCAGGCGAGCACTGGCATTATAAGATCTGCGGAAATGCACACAGACTTTCCTGGCCTGCCTCAGGACATCCTGTAAGCCCGGGTACCTGCCCAAGAACCGCTGCACCACCAGGTTAAGGACGTGAGCCACACAGGGCACATGGGTCAGTTGTCCCTGTCGGAGGGCGGAGAGGAGGTTGGTGCCATTGTCGCAAACCACCATTCCTGGCTTAAGCTGGCGTGGCGTCAACCACCTCTCGGCCTGGCCCTGCAGAGCAGACAGGACCTCTGCCCCAGTGTGGCTTCTGTCCCCCAAACACACCAGCGCAAGCACGGCATGGCATCTTTTTGCCTGCGTACTTGCGTAGCCCCGTGAACGGCTACGGAGCACCGCTGGTTCATAGGACAAACCACAGGAAGAGGCCATGGAGGAAGAAGAAGAGGAGGGGGTGGAGGAGAGAGGTGTGTCACAACCAGTAGTAGCATTTTGGAGGCGTGGCGGTGGGACAACCTCCAACACTACTGCACCTTGTCCTGCATCCTTCCCAGCTGCCAAAAGGGTGACCCAATGGGCCGTGAAAGAAAGGTAACGTCCCTGTCCATGCCTGCTGGACCATGAGTCAGCGGTAATATGCACCTTACCGCTGACCGCCCTGTCCAGCGAGGCCAAGACATTGCCTTCCACATGCCGGTAGAGAGCCGGAATAGCCTTCCGTGAGAAAAAGTGGCGTTTGGGAACCTGCCACTGAGGAACCGCACATTGCACAAACTCACGGAAGGGGGCCGAGTCTACCAACTGAAAAGGCAGCAGTTGAAGCGCTAGCAATTTAGCCAAGCTAGCATTCAACCGCTGGGCATGTGGATGGCTGGGAGTGAACTTCTTTCGACGGTCCAGCAGCTGGGGCAGGGAAATTTGCCTGCTAGAATCGGACGTCGGTGTACTGCTAGCAGAGTGGCCGCAAGTACTTGGCTGTGACACACCTAATTCTACACCTTCATTCCTCTCAGTGCATGTTTCAGAGAGGACTGAAGTTATAGTGGGGTTGGAAATCCCAGCTGATGCGGTGCAAGGAGAGGTCCGCTTTGTTCTTTGGTGTGGGTCTTTGAGGTAGGCTTGCCAACGAGCTGCATGGCAGGTCAACATATGTCTGGTCAGGCATGTGGTACCCAAGCGGCTGATGTTTTGGCCACGCGATATACGCTTGAGACATATGTTGCAAACAGCAGCTGTGCGATCTGATGCACTAGCCTCAAAAAAGGCCCACACCAAGGAACTTTTTGAATGACGGGCAGAGGCAGCGCCCTGCACAGGCGGAGCTCTGCGGTGTGATTCCGTCGGTGTACTGCCCTTACGCTGGCCAATAAAGGGCATCCTGTCTCGTTGGAGATGTGCCTCCTCCTCATCCTCCTCCTCCTCTCTCCTATTAGGCACCCACGTGGAGTCAGTGACCTCATCATCCCCTCCCTCCTCATCACTGGAGCCAATCTGGCAGTATGCTGCAGCTGCTGGAACATGACTGCCAGATTGGTGTCCTTCTTGAGCATCCCCTCTGTCTGCTCTCACCCTACTGCCTTCCTGTAGCTGGGTTTCATCATCAGACCCTTCGAAACGCTGGGCATCCTCCTGGAGCATGTACCCAACACTGTGCTCAAACAGTTCGGGGGACTCCTCAGGAGGAGGACATGGTGGGTCTAGGGAAGGAGTGACTGATGATGAGTCTGACATTGATACCAGGGAAGAGGACGCTTTGGCAGCTGCTTTGCCAGTACCCTGAGCCTGGGTGAGAGAGGATGAGGAGGAGGAGGAGGGCTTGGTCATCCACTCTACCAAGTCTTCGGCATGATGTGGCTCAACATGTCCAGCTGCGGAAAAGAAGGACAAGCGTGTCCCATGGCCATGTGCTGATGACAATGCACCGCGTCCACGACCAGCACTGTTGCCCCCAGACACAGAGCCTGCTTGCCCTCTTTTATTGCCTCCTGACTGTCTGCCTCTCCTTGTTTGCCTTCCAGACATTCTAATAGATGGCCTGCAGGGTGATGGGAAAAAAGCAATAAGGGCTACCTTCAGGTGTCCTTCTCTGTCCCTTGAAACAAGGACTTGCACAGTGAAAGAAACTGACACTCTCCCTACTTACAGTTTTCTGTCCCTAGAAAAAATGTTTTTTTTAAGCACAATATAGCACAAGGAGAATTCACTCACTGTCCTTCCAGGTCCCTAGAAACAAGGACTTGCACAGTGAAAGAAACTGACACTCTCCCTACCTACAGTTTTCTGTCCCTAGAAAAAATGTTTTTTTTAAGCACAATATAGCACAAGGAGAATTCACTCACTGTCCTTCCAGGTCCCTAGAAACAAGGACTTGCACAGTGAAAGAAACTGACACTCTCCCTACCTACAGTTTTCTGTCCCTAGAAAAAATGTTTTTTTTAAGCACAATATAGCACAAGGAGAATTCACTCACTGTCCTTCCAGGTCCCTAGAAACAAGGACTTGCACAGTGAAAGAAACTGACACTCTCCCTACCTACAGTTTTCTGTCCCTAGAAAAAATGTTTTTTTTAAGCACAATATAGCACAAGGAGAATTCACTCACTGTCCTTCCAGGTCCCTGGAAACAAGGACTTGCACAGTGAAAGAAACTGACACTCTCCCTACCTACAGTTTTCTGTCCCTAGAAAAAAATGTTTTTTTTAAGCACAATATAGCACAAGGAGAATTCACTCACTGTCCTTCCAGGTCCCTAGAAACAAGGACTTGCACAGTGAAAGAAACTGACACTCTCCCTACCTACAGTTTTCTGTCCCTAGAAAAAATGTTTTTTTTAAGCACAATATAGCACAAGGAGAATTCACTCACTGTCCTTCCAGGTCCCTAGAAACAAGGACTTGCACAGTGAAAGAAACTGACACTCTCCCTACCTACAGTTTTCTGTCCCTAGAAAAAATGTTTTTTTTAAGCACAATATAGCACAAGGAGAATTCACTCACTGTCCTTCCAGGTCCCTAGAAACAAGGACTTGCACAGTGAAAGAAACTGACACTCTCCCTACCTACAGTTTTCTGTCCCTAGAAAAAATGTTTTTTTTAAGCACAATATAGCACAAGGAGAATTCACTCACTGTCCTTCCAGGTCCCTAGAAACAAGGACTTGCACAGTGAAAGAAACTGACACTCTCCCTACCTACAGTTTTCTGTCCCTAGAAAAAATGTTTTTTTTAAGCACACTATAGCACAAGGAGAATTCACTCACTGTCCTTCCCAGTCCCTAGAAACAAGGACTTGCACAGTGAAAGAAACTGACACTCTCCCTACCTACAGTTTTCTGTCCCTAGAAAAAATGTTTTTTTTAAGCACAATATAGCACAAGGAGAATTCACTCACTGTCCTTCCAGGTCCCTGGAAACAAGGACTTGCACAGTGAAAGAAACTGACACTCTCCCTACCTACAGTTTTCTGTCCCTAGAAAAAATGTTTTTTTTAAGCACAATATAGCACAAGGAGAATTCACTCACTGTCCTTCCAGGTCCCTGGAAACAAGGACTTGCACAGTGAAAGAAACTGACACTCTCCCTACCTACAGTTTTCTGTCCCTAGAAAAAATGTTTTTTTTAAGCACAATATAGCACAAGGAGAATTCACTCACTGTCCTTCCAGGTCCCTAGAAACAAGGACTTACACAGTGAAAGAAACTGACACTCTCCCTACCTACAGTTTTCTGTCCCTAGAAAAAATGTTTTTTTTAAGCACAATATAGCACAAGGAGAATTCACTCACTGTCCTTCCAGGTCCCTAGAAAGAAGGACTTGCACAGTGAAAGAAACTGACACTCTCCCTACCTACAGTTTTCTGTTCCTAGAAAAAATGTTTTTTTTAAGCACAATATAGCACAAGGAGAATTCACTCACTGTCCTTCCAGGTCCCTAGAAACAAGGACTTGCACAGTGAAAGAAACTGACACTCTCCCTACCTACAGTTTTCTGTCCCTAGAAAAAATGTTTTTTTTAAGCACAATATAGCACAAGGAGAATTCACTCACTGTCCTTCCAGGTCCCTAGAAACAAGGACTTGCACAGTGAAAGAAACTGACACTCTCCCTACCTACAGTTTTCTGTCCCTAGAAAAAATGTTTTTTTTAAGCACACTATAGCACAAGGAGAATTCACTCACTGTCCTTCCCAGTCCCTAGAAACAAGGACTTGCACAGTGAAAGAAACTGACACTCTCCCTACCTACAGTTTTCTGTCCCTAGAAAAAATGTTTTTTTTAAGCACAATATAGCACAAGGAGAATTCACTCACTGTCCTTCCAGGTCCCTAGAAACAAGGACTTGCACAGTGAAAGAAACTGACACTCTCCCTACCTACAGTTTTCTGTCCCTAGAAAAAATGTTTTTTTTAAGCACAATATAGCACAAGGAGAATTCACTCACTGTCCTTCCAGGTCCCTGGAAACAAGGACTTGCACAGTGAAAGAAACTGACACTCTCCCTACCTACAGTTTTCTGTCCCTAGAATTTTTTTTTTTTAAGCACAATATAGCACAAGGAGAATTCACTCACTGTCCTTCCAGGTCCCTAGAAACAAGGACTTACACAGTGAAAGAAATTGACACTCTCCCTACCTACAGTTTTCTGTCCCTAGAAAAAATGTTTTTTTTAAGCACACTATAGCACAAGCACAAAACACACTGACACTCTCCCTACCTATCCTTCTCTTTCCCTAAACTAAAGGAATCCAGGTTAAGCAAGAAAGAAATAAAAGTCACTGTCCCTGCCTATGCTGCTCTATCCCTGCTCCGGAACACACTACACTAGGCCGCCGTGCTGGCGGCCTTTTATAGTGTGGGGCGTGTACTAAACACCCTCAGCAATAATTGGCCACAGGCATCCTGCCTGTGGCCAATCATTGCTCTCCTCGCTGCCGGCGCTGTGATTGGCCAAGCATGCGGGGTCACAGTGCATGCTTGGCCAATCACAGCGCCTGGATGACACTGCGATGGCGTAGTGCATTGTGGGCCGTTCGCGTCACTCGAATTTGGCGCGAACGGCCCAAATCGTTCGATCTTCGTCGAACGATCGAACAGCCGATGTTCGAGTCGAACGTATGTTCGATTCGAACACGAAGCTCATCCCTACTCCTAACCTATATCTTGCAGCCTCAAGATAATACTGGGTGGGCTAATTAGTCTCTTCGGGAAACAGAGAAAATGTGCATAGCACACAAGTCAGCTCTGAATTTCTGACATCATCAACAGGTAGTGTTTGCATTAAACAGAGATAATTAAACTGAGTTTTAATTTTTTTATAAATAAAATAACAAAGATGTCATACTTACCTGCTTTGTGCAGTGGCTTTACACAGAGCAGCCCCGATCCTAATTTTCTGGTGTTCCCTGTCGGCACTCCTGGCTCCCCACCCTTCCCACTGAGAAATTTGAGAAAATGCCCCAGGGATTGTATGGGCTAGTGTTGAGTAGCAAGTATGAGAATAGTAAACAAGTACCGTATATACTCGAGTATAAGCCGACCCGAATATAAGCCGAGGCACCTAATTTTACCACAAAAAACTGGGAAAACGTATTAACTCGAGTATAAGCCTAGGGTAGGAAATGCAGCAGCTACTGTAAGTGGAAAAGAGGGCCAACAATGCCATTTTGCAGCTTCACTGTGCCCATTTGCAGCCTCACTGTGCCCATTGCATGTCTCACTGTGCCCATTGCATGCCTCACTGTGGCCATTGCATGTCCCACTGTGCCCATTGCATGTCTCACTGTGCCCATTGCATGTCTGACTGTGCCCATTGCATGTCTCACTGTGCCCATTGCGTGTCTCACTGTGCCAATCTGCATACCTGTCATGCAGTCAGTCGGCGGCCGTCCAGTGTAACAAAGCCCCCTCTCCTCGTCGTCCTTGTCCGTGATAGGCGGAACACTCAGTTTCCCAGCAGTGAGTCAGTGTTCAGTGTTCTGCCTATCACGGACGAGGACGAGGAGGAGGCGGGGCTTTGTTCCACTGCACGGCCGTCGACTAGACTGACGTCACAGCGCCGGGAGATCAGGTGCACGTAGCTTCAGATCGAGACAGACTCGAGTATAAGCCGAGGGGGGCATTTTTAGCACAAAAAAATGTGCTGAAAAACTTGGCTTATACTCGAGTATATACGGTATATAGAAAATGTATACAAAATTTGTATTAAACAAATAAAGTATACATAAAAAACATTGTTATAAAAACAATACCAGTGGTCATATTGAGAATTTTTATATACAGCTGAATTCTGAGTCATAGGAGAAGGTCTCAGGATAAGGGACCATCCTTCCCACTGAGAGCCCTCATAGAAAGTCACTCATGCAGGTTCAGTCCAGAGCCCCTCTGTCTGCATCTACTAACACAGACAGTACAGCTTGGCCCCGCTCCCTGCTACCTCGTCACAGGATTGCCAGTAGCAGGAGCCAATGGATCCCGCTGCTATCAATCTGCCCAGTGAGGAGTGAGAGAGCTGAGAAAGTTGCTGCTCTCATGCACAGCACTGGTTTGAGAGCAGGCTCAGGTAAGTCTAGAGGGGATGAGGGGATGGATCCTGTGACACAGAAGGTTTTTTGCCTTAAAGCGAAGTTCCTCCCCCTCCAATGCCACAATTGGCACCTTTCTGGGGGGAGGGGGCACAGGATTACTGTCTTTGCTAGGTATCTTTTCCCACTTCCGGGAGCCTCAGCCGCAGATATTGATGTCATGGCTGGGGCTCCCTCCTCCTCCCCCTGTCGCCAGGCCAGTAGGAGAGAGGAGCGGGCCTCGCGCATGCGCAGTAGGGTTTCTGGCATGAAGCCAAAAGGCTACACTGCCGGGTACCCATACCCGCAATGTTGGCGGCAGCACCCGACAGCTGAAGGAAACATCAGCTGCGGTGCCGACATCGATGGACTCCAGGACAGGTAAGTGTCCTAATATTAAAAGCTAGCAGCTGTAGTATGTGTAACTGATGGTTTTTAATAAAAACATTTGGGCGGACTTCCGCTTTAATGCATAGAGTTGCCCCTGCACCACAATGAAGATGAAGAGAAGAAGACCTGTTTGTAGTCCAATTCAGGAGAGAAGTCTAGTACAACATGACACCCTCTATAGAGGAAAGGATTGGAGTGAGTAAGCATAGCCACCCTGGGACAGGTAGAATGTTATTCGTTGGACCACCAGATAAAAACAAAGGGAAATATACATTTTTGGGTAGGGACATATTAGAACACCTGTCAGTTTTTATGGCTGTTTGTGCCCGTGTTAGGGAGATTTATCCTCTCCGTTTGTCCTGTTTACCATTATCATTGATAAAGAAAGTAAAAAAAAAAATCCCACATTTTGGGATAACATTAGAAAAAAATATCCACAATTTTTTTCTTCATTATTTAAACTTTGCTGGGAATTTATTAAAACATTGTACCAAATAAAAGCCTTATAATGCCCTGTACACACGATCGGATTTCCGATGGAATAAAATCCGATGGATTTTTCCATCGGAATTCTGATGAAGCTGACTTTCATCAGTCTTGCCTACACACCATCAGTCAAAATTCAGACCGTCCAAAACGCTGTGACGTAAAACACTCTGAAGAGCCGAGAAAAATTAAGTTCAATGCTTCTGAGCATGCGTTGACTTGATTCTGAGCATGCGTGGGTTTTTTCTCCGATGGAGTTCCCCACAGACGATCGGAATTTGCTATCTGTTTTTTTTCCATCGGTACAATTTAAAACATGTTCTATTTTTTGATACCAATGGAAAAAAGGCCGATGGGGCCCACACACGATCGGTTTGTCCGATGAAAAAAGTCCATTGGTCTTTTTTCATCAGAAAAACCGATCGCGTGTACGCGGCATATGTCTTTACGATTTACGAAGGCAAATCAGTTATTGTTAAAGTGATTGTAAAGTCTCGTTTTTTTTTTTTTTTTTTGTGTTATAAAGTGTTATACTTACCTGCTCTGTGTAGTGGTTTTGCACAGATCAGCCAAGATCCTCCTCTTCTCAGGTCCCTCTTGGGCTCTCCTGGCCCCTCCCTCCTGACAAGTGCCCCCACAGCAAGCAGCTTGCTATGGGGCACCCGAGCCGAGCTGCAGCTCCGTGTTTTAAATCAGACACAGAGCTGTGGCCCGGCCCCACCCCCTTTTCTCTTATTATTGGCTGACTCACTTTGATTAACAGCAGCGGGAACCAAAGGCACACGCTGCTGTTTCAGCCTATAAGGAGGGGAGTCCCGGGCAACTGAGACGATTCTACAACATCGTAGATAGAGAGGGGGCTCAGGTAAGTATTAGGGGGGTCGCTGTACACAGAAGGCTTTTTTATCTTAATGCACAGAATGCATTAGGATAAAAAAACTTCAGATTTTACAACCACTTTAAGTTTCATCGACGCATACTGATACCACTAAATTTGCATCAGACATCTTCCTCATAACATTATAGATATTCCACCCTCTCTATTTTTTTCTTGTTTTGGATTATTCTTGCACCAGACATGTAGGCGTCGGGTAAAGGGTTAAACTCGAGAATATGTATATTAAATTGGATGCCAGGCTCATTCAGGAATTTACAAGTTCTCCATTAAATCATATATTCTACTTGAATTGACAACTTGGTAAATTCCCCCTCCCCATTCCTGCATACCACAACTAATTTAACCCAGTAATGAAACATGCTTTTTTTTTTTCTTTTATAGGCAGGCTTTGCGCCTTGCCATATCTCATTAGCTGTTATCTCCCTGACATGGGACTCTGCAGATGTATAGAGGGTTGTCACGGAACAGGGGAGCAAATGCTAGGAAAGCCACAAAGATGTCATGTGAATAATACAAACTGTATTTTCGCCCTACTGATATAAACATGAAAGTGATAGTTGTCAAGTGGGAGATTCATAGACAACAAAACTCAAGTAAAAAATGCAAAAATATTCGAAACAAGACAGAGCATATAGATTATATATAAACTGCCATGCTAGATCTCAACGGGGACTTTGTAATATCACTAAGATAGCTAAGACAGCAAGCATGGGGAGTCGGCAAAAATTGCAGACTTCTGTTTGCAAAAGCATGTCAAGATTGGAATTGTTATTTTTGTGAAAGGTGGATCATTTTAAATTAGCACAGAGATTTATGTTACACTGAGGAGAGAGATGAGCTGGGAAACAGGCGCATCCCCTGAGAGGTGCATCTGGGTTAGATACCTTCCAGCGAAATGATGGTCTCATACTGTAGCTCCTTACTATGTGCAGCTCTTCTGCTAGACTAATCATGCCATAAGCAAGTCACGAATGGCCTCGGCCTGTCGCACAACGTTTAAAAAATAAAATAAAATCTATGATTAATAATAAATACTGAATATAACTGATTAAAGAATGTGAGGAAAAGGGAATAAGATGGTTTTAAGGCTCCCCTTTTCCTTATGGGATTCTTGGCAGGAGCAGTTTCAAGGTTCCCCTCTTTTGAATTTAAGCGGGAAGGCTCAGGATAGGTCAGGTAGCTTGTTGCTGGGGAAAAATTCCTGAGGCTAGGATAGGTCAGTTAGGTCATTCAGGCGGGAAAGACAGGGATTGGGGCAGCTGGCCAGTTACTGGGGAAAAAAATTCAGGGTCCCCTGGGAACAGGATTGGTCAATTGGGGTCATCTGACCCCATAAAACCTTCTGGAAGCCTAAGGGGTCCCTATTTAAAGGGCTAGTCCGGGAGGTCTGGGGCCAGTCATCCTGAAGAGGATCAACAGCGGAACTTCCCACCCCCCCTTCCCCTTGTCGCGGCTACACTATGTGGTATGGTCCTTTTTGTTATTATTGCAAAAAGGGACATGTTTGTTTGGGAAAATTTTAAAGGCTGATTCTTTTCAGCTCGAGTCGTAGTGGCTGAGCTGTTTTTTATTTCATATATGTGATTGGAGTTATTTATTGATACAGTTTATGATGATATCTTTTAAAATTAAACCAATAGTATAAGCCGCGGCCAAATTTTATCCAAAAAAATAAATAATTATATATATATATAGGAAGGCTGGTATGCTAGCCTGAAATTATGGGAGGAGTTCGAGGGGTACTTATACAGACCATCCACGAGGGTCAGCGTCGGCTGTAGTGCGCGGTATTCGTCGTCATCAGCCGACGCCTTACGACTCGCAACGTCCGTGTAGTTGCTTTCGTACCTTCCAGCTTCGCTCGCAGTTGATCGTATCCCCGCTCGCGGTCGCAGGTAGGACCGGCCATTACCGTTCGTACGAATCGTAGCGCCGGTACACGTTTCTTCTTTTACAAAAATCACACGGTTCATAACCCCGTGTTTTCCGTCTGCATCGTATGTTTATCGACTAGTCCAGTTGTCTTTCGTACCCTGTCACACCCACGTTGCTACCGGTAACGGTCCGTCCAGACACTACGGCTCTCAGAGCTGTTGTACGAATTACTCACAGCTCGCAAGGCTCTCGCCTCAGTCGCACATCCGATACCCAGTCGTCGGACTGGTATCCCACACTGCACTTCCTTATCCCTAGTCACTGATGCCCTACACCTCCTACGATACTCTCCCTTCACCTTACTGATGCCCCACACCTCCTACTTACACCATACACCAAACAGTCTGGGCCGGCTCTTGTCGCTAACAATCGGCACTACAGGCCGGACCCTCGACAATCACAAGCCCCTTCAACTTCGAAACAACGAACACCCGTCCGAATCCAGCCGTATCTCCGGCGCTACGATTCGGACCCGGGAAATTCAAATCCCCGCCTTGCACCCGTTATCAGCCCGTATACAGGCACAGCATCGGCTTAGAGATTCGGATCTCTGGCATCCACGTTGGTTCCGAGCACAGTCGCACCACCGGCTCATCGGCTCGGACCTACAAACATCGAACCGCTAAACCATCCGAATTCAGTCGTAGCATAGGCTCAAACTTTCGAACCAATGGCATTCCCAAGCGATCCGAGTCCAGTCGCTTCACCGGCTCAATCGACTCGGATCTCTAGCAACTGACCCTCCTATCCGATCCGAACCCAGTCGTAGCATCGGCTCAAAGGTTCGGATCCTCCGCTAACATGGCCGTTCTGGGCTCAGTCGCACCACCGGCTCGTCGGCTCGGGTCCACAAACATCGAACTTTCGAGCTGATCCGAATTCAGTCGTAGCAGCGGCTCAAATTTTCGGCTCTATGGCATTTTCAATCGGTCGAGTCACAGTCGCACCACCGGCGCATACCGCTCCGATCTTCAGCAGTAAACTTCTTTAACCGACCCGAATCCAGTCGTAGCATCGGCTCCAAGTTTCGGATCCTCTGCTGAAACAACCAATTCGTTCGCAGTCGCATACCCGGCTCTAAGCAGCTCCGACCCATACCTCCGATACAACGTCGAACGTCTCAGAACGTTACGAATCCAGCCGTAGCATCGGCCACAATGATTCGAACCCCAAGCCGCTATACACACGCATTACTTACCACTCCCGTTTCATCACGAAACGGCCATCCCCACACACTCGAAAGTCACAAACTCTTCTTCTTTCGTCTCCTTAAGGCATTTGTTCCTCGCAAGCGCTGCGAGCGTTCGACGAGTGGTTGCACACCAGCCACTCACCTCCTCCAGTAGTCAAACGGCTACTCACCGATTTCTCTATCCCTTTCCACCACACACGTCAGTTAGATTGAGTTTACATCCCGTCCACCCTGCAATCCAGGTCGGACGATATCTCCCGATAAAAAAAAAAATAAAAAAAAATAAATAATAAAAAAATAAATAAATAAAAAAAAATAAAAGGGGCAGGGGGTCTTACACACTTCTTCACCCGGAGCTACCTACCGCTCCCACAACTCTTCACGCCTACAAAAAAAAAAAAAAAAAAATATATATATATATATATATAATAATACTAATTAAAAAAAATATATATATATACATATATATATATATATATATATATATATATATAATAAAAAAAAAAAATATATATATATATATATATATATATATATATAATATTAAAAAAGAAAAAAAAAAAAAAAAAACACAAAAGAAAAAAAAAAAAAAAAAAAAAATAATAATAATATATATATACATATATATATATCTACGTCACCCTCCTCACAGGTCCCGGTCGACCCATGTCACGACCTCAACCAAGACAGGGCTCAAGTCAGGTGCGTAAACGCAAGGCCCCTCCTTGCTTTCTCTCCGCACTCTTTCACGACATATTTGTCTTCACATACACAATTCGACCGCTCACCAGGCGCTAGCAACTGCCACATACTTCTACGCATGACACTCTGTTTTCGAAGCCGATCCGAGATCCTTCACTACGCAGACAAGGTCGCCAACATCACCTTGCTGGCAGTGCAGGAGTTGGCAGACCGACCACACGTCATTGAACTACAGATCGAAACATTCCTACTTAGTATACCAGACTCCAGCTACCCGCCCCAGTACGCCCTGGGGGCTCTGGTTCATCAGTCTGTGCCAAGCACAGACGGCACCCGAGCTATCGGTTACCTAGCCAGTCACCTCCTGGCTCACCTCGGTTGCCACGCACTCTTTTGAGTTTTCTAAATTACACTCAACAAGCGCTCGTACGCAAAACTTGGCTATCCTCTGCGCCTGTCATTCCTTATTCTGTCCATCCTCCCTTCCTTCTCCCTACCCACTTTCGTACCTCCTCTATCCCCTCCATACCTGGCATCTCACTCTATAAACATACATTCCCCCCCCCTTTTTCTTTCTCGTTTTTCTTCAGCCCCCAACATGTCGCAGACCGACTGCGATGACTTTACCTTCGTCCCACCGTCACCACGTTCGGGTTCAGCGGACGACTCCACACAGTCCCTCAGGGCTGGACCATCCCCAGGCTTACAGCCGAACTACGCCGTAGGGGCATCCCCTACCCGGCCACGGCCAGGAAAACCAAGCTGTTAGGCTGCTGTTCCATAACCAGCGGCAACTCTACCAGACAAATTCCGCTGCAGTCGATATCCTCGGCATTACTCAGCTACACGCCTTGGTGACCACACTGGCAACCGCAGTCACCGACGTCCAGGCTAGAGTAGGGGCCCTGGAAACACGGTCAGCCGCGCCCCTATCAGCCCCAGTCTCCACCGTCGTTACCGAACCCCCCACTGTAGGTACGCCCGACGCTTGCACCCCTTTTTCTTCGCACCTGGTCCCAGCGGGCATCAGGAAGGACATCCTAAGCGATAGGACGCGAACCTAGCGTCCCCACGCATCTTCGGCACAGGTCATAACAGGGAACAAGCCGCGTGCCTAGGGGGACGTCTCAGTCATCCTAATGGCCAAGGACCCCAGGCTCGCTCGCAAACTCGAAAGCGACAAGTTCGTGGTAGCCTCTGGAAGCCTTAGAGATGTAACCAGTCCTCCCAGTCAGACTAGGATGTCCAATTTGAGCACCGGGGGCGCAGCCATCTCCAGCAACTTAACTTCAAGGGTTGCTTTTACCCCACCACAAACTTCTGCACATCCGCCTCCTGTGCCAGAAGGCTCTCCCTAGAAATACCTGCGGCGCCAAGCAGCAGAGTCCAGCTGGACCAGGCCACATGCACTTTGGGCGGCTCGACTTTCTCTCCTCACATCCAACTTCCTCTCCAGCAGCCTTTCTAGTACAGGGGACACTACAGGGTTCCACACCGGACTCGTTACACTGCCTGACTCATTCCAAAACTACCCAGTCAAACTCCAGCATACCCTCACAGGAGTTCTCCCGATGGTTTAGGATTCTTGTGAGATCTAAGGAGTCCAAGAGAGGTCTTTAAAACCTTGATGTGCCCACAACCGTGAAGAAAGTAGAAAGACCGGCACAGTTCATCTCCTTCCTGGTAATCATTCTAGACAAACGCGCCATGCGGGCCAGCCCACCTCTCGGTAGATTGACCCGCATCAGGACAGTCATCCATACGTCCACCGACACGCAAGGGTGCACTAACCCACAGCTACAATCCCTACTGGGCATGCTCAAACCACGATGAGGATCGTCTCTCAAGGGCGATCCTTTATCGCACGCTTCTTAGTGTTCCTCTCCCAGGCACAAGACCCTGACCAAGTCATTAAGCTAGACGCAGCCTCCGTAGCAGGATCTGGCCATGGGGGACCAATTCCTTGAGACCGGATAGGTAGACCCTTGTTTATCCCATCAGCATTTTCCTCGTCACCTCAGATAATCACGGACGTAGCAGCTTCCACAAGCTTCGCTGCAACTTTTGGCCATCATTGGTTTCAGGAGATCCGATCCATCAGAGATGCTCACAATTCCGCTTTTAGTCAGTCCTCCTCTCTATTTGAGATCTACCCCATAGTCGCAGCAACTCAAGTACGGGGCAGCCCCGGGCAGGACAGACCGCCACGTTCGCCACAGACAACCAGGCTACAGTCACAGTCGTTAACAAAGGCAGGTCAATAAATCGTTGTCCGTCATGTCCTTCCCACGCAGGCTGTTGCTACTTTCCCTACATCATCAGCTCAGTAGCCTCAGTGTCCACATCCCCGGTCAATGCAACACCTCGCCCGACGCGCTATCCCGCTTGACCATGCCACATCCTTTCACAGAAGCCGGAGCCGACTCGACCATGTCCGGCGTCCCACATTAGTCGCAACCAACTCTGGAATCGGATAGCACCTCCATGGTGCTACCTCCCTCGTCAATGCATCCTGATCCGCCAACACACTACAGGTGGCGGCAACCACACTCTAGTACCAAACGCTTACCAGTGACCAGCGCCATACTCCGGGACATGTCTGCTATCCTTTCACGTTCTCCCTTCGGTCTATGGCCCAGCCTGGTAGTTCAAGCAGCCACTTACCTAGCCTTTTACGATTTTACGGCCGGCGAATTACTATCACCAGCCCTAAATGCCGAGTACTACTCGGGCACCACCCGACTTGCCACCGAAGTCATTTCATCCTACACCCGACGGTGTCGGAAATGATACAACCCGGTCCCGGAGTAGACATTAAACCTTTCCAGACACACAACGCCATGGCCGTTCTACGGTAATTGGTAAACTCTGCTGTCCGAGCCATCTGAGGACAGCCCTCTACTACCTTTCCCAACTGAACCCCTAAGCGGGAACCAGTTCGTCAGCCACGTCAGAACACTCCTGAGCATCTCGGGCCTTGACCCAGGATGTTACTCAGGACTCGCTTTCGCATTAGAGCAGCCCCAGCAACATCACGAAACAGAGTTCCTGACCACGCAATAAGGAAGATAGGCAGGTGGAAATCCTTGTGTTTCGCCCGACACGTCCCCGATCCTCAGTCAGAAATATCACGAGCCTTTAACAGTCTCGCTCTATAGTGGTTTACCTGACATAATAGATCAATTCCTTCCTAACCTTGTGTGACTTTTTGGCCCCTTTCTTTGGCATACCGTACAAAAGGCCAGGCCACACTTCAGGTCTTATTTGTGTTGTTAGTCTTGTGACGTGTTTATGTGATCCATATCTCTTCGGACAGAGGGCTCCGACCATAAATAGGAAGGCTGGTATGCTAGCCTGAAATTATGGGAGGAGTTCGAGGGGTACTTATACAGACCATCCACGAGGGTCAGCGTCGGCTGTAGTGCGCGGTACCCACCCACCCATATCTCCCTTTTCTAGGGCACTCCTCTACAACAATTCTCAGCAGAATTATCTATCACTTCTATTCAGGTATGGCCCCTTTCTTTGGCATACCGTACAAAAGGCCAGGCCACACTTCAGGTCTTATTTGTGTTGTTAGTCTTGTGACGTGTTTATGTGATCCATATCTCTTCGGACAGAGGGCTCCGACCATAAATATATATATATATATATATATATATATATATGTTGTTGTTGTTTATTTAAATACAATTTTATAAAAGATCTTTGGTGTTTGTAGTTTTTGGTATGTCCAGGCATCCTGCCTAAAATCCCATATGTTTTCCTAAACCTTCCCTTTGCTGACATGGTGCCCCAGTGATTTAAAAATATACTGTGTCAATTGTAAAATAAAGCCATTGCATTCAAAATGTCATACCTGTAGGCCTTTTCTGTCAACCATAAAGCCTGGATGAAATACTCTCAATGTTTGTATTCCTATCTCCTGGCTTTTTCACAGACAAGGGCTGCAACAAAATGGCCAATGAGTGAAGTACTTTGAGGACAACTAAAGTGATAATCACTTTAGTAGGCCTCGAGGAAGGAACCTATAATTTCTTAAACCCTCCTCTCTAAACTACAGGTAAAAGTAATCTACTGAAGTGTGGACTTATGCCGCGTACACACAACAAAACCGTGAATTTTTTTCCGACGGATGACCGTGTGAATGTCTTGCATTCACACGGTCACACAAATGTTGCTCGGAAATTCCGATTGTCAAGAACGCGGTGACGTACAACACTACGACGAGCCGAGAAAAATTAAGTTCAAGGATTCCAAGCATGCGTAGAAATTGATTCCGAGCATGCATAGAATTTTTGTGCGTCGGAATTGGTTACTCATGATCGGAATTTCCAACAACAAGTTTTGTTGTCGGAAAAATTGAGAACCAGCTCTCCAACATTTGTTGTCGGAAATTTCGACAGCAAATGTCCAACGGAGCATACACGTGGTCGGAATTTCCGACAACAAGCTCACATCGAACATTTGTGTGTACGCTGCATTACTATTTTAATTGTGTTACCAAAGCAATAACATGAATTTTATGGTCAACCACAAGTCCTCTGTCAAGATGAAGTGTGAACTCTACTCTGTTGACTCATGACTGGCCATCTCTTCTGCTCAGTCACCAAGTAAGATGAACACCATGGTAACCCACCAATAACAGAACCTAATTTCCAATGTGGTGGTAGGGCACAGAGGAAGCTCTGGGAACTGGTTTCAAGTTGGGCCAACAACCTTTTAGGCAATTCCAGGCAATTATAACACAAGCTAAAAAGTCAGTGAAGGAGTATATGCAAAATCATTGGCCAAGTTAAGATTTGTCTCTTCTGGAATTATGGAGCAGAGCACAGCTGTAGGTAAAACAACAAAATGTGTGTGCAGAATGATATAAACAATTACATTTAGTATAAATTTATTTTAAATATATTGTCTGGTTTAATTGACAGGTACTCTTGAAAATAACATTCATTATATTCTATTTGTAATCTTTATTAATAGACATGGTGAGTATTATCACAATTAGTACAGTTCTTTTCAAATGACTGACAAGAAACCTAAATCTTATTGAGCATTACAAAATGGTGAAAAACGGAATGTGCTGTGATTTGTATGGATTGCAGGGCTAAAGAACCCCTAGGGCCTTACTGACCTTCTTCCATGTTTTAACATAGGGAAAAACACACAGAAATTCATCATAATTAATTAAAGATACAATCATAAGGGGTTTCATTATAAGCTTACTGCTGCTACTGCCAGCTAATTACCATTACATTTCAAATCATCTCAATCACAGGATAAAGCCCCTTTTCTTTCATACATGACTATATAAATGCAATAAAACATGCACAGAAGCCATTCTGGTTTATAATGTATTCTCCAGTGAAGAGGCTGATTAAATGTGTGCGTCACTGGAAATAAATGAAAAAATAAATCAGCCAAAAGTATATCTGAATAGAAATCCCTTATCTGTTATTCCATTGCTCTTACCACTTAGAAGTAAGAAAACTATTTTTATGGCACTGTGCAGGTTTCTGTAATCAGCAGTTATATTACATTGGCACTTCCAATCATTTATATAACCCAAGCATATTCCGCACTTGATTTCACCATCTTAGAGACCTATTTGTTGCCATACAATATCTTTCTCGATCTAATGTATATACCCTGTACTGTATATATACACAGTATATAATATATATTATATATACATACATAGATATTGTGAGAAGACAGAGCTATGTCATGGTGTCAGAAGGGTTAGATGTCATCCAGAGTTCTCCCCCATGCAAGATGACGGGTTCTGGGATGTTTGTTTTGCATGGAGAAAGCTGGCTTTGCAGTTTTCCACGGGATTGGTAAATCCTTGTATGGGTCCAGGAGCCCAGATGCTTTGTAGATATATCGGGTGTATGCATAGGGTGGGAGGAAGACTCCATCCCTAGGTGCATGGTTTGCTGACAACCAACATCGTGATTGTATGGGTGCTGACTATAGCTCAGGGCTTAACCCTCTTGAGGAGACTATTTTGCTGCCAAGGAGCAGATAGTACATAGACACACTATAGATGTGCTTCTCTTTGCACTGCCAATACTTAGAATACTGCTGCTGCAAGACAGTTTTACAGCCATTGGGTTGTATTTTTTGCTTTTGAATGCTGTATGAAGTTGAAACGCCTGTGTAGAAATCCTACAGGTTGGCAAAAAAAAAAACATAGCCAACAAACATGACTTTCCAAACTAGAGTTTGTGAAAAGCATTACACTTAAGGTAAAAAGCACACAGGGTTCTCACAAATGCAGAGTTGGGGCCTCTGTAATGTTCGTGCTGACTGAGTCAAGAAAGGTGGTTTTACAGCTTTCTCCTGGTTTTGGTATTCCCAGATTGGATTCTGGAGTCACAATGCTTCAATGAGTTCTGGGAGGAAGGAAGCCTCTGGTGTCCATGTCTTTCTGGGGACTGAAAGGATGCTTGGGCAGGTGCACACAGCCTTTATAATCATAGGCCTGGGCATATTTCAGGGCTCCAACCAGGAGACAGGTGTGCACCACTCAGGAGACAGGACCACTCCACGCAAGAATCAGGAGGTTCACTGAGTGTGGGCCACTGCAGCAGAAAGCTAAGACAGCTGAGAAAGCAGAGAGCAGTACAGTTGTTGTATGTAAGCACAGGTGCTGTAAGTCGGTCTGGAGGACCAAGACAAAAGGCCTATGCTGGGGATCTGCGCAGAGCTGCTGTGGTAAGCAGTCAGGAAACTTGATAACATTTTCATTCATATTTGGAATGATGGTGGAAACCTCTGTGTGGGCAACTGTTTGAACTTGCCATTTCATTTTAATAAGATTGGGCCATCAAGCCCTGAAAATGCACTTTCTGGTTGGCGTGAACTCACTGAAAAGCTGTACACTATTGGGTTAAGTTCTCCAAGATCAATATATATATATATATGTATATATATATATATATATATATATATATATATATATATATACAGTGAAACCTTGGATTACAAGCATAGTCCGTTCCAGGAGAATGCATGTAATCCAAAGCACTCGCATATCATAGCGATTTACCCCATAGAAGTCAATGGAAATGAAGATAATTCGTTCCACATTGACTTCTATTGCATAAGCAATACCGCATGTGGCCAGAGGTGGGGGCACCAGAGAGACACGGAAATACTCGGAGACCGCTCGGATGCACTCGGAAACCCTCGAAAATGAGTATTTCCGATCGGCTTCGAGTGTCACCGGCGCCCCCGCACCTCTGGCCAAATGCGGAGCTGCACACCGCAGAGGCTTGAATCCTGATCGTTTTGCGAGACAACACTCGCAAACCGAGTCAAGATTTAAAAAAAATAATAGCTTGTATCGCGAAACGCTCGTTATCCGAGGTTCCACTGTATATATATATATATATATATATATATATATATATATATATATATATATTAATATATATATATATATATATTGTGACAGCAGGAAGGTAAAGTCACCTGGTTGCATCCAGGGGGGTAGATATATTTCGCCCAGATTCAGGCTTTACGCCGATTTATACAACTAGGGAGTTGATGAAGCCCAGCTGAGGCTAGTGGGCTCATGAATGACTCATACCTCTAGGGAGAGTGCTGGGCGTCGTGAGGCAGGGAGTTGATGAGACCAGCTGAAGCCTGTCAGTTCGTTTAAGGCCTCTATAAAAACTCCCAGCTTCATTAGATGTTAGCTCATGCCTGGAAGCAGACCTGTGTGGACTGTCTAGGGAGAGTGAACCCCTGTGCGGTGAGAGAAAGCCTGTGTGGCTATATTTTGCTTGGACATTTAAAACCAGGGACTAGGACAGCACTAGGCTGATCCCAGTTGTTAGTTAGGAAACCTGTATGTTTAGTCAGAGGTCAAGTTGACCAGGATTTATTTTGTTTGTTTCTTTTGCTTTGCTGTGTTTTTGTCACTGTAAATAGAAAATAAACGGCACCTTTTTGATTTTGAAAACCACAACCTCCGTCTGCTGGGCCTGTTTTTGTGTGGGGAGCCCATCCCGGGGGTCACACACACCCGCTGCCGAGCTAACCCCCTCACAGTTGGTGGAGAACCAGTGGCAGTTTTTTTTTAAGCCAGCATGGAGGAGATACTGAAACAGCTGGCTCTAGCAAATGCCAATCAACAGCAGACAAATGCAGGTTTGCAAAAGAGCCTTGCAGCTCAACAACAGAACTTCGCAGCCCAGCAGCAAGCTCATCAACAGAGCCTTGCAGCCCAGCAGCAAGCTCACCAACAGAGTCTGGAAGCTCAGCAACAAGCCCAGCAACGATCTGAGGCCCGCTTCATAGACCTATTACAGAAGCAAGAGCAGAGACTACAACAAATGGAAGCAGTAATGCAGCAACGTCCGCAGACCAGTGAGGAAAGCCGTCCCACTAATACCGCGTCCTTTGGGGTGAGTCGTTTATTGACAAAAATGACTGGAGAGGATGATCCAGAGGTATTTTTGACCACGTTTGAAAGGACTGCTGAAAGAGAAAAGTGGCCTGAGGAGCAGTGGGCTGGACTGGTGGCTCCTCTGTTAACGGGTGAATCGCAGAAAGCTTACTATGACCTAGAGCCTGGACCAAGCAAAAGACTATGTGATGCTAAAAGCTGAAATATTGGCAAGGCTGGGTGTCACCTGGCTGTCCGGGCTCAGCGTGTGCATAACTGGACTTTCCAGCTTGGAAAACCCCCCAGGTCTCAAATGTATGATCTCATTCACCTGAGCAGCAAGTGGCTACAGCCAGAGACTTTGTCCGCACCAAAGATTGTGGAACGTGTTGTAATGGATCGGTTTTTGAGAGCTCTTCCTACTGCCATCCAAAGTGGGTAAGCCATGGAGACCCAGAGACGGCCGATGGTCTTGTGGATCGTGTGGAGAAATACTTGGCTACAGAGAACCTGACGGCCTCTTCCAGAGACCACTCGGACTTTCCACCCTAAGACCAGACCATCCCCAGGGGCGGATAAGATGATTCCAAGGGGTAAGGGGGAGAGAGTGAGAGGGTGGGAGCTCTACCCCCAGTTTGGCGAGAACAGCCTGGGAAATCAGCGGCTCAAGAGGCGGCAAGAAGGATCATTTGCTACCGCTGCCGGCAAGCGGGACATATTGCAGCAAATTGCCCGGTTTTGGAGGAACCCATGCAGTGTGACTTTCTGACGGGCAGACGTCAGTCGCTGTGTGCGACAGTCGCATGCACTGCCATTCGGGGAACTGAGAAACATTTATGCAAAATGTGTATTAATGGTAGAAATGTTGTGGTATTGCTGGATTCAGGAGCCTGTGACCCTGATAAAGGCTGAATTAGTTAAAACAGAGGTCTCTGGGAATAGCAAGGTAGCTGTTATTTGTGTGCATGGGGACACCCGAGAGTATCCAGTGACTACAGTGTGTTTCGAGACCCCCAAAGGTACCCTTTCTCATCAGTGGGCTTAGTGTCTCAGTTACCGCATGACGCCATTGGTGGGAAGGGATTTTCCGAAGTTCTGGGAACTGTGGGATGATCCTGAGCCCCCCACTGGTGCCCCTATGTACCAGGAATATGATAGCCAGAACTCCTCTGAGAGTGGTGAGGACTCTCCCGAATTTCCCTTGTCAGTCTTGGCAGGGAGACTCAAGAAACTGGAGAGGAGCCCACCTCCTCAGACGAAAACCTACCGTCTGTGGAGTTTTCTGATCTTGAGGTTCACAGGGAAAACTTTGCCACAGAACAGTTGAAAGACCCCGCCCTAATAAAGGCACGGGAAAACGTAGTGAAAATAGATGGGCGTTAGTGAACCCAGATAATACCTGCACTTACCCATACTTCAGCGTAGAGAAGGACCTACTGTATCGGGTGGCAAAAAGGGCAGAAGAAACCGTGAGCAGCTTGTGGTGCCCAAACCTTACAGGAAGTTGGTGTTGGAGTTGGCCCATGGGCACATTCTTGGAGGTCATCTGGGGACAGAGAAAACCCGAGAGAGGGTATTACAGAGATTCTATTGGCCTGGGGGATGAAGGACATAGAAAATTATTGTTCCTCCTGCCCTGTGTGTCAGAGGTCGGCCCCGATGCCACACTTCCGTAGCCCGCTGGTCCCTCTACCCATCATTGAGGTCCCGTTTGAGAGAATCGCAATGGATTTGGTAGGTCCTATAATCAAGTCCGCTAGGGGGCACCAGTACATATTGGTTATAATGGGACTATGCCACCCGTTATCCAGAAGCGATCCCTCTCAGAAATACCTCGGCCAAAACCATAGCCAAAGAGCTATCTCTTGTTTTTAGCCGGGTGGGTATTTGTAAAGAACTGCTTACGGACCAAAGTACACCCTTTATGTCCCGGGTTATGAAGGAGCTGTGTAAATTGTTCAAAGTGACGCAATTACGTACATCTGTGTATCACCCCCAAACCGATGGGCTGGTTGAAAGATTCAACAAAACCCCTAAAACAAATGTTGAAGAAAGTGGTGGATAGGGATGGCAAGGATTGGGACTGTCTACTTCCTTATTTGATGTTTGCTATTAGGGAGGTGCCCCCAATCCTCTACGGGATTCTCCCCCTTTGAGTTACTGTATGGGAGACACCCAAGAGGGCTGTTGGATATTGCCAAGGAAACTTGGGAAAGTGAGAGTTCTCCCCACAGGAGTGTGATTGAGCATGTCGCCCTGATGCAAGATCGAATTGCACAGGTAATGCCCATCGTGAAGGAACATTTGGCCCAAGCGCAGTTGGCACAGCAGAGAGTGTACACCGTGGAGCCACGACCCGTACCTTTTCCCCGGGGGATAGGATATTGGTACTTGTCCCTACGGTTGAACGTAAATTCCTTGCCAAATGGCAAGGCCCCCTACGAGATAATGGAAAAAGTGAGCGAAGTGAATTACAAGGTCAGACAACCAGGAAGGCGAAAGCCCGAACAGATCTATCACGTTAATCTGTTGAAAGCCTGGAGGGATAGAGAGTCCCTAGTCGCAGACACTTGGTCACCAGCTCAAACTGGTTGCGTGATTCCTGAGGTTGGAATCGCAGCCACCTTGTCACAACCCCAACAACAGGAGGTTAAGGAGTTTGTGCTTCGCCAACAAGGAGGTATTCTCTGAGCTGCCGGGACAAACATCTGGGGTAGAGCATGACATTATTACCCCGCCCGGTGAAAGGGTGACGTTAAAACCCTATCGGATCCAGAGGCCCGACGGGAGGCAATACGGGAGGAAGTACAGAAAATGCTGAACTTCGGGGTGATAGAGGAGTCCCAAAGTGCTTGGTCTAGTCCCATTGTGTTGGTGCCTAAACCGGATGGGAGCTGGCGATTTTGTAACGATTTTCCGTCAGTTGAACAAAAGTTACAAATTTGACACCTACCCCATGCCACGTATAGATGAGTTGATCGACCGGCTGGGAACAGCCGATACATGACGACTCTTGACCTCACCAACAAGGGTATTGGGCAAATCCCCCTGGCCAAGTCAGCCCAAAGAGAAAACCGCATTTGTAACCCCCAGACGGGGCGTTCCAATATAACAGAATGCCGTTCGGGTTACAGAATGCGCCGGCCACATTCCAGCGGAAATGGACCAGATGCTGAGGCCCCATCGGAAGTATGCTGCGGCTTACCTGGATGACGTAATTGTCCATAGCACAGATTGGGCCTCACATCTGCCAAAAGTGCAAGCAGTCCTGGACTCTGTTCGGGAAGCAGGGTTTACGGCTAACCCCAAGAAGTGTACCATTGGGCAGGAGGAGGCCAAATATCTTGGGTACACCATTGGGAGGGGAGTAATAAAACCCCAACTCAACAAAGTCGAGGCCATCCAGAGTTGGCCACGTCCCAACAGCAAGAAGCAGGTACGAGCCTTTCTGGGAATCGCTGGGTATTATCGGCGATTCATTCCCCACTTTGCTTCTAAGGCTGTGCCCCTAACCAACCTGACGAAGGGGAAAGGGTCGGTCATGATTAAATGGACCCCCGAGGCTGAGGCAGCATTCCAATTCTTGAAACAAGCCTTATGTAGCCAGCCAGTGTTGTACTCACCCGACTTCTCTAAAGACTTTGTCGTACAAAGTGATGCGTCAGATGTGGGGTTAGGAGCAGTATTGTCCCAGGTCTGGAACGGGGAAGAGCACCCAGTCATTTACCTCAGCAGGAAGTTGAAGTCCCATGAGGTAAATTACGCCACCGTTGAAAAGGAGTGTTTAGCGGTGAAGTGGGCTCTAGATTCCCTTCGGTACTACCTGCTAGGTAGGCACTTTGACATGGTTACGGATCACGCTCCGTTAAAGTGGATGGCTCAAAACAAGGAAACAAATAGAAGAGTGAATAGGTGGTTCCTGGCCCTCCAGGAATTCAACTTCACAGTAAAGCATCGCCCTGGCGTTCAAATGGGGAATGTGGATGCTTTGTCTCGAGTACATGAATGCCTGATTGCTGGTGTTCCAACCCCGAGGTTAAAACAAGAGGGGGGGGTATGTGACAGCAGGAAGGTAAAGTCACCTGGTTGCATCCAGGGGGGTAGATATATTTCGCCCAGATTCAGGCTTTACGCCGATTTATACAACTAGGGAGTTGATGAAGCCCAGCTGAGGCTAGTGGGCTCATGAATGACTCATACCTCTAGGGAGAGTGCTGGGCGTCGTGAGGCAGGGAGTTGATGAGACCAGCTGAAGCCTGTCAGTTCGTTTAAGGCCTCTATAAAAACTCCCAGCTTCATTAGATGTTAGCTCATGCCTGGAAGCAGACCTGTGTGGACTGTCTAGGGAGAGTGAACCCCTGTGCGGTGAGAGAAAGCCTGTGTGGCTATATTTTGCTTGGACATTTAAAACCAGGGACTAGGACAGCACTAGGCTGATCCCAGTTGTTAGTTAGGAAACCTGTATGTTTAGTCAGAGGTCAAGTTGACCAGGATTTATTTTGTTTGTTTCTTTTGCTTTGCTGTGTTTTTGTCACTGTAAATAGAAAATAAACGGCACCTTTTTGATTTTGAAAACCACAACCTCCGTCTGCTGGGCCTGTTTTTGTGTGGGGAGCCCATCCCGGGGGTCACACACACCCGCTGCCGAGCTAACCCCCTCACAATATATATATATATATATATATTATAATATATATATATATATATATTATAATATATATATATATATATATATATATATTATAATATATATATATATATATATATATATATATATATATATAAAAATGGATATGGGGTGACTAAGATCTTGTGGTAGATGTGTTTGTAAGTGAGATCTCATCCATCCGTACCATATTATAAAAGGCTTGGCAGCCCGCTTTTATGGGACCCTATGTTCATAACGGCCCCCCATATCCCTGCTGCGTTTCTCTGCCATTCTGCCATACCTAACAGCTGAACCCCAGCTCTTCTGTCAGACTGAGTTCCTTCTGTATGTTTCTTTGCTCAGCCATATCATTTTCCCCTGCGGTCCAAATTTCTAACAGTGTGTGGTAAACAACTAGCATGTTTTTGAAAATGACAAGAGAGGCAAGCTGAGAAAGAAAAAAAGGAGGCGGGAAACTCTTCTATCCTCTTTCCCCTCTCCAAACGGCAGCCCCCCAACCACATTTTACATTATTTCTCTCCCTGTGCAAATAACCAGTGTCACGTCAAGTAATAAGACAATGGAAAAAAATACATGTATTTTGCTTCCTATTTTAGAAAAAAAAATGCTGGCATAGTAGAAACCCCTGTGTGGGCAACTGTTTGAGCTTGCCTTTCGTTTTAAATACGATTGGGCCATCAAGACCTGAAAATGCACTTTCTAGTTGGCGTGAACTCACTGAAGAGCTTTACACTATTGAGCTTATATATATATATATATATATATATATATATAGTATCTCACAAAAGTGAGTACACCCCTTACATTTTTGTAAATATTTTATTATATCTTTTCATGTGACAACACTGAAGAAATTACACTTTTCTAAAATGTAAAGTAGTGAGAGTACAGCTTGTATAACAGTGTAAATTTGCTGTCCCCTCAAAATAACTCAACACTCAGTCATTAATGTCCAAACTGCTGGCAACAAAAGTGAGTACACCCCTAGGTGAAAATGTCCAAATTGGGTACAATTAGCCATTTTCCTTTGCTCTTACTTTTTAATACTGGTCACTGGAAGTTCAACATGGCACCGCATGGCAAAGAACTCTCTGAGGATCTGAAAACAAAAATTGTTGCTCTACATAAAGATGGCCTAGGCTATAAGAAGATTCCCAAGACCTGGAAACTGAGCTGCAGCACGGTGGCCAAGACCATACATCGGTTTAACAGGACAGGTTACACTCAGAACAGGCCTCACCATGGTCGACCAAAGAAGTTGAGTGCACGTGCTCAGCGTCATATCCAGAGGTTGTCTTTGGGAAATAAACGTATGAGTGCTGCAGCATTGCTGCAGAGGTTGAAGGGGAGGGGGGGTCAGCCTGTCAGTGCTCAGACCATACGCCACACACTGCATCAAATTGGTCTGCATGGCTGTCATCCCAGAAGGAAGCCTCTTCTAAAGATGATGCACAAGAAAGCCCGCAAACAGTTTGCTGAAGACAAGCAGACTAAGGACATGGATTACTGGAACCATGTCCTGTGGTCTGATGAGACCAAGATAAACTTATTTGGTTCAGATGGTGTCAAGCGTTTGCGGCGGCAACCAGGTCAGGAGTACAAAGACAAGTGTGTCTTGCCTATAGTCAAGCATGGTGGTGGGAGTGTCATGGTCTGGGGCTCCATAAGAACTGCCGGCACTGGGGAGCTACAGTTCATTGAGGGAACCATTTATGCCAACATGTACTGTGACATACTGAAGCATAGCATGATCCCCTCCCTTCGGAGACTGGTCCGCAGGGCAGTATTCCAACATGATAACGACCCAAAACACACCTCCAAGACGACCACTGCCTTGCTAAAGAAGCTGAGGATAAAGGTGATGGACTGGCCAAGCATGTCACAGACCTAAACCCTATTGAGCATTTGTGGGGAATCCTTAAACGGAAGGTAGAGGAGCACAAGGTCTCTAACATCCACCAGCTCTGTATATCATCATGGAGGAGTGGAAGAGGAATCCAGTGGCAACCTGTGAAGCTCTGGTGAACTCCATGCCCAAGAGGGTTAAGGCAGTGCTGGAAAATAATGGTGGCCACACAAAATATTGACACTTTGGACCCAATCTGGACATTTTCACTTTGGGGTGTACTCACTTTTGTTGCCAGCGGTTTAGACATTAATGGCTGCGTGTTGAGTTATTTTGAGGGAGGGAAAATTTACACTGTTATATAAGCTGTTCATTCACTACTTTACATTGTAGCAAAGTTTAATTTCTTCAGTGTTGTCACATGAAAAGTTATAATAAAATATTTACAAAAATGTGAGGGGTTTACTCACTTTTGTGAGATACTGTATATATATATATATATATATATATACCGGTATATAAAAAATAATCAGTCCGTACCATATTTTAAAAGGCTTGGCAGTCCACTTTTATGGGACCCTATGTTGGGGGGATGTCTTGCCCACAGGACTGGGAGAGTGAGGATAGACACATGGGTCCAGAGAGACTGAGAAAGCTAAGATGACTAGCGAGTCCTCAGAAAGGGCTAGAGGGAGTATGAGTTCCATAGAAGTATGTGAGATCTTGGGGTGCTGGGATAACCCTATCTGGAGGCCAGTAGCGGGCCTGTACAGTGAGATGCTGTGATAAAAAGCTAATGGGAATGGAGTTGCTGAAGCGTAGCTGGGTGGGATAACATTTTCAATTATCTATTGAATTTACATAGCTGGAAAATTCCTAAAGTGGGAAAAAGTCCATATTCCAATCGCACATGTTCCTGGAGTGAGCTCTAAAAGTACTGGGTGCTGTAGTGACCACCAGCTGGATACTGGAACATGCACGATAATGTAGATATTCGCCAGCACATCAAGGATCTTCAATTTCATCCAAACAGTTTTTATTTAACCTCCTTAGCGGTAATCCCGAGTCAGGCTCGGGGTGATTTTTTTATGCTAAGAGCGGTAACCCCGAGCCAGACTCGGGCTGCATCGCAGTATCCAGGGGAAGTTACTTACCTTGTTCCCTGGATCCTGCGATGTCCTCCCGCAGTGTGTGCGAGCTGTCTCCTCGCTCGATTCACACTGCCGAGTGCCGAGCTCCGTTCCCTGCGACGTTGCGGCGCACGGGGCGGAGTTCGGCGCCAAATTCAAAAAGTGAAACACATAGTATACATACAGTATACTGTAATCTTACAGATTACAGTACTGTATGTAATAATTACACACCCCCTTTGTCCCTAGTGGTCTGCCCAGTGTCCTGCATGCATTTTTATATAATAAAAACTTTTCTTTCTGCCTGGAAACTGGAGATTGTCCATAGCAACCAAAAAGTGTCCCTTTATGTAAAAAGTGGTTTTAGACCAGCTAAAAAACAGCGACAATAAATTAGTATCACTTGCAGAATTGAGCGATAGCGATTTGTGGGGAAATTCGTCATCAAACACTAAATCTAATGACAGCGACAATTCTGCAACTGAGCAAATTTCAGTGTTTTTGATTTGATTACATTATTAAATAATTTTTATTATAATTACATTACTATTTGTTATAATTATTTATAGTTATTTATTATATTATAATTTATGATTTTGTGTTTTAAACTTTATCATACCCGGGATGTCTACTAGACTCTTGTTTGGTCAGGTTTAAGTAAGTAATTACTAAGAATTGCAGGCCTACAATACATAACACCAAATTTCCATGCAAAATAATTGTACCGCTTTTGGTACAAAATTCCAGACAGAATCATACCGCCAGGGAGGTTAAAGAAAGATCACCTCACAAAGAACACCACGTGGGAACATTTTTGCTAGAAAGGCTGTGCAGCTCCAGGTAAGGGCCTTACAGTGAAGATTGCTAAAACGAAACGGAAGATTACTATTTGACCAGCTGGACTGAAATCTGGGTTGGGGAAAAAATTAATGCCAACTGTACCGAAGGAACAGTTGTCATTTAATATTGATAGCAAACTGCTTTTTTTTTCTTCGTTCCTTGAAATCTGCACACTGTGCAATGCAATGTGGCTTCATGTTCATGTCCCTGCATCTCACATACATGTGGCTTCATGTTCATGCCCCTGCATCTCACATACATGTGGCTTCATGCTCATGCCCCTGCATCTCACATACATGTGGCTTCATGTTCATATCCCTGCTTCTCACATACATGTGGCTTCATGTTCATGTCCCTGCTTCTCACATACATGTGGCTTCATGTTCATGCCCCTGCATCTCACATACATGTGGCTTCATGTTCATATCCCTGCTTCTCACATACATGTGTCTTCATGTTCATGTCCCTGCTTCTCACATACATGTGGGTTCATGTTCATGTCCCTGCTTCTCACATACATGTGTCTTCATGTTCATGCCCCTGCTTCTCACATACATGTGTCTTCATGTTCATGTCCCTGCATGTCACATACATGTGTCTTCATGTTCATGTCCTTGCTTCTCACATACATGTGTCTTCATGTTCATGTCCCTGCTTCTCACATACATGTGTCTTCATGTTCATGTCCCTGCTTCTCACATACATGTGTCTTCATGTTCATGTCCCTGCATGTCACATACATGTGGCTTCATGTTCATGCCCCTGCATCTCACATACATGTGGCTTCATGTTCATGTCCCTGCTTCTCACATACATGTGGCTTCATGTTCATGTCCCTGCTTCTCACATACATGTGGCTTCATGTTCATGTCCCTGCTTCTCACATACATGTGGCTTCATGTTCATGTCCCTGCTTCTCACATACATGTGTCTTCATGTTCATGTCCCTGCTTCTCACATACATGTGTCTTCATGTTCATGTCCCTGCATGTCACATACATGTGGCTTCATGTTCATGCCCCTGCTTCTCACATACATGTGGCTTCATGTTCATGCCCCTGCATCTCACATACATGTGGCTTCATGTTCATGCCCCTGCGTCTCACATACATGTGGCTTCATGTTCATGTCCCTGCATCTCACATACATGTGGCTTCATGTTCATGTCCCTGCTTCTCACATACATGTGGCTTCATGTTCATGTCCCTGCTTCTCACATACATGTGTCTTCATGTTCATGTCCCTGCTTCTCACATACATGTGTCTTCATGTTCATGTCCCTGCATGTCACATACATGTGGCTTCATGTTCATGCCCCTGCATCTCACATACATGTGGCTTCATGTTCATGCCCCTGCGTCTCACATACATGTGGCTTCATGTTCATGTCCCTGCTTCTCACATACATGTGTCTTCATGCTCATGCCCCTGCATCTCACATACATGTGGCTTCATGTTCATGTCCCTGCTTCTCACATACATGTGGCTTCATGCTCATGCCCCTGCATCTCACATACATGTGGCTTCATGTTCATGTCCCTGCTTCTCACATACATGTGGCTTCATGTTCATGTCCCTGCTTCTCACATACATGTGGCTTCATGTTCATGTCCCTGCTTCACACACACATGTAGCTTCATGTTCATGTCCCTGCTTCACACACACATGTGGCTTCATGTTCATGTCCCTGCTTCTCACATACATGTGGCTTCATGTTCATGTCCCTGCTTCTCACACACAGGTACACATCCACTAGTAATGACATGGGGCCAGTTCCTGCTTAGGATTAGTCTCTGAAATCATGCTGAATGTGTACACACTGTGCGTTAGCACGTTACCCAGTAGTTCAAATCTGGAGTGAGCATCCAAGGGTGACAACGCTGCTCCTGCATAGTCAGTGAATGTTGCCAATCTAATACAGGAATGTCTCTCAGTAGTAGTAAAAACAACGTAATTAAAAGCTGAATAAAATTTTATTTTTATTTTTGGGATTACATACCATGCACAACACACTGGGGAAAAAACATATTTTGAAAAGTTAGTCATTTCATGAATCCCTACTATCTGCACCGAACACATCAACATGAATTTTTAATGAGTGTGTAGAAACAATGCTGACATTGTCAATGTTCGTTGCTTCCTCTATATTAAGGTTCCCATAGGTAAGACTTTATACTTGGGCTATATATACACACAGCACAGTGCTGTTTTGCTGTGAAACAGTCTGTCAGCCAGGATAAGCTTGTTTCTCCAGCAGCCTAACGCAGATAAACAGGCTCCGCCTCCTTCATAACGGCCCCCCATCTCCCTGCTGCGTTTCTCTGCCATTCTGACATACCTAATAACTGAACCCCAGCTCTTCTGTCAGACTGAGTTCCTTCTGTATGTTTCTTTGCTCAGCCATATCATTTTCCCCTGCGGTCAAAATTTCGAACAGTGTGTGGTAAACAACTAGCATTATTTTGGAAATGACAAGAGAGGCAAGCTGAGAAAGAAAATAAAAAGGAGGAGGGAAAACTCTTCCATACTCTTTGCCCTCTCCGCACGGCAGCCCCCCAACCACATTTTACATTATTTCTCTCCCTGTGCAAATAACCAGTGTCACGTCAGCAAGTAATGAAACAATGGAAAAAAAAAATACACTTATTTTGTTTCCTAGTTCAGACAAAAATGCTGATAAAACTGCTATGTAAAATTTTCCACCTTCTTTAGTGTAATAATAATAACTATAATAATAATAACTGCAATCATATCTAATATTTAATCATCTCCACAGGTAAATGTTTAGAAATGGTGCAAATGATTGTGTTTTTGATAGGTGTAAGGCTCTGTTCACATCTGTGCGTCAGGCGAATGCACACCAAATCGCATGTTCTTATTGTAGTTGTGCTGCAATGCCATTTATTCTTAAAGTAGTTGTAAAGGCTCAAGGATTGTTTACCTTTGTGCATTCTATGCATGAAGGTAAAAAAAAATTCTGTGTGCAGCAGCTCCTCCAGGCTTGCCTGAGCCTGAGCCCTGGCTCTCTCCCTCCTCATTGGCTGAGACAGCAGCAATAGCCATTGGCTCCCACTAATGTCAATCACAGCCAGTAAGCCAATGAGCAGAGAGATGGGGCAGGTTTAAACGCTCTCCATGTGTGAATAGATACACAGAGCAGCGGCTCAGGAGCGAACCTGCTCTGATGTCTCCACAGCAAGCTGCTTGCTATGGGGACACTCAGCAGGAGGGAGTGGTTAGGAGCGCTGCCGGGGGGACCCGAGAAGAAGAGGATAACATGGAAGTATAAGATGTTTTTTAAAGAAGAAAAACAGAACCTTTAAAATCACTTACATCAGTTACTGTATATACTCGAGTATAAGCCGACCCGAATATAAGCCGAGGCGCCTAATTTTACCACAAAAAACTGGGAAAACGTATTGACTCAAATATAAGCCTCACTGTGTCCATGTGCATGCCTCACTGTGTTCATGACTAGACTGATGTTTAACATGGGAGTATATGGAAGGGGTCCAGGTCCAGGTGACCTACGACCGGCCAGTACCGGGTCCCCAAAGTCACTGGAGAAATTACCGTTTAACATGGGAGTCTATGGAAGGGGTGGCCGGCTTTGAAAAATCGGTGCTCCCCGGCCGTAGGTCCCCCGGACAACAAACTTTGCACACTTGTAGAGGAAGAGTGGGGCTATATGTGTGCCAAGTGTGGGGTCCAGGAAACCGGTACCAGGTCCCCAAAGTCCGGGAGATCAGGCACATAAAGGTGACTCAAGTATAAGCCGAGGGGGGCATTTTCAGCACCAAAAAATGTGCTGAAAACTCGGTTTATACTCGAGTATATACGGTATATAAAACATAAATAAACTTAAAAACAAAAATGGAATATATCGTAGCTTACCAATCGTTCTATGCGTTAACTGCATTTGTTTTGTTTTTTAAGGCTTTTATTTCTTTATTTTCACCTGGTGATCAACTAGGAACACATCTGCTGTCTTAAGGTTACCACATTTAATCCTCCACTGCATCTATGGAGGAGCAATGTAGCCACCCATGGACAGCAGCAGCCAATCAGTGGAGAGGGTTCTGTTTGATAGACTTTAGTAGATTTAGAAGGACTTACATTGTAAAGCCCAACTCCAGGTAACACTTATTAAACAGTTACAGCAATATTTTCTTTTTCTCATGGGATAAAGGTTTTAAATAAAAGTTGACCATTGTAGGCACAGTGTTTCGTCTCATCCCTCTGACACCTATGCTGGACAGTTTGGGCTGTTAAAGCGGAACTAAAGTCCCACTTTAAAAAAAAAAAAACTGTATGCAGGAAGGCTCTTTATTTCAAAAGAGACATGCAATCACTTTCAGGAATAAAATAAACCCAGGGAAGGGCTGGCGGCCTTAGGCCTGAGGGGCAAGTCCAGTCAAGTGGCCCATTGAACTGCCGAATCAGCTCACCATCCATGGCCCACCTGGTTTTTCAATGCAGCCTCACTAGTGCCCATCAGTGCAGCCAACTCCAGTGCCCATCAATGCAGCCTGATCACTGGGGCAGGTTACATGGGGTGTATGTGGGAGATGGGGGGTCAGCTAGGGGTGTCAGGGTCTCTCACCTCAGCGATCTCAGCTCAGCAGGTCCTTGTACGCCACGGTTTCCTGGGGGAGTAACGCTCCTGATCCTGGGGTCAAGTTGCAGCCAGCGCCCAGCCCTGCAGCCCTGCATCCCAACTCCCTGGCACGCCCTGCCTCTGCCTGCTTCCAAGAATCCAGTCCCAGGGAGTTGTAGTTTCCTCTGCGCTGCTGTGTTTTTCACCCACCAGAAGCTTGAGTGCGGACTACAACTCCAACAGAATGCAACAGCTAGTGGTCAGCCACCAAGGCCATGCCCCCGGCCCGACTTCCTAGACCAGAATAAAAAAGAAAATGGTAGCGGCCAGCGGCTGTCAGCCATTTTGAACATAAGTTAGGGCGGCCTGGGAGGCAATTGCCACCCTGCCCCCTGGCCCAGCCCTCCCCGGAATAAACCTATGTGCCTGCTTGCAGTCTTCTTTGAAAAGCACACAGAGCTGCGAAAACACAACTCAGTGTACATTCCGGCACAGCACCTGTCTGCCAGGAATGATGCCATCACATGATGGACAATGAAGATGGCCTTAGCCCAGCACCCAGAAGAAGCCAGGTAGCAGATACCCACACAGTACATTGGAATGTTGAAGGAGAGGAAAGTATCATGGAGTTTAGCTCCGCTTTAAAGGAAGTTGAAAAACAACAGACTTACTCGCAGGAACACCAGTAATAAACTATGTTACAGGAGGGACTCCTGTATTAATGCCACTGACAGACTTTATCATATACAGTATGTCATTTTTGATTTTGTCCATAGTTACATTTTAAAGTGGTTGTAAACCCTTAAAGACCACTTTTACCTAAAGGTAAGCCTAGATTAAGGCTTACCTGTAGGTGCAAAAAATATCTCCTAAGATATTTGCAGAAGACAGACACCGATGTCTACGGCGCATGCACCGGAGACAACGACGCGCAGGTGCACTGAGCATGCCGTTTCTAACCCAGATCGTGCCGTAAGTGGCGGCTCCCACGCGCATGCACGGAAGTGACGTCATCGCAGCTCCGGCCAGTCACAGTGCCGGAGCCGCGATACCATAAAAGTCCCTCCAGGAGAGATGGCAACGAGGACCGCTGCTGGGGCTTCGATCTCAGGTAAGTAATTCATAATGAGCTAGTATGCATACTAGCTCTTTACACCTTTGTCTTGCAGGGTGTTTTTTTTTTTTCCAGAAGGTTTACTTCCTCTTTAAGGGCAACTCTAAAGCACCTTGCAAGTAACAAAGTACCACGTGTTCTGATGTAGTGCGTTTAAAAAAAGGTGCAAGTACTTCTTTGGCATCATTTTAGTACATTGAGTAACCTATTCAAATGAATGGGCTCACCTAATGCAGCACACATAAAATACATATTAACACGCGTGCATTGTTGTACCTGTCCAAAAGTTCAACTTCACTGTAAAGTTAATGTAAAGTTAATGTCCTGTATGACAGTTTAAACAAGTACCCAATCCACTAGCAGGTACCAAAATCGTTTAGCCCTACTAAGTAGGAAGCACATTAAAATACAAATAAAAATTCTGTATGACAAAAGCCAAAAATCCAGTTACTTCCATGGCTAATATACATGTCAGGGGTAACTAAGATAAGCTGACGATACCAGGGGATACTTGACATGGCTTTATTAAATTGTTTAATACAGTTGGGAAGAGCAGAAAACTAATGATACTTCGAAAGAAAATCAATCAAAATTTTTGTTAAATTTTACATGCAAATAGTCCCATTTTTTGTTCTGGAATTTGTGTTGCGAAAAACGTTTTCCGATTATTTTCAACACACATGCATCTTTTTTTTTATCTAATGCAACTTAATTTTCACCTTACAGACACCAGGGGCGGATCCAGAGTCTTTTCTCGGGAGGGGCACTGCCAAAAAACATGTTTTTTTTGTGGGAAATTTATCGGGGAAATGGCTGGTGTCGGCGCTTCAATCATCCCGGCACCATGGTTGTTATGGTGTCAGGATGATTGAAGCGAATTATTTCTATTATTACATTGTAATATAAAATTAAATAGTTCAATGCAGAATCAGTGGGAGCCCTGAGTGTGTCACTTGCCACCGTCGCCTGCAATTAGTGGGAGCCCTAAGCGTGTCACTTGCCACACGTTGCGGATTGTCACTTGCCACATCACCTGCCACATCTTGTGGATTGTCACTTGCCACACCTTCTGGATTGTCACTTGCCACATCACCTGCCACACCTTGCGAATTGTCACTAACCACACCTTGCGGATTGTCACTTGCCACATCACCTGCCACACCTTGCGAATTGTCACTAACCACACCTTGCGGATTGTCACTTGCCACGACACCTGCCACACCTTGCGGATTGTCACTTGCCTGCCACCAGATGCAGATTGTCATTTGCCACATCACCTGACACAATTTACGGATTGTCACTTGCCACGTCGCATGCCACACCTTGCGGATTATCACTAACTTGCCTGCTAAGGTGTAGTTTTGGTTGTCTCTTGCTGTGTCCCAGACTCCCAGAGTCAGGCAGCAGAGAGATAATGTAATCTCTCTGCTGCCTGCACAGTGAGGGCGGAAGTCACTGCAGGAATGCAGGGCAGGCACGGGCGGTGAGAGTTGATCATATCTCTCTGCTCCCCCGCTCCCGGGTAGCTGATTGGCCAGCTGCCACACTGAGCCTGCTCTCTCACTCTCATCTGCGCTGCCAACACACTGAGCAGCACGGTCTGCCCACGAACCGCGCCGCCCGCCCACAAACCGCGCCGCAAGCGGAGCCGTCTGTGGAGCCGCACGCTATCGCACTTGCCCGCAGTGCGGCCCGACGTGACTTACTGACATCACTCGTTTCTAGACGCCAAGCGGCCCAGGCGTTAGCAACGAGTGCAGGGAAGAGGCTCCACCCACCTCCTCCTTCGGTCCTGGTATTGTGTCAGTGCACCGCGTAACTACATTAGACGAGTCTCTCTCTCGGCGCCGCTGATCGGCTGATGTGAGAAACTGAGAGAGAGACTCAGAGAGGCAGCGGCAACCGCAGAACAAGTACTATATATACTTGAGTATAAGCCGAACCGAATATAAGCCGAGGCACCTAATTTTACCCCAAAAAACTGGGAAAACGTATTGACTCGAGTATAAGCCTAGGGTGTCCCTAGCATGCCTCACTGTGCCTCACTTTGCCTCACTGTGCCCATGACTAGACTGATGTTAAACATGGGAGTCTATGGAAGGAGTGCCCGGGTTTGAAAAATCGGTTCTCCCCGGCTGTAGGTCTCCCAGACACCAAACTTTGCACACTTATAGAGGAGACATGGGGCTACATGTGTGCCAATATTGGGGTCCAGGGGACCTACGACCGGTCGCTACCAGGTCCGCAAAGTCACCAGGGAAATGACCGTTTAACATTGGAGTCTATGGAAGCGGTGCACGGCTTTAAAAAATCAGTGCTCCCCGGCCGTGGGTCCGCCAGACTCCAAACTTTGCACACATGTAGAGGAGACATGGGTCTACATGTGTGCCTAGATTGGGGACCTATGGCCGGCCAGTACCGGGTCCCCAAAGTCTGGGATATCAGGTGCAAAAAAAAAACAGAGCAAGCAAGTGAGTTGACAGATGGTCTCGGGGGGGGCAATTGCCCTGTTGCCCCCCAACTGGATCCGCCCCTGACAGACACTCAATCTACTGTACACTCCCTCTGTACACTCCTCCCGTGTATTTAAAAAGTAGCACCGGAACGAAAAGATTATTCTTTTACAGCTTGACTGAACGTTTGTTCCAAGCTCAATAGCCATGGATTTCAATAAAACCAGAAATTAGCTGCCATGATGTTGGGCATCATGGCTATGGAGCAGGAGAAAGAGAAGAAAGAGCAGTGTTTGGTGCAAGGATTGACTTCTTTGACCACTTTTCCACCGGGCCTATTCTGGCACTTCTCTCCTTCATGTAAAAATTATAATTTTATTGCTAGAAAATTAATCAGAACTCCCAAACATTATATATATATTAAAAATAAAAGATACTAAATAATCGCGCCCCCCTTTCTTAGTATCACTCTGCGCTAAATAGAAAAACCACAAAGCTAAAAGCACCAGAAAAAAAGTAAAACAATAAAATCTAAAAGAACAGCAGCTGCTAAAAGATAGGCATAAAATAAAAAAGGGCAGTATATATAAAACTTAAAATAAAAAGTTCAGAATAAACTGCAGCAGCGCTACGGACAAAAGTTCAAATGTACGTCTTCTATATAATCCAATTTATATAGGTGGTGTAGATAGTGAATGAAGAATGTGGTTATAGCTGGTTTAAATCTTAGTTCTTGTGCTCCTTATCACCAATATGTGTTTTCACCACGTGGGGGGATTAGGGTCCCCTAATGGGGATGCACTCACCAGATATTAAAACAATAAAGGCATGTATAAACCATCCTTCTTTAGTATGTTCTGTCTTCTTCTACTGTACAGGCACTTCTGGCATATGTGAGGAGAAAGGAACAAACTACATAGGGTAGTACTGTTTGGTAATTTTTATTAATATTCCCCAAAACAAACAAGCCCCTTTGCATATGTGCGTACCAATAAAAAGAATAAAACGTTTCGTCACTTCCTGACGCCCTCGGAAGAAGTCAGGAAGTGACGAAACGTCAGGGCGTGACCAGCAATACCCAGCAAACCGGAAGTGACGCATCTGTGCTCCAGGACCATACCAGGAAGACGCCAGAGGAACCAGGAAGTGGCGTTCTCTAGGGGCAAGTCTGAAAGCGCTGCAAGCGTCCATTTATCTCATATACATTATATACGCCTGTTTTATTCTTTTTATTGGTACGCACATATGCAAAGGGGCTTGTTTGTTTTGGGGAATATTAATAAAAATTACCAAACAGTACTACCCTATGTAGTTTGTTCCTTTCTCCTCACATATGCCAGAAGTGCCTGTACAGTAGAAGAAGACAGAACATACTAAAGAAGGATGGTTTATACATGCCTTTATTGTTTTAATATCTGGTGAGTGCATCCCCATTAGGGGACCCTAATCCCCCCACGTGGTGAAAACACATATTGGTGATAAGGAGCACAAGAACTAAGATTTAAACCAGCTATAACCACATTCTTCATTCACTATCTACACCAGTGTTTCTCAACTCCAGTCCTCAAGGCGCCCCAACAGGTCATGTTTTCAGGTTTTCCATTATTTTGCACAGGTGATTTGATCAGTTTCACTGCCTTAGTAATTACCACAACAGTTTCATCTGAGGGAAATCCTGAAAACATGACCTGTTGGGGCGCCTTGAGGACTGGAGTTGAGAAACACTGATCTACACCACCTATATAAATTGGATTATATAGAAGACGTACATTTGAACTTTTGTCCGTAGCGCTGCTGCAGTTTATTCTGAACTTTTTATTTTAAGTTTTATATATACTGCTCTTTTTATATTATATATATATTTTTAGCAGACACCCTAGGGAATAAAATGGTGATTGTTGCAAGTTTTTATCTTGCACGGTATTTGCGTAATAATTTTTCAAACGCCTTTTTTTGGGGAAAAAAAACGGTTTCACAAATTAAAAAATTAATTAGCAGTAAAGTTAGCCCAATTTTTTTGTATAATGTGAAAGATGCTGTTATGTCAAGTAAATGGATACCTAACATGTCACGCTTTAAAATTGCGCACACTCATGGAATGGCAGCAAACTTTGGTACTTAAAAATCTCCATAGGCGACGCTTAAATTTTTTTTACAGGTTACTATTTTCGAGTTACAGAGGAGGTCTAATGCTAGAATTGTTGCTCGCACTCGCACATGGTGATACCTCACATGTGGGGTTTGAACTGCGTTTACATATGTGGGCAGGACTTACAGGCGTGTTCGCTTTTGAGCACGAGCTACCGGGGACAGGGGTGTTTTACTTTTTTTTTTTTTCATTTTATTTTTTATTTTACAGAATTTTTTTTATTTTGAAATTTTTTTTACATTTTATTTTTTATCACTTTTATTCCTATTACAAGGAATTTAAACATCCCTTGTAATAGGAATCATTGTGACAGGTCCTCTTTATGGAGAGATGCGGGGTCAATAAGACCCCACATCTCTCCTCCAGGCTGGAAAGCATGAGATCAGTGAAAAAAAATTCACCAATCTCATGCTGACAGCCGCAATTGCGGCTTTGTTTACTTCCGGGTACTGGGCATGATATCACAACGTCCCCCGCCGGGACTTCGACGGTCATAGAGAAATCTCTATGATCCTCATGCGACGCCGGCCGATTCGTACTCCGGGCCCCCGATGGCACGGGAGAGCCCGGAGAAGTACCGGATGGTGGCGGGAGCGGGGGGATGACCCCTCCCGCTGCCTATAAGAACGATCAAGCGGCGGAACTGCCGCTGTTATCATTCTTATGGTGCGCAGAATTGCTGGCAGAAAAGAATGATATCTGAATGATGCCTGTAGCTGCAGGCATCATTCAGATATCCCCCCCTAAAGTCAGTGACGTCATATGACGTCCTTGGTGGACAACTGGTTAAATACTCACACTTCCTGGCAAACCTGAAGAATAATCTTCAAGATTTTAGAAAGTCTGGTTTAGCCACATAAAAATAACCCAGATAGCAAGCAATTGTGCTGCAAGCTTGAAATTACCTGGCTAAGCTATTGCTAGTGTAGCGGCCTCACCCCATCTCCTTTTGCTAGGGGTATGTCACACGACAGGGTGAGATGCGCCACGGCCCATGTCCTCCCCATAGCTGTGGGTGAGGTGAAGGCCAGTATCAGTATATTCCTCGGGCCAATGTGTGTTAGTTATGAAGCTCAGTCCTGCTATGCTGAAACCTCCCTTGCTCCCATTAACCAGAGTCCATACACCGATGCAGGGTCCAACACTTGTTTATTATATTTTCACAACAAACAGTCCTTTCACCGCCGACTGGTTGCAACCCATAACATAACGCAAACGGTGGGATAAGCAGGTCGAGGCACTATCCTGATTTCAATCTAAACCCCTGTGGTTTCACCAGGGGTTATAGCAACTTTGCTTAGCACGGAACATAGAACTTGTGAGTCTCTACCAGCAACTCCATAGAACATAGATGGGAGTACCTTCGCTGCGCTGCGGCCCCTATCAGGGGAAGATGTCCCTCTAAGGGAGTTACCGAAGGCCCATCCGTCACCGGGTTGATGCTGCTCCGGAATCTCCGGACGGTGACCTCCCCGGCCTCCTCACCTCAGATGCGGGTCCCCTCGCAAGGCGGCACCCTCGGATCACTTTGCCCTCGCGGGACCCAGTCGAAGTTACTGGGCCCCAGGCCTACGATATAGTACCTCACCCCAGGCTGAAGGTGCCTGGGATGGACCGCAACTTCGTTCCGGTCAGGCCTAGGGCGCCTGGGCCGGAACCTTGAACCGCCCGCACCCAGGCCTAAGGTGCCTGGGTGCGTGAAGAGAAAATCCTCGAAGACCTCGTGGCGAGGGCGTCTCCCCCTTTTATCTCCTCCCATCAACACCACGGCGGGTTCCCCGCCCCAGCCGTACCATCTCCGGAAAGGGACAAAAAGGGTAGCACTGCGGCAGTGATTCTACCTTGAGCCTGTAGGTACCCCGCCACCCACAGGCCAAGGAGAATAATACACCACCCAATCCTCCACGAATTACAAAGGGGTCCAGAACCTTTCACAATTACACACCTGGGTCACACTACCCCCAGGTGTACCCCAACTAAATTTAAAGACCCCGCTACATACTCCCCCTGTGATTTGACGCTGGTCCCCAGCGTCTGGTGCAACCCCATGTCTCCCAAGGAGTAGTGACATGAAGCGAGCCTCAGAGGCTATCCCTAAAAATTTTGAATCCCATGTGTGCCAAGACCTGCTCAAGGGGAAAGGGAACTATCAAACAATAAAACTTTTGTATAAAACATCTATCATGTACACATATACAATCCCTCCCGTCACTGTCTAAGAACCACCCCATACTCAGTAGTCTTGACCGACGAATCTCCTGCAGTAGGGAAACAAAAAAAACAGACAACATCCTAACATTATGTGAAAATTTGGAATGAATGAGTCCATCAGCCGAGGGACCCATTTGCTCCACTGAGTGTGGTGTAAAAGTGTGCAGAAAAACAAACAAACGTTGCACAACACTGCCACCTGGTGACAGCGCCGCGGTAATGACACTTGGTGCTCCTTCACTCTTCATGCGTCCCTACACTAATTCTACCCCAAAGTCTGTCCTTGATTCATAGAAAAAAACAGGGTATTGTTCAGACGTTCTAGCAAAGGCTCTTCCAGGAAAATTTGTAGCTGAAAACATACTCATGAGTCTCTCCTCACAAGTAAAACCTCGGATCAGGTAAGAACAACGGCTTCAGATGCTTATCAAACACTTCGACTGAATATTCAACATCCTCTCCCTCCTTTCTGCAGATAAGCACTTTATCAGCATGAATATGGCGCCCCAACTTCCAATCCGCTCTGCAGTCCTTGAATTTCTTGGACACAGGCGCCGAACAGGACAAGTATCGCCGGGTCTGAGGCACTTTGAGCTTCTCCCAGACAAATTTGTGGTACCATCTCTCTCGCAGGACTTCAACTTCGTAAAGTAAGTCCCGAGGCAAGTAGGGATACTCCCATCCGTACTCACGGGCGACTCTCTGGGAGAAAAGTCGTTGTAATCTGGCCAAAGGAGGCATGACATCCCGCTCACCTTCTCCCGGCTGCACGATGGCCTCCGGGTGCCGAGGTACCTTCACTACCTCGGGTGGCTTTGCCTTTGGCGCACGCAATGACGCGCGCTGCATCCCCACAACCAAAGTAGGTGATGTTGTGGAATGTGGAAAGTCAGTCGGAGGACTAGACTCCCTCCTGAGCTCCGGGGCCTGCGCCCGGGGCATGCTGTCTTCTATAGACATAGGGGAATCCTGCGGTTTGCATAGCACAGGTAGCAGGTGTTTGTCCCAGCCCTTCCGGTGAAACAGTTCATCTATTTCCCCGTCATCCCCACAGTCCGACAGCGATTCCAGGTCGGAGGTGTCATACATCTCGGCGGGAAGGGAGTCTTTAGTAGACGGAGAACTACCCTCCCTTGCGGGCTCCACCTCCAGTGGACCCCCGACACCTCCAACCACCACCACAGTCCCAGCCCCTGGCTCACCTGGACCTTTTTCAGCCCTGGGATGTCCAGGACTCTTCCAACCGGATCCATCCAGGTCCGGCAAGCGGCGGGGTGAAGCTCGACCACGACCACAGGAGGCCTGCACCAGGCCTATCTTCCTCTTCGGAGGTGGCAGCAGGGAATCTGTGGTGACCGAAGCAGCATCCTCTGATTTTTCTCTCTCAGTCTCTGGTTGGGCAGTCCCGTCGCCCTGGTCAGCGCGTACGGGGACCTCCGCAAAGGCCTGGATCTCCCCTTCCGGAGTGGCGGTACCTGTGATGCAATTGAGGCGAAGGGCCCGGGGCCTTACTGTGGATGGTTCGACCTCAAACAGAAATTCTTTACACGCTTCACAACGCCCAAATGGCTTTAGTTGGACCACCAGTCCCGAGCATCCGGGACAGATCACACCGAGGGCCTCCGTGTCTCTGCATGAGTACAAAGCCAACTGTCCTCGGGGCCTGAGTCTTATCCTCGTGTCTGTAAGGGGAGCAGCAAAAGCAGTCATCTTCGTGGGGTATGATACCGGCATCCACGGGGAGCTTGAGGGCATCCCGACCACCTGCTGCTCCATCACGCGCTGACCACACGCCGGAGTCTCCACGTGTATCTCCACATATGGCCAGACTCCTCCCACGACTTGCACGTTTTCGCGGGCTTCCCACAGTCCCCGCCCACGAATTGCGCAGTCATGGGTTGCCTCATGGCGCAGTGCAGCAAACACCCCCACATGTAGTACGTCACACGGCTGGGCTTTTCCCTCTTCCCGCTCTTTCTGTATGGGCCTTTCCCGTCTTGGGGTCATTTCCACGACTTCGAGCACAGGGACGCACTTTGGCCAATCACATGGCCAACCTGCTCGGACCTCCTCCGGGCAGCAAAGTCCAGACACAGCCATTTCAAATTTCAAAGTCAACACACATTTTATCCCGGACGAGCCCCCACGTGTAGCGGCCTCACCCCATCTCCTTTTGCTAGGGGTATGTCACACGACAGGGTGAGATGCGCCACGGCCCATGTCCTCCCCATAGCTGTGGGTGAGGTGAAGGCCAGTATCAGTATATTCCTCGGGCCAATGTGTGTTAGTTATGAAGCTCAGTCCTGCTATGCTGAAACCTCCCTTGCTCCCATTAACCAGAGTCCATACACCGGTGCAGGGTCCAACACTTGTTTATTATATTTCCACAACAAACAGTCCTTTCACCGCCGACTGGTTGCGACCCATAACATAACGCAAACTGTGGGATGAGCAGGTCGAGGCACTATCCTGATTTCAATCTAAACCCCTGTGGTTTCACCAGGGGTTATAGCAACTTTGCTTAGCACAGAACATAGAACTTGTGAGTCTCTACCAGCAACTCCATAGAACATAGATGGGAGTACCTTCGCTGCGCCGCGGCCCCTATCAGGGGAAGATGTCCCTCAAAGGGAGTTACCGAAGGCCCATCCGTCACCGGGTTGATGCTGCTCCGGAATCTCCGGACGGGTGACCTCCCCGGCCTCCTCACCTCAGATGCGGGTCCCCTCGCAAGGCGGCACCCTCGGATCACTTCGCCCTCGCGGGACCCAGTCGAAGTTACTGGGCCCCAGGCCTACGATATAGTACCTCACCCCAGGCTGAAGGTGCCTGGGATGGACCCCAACTTCGTTCCGGTCAGGCCTAGGGCGCCTGGGCCGGAACCTTGAACTGCCCGCACCCAGGCCTAAGGTGCCTGGGTGCGTGAAGAGAAAATCCTCGAAGACCTTGTGGCGAGGGTGTCTCCCCCTTTTATCTCCTCCCATCAACACCATGGCGGGTTCCCCGCCCCAGCCGTACCATCTCCGGAAAGGGACAAAAAGGGTAGCACTGCGGCAGTGATTCTACCTTGAGCCTGTAGGTACCCCGCCACCCACAGGCCAAGGAGAATAATACACCACCCAATCCTGCACGAATTACAAAGGGGTCCAGAACCTTTCACAATTACACACCTGGGTCACACTACCCCCAGGTGTACCCCAACTAAATTTAAAGACCCCGCTACACTAGACTTGCCAGGCTTCACAAGTTTGTTGCACAATTGGAGCAAGTCCGCATTGCATGACTCCAGATCAACTTTCTTTGCAAACATTCTGCAAGTCTGCTGCAAGTTCTGGTTCAGTTATGTTGAGCAATAGTCATCTCACCACAGGGGTCGCTGTTGCTGAATTTTCATGCTGTAGACTTGCAGATCTCTTGCTGTAGACTCACCACTGCAACTTTTCTCTTGCTAGAGACTTACCATGCAAATTTGCTACAAATTGGAAAAGTGTCAGCTAGAACTTCAAGTGCTCTGCAAGTGTACAAGTTGGCAGTGAAAATGTGCAGCAAGTTCACAGACCAATGCCGCGTACACAAGATCGGACATTCCGACAACAAAACCGTGGATTTTTTTCCAACGGATGTTGGCTCAAACTTGTCTTGCATACACACGGTCACGCAAATGTTGCTCGGAAATTCCGAACGTCAAGAATGCAGTCACGTACAACACTACGACGAGCCGAGAAAAATGTACAATGATTCTGAGCATGCGTCAAATTGATTCCGAGCATGCGTAGAATTTTTGTGCGTCGGAATTGGATACACACGATCGGAATTTCCGACAACAACTTTTGTTGTCGGAAAACTTGAGAACCAGCTCTCAAACATTTGTTGTCGGAAATTCGGACAGCAAATGTCCGATGGAGCATACACACGGTCGGAATATCCGACCAAAAGCTCACATCGAACATTTGTTGTTGGAAATTCGGACAGCAAATGTCCGATGGAGCCTACACACGGTCGGAATATCCGACCAAAAGCTCACATCGAACATTTGTTGTCGGAAATTCCGATCGTGTGTATGCGGCATTGCAATTCAACACTGCCACAAATTTGTGGCACGTTATTCTTGCTATCTGAGAAGCAGGATTTCTTGATGTGCAAAGCAATAAGTACAGAAGAAAGACTGATAGTGGCACTGCACTTTCTGGCCACAAGAAGATCTCTGGAGGAACCTAAATTCTCTGCAAGAATTTCAGTGCAGCACTGGGAATGATTATCCCCGAGTGTGGCAAGCAATTCTGCAAGGCCAAAGGCGCCAGAGGTTCTATATCTAATAGCATAAGCTATAAATTCATTCTTGATGACATCTTTACAACTGCCTAATCTTTTGTGTATTAGATGTGTTACTATTGACCTATGTATGATTCAGTTTTTAAGATATTCTGGTATTAGTTCATTTTATATGTTTATATTGTGTTCATTTCAAAGCTACATCAAGCACCAGCATTTTTTCTAGCTATTCAGAGCGCATGTTTTCATGAACTTTAGGTCATGTGCTATTTTGGTATGTACAGGTGTGTAAAATGCATCCTTCACATTAACAATAGCCTCATACGTCAACTCCTATTCATTTATTCCATTCACATTGTGAGCTAGGTCATCTCACATCTCTATCAGTGCACTCCAGCCTCCTGTAATGGAGAGACTGTAGCATATGTCATTAAATCAGTGCCTAAAATACAATCATTTCCAGTGTGACAAGCCTATAGAAGCAACATAATAACCCTGTGTCAGGAGGAACAAAATGTCCCATACACTACATCAGGGCTCAAAATTTCAAGTCCTGAGCTACTAGCCAGGCTTCAAGGGTTACTCGCCACCAGTTGCCCCACCCAGCTCACCCCGCCCTGCCCCTAATTCCGCCCCCAAACGCGCCCTCATAAATTATCTCATGAAATGACACTTAAATGTTTTATGCAGAATTAAGTTATAAAAATAAATATTAACAACTGTATCCGTGCCCATCAATGCAGGCTGCCTGTGCCTACCAATGCAGCCCTGTGTCCACCAAATGCAGCCCTGTGTCCACCAAATGCAGCCCTGTGTCCACCAAATGAAGCCCTGTGTCCACCAAATGCAGCCCTGTGTCCACCATGCAGCCCTGTGTCCACCATGCAGCCCTGTGTCCACCATGCAGCCCTCTGTCCACCATGCAGCCCGTGTCCACCAAATGCAGCCCGTGTCCACCAAATGCAGCCCGTGTCCCCCAAATGCAGCCCGTGTCCACCAAATGCAGCCTGTGTCCCCCAAATGCAGCCTGTGTCCACTATGCAGCCTGTGTCCCCCAAATGCAGCCCGTGTCCCCCAAATGCAGCCTGTGTCCACCATGCAGCCCTGTGTCCACCATGCAGCCCGTTTACCATTCAGCCTACCTGTTCAGGGGAGGAGAAGACCAGGAGAGCCGTCCAGGTGATCAGAGCGCAGCGCGGGGAACACAGGATAACAGTTTTCATTTTAATTGCCGCGTTCCCGCCTCTCAACGTCATATTCAGCCCGCCCCCTGGCCGGGAACTTTGATTGACAGATCACCCGTCACCAGGATTGGACGGGTGATCTGTCTATCAAAGTCCCGGGAGGCGGGACTGTATCTGACAGCGAGCAGCGGGGAACACGGCAATTAAAAAATAAAACTTATCCCAGTGATTGTTCCCCGCGCTGCGCTGTATACATCCGGATGGCTCTCTCTCTCTTCCCCTCCACAATCACTGGGAGAAGGACTCTCATTCCACACAGGCTGCCAGCGGTGCTCACCCCCCCGGCTCACAGCCAGCCCTTCCTCGCCAGCCCTCAAAATGCACTCGCAAAATGCGAGCAATTTTGAGGGCTGCACTACATGATCCCTCTTTAGCAAAAGAATAAAAAAAAAAAAAGAAAAAATAGTTAGTTTTCTTTTTCTTAAGCCTCATACACACGGCCGGGAATCCCGTCAGGAAAAAAACATTGGATTGGGATTCCTGGCAAGCTTTCCTTGCCAAGCCGTGCATACAGACCGCCGTTCTTTTGAATGGCAAGAACGCGGTGACATCATCGACTACGACGAGCGCTCGTCACATTCGATGCCGTCGCCGCCATCTTGCTACATCCTACACTACCCTTGTATGCTACCGCGCATGCGTCAAAGTCTTTTCGAGCATGTGCGGGTTTACCTGGGGACAAGTAAGCATACACACTCACGGTTGTCTCGGCAGGAAACACTCTGCCGAGAATCCCGACGAGAAAATAGAAAGCAGGTTCTCTATTTTTCTCGTCGGGATTCCCGGCAGTTTTCCCACCGAGAAAGCATACACGCGAATGGTTTTCACGGCAAAAAGCTCTCCCAGCAGTTTTCTTGCCGAGAAAACCGTGCGTGTGTACGAGGCTTGATGCTTACATATTGATAAAAAACAAAAATGGACAAAAAAAATCTACAGTATATGAAAGTTTGTTCCTGTCCAACTTACATATAAGATGTGACATTTCAGCCAAAGCAGATATCTATGAACCTTAAAGATCAGAAGAGCTTGTTATTGACACAGAGGGAAGCCCTGCATGGACAGATTTAAGCATTGCTTCCGACAGTTGCTCTAGAAGGGTCCAATTTTCACCTGACTGACGGGGGTAATGCTTACACAGGGCAGTGCATAGCAAACCTTATCCTGGAATAGCACTTGATAATTTTGTTGGCAATCTTAGAGCTTTCCATCAGCTTACAGTAATCTGCCACCCACAGTTTCAATTGTTTCCCAGTTTCTAATGGGAACACTCATCGGTAATTAAAGCGGAACTCCAGAGAAACAGCAAAATACACAATTCAAATACATAAACATGAACTATTTTACCTGCCAAAGGGTTTGCAATTGTGTTTGTTCTGTCTTGAGATACGGGAAAATCTGCTAAAAAGAATATCCAAACTGGCAACCTCACTTTATTCCAGCTTGCCATCAGCCGGTGAATGATCAATAAAAGAGAAGCAGCACACTGAAGTTTTCACTTAGCTCTCTCCTCCTATGTTCGACTCTTGACTGACAGCACTGTACAAAGAAGTAGAGCCCTGGTTGGCTTAAAGTGATGGTCCACCCTCTTCAAGTCTCAATGCTTCTTTGTAAGGGATAATAAGAGGCTGCATTTAAGACAGATGCAATATAAAATTACGTTTAAAGCGGACCTTCACCCTCTTGAGGACAATCCACCCCTCCTCCCTTCCACTGCAGAAAAAGGGCATCTTTTTTTATGTCTGTTCTTGTCTTTTTTTTTATGTAAAGTCCACCCGCCACCCCATAAATGTCAGTCGCCTTAGGTGAATGATGCGCACACTGCCCACTGTCCTCTCGGGATATGCATGTCACATATCCAAAGAGGCATAGCCTTTCATTCAAGAACAGGAAGAGGGGGCGGGACTATCGGTGCATCATCGAGAGGCCCGCCCACTGAACCCAATAAGAGTCAGCGGACATCAGAAAAAACATGGCAGCACCGGAGAGAGCTGTGGCCGGACATGAGATGATCTGAGCCTGTCAACCGTGGATCCACTGGATGGGTGAGTATCTGAAATGTCCAGATACCACCATCAGGTAAGCGGGGCAAAACACATAAATAAATGAGGAGGTGGGCCGGAGTTCCACTTTAATATCTTTTATTAAATACAGACATATGTTTTTCAAGTTTTTTTAACATTAGTTAAAATAAAAATGCTTTTTTTTTTACAGGCTACGAGTAAAATTCTGTAAAATTTTACAAACTACTTCATAAAAAATTATGCCATTTGTGCCTTTTATTAAAGTGTTTTTAAACCCTTTACAACCACTTTATGCTACATGTAAGCCTATATTAAGGCTTACCTGTAGCTACCCAGGATATCTCCTAAACCTGCATGGTTTAGGACAGTGGTCCCCAACCTTTTTGGCACCGTGGACCGGCTGCGTGGAAGAAAATTGTGCCAAGGCCCGGTGAGAGGGGGGTGTACGCGTTTTTTCGCGGGCAATTTATCGGAGCAATAGCTGGTGTTCTGCTGTTGGCGCTTCAATCATCACAGTACCGAGGTTGGTATGGTGTAAGAATGATTGAAGCGCATTATTGCTTATATTACATTATAATATAAAATGAAATAGTTCAACTCACCATAATGCAGAAATAGTGTGAGCCCTGAGTGTGTCACTTGCCACATTGCCTGCCATGTCGCCTGCCACCAGATGCAGCTTGTCACTTTCCACGTCGCCTGCCACCAGATGCAGCTTGTCACTTTCCACGTCACCTGCCACCAGATGAGAAATGCCACTTGCCACGCTGCCTGCCACCAGATGAGAAATGCCACTTGCCATGCTGTCTGCCACCAGATGAGAAATGCCACTTGCCACGCTGCCTGCCACCAGATGAGGAATGTTACTTGCCACGCTGCCTGCCACCAGATGAGGAATGTCACTTGCCACGCTGCCTGCCACCAGATGAGGAATGCCACTTGCCACGCTGCCTGCCACCAGATGAGGAATGCCACTTGCCCCGTCACCTGCCAGTGCCATCAGATGAGGAATGCCACTTGCCACATCACCTGCCTGTGCCACCAGATGAGGAATGTCACTTGCCACGCCACCTGCCAGTGCCACCAGATGAGGATTGTCACTGCATTGGTGGCACTGGTTCAGCAGTCGTTCTTGAGTGAGGGAAGGAGAGCGGAGATGTGGGACGGGCTGTGAGAGATGATGTCATCTCTTTGCTCCCCCACCGCACCTCCGACATTCCGCACGCTGTGAGGGCAGAAAAGCGGTGATGCTAGGCGGGCGGAGAGAGAGGATGTCTCTGCTCGCCAGCCCGCTTCTCTCATCCGCCCGCCTGCCTCTGATCCACTGGACTCTCTCTCTCTCTCTCTCTCTCACCTGTCCGCTCACCTTACAATGTCATGCCACCCGCCACGGCCCGGCTGCAGAGACGCTACGGCCCGGTAGTGGGCCGCGGCCCGGGGGTTGACGACCCCTGGTTTAGGAGATATCCCCTGTCCCCTGCATGTGCCGATGTCATCGGCACATGCGCACTGGGGGAAACGGAAGCAATGGCACCTATGTGCTGTTGCTTCAGTCCATGTGCCCTTTACTGGTGGCTCCCGCGTGCATGTGCGGGAGTGACGTCATCTCGGCTCCGGCCAATCACAGCGCCGGAGCTGTGATACCCGGAACTAAGCCCCGGGAGAGATGTTGGTGGCTAGAGGGGAAGACGAGGACCGCTGCGGGGGCTTTGATCTGAGGTAAGTAATACATAATGAGCTAGTATGCTATGCATACTAGCTCATTATGCCTTTGTCTTGCAGGGTTTTTTTTTTTTCCGTTTTTTTATTAGGGTAACTGATAAACCCACTTTACCTACTTTAAATGGGTTGTAAAGGCAGGAGTTTTTTTTATCTTAATGCATTCTATGCATTAAAGTGGTTGTAAACCCTTACAGACCACTTATACCTACAGGTATACCTAGATTAACCACTAGGGGCCCGCGCTATTGTCGAATGACAGCTACAGCACGGACCCCAATTGCTGGGAGGACGTCAATAGGCGCCCTCCCCTTTGTATATCACCTACCAGTGCTGATCAGTGACCATCATTGCCACCCATCAGTGCCCATCATTGCCACCTATCAGTGCCACCTATCAATGCCACCTATTAGTGCCAATTCTCAGTGCCCACCAGTGCCACCTATCAATGCCCTTCAGTGCCACCCATCAGTGCCACCTCTCAGTGCCCACCAATTCCACTTCTCAGTGCCCACCAGTGCTGCCTATCAATGCCCACCAGTGCTGCCTTATCGGTGCCCATCAGTGCAGCCCATCGGTGCCCATCAGTGCAGCCCATCAGTGCCACCTATCGGTGCCCATCAGTGCAGCCTCATCAGCGTACATCGTTGAAGGAGAAAAATTACCCGTTTGCAAAATGTTATAACAAAATACAAAACGGTTTTGTATATATATTTTTTTAATTTGGACTTTTTTATTTTTTTAAACAAAAAATAAAAACCGCAGAGGTGATCAAATACCACCAAAAGAAAGCTCTATTTGTGGGGAAAAAAATGTAAAAAATGTCATTTGGGTACAGTGTTGTATGACCGCACAATTGTCATTCAAAGAGTGAGAGTGCTGAAAGCTGAAAATTGGTCTGGGCAGGAGGGGGGTTTAAGTGCCCAGTAAGCAAGTGGTTAAGGCTTACCTGTAGGTGCAACAAATATCTCCTAAACCTACACGGTTTAGGAGATATTTGCAAAAAAGACAGCACCGATGTCTACGACACATGCGTGCCATAGACAACGGCGCAGGCGCATTGAGCGTGCCATCAGTGAATGGGGTCATGCCGTTAGTGGCGGCTCCTGCGCGCATGCGCGGGAGTGACGTCATCGCGGCTCCGGCCAGTCACAGCGCTGGAGCCGCGATACCCGGAAGTCGCTCCGGGAGACATGGCGGCGATGGAGGAGGCGAACGAGGGGGCTTCGATCTCAGGTAAGTACTTCATAATGACTTCATAACTTTCGTGGACACACCACCCCTATGCAGACGCATCCGTAAGTTCTGTGGGTTAAATGTATGGGTGGGGGAGTTCTCTCCTATTCTATGTTTGCCCACTGGCTCTCTAGCATTCCTTTGGATCATTAAAATGTATCTGTCTTTTTCATCCCCAGATGACCACTTCGGTTTTTGCTCCTGATGAGCGGCCTGAAAGGCACGAAATGCATAGAGCTAATATCTACCGATAAGTGCACATACTCATCAACTTTTTATGGACGTTCCTTCCAATATATACAAAATCCCCCTCCACCATTCATTTAAAAAAAAAAATATTTAGTGGTTTACCAAGTTGCATAGGTAGCGACTGCAATGTTTGATTGATATGTACTGTTGTATCTGTACATATATGAAATATCCTTGATGGAATATTTATAACTGTAATATTTGGTTCAGATGAAATATAAAAAAGTATTGATATATAGCAAAATGCATAAAATTTAAATATGAAATTGTATTGCGATTTTGAACCAATTAAAAGCTGTCCCCCATCAAACTTATTTCTTTGTGTCCGTGTGCCTCATATAAAGTCCCGCCTTCTACCTTCTCTTTTGAATACCAAACCAGGGATGGAGGAGGGGATCTGAACGGCCCCTTAACCTCATTTAAAGTCCCAAAAAACCCTTCTTTTTATTACTTCATAATGAGCTAGTATGCTATGCATACTTGCTCATTATGCCTTTGTCTTGCAGGGTGTATTTATTTTTATTTTTTTAAGGAGGCTTTACTTCCTCTTTAAGATAAAAAAAACCCTTCTGTGTGCAGCAGCCCCCCTCATACTCACCTGAGCCCATCTCTATCCAGCGATGTTGCAGGAGTGTCTCATCTGCCCGGGACTCCCCTCTTCATTGGCTGAGACAGCAGCATGGTGCAACTGGCTCCCGCTGCTTTCAATCACAGTCAGTCAGCCAATCGGGAGAGACATTGGATGGGGCTCCATGTCTGAATGGATACACAGAGCTGCAGCTCGGCTCAGGTGCCCCCATAGCAAGCTACTTGCTGTGGGGGCACTCAACAGGAGGAAGGGGCCAGGAGCAGCGAAGAGGGACCTGAGAAGAGGAGGATCTGGGCTGCTTTGTGCAAAACCACTTGCCAGGGCAGGTAAGTATGACGTGTTATTTTTAACAACAAAAAAAAAATGAGACTTTACAATCACTTTAAAGAGAGCTAATCACAGTGGTGTTTGGACAGGACTCTGAGTATTGTCTTGGCTTGCTTAACAAAGATTTATATCTCCCCTTATGCCGCGTACACACAACCGTTTTTCATGACGAGAAAAATCCCATTTTTAAAAATGGTCGTGAAAAACGGTGGTGTGTATGCTCCAGACCATTTTTCTCAACGAGAAAAATGGCCGAAAAAAAAATTAGGACCTGCACTATTTTTTCTCGTCGTTTTTCACATTGTTCTTTTTAACGTCGTGAAAAACGGTAGTGTGTATGCTTTTACGAGGGGAAAAAAATGTGCATGCTCAGAATCAAGTATGAGACGGGAGCGCTCCTTCTGGTAAAACTAACGTTCGTAATTGAGATAGCACATTCGTCACGCTGTAACGGACTGAAAAGCACAAATCGTCTCTCACCAAACTTTATAAACACGAGGATCAGCAAAAGCATCCCAAAGGGTGGCGCCATTCGAATGGAACTTCCCCTTTATAGTGCTATCGTACGTGTTGTATGTCACAGCGCTTTGCTCAAGCATTTTTTTTCACGAACGTGTGTATGCAAGGCAGGCTTGAGAGGAAACACGAAAAATCACGTCGAGAAAAACTTCGTTTTTTCCATGACGTGAATAAGGGTCGTGTGTACGCGGCATTAGGATTAAGCTAAAGTATGAGGATCAGATGCCACCTGAAGTCTGACAGTTGCTGCCTGACAATTCTCGGACCTTATATACTGCACACCCAAAATGTGAATCAGTCCAGGAACTGTCAGATGACCGCGCAGGCTCAGCAATCTAATATTTCCATCCAGATTGTTATTTTTAAACGTTCACTTGTTTAAAAATGGCATAAAAAATTATTTACTTTCTTCTATTTTTTTATTTTACTTGGAGTTGTATCCACTGAACAAGCTGCCAAGAATTACAAGACTGGTAAACCAATACCGTCTGAAGGAATACAAAATAAATAAATGTGCATGCTCAGTGGTGGATGTTTGTGGCAGCAGAGGTCATAAATGTTAAAAGCACCAGCTTGCTTTAATATTTGATTCTTCTCTAAAAAGTGACACAGCTGTGCTATTTGCTTCTTCTAAAAACATGGCATAATGCACAAGGTCACCTTATATTTTTTCATTAGGGTATAATTTCACCCATGAAATGTTATGATTTAGGGTTTAGATTTATGCCCTTATTAAAGAGGCTCTTGATATTTTCTCTAGCTGAATGACCTTGTTTATACTGCGCTGTAGATCATTAGATTCACCTTTTAACAAAATTACTCTGCTTCGTACAGAAAAAATGTTCAGCGTGCTAAATAATCTGCATAGCATTCTACGCTCCATCTTCCAAGAACACCTTTCAAAATGGAACAACATGAGGTAGAGGAACATGTGGTGAGTGACAAGAGGTGATTACTGCTTGTCTTCTATGATAAAGTGCCAAAGCTCAGGCACATTCTGCTATCGCCTTACTGACCAACTTGATGCCCCGTCTCGGATGAATTCCCCATCAATATCACCACATTCTAGTCACACCTACCGCTCAAGCTTTTGAAAACTAGAAACAGTGGGCAGGACTCGTCTTACCAATGCGGTAGGCATCTCAAAAATCTACAGCAGCTGACTGTTCTAATTAATGTTAAACTAGCCGGGAAGTCAGTACAGTGCAGAACAATCAAGCTGGAGAATATGTAACATGCTCTACAAAACTCTTATGCCGCGTACACACGATCGGAATTTCTGACAACAAATGTTCGATGTGAGCTTTTGGTCGGATATTCCGACTGTGTGTGGGCTCCATCGGACATTTGCTGTCGGAATTTCCGACAACAAATGTTTGAGAGCTGGTTCTCAATTTTTCCGACAACAAAAGTTCTTGTCGGAAATTCCGACCGTGTGTATCTACGCATGCTCGGAATAAATTCGACCCATGCTCGGAATCATTGTACTTCATTTTTCTCGGCTCGTCGTAGTGTTGTACGTCACCGCGTTCTTGATGTTCGGAATTTCCAAGCAACATTTGTGTGACCGTGTGCATGCAAGACAAGTTTGAGCGAAAAAAAAACACGGTTTTGTTGTCGGAAATTCCGATCGTGTGTACGCGGCATAAGCTTAATAACTTGAGGACTGAAATAAAAGTTCAAATAAGTTTAATAGAGAATACTGTCCACAAAATAAATAAATAAGATCAAATGGATCATTACTGAGGAGATATGCTATCTGCCATTTCTTCCTCCAGCAAACTCCTTCAATGATATTGCTGTTATTGGGTAGCAGTCATGTGTTGGTATCACTGATTGCATTGGAAAATATTCCAATACATTGGTGGAAGAATTAATATAGGATCTCCAGTATCTTCAATAAAATGATGTCTCCAGGGGTAAAGGTATCTTTACATGCCAAGTAGTCCCCTGCACCCAAAGCTGGATATTTTAAAGTGCATCCATGATAGTTTTTCCAATTTCTGTAAATGTCAGCAGTGGACTATGATGTGTAATGATGGATTTTGATGTCTAATGAACAGACAGTAGGTAGTATTTTCTTATTCTTAGTATGTATCTTGTGCAGGTGGAAAAGCTGTATTGTCTGCCCATCAGTGTTCTACACATTTACCTGAACCGGTGTTTGTTGAACACTTCCAATATTTATTCAGGAAACAATAATTGCTGATTATATTTTATGATATTTAAAGAATCTCAGGTCAAATAAATAGAAGTGTTTCTCATCAGTGAAAAGGTTGCCTAGTTGCAAAAACCATTGACACATGTAGCTGGAACTCTTACCTGGAAAATAAAGGACGTTTTAAAGTCCCACGTGCACTGGTGTGCAGTCATGTTGGAACAGGAAGGGGCCAACCCCAGACTGTTCCCACAAAGATGGGAGCATGAAATTGTTCAAAATGTCTTGGTATTCTGATGCCTTAACAGTTCCCTTCACTGGAACTAAGGGGCCAAGCCCAACCCTTGAAAAACGACCCCACACCATAATCCCCTCTCCACCAAATGATTTGGACCAGTGCACAAAGAGAGGTCCATAAAGACATGGATGAGAGAGTTTGGGATGGAGGAACTTGACTGACCTCAACCCGATAGAATACCTTTGGGATAAATTAGGGGTAAATTAGAGGGGAAACTGCGAGCCAGGCCTTCTTGTTCCCATCAGTGCCTGAGCTCACAAATGCGCTTCTGGAAAAATGGTCAAACATTCCCATAGACACACTCCTAAACCTTGTGGACAGCCTTCCCAGAAGAGTTGAAGCTGTTATAGCTGCAAAGGGTGGACAAACTCAATATTGAACCCTACAGGCTAAGACTGGGATGCCATTAAAGTTCATGTGCGTGTAAAGGCAGGTGTCCCAATACTTTTGGTAATATAGTGTATATTGCATTGGATTTTACAGAACATTACTGTGCTGCAGATTGGAAAGGAAAGGCAATTTTTAATAGCTTTCAATTACAACACGGCTGGTGTAGCAACTGTATATGCTGTATTAGTTTTATGTATTAGCTATTTCTTTCTCCACAAAAGTAAAGTTCCCCTTTAAATTTGGTTTTGTAGGGCACATTTAAAGAAGATTCTGTCCATGAAACTGCTTGATGAAGAAGAGGAAGCTTACAGAAAACCCATCCTGAAGGTTGTTATATATTTATTTGAACAGTATAGAAATATTTCACTAGTCTCCCAGCTATGACCTTTTGATGAAGTGTGTCTAACATCCAGCCGTCTCCCACTGGGTGCCTAGGAATCAATAATTAAAGACCAGATAGCACGTGTTGCTGATCTGTGCTTTTCCAGCCAGATGTCTGATAAGTAGCAAGGCACCTCCAGGGGTGGGAGACACATTTGTTATTCCTGAGGATGCTGGCTTGAGCTGCTAAGCTTTAACAGTCTGCACAGTAAAGGAAAGTGATTTGCTCTAGACTTGTCATGATAGTAAATTATTTCAAGTAATAGAAGTACAAAGTGATGACATTTGTTAGCTTGTGTGAATAATTTTATGAAAGGGAGCTTATTTTTTCTTTGCTGAAAAAGATGCAGGAGGCTTAGAGGCAAATGTGTTTCAGCAGCTTAGTATACTTTTTGAAACTGAGAAATGTCTTAAGGTGTATCATTGGTCAAAATGTAAAATGATATATTAATTTCCATATTGTATTTCAATTATAACATATTCACTATGCCCTGTGAGTAGGCACTGCTGCGTCACACATTTCATAGAGCCTGCCTTCTGAAATGCAAAGGTGCTGAGTTTCAGGAGGTGGATTCAGTACAGGAATCACTGTTTGCTGGCAGCAAGGTACCGTGGGATATGTAGTCCTTAGGAATTAAAAGTAAATAGCAGAGAACTGCAAAGCATGCAGTGAATCCATGAAGTAGTGGAAAGAGATGACCAGCAGCAGCACTTACAACACAAAAGGACATTTTTCAAGTAAGTTTATATTGGATGATTTAACAAAAATGATATTGTTTATATTGCTATTACAAAACTGATGTTATAAAATAAAAGTGTATGCTGTGACCATAGCTCTCCTTTCACTGTAGTTCTTAGCCCCACCCATTTGTTGGCCATCACACAAGATCTCACCCTTACTACTTTTTCTTAATAAAACTTCTATTGGGAAATCTCAGCATTTAAAGTGATACTATAGTTTTTTTTAAAATAACAAACATGTCACACTTACCTCCACTGTGCAGCTCATTTTGCACACTGTGGCCCGAACGCCGTTTTCTGGGGTTCCCCCGGTGGCTCTCTCGGCTCCTCTGGGAAGCGCTCTCCCAAGGGGGTTACCTTGCGGGCGCGCTCCCGAGTCCTGCATTCAGCGCCCATAGCTGCCGAATGCAGGACTCTACCCTGCCCCCCGGCGGCCGTGTCATTGGATTTGATTGACAGCAGCGGGAGCCAATGGCTGCCCTGCTATCAATCTATCCAATGAAGAGCCGAGAACCCCGGGCAAAGATCCATCGCGTTCTCGACACTGGACTTTCCAGGGCCCAGGTAAGTAAAACAGGGGGCTGGGGGGGGGCGGTAATAGTCAGATGTTTTTTTCACCTTAATGCATAGGATGCATTAAGGTGAAAAAACAGGAGGGTTTACAACCCCTTTAAGCCACAGTCAGACATCAGAAACCTGTGAGTGATTCAATTAACTGCTGTGCACTCAAAAAACTGAAATATCAATTATAGACAGATGTATCTTTCAAGAGTATTTTGGCAGTAGCTGTCACAATACTGCCAGGACAATTTACAAATTGTTTCTGTTCTTTGTGGAGCTGATACACATGTTGGCTCTTACTTGTCAAAGTGTCTTAATTAAGAACTGTCCAAGAAACCATCTAGATTTAAAAATTTGGATTGCCACCAGAATTTTCCAGTGCAGGCTTAAATATAATCAATGCAGATAGTGCCTTTTTTTTTAAAGAATCTTAGTCCAGGCCAGTAATACAGTTGTTTAACTTCCTCCCCTCCCTAGCAGTATATACTTTCTTTTCCTTCAATTCCTACCATTCAGTTCGGCCATCAGGCATGAATGACATGTTAGAGCCTACACAGAGCTGAGGACTCTCTTCCTTCCTCCTTGTGACAGCACTGGACCTGTCATTAGGCACTGTCACATTGGAGAAAGAGTCATATGCTCCCCATACCTGGAAGTATTATTTATTTTACTTTACTCCAGGTGGTACAATAGAAAAGCAAGTAAGCAAAGAAAAGGTGAGAATGTGCTCCTGAGGAAGGGTGCTGTCACTGTGCCATTTAGGAACAAAGTAAATAACACCTTTAAAACACTTTTATAGATGAAGCTCAGGCAGAACATACGTGACCACTTCAGTGACAATAAATGACAATATTGTTGGAAATGTGTCAGCCTTTCTATAGAACCCTAGGGTTCCCCCAAAGTTGCTAAGGGTTTCTTAAGTTATGGTTAATCGGTCCTTGCATGGCTCTGGGTCCAACGCTACTTGGCAGAGCCAGTAACCTGACACCAGAGATATTTTAAGCTGTCTGTAATGGTGGCATTCTGACCACCACAGTAAGACCCGGTTCACACAGGGGCGGCACGACTTTGGGGGCGACTCGGCAAGGCAATCTCAAGACGACTTCAGAGGTGACTTGCAAAATTACTTCTGTATTGAAGTCAATGCAAGTCGCCCCGAGTCGCCCCCAAAGTAGTACAGGAACCTTTTTCTAAGTCTGAGCGACTTGAGTCGCTCCTATTAGAACGGTTCCATTGAACAGAGCGGGACACGACTTGGCAGGCGGCTGAGTCGCCTGACGAGTCGCCCCTGTGTGAACCGGGTCTAAGGAGGGTGTTTGTCCAACCAGCCACCAATGTAAGGTGCATTTTTCCCATTGACTCCCTAAAGCCCTGTACACATGATCGGTTTTACCGATGAAAACAGTCCGATGGACTTTTTTCATCGGACAAACCAATCGTGTATGGGCCCCATCGGTCTTTTTTCCATCCAAAAACAATAGCAAATTACTATCGTCTGTGGGGAACTCCATCGGATAAAAAACCCACGCATGCTCAGAATCAAGTCGACGCATGCTCAGAAGCATAGAACTTAATTTTTCTTGGCTCGTCTGAGTGTTTTACGTCACCGTATTTGGGACGATCGTTTTTTTGACTGATGGTGTGTAGGCAAGACTGATGGAAGTCAGCTTCATCGGATTTCCGATGGAAAAATCCATCGGTTTAAAATCCATAGGAAATCTGATTGTGTGTACAGGGCTTTAGAATTGGTTTAGTAGGAGTTCCCCTAGACCTGAAAATTATTTCAAAGGTTAATGCTGGGTAAGATTCAGAAAGGCTGACCTAACCCATCTGAAAGATATTTATTCCATTGGTTGGGATAAGCCTTTCACCTAAGCTGGCTATTACTATATCACAAATATATCAAGATTGTATCATGATTGTCACTGAAGTAAATGGATGATATGAATACTTTATTGATCACTTTAGGCTTCAGTTGCCATAGGCTTTGGGTTCTATGAAAATGGTGCAAAAAACATGCTTTTCTGATAAATGCAACTAAGGTTCTACTGTAACTAATGGCCTACGTTCCTTTCAGAAACACAATAACAAGCCCATATTATTTGAACATACATAATATGTTCAAATAACTCAATAGAAAATATGGGAAATAACTCAAATACCAGAGGATAAATACTTTCTATTTGTCAACAGAGGTGTGAATGTTATTATAGCACATGTAAGAATTTTATGGTCTTTTAATTCTGTATCTAAATGAATGTTCTGCTCCTCTAACACATAACCTCTGTCTAAGAATCAACTTGGCACACAGTACATATAAAATCCATACTTCCCTCAGGAAAAACTCATTAAAATACTGCCATAGGGCAGAGAGGCAAGGGAACAGCTGGGACTTAAAAAATGGCAACAGCCTGTCAGTTTCAGCATTATTTTACAGTGGTAGTGTGGGAACTTGAAATGGTAATAATACTAAGAATTATAGCTACCCTCAAGTCTAGTTAGACAATCAAATCAACAGCCACAAAATCTAGGATTCATATGGTATAAAGGGGACCTGAATGGAAGAAGAAGTAAATGAAATCACCGTAATTCTTTACAATTCAATGCTAAGCTGTCCAAAAGCATATTTTTGTGACAATGTGACATTGTGTTAAAGTATAACTAAAGGAAAAACTTTTTTTTCAGTTTTGTATAGAGTAAAGCGGGATTAGAAAGCTTGTCAGGGTTTTATTGCTATCTGTGCCCCCCGTTCTGTGTCCCCAAAAAAAGTAATAGAAGGGAAATCTTCCAGTGGGGACACTAGTTCTGGTGACCTGGGGGGTCCCCAAGGAATTCCCTTAATTTACAGGGATTTTCTCTCACTTCCTGTTTTCCTGTTTGGCTATGGGACAGGAAGGGAATGGAATTCTCTTCAATGGGACACAAATGACGGAAACAAATCTGACAAGGGTTATAACCCTTGGTTACTCTATCCAAAATGGAAAAAAAAGTTTTGCCTCTAGTTCTACTTCAAATCATCATCTCTAAACATTTCTGGGAAACTTGTAAAATCCAGGCAAAATACTTCTCCACTGGTGTACTTGGCTTTGGTAATTCCCATGGTGGGCTTTTCCTGGCTTTTCATAGGGCTGATTAAAGTGTGTAAATAGAAGAAGATATATATACTGTATATTCATAAGATATTCTGCAGAAATTCAGCAGGCACTGTACCAGCTGAATGGTTCCCACATATTAATCATGCTGTTGGTTGTTTGTTATTGATAGAAGAGGAATCAAGATTAAGGATTTAGATATGGGAGTTGCAACCTCTGAGATGTCTTTGATGGTGTAAGCTCTTGGGCTTCATATGTAATATGGCTTCACACACTGAATCAGTGAACTGATGTAAGCAAGCAGTTAGTGAAGTGTTGGGCCACGTAAATGTTTTGTGTTAGTGAATTATTAGGTAGTGAAGCACGGAAAAGAAAGGTGGACAGAGAGCCCAGGCCTTCAAAAAAAGTTGGCAATGACATCTTCCATATTTCTAACAATAAGGGTTCTTTAGCGATGGGTGAGGTTGGGTTCAATCAGGTTGGGTTCAATTCACAGAGGGTTCTAAGAATCTTGTTTAAAATTCAGCAAACCCAGACTTAGAAGCAAATCATATTAAGTCTGTCAGGGCAAATCCTGTATTTAATCGTACACATTTTTAAGGCTCATAGGCACACTACTATAAAAAAAGAAATGGGAAGCTGTGGTGCACTGCCATGGGGAACATGTATCACTGCCAAAAAAAAATGGTTTTAAAAACTAAAGAGTTCAGAAAAGGTCTTCTTATGCAGCTTTGAGGGCAACATTGAAAATACACAAATCATTTAAATAACATACTTGGGGGTGCTTTAAATTATTTTCACGGTCAGCAGAAAGACAGCTTTAATGAGGATAGTAGGCCCAACTGGTGTACGTCTAACTTTCACTTTATCTATGGAGATACAGGGGTGTGATGGACTTCATTGATACAATAAGAGATGATCTAGGTGCACACAGTTCTTGTACGTGGGCTTTTTTTTCTTTTAAGCAATGCAGAGGCATTCTGGGGACAAGAGGCAATTTCAACAACAGATAGAAAGCAATGCTCCCCTTTCAGCACCCTAAAACTTAAACAAGGCCATATCAACATAAAATGAAAAAAAAAACAACAACAAAAAAATCAAACCCCCAGAGTCCACACCAGAAACAAAAGCACACTTTTCTTTTGAAGGAAAGCCATGAAAAAAAAAAAAAAAAAGTTTAACCTAAAATAAAGACACTATCACCATATAATAAAATATACCCCCAAAAACCCCAAATACCCGCCCCCCCAAACAAAAACCCACATTTTTAAAGGTAAGCCTTGCAGCAAAATAGACGGTACAGCAGATATGGGCAGGATAACAGCCATTAGTGACTGCTCACCTCAAATCAACCACAAAGTATGATTAATCCCCTCTCGTTATGGGACAACGTCATATGATGTCAACCCAGTCTCACTGTTCTTGTGCTCCTATGGGGGCAGACAGCGTGACAATTGTGGGCGTGCCATCGGCTCTTTACACAAATCTCGGTAAAGAGCCGAGATGTAAACACGGAAGTGCCGGTAATCGGCTCTCCTCGCCTCACACTAACAGAGTGTGAAGTGAGAAGAGCCAATCAGCGGCATCCCCTCGCAGGGGAGCCCTGTACCGGTAATCAGTGCAGCCCCAACAGTACCCAGCAGTGATGCCAGTCAGTGACCATTTGCGATGTCGATCTGTGCCCATCAGTGATGCCAATCTGTGCCCATCAGTGATGTCAATTTGTGCCCATCAGTGATGCCAATCTGTGCCCATCAGTGGTCCCAGTCAGTGCTGCCTTTCAGTGCTGCCCATCAGTGCCGCATGTCCGTGCCATCTATCATTGCCCATAAGTGCCTCCTATCAGTGCCGCATATCAGTGACCATCAGTGCGGAACATTAGTGCCTCCTCATCAGTGCCACCTCATCAGTGCCCTTCAGTGCCATCTCATCAGTGCCCATAAGTGCCGCCTCATCCGCGCCCATCAGTACTCATCATTGCTGCCTCATCAGCGCATCAGTGAAGGATAAAAATTACCTATTTACAAAATTTTCGGCCAGAAAAAATATATTTTTTTTTACTTTTTGGTATTTTTTCGTTTTTCTTTGAGCAAAAAATAAAAAAAAACAGCAGTAATTAAATACCACCAAAAGAAAGCTCTATTTGTGTGAAAAAAAATGCTAACATTTTTATTTGGGTACAGTGTTGCATGACTGCACAATTTTCATTCAAAGTGTGACAGCGCTGAAAGCTGAAAATTGGCCTGGGCAGGAAGGGGCTAGAAGTGCCCAGTGTTGAAGTGAATAAAGACAAAAAAGCCACAAATAATAAAACCCAAAAAAAAGGAACAAAATGTTTGATCACCCAAAAAAGTTAGCAATCAGAATTAAAGTACAGTTTCCTAACTGACCCTAATCTCCTTCTCTGCAGTTTGTCGGCTTTCCCTATTTTTTTATTTCTAGGGGCTGGCTTAACCAGAATTCCCCTTACTGGCCCTTTTTTAGCCTACTGGCCATAATTTAATGGCCATGCAGTACAGGCTTAAAAAAATGCTCCCAGGTGAACCTGCACATAAATTCACCAGGACCATGAATCTTATACCTGCAGGATTCACCTCAAACCCCTCAGAGTATCTGAGAATCCAAGCCTCATCCCTAATACCTACATTTTTTATTAGCCTCATTTACATGCTAAAACATTTTCTAAAGATATCCATCCCTATTTATAGTCTGTGGGTCACGCACATCATAATTGTGGCTTTATCCTTGCATTTAAATTTAGCAGAACAACTGAGGCCAGCGGGAACAATCATTTCAGCAATTAATTGACAATTTTCTAGGATGTTTTAAAGGTCATCATATCTTCTTTAATAATTTAATGTTTATTTTTTATTTTTTTATTTGTGCAAAAGCTTAAATCTTTCCGGGTATCGTAATGAAATGTTATTCTAGGTTACGGAATTGGTACAGTGGAACCTTGGATTACGAGCATAATCCGTTCCAGGAGAATGCTCGTAATCCAAAGTACTCGCATATCAAAGCGAGTTTCCCCATTGAAGTCAATGGAAACGAAAATAATTTGTACCGCATTGACTTCAATGGCATGCAATATCACATGCGGCCAGAGGCGGGGGGGCGCCGGAGAGCCTCGGAAACGACCAAAAAGGCCCGAGGATACCTTGGCTGACCTCTGGAAAAATCTCGGAAAGACTTTGTTCCCGAGATTTGCAGAGGTCAGCAGTGCTGTCCTCGGGCCTTTCCGCGCATTTCCGAATGGCGCCGATCGGCAGCGTTTGGCTCTGCTCAGCTCCGGCGCCCCCCCACCTCAGGTCAAACGCGGTACTGCACACCGCTTTGGTCTGAATCATGCTTGTTTTGTGAGACAACACTCGCAAACCGAGTTACGATTTTTTAAAAATACAGTACTCGTATTGCAAAACGCTCGTTAACCGTGTTAATCGCAATCCGAGGTTCCACTGTATTTATTTTTCATGTTAGGAAACCCAGCCTTTGTGTGCTGATCAATGATTTGTGTCACAAATGTATGTTTGTTTATGTAGGGCTTTCACACTTTCCTGAATCAGCTAAGCTACAGTAACTTATTTATATAGAATTTTGTTATCAACTTTAAGCAAAAAAAAGTTTAAGGGTTTGAACCAACTGTGGGATAAGTAGCATGAGGTCAACCAGAAACATGTGAACAAGCATTCCATATTGCAGAAAAATGTACATGTAACGCAATGGGAGTGCTTACACAAGTACAAAAGAGATACAGAAAGGCAAGAGACAAGTCTGGTACCCAGCCATGAATCAAGGAAGGTGTCTGTGGTCCAAGTAAGCTTACCTGCCCCTTTTCTGTTGAACTTGATGTTTTAGTTCGTATTAAGTTGCCCCGAGGACTCGCCACTTCCTTCTATTTCTGACCTCAACTACAAATACTTTGGAGACCATCTGCTACTGCCACTGAGCTAGAACTTCCCTCCGCTATCAAAACCTCATGCTATGGCTTAAAACTTTGTTATGGTCAGTAAAAATTTTTGGGCATTTTTCCCCTTGTTCTACTACACTTCTCCAGAGACATCTACACAACATAGACCAACCCAGACTTGGAATCAAAGCCAGAAAAGGTAGTCAGTAACGATATAACCAACAAAGCAACAGCAGAGATACAGGAAGGAAAGAGACAAGCCTGGTACCCAGCCATGAACCAGTGTCTGTGGTCTTTTTAAGCTCTTCTGCCCCTTTTCTGTTAAACTTGGTGTTTTAGCTAGTTCTTTTTACACTGAGGGCTCACCATGGCCTCTATTTTTGACCCTTATCTACAAAATCTCTAGACCTTCTCTGCTGATTCCACGGAACTATAACCACCACAGTAAGGAGGGTTTTACTCCCTCAAGGGAGTTTAATAAGACACGTGGCCACTCATTAAAATGAGAAGAAAAGAGGTTTAACCTTAACCACTAGCCGCCCGCCCACCGTCATATGACGGCGGGACGAGGCAGCTCTCATTCTGGGCAGACGTCATATGACGTCTTTGCCTTCCCAGGCCACTAGGGGGCACGCGCGCGCGCGCCGCATCACTGGGGACCCGATGCGCATGCCCGGCGGCCGCGATATTCCCCGGGCACCCGCGATTGCCCAGTAACTGAGCAGGACCGTGGATCTGTGTGTGTAAACACACAGATCCACGTCCTGTCAGAGGAGAGGAGACCGATGGTGTGTCCCTTGTACATAGGGACACCGATCGGTCACCTCCCCCAGTCAGACCCTTCCCCCCAAAGTTAGAATCACTCCCTAAGGAACACATTTAACCCCTTCCTCACCCCCCTAGTGTTAACCCCTTCCCTGCCAGTCACATTTGCACAGTAATCAATGCATTTTTATAGCACTAATCGCTGTATAAATGTGAATGGTCCCAAAAATGTGTCAAAAGTGTCCGATATGTCCGCCGCAATATCGCAGTCACAATAAAAATAGCAGATCGCCGCCAATACTAGTAAAAAAAAATAATAATAATAAAAATGCTATAAATCTATCACCTATTTTGTAGACGCTATAACTTTTGCGCAAACCAATCAATATACGCTTATTGCAATTTTTTTACCCAAAAATATGTAGAAGAATACGTATCGGCCTAAACTAAAGAAAAATCTTGTTTTAAAAAAAAAATTGGATATTTATTATAGCAAAAAGTAAAAAATATTGTGATTTTTCAAACTTGTCCCTCTTCTTTTGTTTATAGCGCAAGAAATAAAAACCGCAGAGGTGATCAAATACCACCAAAAGACAGCTCTATTTGTGGGGGAAAAATGTAATTTGGGTACAGTCTTGCATGACCGCGCAATTGTCATTCAAAATGTGACAGCGCTGAAAGCTGAAAAAGGGCTTGGGCAGGAAGGGGTGAAAGTGCCCTGTATTTAGGTGGTTCAACTACGTAGAGGGTCCTTTACTGTAAGAGCGACAAGGATGTGGAATTCCCTTCCACAGCCGGTGGTCTCAGCTGGGAGCATCGATAGTTTTAAAAAAACGATTAGATAAGCACCTGAACGACCACAACATACAGGGATATACAATGTAATACTGACATATAATCACACACATAGGTTGGACTTGATGGACTTGTGTCTTTTTTCAACCTCACCTACTATATAACTATGTAACTATATAAAACCTCATGCTGTAACTTCAAAATTTCTACTTGTCAGCAGGGATGAGCCGAACACCCCCCTGTTCGGTTCGCGCCAAAACCTGCGAACAGACAAAATGTTTGTGTAAACTTTAGAACCCTATTAAATACAATGGACTCGAACGTTCGAAATCTAAAGTGTTAATTATAAAGGCTAATATGCAAGTTATTGTCCTAAAAAGTGTTTGGGGACCTGGGTCCTGCCCCAGGGGACATGTATCAATGCAAAAAGAAGTTTTAAAAACGGCCGTTTTTTCGGGAGCAGTGATTTTAATAATGCTTAAAATGAAAAAATAAAAGTGAAATATTCCTTTAAATTTCGTACCTGGGGGGTGTGTATGATATGCATGTGAAGTGGCGCATGTTTCCCGTGCTTAGAACTGTCCCTGCAAAAAAATTCATTTTTGAAAGAAAAAAATGCATTTAAAACTGACTCGCGGCTATTAATGAATTGTCGGCTCCCGGCAATACATACAAAAGTCATTGATAAAAAAAAAAAAAAGCGTGGGGGTTCCCCAGAATTCAATTACCAGGCCCTTCAGGTCTGGAATGGATATTAAGGGGAACCCCGCCGCAAATTAAAAAAAAAATTGACGTGGGGTTCCCCCAAATATCCATTCCAGGCCCTTCAGATCTGGCATGGATTTTAAGGGGAACTCCACCCCAAATTTAAAAAAAAATGCCATGTTCCGCATCTCGTCCGCTGAGCGGACCTGATGGGGAACTTTAGAAGGGGCGGGTCTATACATTTAAAATACTGAGAGGGAGTTCCCCATCAGGTCCGCTCAGGCACAACCAATGAAGGACAGCGCTGGACATCGGAATCGCCGCGGGACACTGGATTTCACCGCTGGAATGTTTTTTGTTTTTTTTTTAAATAAAGGACTTTTTCAAGGTGTTTGTGTGTTTTTTTAAACATTTTTTTACGCTTTCTTTGTGAAATGGTAGGGGTACAATGTACCCCTTACCAATTCACATAGGGGGGGCCGGGATCTGGGGGTCCCCTTTGTTAAAGGGGTCTTCCAGATTCCGATAAGCCCCCCGCCCGCAGACCCCCACAACCACCGGGCAAGGGTTGTGGGGATGAGGCCCTTGTCCCCATCAACATGGGGACATCCTCCCCATGTTGAGGGCATGTGGCTTGGTACGGTTCAGGAGGGAGGGGGGGGCGCTCTCTCGTCCCCCCCTTTTCCCCTGCGGCCGGCCAGGTTGCGTGCTCGGATAAGGGGTCTGGTATGGATTTTTAGGGGGACTCCACGCCATTTTTTTTTTACATTTGGGGTGGAGTTCCCCTTAAAATCCATGCCAGATCTGAAGGGCCTGGAATGGATATTTGGGGAAACCCCACGTCAATTTTTTTTTAATTTGCGGCAGGGTTCCCCTTAATATCCATTCCAGACCTGAAGGGCCTGGTAATTGAATTCTGGGGAACCCCCACGCTTTTTTTTTTTTTTATCAATGACTTTTGTATGTATTGCCGGGAGCCGACAATTCATTAATAGCCGCGAGTCAGTTTTAAATGCATTTTTTTCTTTCAAAAATGACACTTTTTGCAGGGACAGTTCTAAGCACGGGAAACATGCGCCACTTCACATGCATATCATACACACCCCCCAGGTACGAAATTTAAAGGAATATTTCACTTTTATTTTTTCATTTTAAGCATTATTAAAATCACTGCTCCCGAAAAAACGGCCGTTTTTAAAACTTCTTTTTGCATTGATACATGTCCCCTGGGGCAGGACCCGGGTCCCCAAACACTTTTTAGGACAATAACTTGCATATAAGCCTTTATAATTAGCACTTTAGATTTCTCCCACAGATTTTTCGAATTTGCCGCGAACACCCCAATTTGTTCGCTGTTCGGCGAACGGGCGAACAGGCAATGTTCGAGTCGAACATGAGTTCGACTCGAACTCGAAGCTCATCCCTACTTGTCAGACACAATTTTTTGATATGTTCCCTCTACTAGGCTCCTCTAAAGACAATTACATGACAAAGACCAACCCAGAGGAATAGCCAGATTTGGAATCAAAAGCAAGAGAAGGTAGTTAGTTGGAATGATCTCAGGTGTGTTTGAAGGTCTGAACCAGCATGAGCTATCCCACCAGGAAGCTATTACTATAGACATCCAATTATAGGTGGCAGAGGCATTCCACAGCCTGCAGCATATACAAAGGGCATGTACATGAATTTCACTTGGTATTAGCCTCTTGCAATCTTTGTATAGCTCAGCTCAAACTTAGAGAGATAAAAGCAGCACAAATTTTCAGTCCAGCAGGTACTGCCTGTGTGAAAAACTGCAAATAGCTGTGGCCACCGGCGACCTGTCATAATAGTGAATGGGGCCAGTGGCTACACCTAGCCACTCACAGCTGCAGTAGAAATCAGAAGATTCCTGCCACTACAATTCGCATTGGCCTAAATCACAGGTGTGAATATAGGCTAAATGTAAGAAGTACAAAATTGCTGCAGAGAAAAATCAGTCATTAGACATGTGCAATTTGTTTAGTTCCAAATTAGTTTTTTAACAAATTTAGACAGGTTCGTTAATTCGTAAATATCCGAATTTCCGAACTTTTGAATTTCCGCATTTTTCTGAATATTTGGAAATTCGAAGATTCAGAAAGCAAACATCCGTAAATTCAAAAATTTGGAAATCCGAAATTCGGAAATTCAAAAATTCGGAAATTCAAAAATTCGGAAATTCGAAATTCGAAGATCCGAAAATGTGGAAATTTGGAAATCCAAACATAAGAATGAAAATCCAAAAATTCTAAAGAATGCAAATCCAAAAATAAGAATGAAAACCCGAAAATTAAATAACTAATAATAACTTCACTATTACTGAATTTCCTTTCAAATTTAGCTGTTAGGGAATGTAATGAATACGAATTTATCCAAAGTTCCAAATTATCCGAAATAACGAATGCTGTATCTAAATGAATGGAATGTAATGAATTAATAATAGTCATAAAAACGTATTATTATTATTTCCGTTCCATTTGCTCAGATGCGGCATTTTTTATTTTGGATAATTAGTAACTTCAGATAAATTCGTATTTGTTATGTTCACTAACAGCCAAATTTGGAAGGAAATTCCAATACCTATAATTTAATAGTTAGCTATTATTAGTTAGTTAGGTATTATTTCAAATTTGGGGATTTTTGGATTATTGTTCCTTCTAATTTTCGTATTTTCCTTTCTTATTTTCGGATATTCAATTGAATCGAATTTTAGAATTTCAGAATTATCGAATTTCTGAATTTTTGAATTTTCAAATTTCAGAATTGTAGAACTTCAGAATTTTCAAACTTTGAAATTTTAGAATTCCGAATTTCTGAGTTTTCTAATTTCAGAATTTCCACATTTTCGAATTTTCGAATTCTGAATTTACGAATTTACGAATTACGATTTTTTTTTGAATTTTAGAATTTTTAGAATTTCTAAATTTCCGAATTTTCTAATTTCCCCCCCAAAAAAACTAAAAACAAATTAAATGAAAATAAATTTTATGGCAGTGCACGTCTATCAGCCATGCCCTAGTGTAAATCTCAGCACAGGATAGACAAAAGTAAAAATCTTTTGGCACGTAAAACAGCACCCTTATATGCATCTGTTATGTGTAATTAGCCTTTTTCCAAATTCCTTATTTTACCCTTTTCTTCAATGAAACAAAAGTGCTAAGCTGTCTCCATGCCCCGTGTGCTCTAAACCATTTTGTGAGGTGCAGAGGAAGCCCTGTTTTTAGGAAGATATGTCAAGTCTAAGAAGCCAAGGTAGATACCAAGCTGAGCTATAGGAATATACATGCTTACAGCTTGAAGAGAACAAAAGGCAATAGAAACAAAAAGAAATGCTATTTTTCCTCTGGTGAACAGTACAGTAAAGGCTTATCTCTGTTCCAGCCGTCCCAATTTGTAATCTTCAGTAAAAAAAAAAAAAAAAAGTAGTTTGATAGAAAAAGTTAGATTTGGGCATCTTGGGAACAGTGCTTATTTCTGCATTTGGAATTGAAAATATTATGAAGCATGAAGACAAATAATATTACTTGGCTTTTCAAAAAAGTTTCCACATTATGATGCAAATATAAAATAAACACATGCAAATTACATTTAGTTTGTTTAAGTACACAGTATTAGGCTGCATTCACACCTGAGCGTTTTAAAGTTGCGCGTTTTTACCACAATTTTGCGGCATGCTTTTACCGCGTTTTTGGCGCGTTTTTGCAGCGATTTTGTACAGGTCACCAATGAAAAAGGCAGAAAAACGCCTGTAATCTGCCCCAAAGTAGCTCATGTTCTTTTTTGAGCTTAGGGCGTTTTTCAGGCATTTTGCTTCAGGCGACAAAATGCTCAGATGTGAACAGGTGCCATTAAAATGAATACGATTTTGCTTGTTGGGTGTTTTTCAGGCGTTTTTTCTGGCATTTTATGAGAGTTTTATGAGCTGAAAACGCCTAGGTGTGAACAGAGCTTTATAAACAACTGGCATTATTTTTTGTTATAATTAAATACTATTTTACCTTTTTTATTAAAGTTGAATTCCGGGAATTCAGTTACCGTATATACTCGAGTATAAGCCGAGTTTTTCAGCCCTTTTTTTAGGGCTGAAAGTATACCACTCGGCTTATACTCGAGTCAGTACCTCAAAATCGTGAAATTCCGCGGCCGGCGTCTATTGTTCAAATCTCGCGCCGTTCTCCCTGTCCCTTCGGCGATAGGCGTTTCCAGAAAACACTGTGATGAGTGTTTGCGCCTATCACGGAGGTCCTCTTGTCCGACGTCCGTGATTGGCCGAGCACTGAACACAGTGCCTGCTGGGAAACGGAGTCGGCAAATGAGAGGACCTCCATGATAGGCGCAAACACTCAACACAGTGTTTGCTGGAAACGCCTATCACGGAAGGGACAGGGAGAACGGCGCGAGATTTGAACAATGGACGCCGCCGCGGAATTCAAGATTTTGAGGTACTGACTCGGGCACAGGGAGGCGGAATCGACACAGTAAGGGGGCACAGTGAGGTGACAGTGGGCAGTGAGATGGCAATGGGCACAGTAAGGGGGCACAGTGAGACGACAATGGGCACAGTGAGGTGACAATGGGCAGTGAGGTGGCAGAGTGAGATGCCAATGGGCACAGTAAGGTTGGGCAATGGGCACATCCCCCCCCCCCTCGGCTTATACTCGAGTCAATACATTTTCCCAGTTTTTTTGGTAAAAGTAGGTACCTCGGCTTATACTCGAGTCGGCTTATACTCGAGTATATACGGTACTTTGTAAAAACTGCAGGTATACCATAAGTTAAGTCTGACGAAGTGCCTGATGCCTCGTAGACATATCGCTATTATTCACATCTGACGGGTTTATTGTGCTCCAGGAAGATAATTTCTGAAGCTCCGATACTGCTTGCTGTGGTCTTATTTCCTTCAAGAGCATAGTTGCTGGAACTTCTATGACCATCACTTCCCTCCTCCTACCCATTTCCAGAAGCCTTTGTATTATGCAAACTTATTCACAAAATGCAAAGGTTTCTGTGAATGGGCAGCAGGAGGGGCGGGCATAGCTGCTTCTCTCTTCTCACAGCTGAGATGTGTCCTCCAGGAGTGCAATAACCATGTAACATATAAGTAATAGAGCTAAGTCTCAGAGGTGACATGCACCTAATTGGACTTAAGCCTCATACACAAGACACGAAAACTGCTGGGAGAGCTTTCTTGCCGAGAAAACCGTTCGTGTGTATGGTTTCTTGTCGAGAAAACTGCTGGGAATCTCGACGAGAAAAATAGAGAACCCGCTCTCTATTTTCTCGTCAGGATTCTCATTGGGATTCTCATCGGCCTGTTTCCCGACGAGAAAACCGGTCGTGTGTATGCTTTTCCGAGTCTTAAAAAAAATGAAATGCGCATGCTCAGAATCAAGTATGAGACGGGAGCGCTCCTTCTGGTAAAACTAGCGTTCGTAATGGAGATAGCACATTCGTCACGCTGTAACGAACTGAAAGCACGAAGACTGAAAAGCGTGAATCGTCTCTCCCCAAACTTTTACTAACACGCAGTAATCAGCAAAAGCAGCCCAAGGGGTGGCGCCATTGGAATCAAACTTCCCCTTTATACTGCCGTCGTACGTGTTGTAAGTCACCGCACTTTACAACAATGAGATTTTTCATTGACAGTGTGTATGCAAGGAAAGCTTGACAAGAATCCCGTCAAGCTTGACAAGAATCTCGTCGAGAAAACCAACGTTTTTTTTACGACGGGATTCTCGGCCGTGTGTACAAGGCTTGAGATTAAAGTGTGCCTGCATTTTTTGCAAAGTTTCTGAATTCCTGGAAATTCAGATTTAAAAGAAAAACAGAATCTGCTCTGGTAATACTAGAAACAGATTTCATCATATTTATGAATATTGATATTGTCCAAAGATGCATTTTAACACGCCATCTTTTCATCTTATAGGTATTTGAAAAGTGAGATGTGCAGTGAACATTTGTGACCTGAGAAAGGCTTCTGTGCACTATAGTTCAGCTACTTGAGGTTTATACTTCATTGCAGATGTAATTTATTTCCAGGTATTTCATTCCAAACTTTAGAATATTCTGCCAGATCTAATTTAGATCTATAATACAAAGCAGTGTATTTCAGTAGACATCTACGAGTGGAAATTATCCACTGGCAAAAAAAGTCAAGTAAAGTTTGCCTCTGAATTACAAGTGATAATATATACAGACAGCATTTTGTGTGCTAGTATTATTAAATGAGTAATACTTAGAATTATTTCAATGGCATCATTGCAGATGGTCACTAATATCCTCACTTCATTTCTGAGAGTGTTCTTAGTGATCCCTACTTACCTGGAGTAGCGGAGATAACTAGAAGGAATGAACTAGCACAAATATGGTCTCTGGACATAAAATAGATCTTAACTCAATCTCTAAAATCTAGAACAGGGGTAGGCAACCTGGGGCTCTCCAGCTGTTGTAGAACGACATTTCCCATGAGGCATTGCAAGGCTGGCAGTTACAATTACTCCCAGAGGCATGATAGGACTTGTAGTTCTGCAACAGCTGGAGGGCCCCAGGTTGCCTACCCCTGATCTAGAACATAACGTTCAACATGTTGCTGTACCTTTAACATTTGTTAAACATTCAGCCTAATACCTAGTCATTTTGCAATTAAGATACGTTCAGGCATTTCAGGCAGTTAAGGTTGACAACTTTTTTTTGCATTGTCACCCTATCACATATGCTCCTGGTGAAGACTACAAGTGGCCATGCCAACACTCTCTGTGTAAGCACGATTCACTGTTGTCACTCACTATCAGCAAGTCGATCAAGGACAATAATGTGCAGAGGATGCTGGAACATTTTTATGTAGACAGAAAGTTGCGGAAGGAGGCTAGAGGAGATCATAAGCATTGAGATGCAAAGACATTTGAAATAAGGAGAAAGCAGTATATACTGAAAAAAAACAACGTGGAAATTTTTACAGTACTTTACCCAACTGGCATCTAGCTAGGGTTTTGTTCTAATATACGTAGTAAGAGAGTAATAGATGTCATTGCCCTACACTGATATGAAACTTGCATCCCTTATAATTGTGCCCTTTGGTTATGGTTTACATGCTGCTAAGCTGCTTTCTCTTTCTCAATATCTTCTAAGAAATGCTTATGTGTTCACCTGTTTCTTAAGTGAAAAACAGTATGAAGAACAATAGTTCACATTTACAACTTTTGCCTTATGTGTAGGCTGGCAGTGCTGGAAGGCATCTTTGATGGCACAAGGTGTGCACAACAGAAGTTATCATTCAGGTGACAAAGGGAAGCCAATGATTCTTTGCTGTATGCAACAAATGCTTTTCACACCTTATGGCAAACATACAGTATCACTATATCAGTTCTGTTCATACAGGCATATCCTCATTGTGCTTCTCAAATTATGTGATAAATGTATTGCTCCTGTTAGATGTACCTTAAAGACATTGAATTCAGAAATCAAGATTCTCTAGGAGCCTGAAAGGGTCTTCATACAGAATTAAAACCAGAATGTTCTATTAGAGAGAGAGTAATCTACACAACCCAACTCCATTTTAATCTACACTGAGCAAAATTATAAACGCAACACTTTTGTGTTTGCCCCTATTTATGATGAGCTGAACTTAAAGATCTACGACTTTTTCTATGTACACAAAAGGCCTATTTCTCTCAAATATTGTTCACAAATCTGTCTAAGCCCTGGTTCACACTGGTGCGATTTGACATGCGTTTTGACATGTCAAAACGCATGTCAAATCGTGGTATTTGCCAGGAATTGCCAGGAAACCTATTCGGTGCGATGCCGCATCTGCGGCGCTGCACCGATTTCAAAATTTCAAAATGAAGGCCTCTCGAGCCCCTTAGGGAAAGAGAGCCTTCACTGATGGGGGCATGGCCAGGTGCAGGACAAGGTGGTGGTCACCAAGGATTGGTTGTTAGGGGGGATGGGATGGGCCTGAGCTCGGGAAAAAGTATTGTCCCAGGAAATTCTGGGTCTTTCAGGAAATGTGTTTGGAAGAGCTGCCCACCCTCCCACTTCTTTTTTTTTCTATGGTATGTCACAGCTTGCTGCGGTTTCTTGACCTTGCCAGCATAAAATGGCTGTAATGAGCCATGCCCTTGATGGAAATCGGACGTAGGCGGCCTGTCCCCCCCCCTTTGGAATTGTGTGCTCGCAGTAAAACTGTGACTGGCACTGGTTGAAAAGTGTTCACATGTTATGTTTGGATTTAATAAAGCTGTGGCCTTGCTCTTTCCAGCCTAATGCTTGTAAGTGTGTTTATTTAATAGGGTGAGGTGGCAAGGGGGAAGGTTTTCTATACATCTATGTTACAGTTAATTGTACCTGGGCTCATTGCGCCTCAGCAGTAGTTTCTGTACTACTTTTTGCGATTTTGGCCTGCGATTTACATTGACATCTGTGCAGAAACCTGCACAGATGTCTCTGTAATCGTGGCCAAAATCAGGACTGACCAGCGGGAGTGAAATTGTGCGAGTTCAGCTGAACTCGCACGGCTTCACTCCCACAGCCCAGTGTGAACCTGGGCTAAATCTGTATTAGTGACCACTTCTCCTTTGCCGAGACAACCCATCCACCTCACAGGTGTGGCATATCAAGATGCTGATTAGACAGCATGATTATTGCACAAGTGTGCCTTAGGCTGGCCACAATAAAAGGCCACTATAAAAATGTGCAGTTTTACTGTATTGGGGGGGTCCGTGGGGTCTTAAAAGCAGTCAGTATCTGGTGTGACCACCATTTGCCTCACGCAGTGCAGCACATCTTCTTCTCATAGAGTTGATCAGGTTGTTGATTGTGACCTGTGGAATATTGGTGCATTCCTCTTCAATGGCTGTGCGAAGTTGCTGGATATTGGCAGGAACTGGAACACGCTGTCGTATACGCCGATCCAGAGCATCCCAAACATGCTCAATGGGTGACATGTCTGGTGAGTATGCTGGCCATGCAAGAACTGGGATGTTTTCAGCTTCCAGGAATTGTGTACAGATCCTTGCAACATGGGGCCGTGCATTATCATTCTGCAACATGAGGTGATGGTTGTGGATGAATGGAACAGCAATGGGCCTCAGGATCTTGTCGCGGAATCTCTGTGCATTCAAAATTCCATCAATAAAATGCATTGTCCATAGCATATGCCTGCCCATACCATAACCCAACCGCCACCATGGGCCACTCGATCCACAACATTGACATCAGCAAACCGTTCATCCACACAACGCTATACACGCTGCCCGCCATCTGCCATGTACAGTGAAAACCAGGATTAATCAATGAAGAGAACACCTCTGCAAAGTGCCAATAGCCATAGAATGTAAGTATTTGCCCACTCAAGTTGTTTACGACAACGAACTGCAGTCGGGTCGAGACCAGTGTTGCCAACCGTACGTCTTTTTACGTACAGCCCGCGATTTAACCCCTTTTTCGGGCTGTACGTTAAAGCACTGACAGGGCCCAGCCAGGGGTGAGGAGGATGGATTAGAGGTCAGTGAAACTGGGGGGATACAAGGGGACAGCGTCATCAGTGTGCTGTGTCCTCCTCTGGTACCTGTGTCCCTTTCACCTCCTCACAGGTCAGGGCAGCACAGTGCTGCCCTGACCTGTGGAGTGGTGAAAGGGGCACAGGAGGAGGACAGAGCACACTGATGATGTGCAGAAGTAATATGGTGGTGGACAGAGGAGGAGGCTACTGTGAGGGGGTGAGGAGGGCACCATCATGTCCACAGCCTGTCTCCACCGGCACCTCCTGTAGTATGTCCGCAGCCTCTGTCCCTCTCCTGTAGTATGTCCGCAGCCTCTGTCCCCCTCCTGTAGTATGTCTGCAGCCTCTGTCCCCCTCCTGTAGTGTGTCCGCAGCCTCTGTCCACCTCCTGTAGTATGTCCGCAGCCTCTGTCCCCCTCCTTTAGTATGTCCGCAGCCTCTGTCCCCCTCCTGTAGTATGTGCGCAGCCTCTGTCCCCCTCCTGTAGTATGTGCGCAGCTTCTGTCCTCCTCCTGTAGTATGTCCGCAGCCTCTGTCCCCCTCCTGTAGTATGTCTGCAGCCTCTGTCCTCCTCCTGTAGTATGTCCGCAGCCTCTGTCCCCCTCCTGTATCGTGTGTCCGCAGCCTCTGACCATCTCTTGTCATGTTTACAGTCTCTGAGGGGATCCTAGAAAGGAGTCAAGAGTGGGAGCGCCGCCGGGATGGGGGTTACGGCCCAGGAAGAAACAGATGTGTGGACTGGGAAGAGGAGATCAGAGCCACCAAGCTGGAGCCGTCTGACTGAGCCCCACACTGTGCACCTGAGAGGAGGTAAGTGACAGTGCCATCAGGCCATTCTGAGGGGGGGGAGGGGTCACTGATGTAAGGAGGTGAATGAATACAATAATGTAAGGGGGCACTGATATAAGGGTTTCCCCCTTATATTAGTACCCCCCCTTACCTTAGTGTATTCACTCTGTGGAAGGTGGTCTCTATTCACCAGAGCCCCCCTCCACATCAGAGTTCCCCCTTACATCATGATCTGCAGCGTTCCCCTTTACATAAGAGTTCCCTTGCACTGTAAGGGGGCATCCTGCAGACTCTGATGTAAGAGGGAACTCTGTGCTGGCTGGGTTATAGTATCCTAACCTTCATGTGAATTGAGAAATATGTTTTTTCTTTTGTTTAACTTAAAGACATTGATATTAGCATTAGCTGTGTGTTTATAGTTGAAATATTGATATTTGCACTGTTTAGCACTAAAAACAGTAATTTTAGGTACTTTTTTTGCAGCGTCAGTAAAAAATGTGGCTCTGCCAGTAATCTTCATTATTTTTGCCAGTAAGAAATTGGTGCCGTACAGAAATTTTGGCATCCTTGCCAGTAAATTTCACTTCAGGGGGTTGGCAACACTGGTCGAGACCCCGATTAGGACGACGAGCATTCAGATGAGCATCCCTGCCAAGCTGTTTTCTGTTGTTTCACCACCATTTGCTGTACGGTTTATTGTTTTTAAAACATGGAATAAAGGTGATTGCATCTGAGTGTGGCCATTCAGCCTTATTTCTTTTGTGCATGTAGCAATACCCTCTTCAAGGCCGCTGATTAGTTTTGAGTTTTGCACGTTACCTCTTCAGCTGCGTTGTCCGGGTAGGAAAGTCTGTAGTAATGCAATGTCCACGCAGATGTAAAACCTCAAACAGTTAGGCTTTATTTTTCTTATGCAGTATAACTTTGAGAAGTAGAAGGTAAGGAAGAGTAGGGGAAGGTTCAGGCACTCGCCACAAAAGTTGACAAAGGTAGAAGTTCAAAGTCACTCACCACTCTCAATGTTAGAGTGGGTATTGGTCACCCGGATAGTCCCCTCTCACATGGCCTAGCAGCTGGGATGACACACGAATCAGCAAGAGGGCAGTCTCTGCCACAGACTGCCCAAGGTGAAGAAGGTCTCTGCCACAGACCTGTTTAAATGTACAAAGTCTCTGCCACAGACCTGTTTGAAGCTGAGCAATGGATAGTCCAGGAATCCTCTGCCTCACCCAACACAGCAGTGTTGTGCTGTCTCCTCCAGGGCAGGTCCTCCCCTGGTCTCTTTCATTAAGATACTTTCTCCCCATTAAGATGGACAGCTTGGGATCCCTTCTCCGGATATAGGCCCCAGCCAGCCTTGCTGAGCCTACTAAGCAGTGATGCAGCCTCGGGTCAACGTGGCCCCGAGACCAGGAACACACACCTCGCACCTCCCCAATCAATGGCGTCTGCCCCTTAAGTATCCCCTCCCAGCAGGCACAGCGGGTTAACCACTCCCACTACACCACTGCCGAGAGGGGCCACTCAATATACCATAATCTGCCCGTATTCCAACAAGTGCCTGAGGTGGTAACGCCACCTACAGGCAAAAAGGGAAATCACTACCGGGCAAACCATAACTGAGACAGAGGTGCATTTAAATGTAATTATCAACCGTCTGAGCCCAACATCTGGCTCAGACATCCCTCTAAATTTGAATAGCGTCCCAACCATTTGGGATGGGCGCTACATGTACATAGTAGTAGCAGTGGAGACATTCCAGTGTGTTTTGCACTCCAGATCTATGATTAACCACTTCAATACAAGTCACGTTCACCCCCTTCCTGCCAAGTCCAATTTTCAGCTTTCAGCACTGTCGTATTTTGAATGACAATTGCATGGTCATGCAACACTGTACCCAAACAATATTTTTATAATTTTTTCCCCACAAATAGAGCTTTCTTTTGGTGGTATTTGATCACCACTGGGGTTTTTTTTTGTGCTCCAAATAAAAAAAAGACCGAAAATATTATTATTATTTTCTTTGCTTATACTACAAAACCTTATAATTAAGTATGTTTTCTCCTTCACTGATAAGCACTGTTGAGGCTGCACTGATGGGCACTGATGAGGCAGTACTGATTGGCACTGATGAGGTGGCACTGATGAGGTGGCACTAATGGGCGCTGATGATGAGGCACTTATATGCAGCATTGATGGGCACTGATAAGCAGCACTGATGGGCACTGATAGGTGGCACTGATGAGCACTGATAGGTGTCACTGATGGGTGGCACTGATGGGCACTCATAGGCAGCACTAATAGGCACTTATAGGTGGCACTGATGGGCACTCATAGGTGGCACTGATATGTGGCACTGGTGGGCACTGATAGGCGGCACTGATGGGTGGCACTGATGGGCGGCACTGATAGATGGCACTGGTAGGCAGCGCTGACCAGGAGGCACTAACAAGCAATCACTGATGGGCACAATCCTAATGGGCACTGATTGGCATCCCTGGTGGGCTCACCTGGTGGTCTCCAGTGGGTATCCCTGGTGGTCTCCAGTGGGCATCCTCAATGGGTCTGCACTGACAGTGATAATCAATGTGCTGATTATCAGCGCAGACCCTCCCCTGTCAGGAGAGCAGCCGATCGTCTCTCCTCTAATCACGTCTGTCAGTGAGAGTGGAGGAAAAGCCGATAAATGGCTCTTTCTGTTTACACTGTGATCAGCTGTGATTGGACACAGCTGATCACATGGTAAAGAGTCTATGTCATAGGCTCTTTACCTCGATCGGAGATGTGGTGTGTCAAACTGACACACCACACCACTGATCGCCGTGCAGCGCGCCCCCGCGGGCGCATGCTACCACCTTATCCTGGTGGACATCATACGACGTCCAGTCAGCATAATACAACCACTTTCCACCCATCATTTTGCTATATGGCGGGCGGGAAGTGGTTTATAGAGCAACAGAAACAGCCCTATTGGGAGATATCCAAGACCAAACACTTTTAAAACAGTAGTGATGACTGTTCGAAGAATATCCAACATCATTGAACTTCACAACTTTTCATACAGCATATGTTCAGCAACAAGAATGAAAAAAATATTGCCCTACTTCCATCACTCATCATTCAGTATTAAGCTGGCCATAGATGTATTGAAATGTGGGTGGTTCAGCAAGGACTGAACAAATTCTAATCCATCTTTGGCTGTTCCCATTCATGGGAAGTTAGTCTAATGATTGATTTCTCATGAACAGACTTGTTGGAAAATTTTTGTTCGATCAGCACTGAAGCTAAGCGGCTGCAGCATTGAACAGTGTATTCTCTCCTCTGGGAGGATTCCTCCATCCATCCGCTGGCTGATCAAAAAAAATAAAAATAAAATGGTCCATGTATGGCCAGCTTTATTCTTTCTGTAGCTATCGAGAGTTCTTGACCACTGTTGGTGAATGGTAATAATGACAAAGACAAAGCTAGCATATGTGACACAGACTGTGCTACATAGCATAACACATGTGAATCATCTGAAATATACAGGAAGTCCCCGAGTTACGAACATCCGACTTGCGAACGACTCCTACTTACGAACGGGAGGCTGCGTGCCCACTTTTCGACGGCGGGCACATTCGACGGAACCTTTTCGACAGGGGGCACATTCGACTGAACCTTTTCGACGGCGGGCACATTCGACGTAATCTTTTCAATGGCGGGCACACTCGACGGAACATCGGAAAACAACGTATCTGCCGTTCTGCGCATGCTGTTCCGACTTACGAACATATTCGACTTAAGAACAAACCTACAGTTCCTAGCCCGTTCGTAACTCGGGGACTGCCTGTAGTCACCGCTGATTTAGTGTGAAGAGTATCGTCAACAAATGGAAGAGCCATAAACTTCAAAATTGAACCCTACAGATATTTAAAATTTAACTGGACAAGTATGATTTTCTTTTTTTAGAAACAGTTATTCCAACAAGATGAAAATTCCTTTAAAGGTTCTGCTAAACTCTTATCACACGACTGCCTTCAGTTATTTTCACCTTAGGAGGTTGTTCATACAAAAGTTTAAAATGTGGGTGTAATCTCTAAATCCCACAGCCATCACTACAGCAAAAACAACATGGAGAAATGAGTTGCTTTTATTCTTGGCATCCTTTTTACAGTGGCGTGCTTTATCAGCAAAGTAGCTCAGCACCTTTGTAACAGTCTCTGCCAATCCCTTTAGCATGCCTCTTCAAAAGACCCCCTGTGTGGCATTTAATTAACTTTATTGATATTTAGAAATTACGAGGGTAGGGAGATGGAGAAATCATTAACTTACGCAGCAGGAGGGATCACAAACCATCCGTAAACACCCTTAACCCATATGCTACAGCTGAGGACAGGAAATGCAGTGCTTAGTAAAGTGCAATATACCGGCAAAAACATTTATAATATGGTTTAATTAAATGATGTTAACAGATTTTAAAGGCACTGAGACAAATATCTTTCTGCTAAAAAGGGAAGAAGCAATCATACTTAGTTATTTACAGGGTTATCTACTTCCAAAACTGATTTTTCAGGCGAAGGAGGAGAGGGTGGGTTGAGTCCACCATTGACTTCTCATAGCAAGTCGATCTGCTCACTAGATTTCCTGATTTTGACAATATAGACTATTGTGGCTGTAGTAGAGAAGTCTTAAACTGCTTTTTTTAATGTTAAATCGCAAGCTCTAATAAAAAAAAAGGGACACCCTCTCATAATGGTTATAGAAATAAGATAGATTGGAGAGCTCTGGAGCATGTGCAGCAGTACCTCATAGCACCCAATCAGCATACATACAGTAATTATGGTCAGTTACTTATTAACCACTTGAGCCCCCGGGCCTTTTTCTCTTTAAATCCTCCTTTAAGTCCCAGGGCATTTTTGTTGCGCTTTTTCGCGATGTCTCAGTGCCACATACTATATCTTTTAGGTTTTCTAATCTAGACTAATGTTTAATACATAATTTGTTTTGGGACAAATTAGGCATTATTTTGTAGCGAATTTGGATACATATACAGAATTTTTATTTTCCTGAAAAAGTTGAAAGTTTGTAAACAATAAAAAAATTCTTCTACTCAACTTTTACATAATATGTGCACCGTCATTTATTTACCACAAAATATAATTAACAAAGTCTGCTGATTAAAATTATAGTGTGACATTTATGCAATGTGGCAGAATGGTAAAGCTCAAAGTAAAGCTGTAATCAGCCAGCAATAGATCATTGTTGCAATGATCTACTGCTGTAAGGAGAGACTGGAAGTGTGGTGTGGTACTCGTGAAGTCCCTATATTCCTGATGTAAACACTAGTAAGCATAGAAGCATAGTGTTTACATTCACTTCTACAATGTCCTTCTATTTAAAAACAGCAATGAGGAAAGTGATTAAAACTGGCCTCTAGACAAATTTAAAAGCAAAAAATTATTTCAGCTCTGTAATCATTAATAAATCATTAAATGCAATTTTTTATTTTAATTTTAATTAAAAAAAATTACATTTTAATGCAAACAATTTAAATACCTAAATTTTGCCCTGGTATCAGCCTCTTGCAGTCCTTGTATAGCAGAGCTATATGAGTAATATGCCGCGTACACACGACCATTTTTCTCGTCGGGAAAAATTTCATTTTTTCTCTTTGACGAGAAAAACGACCATGTGTGGGCTTTCCAGCATTTTTCCCGACGAGAAAAACGGAAGGAACCACGACGAGAAAAATTAGAACATGCTCTGATTTTTCTTGTCGTGATTCACGACATTTTTTTCCACGGCAGTTTTCCCATAGGGAAACACTGCCAGGGAGCCTACACACCGTTTTTCTCGACCAAGAGAAAAAATGTCATGAAAACCGGCCGTGTGTAGGGGACCAAGCCGTTCCTTGTTTTTCCCGTCGATTTTCTCAACGGTGTTTTCACTGTCGAGAAAATCGATTGTGTGTACACGGCATTAGAGTAAGACGTAGTACAAGGAACCCGAAGGGTATAAAACTTGGGGGAACCCACACCATTTTTTTGCAAGGGGTCCACCTAAAATTCATACCAGACCCGAGGGGCTTGGTATGAATTATGGGGGGAACCCCAAGTGTTTTTTTTTAACTATCACCCAGGCACTTTGTTGACATGACTGAGGATTCCCAGCCAGTAAATGAATAGGGCTGGGTGACATCACTGGTTGCTAAGGACATGGCAGATGCCAGCACCTGCCACCTCTATAAAACATTGACACCAGAAGAAGGAAGCTGTCATATATAGCAGTGGGAGAAAAACCTGCTTTAATGATGTTCAGCCCCTGCATAATGGGCTGAAAGTTCTGTGTTTGGACAAAGTCAGTTTTAACAGCTCATCCCTAATTAGCATAACAGGCAGGCAACAAGCAAGATGTCAGCAACTGGTAAAGCCCAGGTGACAAGGTGACACAAGGACTCTTATGGGAGGACCTGCAGGTAGTATCTAAATTATGTATATATATATATATATATATATATATATATATATATATATATATAGATACAGGGCTTTTTTTCTCAAACAATAGGTGCTGGAACTTAACCACTACCCCACAAAACCCCTCCCCCTACACACACCCTCCAAATCACATCAAATAGTGGGTGGGGTCAGTCTAAATTCACGAACAGTAGGAGGGTCTTAAAGGGGCTTTAAATACCAGGATTGCATTACATACAGAGTGCAGAGCTGTCACTTGTAAACACAGAAACCAGACTTCTGTGTTTACAAGTGATTGTGGTGAGCAGGCACCAAAGGGTCTGAGCCAGAGGTGGTGGAACTGAGTTCCATCAAGTTCCCCCTGAAAAAAAGCCACATATATATATATATATATATATATATATATATAATTATTTTTTTTTTTTCGATAACTAGGGAGAAGGGGGCATTTGGAAGTTGACAAAACGAATGACAGAATTCAATAGAAAATACCCAATTGTATCTGTCTGTAAAGCTACTCTGTATACAATTTTCAGCGTGCTTGAATTGTGTTGCAGCCTTTTATTGGTTTCATTAAGAATCCTTAATCCCTATGTTAGGCTACATAGAAGTCATAGGTTGCTCCAATCCTCTTTCTCCTGCCTGAGCTTTCCAATTTTAATAATTGAGTTTACATACTGTATACAATGAAGTAACCCACAGAAACTATATAGAGGTGATCCCTGAGCAGTTTAGAATATTTCTGCCCTAGTGTCAAAAGAGCAGATGTCCATATAAAGTTAAAGCTTATTGGCTCGCTAGGTAAGCCCACAGCCAGGGCTTTCTTTTCTTTAAAAACCTATGCCGCTAGAAATAGCACAAAACATGGAAGAAAAACATGTTCTTTGTATGTTGTATGTAGTAAACTTGCTGCCCACTCTGGCATGCAAAGTGCACGTTGTCCAAAACCAATTTAAATTCTCCACAATGTAAATGTGAATGATTCCAATTTATTCAGTCATGTCAAGTTTTTATTAGAATAGCCAAATCTTCTAAACACCTTCTCAAAATTAATTAGCACTTAGCTTAAAGAACTGACAATTCCTCTTCATAGTTGGATCCATATTTAACACTCAATTTTTCCAGACTAATATGTAATTCTCTGTATTCTCCGCAAATACTGGTCACTCAGGGAAGGTATATACAAACAGACTAAATGACTAAAGGGAAAGGTAATTAAAATGTGTTTACTGTTTCCTGTGTTTAATTCTTTGTGCTGCAAAGTTTGTGAACAGAATGAGTGATCAGGAACCATTTTGGAGCAAAGTCACAGATATACTTCTCATATGCACTTGTTATTAAGGTAACCATGTCTTGGATGTCAGCACCCCTGAGCCTACCCTCCTCCAGGTAATTACAAACACCATATTTGGCTTACGAAATGGGGCATACGACTATCTAAGTCCAGGAAATTCTTCCACCAATCTCTACTTCTGAATCCAAATGAGTAGTGGCACATGCATTATTAAAGTGTAGTAGGGAAATATTAAAACCCCTGGCAGGTTTTTATTGCTCTCTGTGAACACATTGGGAAGATTCACCCTCTCTATTTGTCCTGGTGACCATGACAGAAAGTGATGGGAAATCCAAAATGTCATAGTTGTCATTAAAACAAGAGATGAAGGAAAATCTTCCAGTGGGATACCCCACTCACTTTGGAGAAATTTCTCCTAACTTCCTTTTACGTCTATGGAACTGTTCTCTACTTTATCTGAAACTAAAATACAAGGTTCTAATTATACATAAACTTCTATTCCCTTTCTTTAAATTTAAAAAAGAAAGGACTGGGCCATATTCACAAAGATTTTCCAACATGCAGGTTTTTGAGCTCTTCTTAAGGTTGGAAGCTCCTGTTACCACTCTCAGAAGTTACGTCTTGATCCTCTTTTGACTTAGGAGATTTTCAGACCAGACCAGCATTGTATCATGCACGACTTCACTCTTTATTATATAATTATTTTGCTTTGCTGCAGTCACAGCAGATTCATTTTACCAATCATTTGCTTCAAATCTATGGATGTGATTTTCATGTTATCAGCCAGGAACATCCCTTTAAATACTGCATATGTGTTGAGGGAGGGAACATATGCCCCCACAAGTGTCTACTCTAAGTTGCTGTGCTAATTGTGTACATGGCTAGTACAAGACAAAATCCTATTTTCTTAGTTCAGAAAATGAATTCATGATCCCTCACTGTTTGTATCACACGCAGGGAATGCTTGACAGAAACACAACTAGATAATGGAACAATAGATCAAAACAAACTCGTGTTGGCACTCTCTTCACAGTGATATGTTTCTTCCTCTAACCCTGATTTCTGTTTATTACCATTTACAAGTACTTGAAATGCATAGTGGAAAACATAATTCTATAGTCATTAGTCACAAATTCATGGGAAAAGTGAATTTCAAGCAGATGAAAGCAAAAGCAAAAACATTTTGTTTTAACATTTTTTTTACATTAGTTACCTTTGATTATGATTTTTTTTAGTCAATGGGAAGAACTATGAACACTATAAAGTGTATATGTTAATTAAAGCATTCATCGTGTTTAGATCCAAGTCAAGTTCACTGAGTAAATGCCAAATGGGTGTGGCTACGCTAGCATGTTCACTCCATTTATTTTCTTTTTAAGAATGAACATTAAGGATTGTCCCAAATACCCCAAACCCCAGTCCATCCAGTCTAACCAAGTTTGGACTAAGATATATCCACATTTTGCTATGCTTCTCTCATTTAGGTGAAAGTTATAATGGTTTTAGGGCTAGTTCACGCACAGGGGAACATGCTGCTGTCTGCGGATACGCGTGGGTGCCATAAATTCCTAATGTCACCCTCACACATCTTGGAAATGCATGGTGTAACAGTACCAAGCAGTTTGGTGTGGATCATTTTTAAAAGTCGTGCCTGCCTTACTTTTTGCACATTCTGGTTCGGCAGCCCACTTAAATTAATGGGTTGTCCAAAAAGCATTGCACAGGAACGTGCAAAAATGCAAATATGTAAATGCACTCTTTATAGTGTCAATTGCATTTTTTTATTACGTTTATGGGTTTAAAACTAGATTTTTTACATAATTTAATATTTGTATAACATATTTACACATTTCTACAATAAGTACAATATATCTATGGCCAAATATGTCTAGGGTACTATGACTGTACCTTATGATGTATTTTTATTCAAAGACTGAAAATTACATTGTAATATGATAGATAGCATAGAGATGAGAATGCCACATTGAGGAACTTGTATGACCTTTTTAAAGATTTTACCCAAAAACTAGTTTTACTTTGTCTGTGAACTGCTCCACATACATGGCTGTGAAGATGGATGGATGAATGGTAGCTCCAGGCAAGCGAAAGAGAGGCTAGTATTGATGTCTCTGGAAGGCATTTTCTGGACAGGGATTTCAAAAGAAAATAAAGTATGAGCATAGTATACAAGGCTTAGAAGGAGGTTAAGCAGCCTTACATGAGTTCTTGACAAGTGCAATGACCAACCAGCGTATGTGTGGTCATACCCCATTGAGTACCCCTGTGTCCAGGTTATTCAATGGCAGTCATTGAATGTGGAGTGCAGCCTTATTTGGGTTTGATAACACAAGAGCTGTGGCCTTGTTCATGCCCCAAAGCCATATGCCTGTGGGCCTGGCCACAGATGATTCAGAAAGCCAAACTGTTGGAACAGCAGATGTTGGCAAACAAACAGCCTCAGGAAGGATGAACTGGAAATGGAGCGAGTACAGAGAAGGGCAACAAAGCTAATAAAGGGTCTGGAGGATATTAGTTATGAGGAAAGGCTGCGAGCACTGAACGTATTCCCTCTGGAGAAGAGACGCTTGAGAGGGGATATGATTTCTATCTACAAATAACATACTGGTGACCCCACAATAGGGATAAAACTTTTTTGCAGAAGGGAGTTTAACAAGACACGTGGCCACTCATTAAAATTAGAAGAAAAGAGGTTTAACCTTAAACTACGTAAAGGGTTCTTTACTGTAAGAGCGACAAGGATGTGGCATTCCCTTCCACAGGCGGTGGTCTCAGCAGGGAGCATCGATAGTTTCAAAAAACTATTAGATAAGCACCTGAACGACCACAACATACTGGGATATACAATGTAATACTGACATATAATCACACACATAGGGGGTTATTTACGAAACGCAAATCCACTTTGCACTACAAGTGCACTTGAAAGTGCACTTGGAAGTGCAGTCGCTGTAGATCTGAGGGGGACATGCAAGGAAAATAAAAAACTGAATTTTTGCTTGCACATGATTGGATGATAAAATCAGCAGAGCTTCCCCTGATTTCAGAGCTTCCCCTCAGATCTACAGCGATCTACAGCGACTGCACTTACAAGTGCACTTTCAAGTGCACTTGCAGTGCACTTGTAGTGCAGAGTGGATTTCCCTTTAGTAAATCAACCCCATAGGTTAGACTTGATGGACTTGTGTCTTTTTTCAACCTCACCTACTATGTAACTCCACAGCTTTGGATATATCAAAATCACTGGTAGTTTTTACATAGTAGGGATTATTTACTAAAGTAATAGAGACTGTTCAGTTAGCGAAATTAATGTTCACAAGCTTAGTAAATAAGATAAAGCTGTGTTGACTTAAATCAACCAACCATGTGCTAGCAAAAATCCTGTTTTTGAAACTTCCCTAGCACACAACTGAGTATTTAAATTGAACACAGGTTCCTCTTTTTATTATCATTTATTGTGCAAAGTAAACATACACTTTGCTAAGTGAACAGCATATTGCCTGAAATGACAATTACAGGTTTTAAACCAAGGTGAAATATTGGCCTGGCATTCTTAGTGGTTATATTTAAAATAATATATTTTTTTTCTCAGAAAAATATTCAAAATATTTAACATGTACAAAAAAAGCACAGTTCATGTTTTAGTGGGGGAGACGCTATATAACTATATCGAAAATAGACAGTTTTGTGTAATACTAATAAAAAGCCAAAAAAGAAAGCAAAAAAAATGCAATCAGTTCAAAATATATTATATAAAATTACTGATATATTTGGCAGGAAAATGTATGCAAAGTAATGCTCTTTCCAGCATCAGCATGTGGTTTTATGATGGTTTCACTCTAAAATCAATTTTGAAAATGGTTGATTATTTAAAGCAAAGATACAGCAAATAGCACCATTTAGCATGGGTCGTGGTGCTGCTTCTGTATAATCTGTGCTACATGCAATCCCTTCCCAACTGCTCTTGCTGACACCACATGTTACAGTCTGGGCTAATGCTAGAAAATTGGAGCAAATTACTCTAATACATAGGTGTATGGTAGAAATGCCTCAGCTTCTCTGCTGAATTACTTTGATATCTCGATGCTAGGTTTATAGTTGGGCATATGAAGAAGAGAAAAAAAATTAACAATATGCTGAATATTCCCTGAAAAGCTTTACAATTCATTGACAGGTAAGTACAATACAATCTTGCATTTCTCTATAATCACTCTGCATCAGCTGTTGTTACAGTTACAGGCATGATAAAAAAAAAAGTGTCCAGAAGATGCTATAAAACAAGACAAAATGATTTTTTATTTTCTATGGCCAGTGTAGATTTCATGTTACCCTCAAGGATCAATTGTATTTGGCACAAAAAATTTGGGGAACTTTTTCTTTTTTTTTTGTGTTGTGGGGCAGACAATTTTCAGTGTCATATCAGTAATAGCATGGTATTGCAATTGACAGTTGTTATGATAGCATAATTGTTAAAGTGGTTTAAAGTTTAGAAAAAATATTTAAAGATGAACTAACACCATATATCCTCCCGGTCCCTGCTGTAGTTACCTCCGTAGGTAAAGAGCCATCTGTGCTCAAGCAGTTGGTGCAGAGGTCCAAGGATTTGCCTCCTTCTATACATCACTTCCAGGACAGATCAGGGTGATCCAGGACCGATCAGGATTGCACTGATCTTTTTACATTTCTTCAGTTGCATCCTGGTTTCTGGCCTAGGTCTAAATGGTGTCATTCATGCAAGAAGTCTTCAATGGCATTTTTTTTTCTTTCACCTGGAGGAGGGGAGTACAGGCTTCTCAGCTAAATTAACCCTCCTGTCTGCATGCCTTAGCTAAAAGTAGGTGGATATTAGGAAGTAAATGCTACATAAATTAGCTGCCCTTACTCAAGATGGCCATGGCTAGAAGAGTTAGTGTGGTGTTTTTCAAATTGATTTCTCATCAAAATACAACATGAACACGTGGATGTATGAGCTTCCTTAGAATATAAAAAAATATATTAAATAGGATTTTCGGTTTGTGGTGCTCACATACAGTTAAGTTCCACTTTAGTGCCCATTCACACCCACCACAAAATCGTCCCCCAGATTCGTTCCAGATGTGTTTCTGCATGCACGTTTTTAATGCTTTTTTGATGCATTTTACCACTTTCCAGTACAGTTCTATGCATGAAAAAAGGAGCACGTTGTATTTTTTTTCTCTGAAACTGAAAAGCACTGGAATGCACTGCACTGGTGTAAACTATGCCATTATAACCCATATAACCTACTATCCATGCTTTTTTGATGCACAAAAAAAGCACTGCACTGCATGTGATATGAACGGACCCTTAAAGTGATTGTAAACCCTCTTCTATACCCAGTGTAATGAACATCCTCAGATCATATACAGAGATGAAACTAATCCTCTTACATAAGTTTTATATGTATATCTGCAGTCTTTCCTTTTCTACATTCTTTAGAAAGTGCACATCCTGTTACAAATCTTTCTTCCTGTTTTAGCAGTGGGTGTGGAGTCTGGGCTTACACTGTGTGAGAACTGATTGGAGGAAAACCGCACACACCCCTCCTCATAGGTAGAGGAATGAAAAAACTTGCAGAGCTGTACTCTGAATAGACAAGCTCTCTGCTTATCTATCTCTAAGTTTCCTCTCCGACACAAATTTCCAGCTGCTTCTATCTTCCATGTCAGAGAACTTGTTAGAAGTTATCATGATGATAACAGAGGAATGGAGCAGCAGAAAGACACAGCACTTAGAGCTTTGGAGAGAGATAAGTGAACACTACAGATATATAGGTCAGATTTCATGAATGGGGTTTACAACCACTTTCAAGAACTTATATAATGCTGAGTTTTTGCAGATTCAATTTGTGTGTATGACAGCGCTGGACCAGTGTGTGGTCTGGTCTCACTGGAGGTAATCTGGGCTGCGTTGTCTTTCAAAGGGGCTTGTAGCCAGTGAAGGTATGGTGTCGGTGATCTGAACTTGGATGGGTGTGGAGACGTGCTTGGTATATAGAGGTATGTCATACTTGAGGTTAATATTTAAAAGGTTTATTAAAATTGACAATTCACAGGTGAATTCCCCTTCATAAGTGATGATGGATGTGGTTGGGACTGACTCGGATCTGAAAATCAACTATGAGTATGGCCCTTTTGGTGCTTTCAGATGGTAGAGAACTGGCATCTCCAAACATGTTGGCTTTACTCATCACCTGGGAACTGTCAATTTTAATAAACGTTTTAAATAATATCCGCAAGTGTGACGAATACTACGCGTGCCTCTACATCTATCCAGGTTTTCGGAGTAGTGCTGAAACCTCTTTTGGGTTTTTATTATGGTTTATGGGGAAATAATCTTTACTTCTGGTTACTGGGATAAGACATAAGGGAAAGTTTTCTGTGCAATACAAGAAAATTATTATTTAGTAGAATAGAAGTTATTTTTTTTTATTTTTTTTACTGTATGTATACTGGTTGAGACTGGCTGTATGTAGACTGAAGATTGACGCAGTGTTATTGGGACAGGAAGTTAAAGTGGAATTTGAGCAGTCATGGAATTTGAACAAAGCACATGTATCTGCAGTGTTTACTTATCTCTCTCCAAAGCTCTGAGTGTCGTTCCTCTCTGGTGCTTCATTCCTCTGTTATAAACATGAGTCATGTCTGAGAAGTTTTCCCGACACATGAGACTGTGTCGGGGGGAGCTCAGAATGGAGTTTGTTTATTCACAATACAGTTCTTCTGTTGTGTAAAGGGAGGTGTGTGCCTTCCCTTCAATCAGATCTCACACACTGTAACTGCAGTCTCTCCACCCCTTCCTCTGTGCTGCTGACAGATGAAGAACATTTTTTAACACACTCTGCACTTCTGAAAGGGTGTAGAGAGGAAAACCCTGCAGATAACCAAGTAAAACTTATGTATGAGAATTTGTTTAATCTCTGTCTATCATCTGAGGCTGTTCACTTCACTGGGTGGGTATATGTGGGGGTTTACAACCACTTAAAGATTAGGGAGATGAGAAAGCAATATAAGAAAAAAAATACCCCCCCACCCAAAACTAAAAATAGGATTCGGCTTTAAATGTAAAAATATATTTTTCTACCTTCGGGGCTCATGTTCTATTTGTAAGCACAAGATCAAGAAACGCTGAACACATCCCAGCAATGATAAGGTCAGAGCAAACCATTAATTAATGTTTTCTGCAGACAGTGGCTAATTGGTTTAAATACTAACTTGATTTTAAGGTGTTAGAGATGTTAAAACCTCCCTCGTGTTTCTCACATCTGAGAGATGATCTCACGGTTTAATCCCATTTTTTTATGTTTTCTAAAAGTTGAAGCCGAACACACAGGACACGAGATGATTAATTAGCGCTATAATGGTATCATCTGAGGTAAGACATACTCCCCCCTCTCATGCCTGCCCCTCCTTGCTCTTGTGGGAGAGGTTCTAACACATATTTTTATTGTATTTTTATGAAGATAGATGAAAGCTGAGAGAATTTCTCTATCATTGTCAGGTTTTCTGTATCTTACTTTCTCTCCTTTCCAGGAAACCATAAGGCCTAATTAATCCTTAGTGATTTTATAGCACCAAAGTACCAAATGACTCAGGCCAATTATGGCACATCTTAAACATAAATACCCTCTTTCAACTGGATCTAAATATATCGAAAGACAGATATATGGATGAACACACTAGCAATTGTAGGACTGACAGCTTTACTGGGCAAAGCAAAGTCTATCACAAGTTTTTTTTTTTTATGCAAATCAGCTAGGCGATATCGCCACAAATGCTTCCTGTGCTTTGATTAAGAGAAGAACAAGTCAGTAATAAAAATCTCGTATAGAAATGTGATTTGCATACATATGATTCAGCTCAAACTTTCCTGCATACTTTATTTCTAACAGTTTTGCTGTGCTTTTCTTTGGGTATATATAGATTTTTTAATATGCACATTATTCATGGCAAAGTTCCATGATACTCTACCCTTTTTGGAGTATAAATTGAATATGTAAATGTATATTTTTTCAGGCTTAGCTTGGATATGTACTTAGCTTTTCAGGTCCCTCCTGTTCTTTAGGAGGTATCATAAAGGCCTGTTACAATATCATCTTGAGGCCTTGGGCTCTCTAAGCGTCATCCTAAATGCAACACCAACAAAGATGGGTGAATTGATCAAGGCACGTATTTGCAGCGAATCCAGCTTTGCTTGCATACCTGATTCAATAATTTAACTGAACAAGTAGTCCAAAGGACCCTTTATCAGTTCATCTTCAAACAGCAGAGAGGCACCGGGCCCAAGGAAGTGTGTATCCCACAGTTTTGGTTAACTGGGGGACCATACACCACACAAGGTCTAGCCATTGTATATACACTGTCATCGGTTTTTATTTTGCATTTATTTGCTCTCCACATGTGTTTCACTATACTTTTTTCATGTGTTCTTTGGGCCTACCAAAGCCTAATGCTGCGTACACACGGCCGGACTTTCCAACGGGAAAACCTCCATCAGAATTTCCGACAGAAAAATAGAGAACCTGCTCCCTATCTAAGTTCGTTGGAAATTCTGACAGAAAAAGTCAGATGGGGCATACACACGGTCGGAATATCCGACCAAAAGCTCCCATCGGACTTTTTCTGTCGGAAATTTCCGGCCGTGTGTACTTGGCATAACAGGAGCATATGTAGCCCTTAGGTTTTTTTTTTCCTTGCCTTGAGGGGAGGGAGGGTCTCTCTTCAGGAGAGCCCCTAACCTAGTACTTGGTGGTCAGCTTCTGCTGGTTATGAAGAGAAGGGTCCGCTGGGTCTTTTTGCTAGGTGGAACAGAGTGTGCTTTACCTCCGTCAGGAGTCTTGCACCCTGGGTAATAGGAAAAAGTCCTTCCTCTTCAGAAGGGGACCATGCGACACACCCTAGTGCACGTTTAGTTTTTTTGGTTTGGGTCCATGTTACCTTTGCCATTCAGGGCAAAACTGGTCTCTTTAAGGTTCACCCCCTGACCAGGTTTCTGTATACTGACCTTTACAATACTTCTCTACTGCTCCTGCTTCATTGGCAGCCACTGCAAAATACTAGGTGTTAGCTGGTAACGGAGCCTGCAAGGAGCTATAACATTACCCCCTTCAGGTTGTGACTGAGTTAGCAAGACCAAGCACTGTATCTTGAGGGGACAGACTATGCTCCCTTGAAAGCACTGAAGCAGGGGAGTGCTGTAAAGGTGAGTATATGTGAGTTGGAGAGTGGGCCTTAAAGAGAATCTGCCGCTTTGCACTGAATCAGCAAGGTGACAGGCTCTCTTTAACCACTTCCCTACCGTAGGACGTCATATGACATCCTGGACTTTAGGGGGGATATCTGAATGATGCCTGCAGCTATTGGCATCATTCAGATATCATTGTTTGCAGCCGGCGATTCTGCGCACCATAAGAATGATCATAGCGGCGGTTCCACCGCTTGATCGTTCTTATAGGCAGCGGGAGGGGACGTCCCCCCCTCCCGCTGCCATTCAGTGCTTCTCGGGGCTCTCCTGTGCCATTGGGGGCCCGGAGACCAAATCGGCCGGCACCGGATGAGGACCATAGAGATTTCTGGTGACCGTCAGAGGCCCGGGCGCGACGTTATGACCTCACGCCCGGGTTCCCCTTGAAGTAAACAAAGCCGCAATCGCGACTGAAAGCCTGAGATCAGTGAATTTTTTTTCCAAGCTCATGCTTTACAGCCTGGAGGAGAGATGTAGGGTCTTATTGACCCCGCATCTCTCCATAAAGAGGACCTGTCACAATGAATCCTATTACAAAAGATGTTTACATTCCTTGTAATAGAAATAAAAGTGATCAAAAAATAAAAATGTAAAAGAAAAGTGTAAAAATAAAAAGAATTAAGTAAAATAAAAAAACACTGTTCAAACTACACATGTGAGGTATCGCCACGTGCGTAAGAGCGAGAGCAATAATTCTAGCACTAGACCTCCTCTGTAACTCCAAACTGGTAACCTGTAAAAAAAATTAAAGCGTCGCCTATGGAGATTTTTAAGTACCAAAGTTTGACGCCATTCCATGAGTGTAAAGCGTGACAAGTTAGGAATCTATTTACTCGGCGTAACATCATCTTTCACATTATTCAAAAAAATTGGGCTAACTTTACTGTTTTGTTGTTTTTTAATTCATGAAGGCGTTTGAAAAATTATTGTGCAAATACTGTGCAAGATAAAAAGTTGTAATGACCGCCACTTTATTACCTAGGGTGTCTGCTAAAAATATATATATAATGTTTGGGGGTTCTAAGTAATTTTCTAGCAAAAAAAAAAATGATTTTTACATGAAGGAGAGAAGTGCCAGAATAGGCCCGGTATGGAAGTGGTTAAATAAAAATTCTGGGCTGCCAAGCAGGATATTGTATTGAATCAAAACTGCTAAAATAATTAAATATAAACATTTTTACCTACAAAGTAGTGAATTATGATAGGGGCAATCTGAGTTGTAGGCTGGGGTGCAAAGTTCTGGTGGAACCTTTAAAAAGAGAAAGCAAGCCATGGTCAATATAGAAACTGGTATAGGTTCCTTTTGTTGGTTAGGATGACTGAGGTCTGGGCAATTTAGCATTTTCAATTGTGCACCAGTTACCCAAAAGCAGAATGCTGAGTAGCAGTGGCAGCCCATCCATAGGGGGCGCAAGGCCCCCCCCCCCAAAGCCAGTCACACAAATCGTTTTTTTTTTAAAATGTCCCTTTAAGAAAAAAAAAAACATTTCCTTTTAAGTGTACTGTGTTTGGGGCGGGCGCCGGGCACAGTGCACTATGAAAGCTTCATGCCAATGCAATCCCATGATTGCAGGCAAGTCGCTTCATTTGCAGAGTTTTTTGACACCCTGAGGCGTTCTCGGGTGCGCCTCTAAGCGCTCATTGGGTCATACTCATTCTCCTTCATGTCTGGGCAGTGCTGTCCCCGGGCGTGTGTCACTTCCGGTTTCGGCTCTGTGTGAATGGAGGAGCCAGGTAAGGTAATGTATTGCTAACAGCGGCAGCCTGTAATTGTCTTTTCTTTCCACCCATCTACAGCAGCACCTTGTGCTGTATGTATTCTTCTCAGTCTGTGATCAGACTGAGGGTGGATG